>OZ030022.1:25225000-25852500 GCA_964023405.1 Apodemus agrarius | reverse complement strand
GTGCACACTGGCTTTGAGAGATGGCTGTAGGGCTCCATCTTGGAGGTGATACATGATGAGGTCATGAGCACGTAGGGCTGGGATGATATCAGATGAGGAAGACGGTGACTCTGTTTGCGACCCCACATCTGGAACCCTCTTATAGGACCCTCTTATGGGGCCCAGGGATGCTGGACAGAGAAACCAACCTGTGATCAGAAGGACACATGCCACCCGGGGACCAGTGTCTCGAACCCTCCGTGCTCCCTTCTGCTCCTCACCAGGCAGCCCTGCTTCTGCCTTGCCTTCCGGAAAATGAAACAAGATCATGCTCAGCTTCACATAAACAAATGGATCAGCGAGAAAAAACTTTCTAGTATATCTAGGCAGACGGCCAGGACGATCAGGAAGGATGGTGATAATGGCCTATTCTAGGGCAGTTAAAAACCCTACAGTTTTCAGAAGCTTTGAAGGCATGAAGCTCTTCGCAGAGGGTCTGCTGGGTCTAGGCAGGGATGGGGTACCTTGGGAGGTGTAAGTGGAGCTTAAAGGTGATTGCTCATCCTGTTTCCCAGACTATTGGCCCTGCCCAGTGATAGGAGGGCGAGGAGCAGAAGCTGATGGAGGAACAAGAGCCTCAGTCTCCAGGACCCTCCCCAACAAGCCTTGCATCGACCCAGAGGCTAAGGGTCTGGGAGGGAGGGGACAGTCACTTTTTCAGCAAGGCTCTCCTGGAGGGCAGGTGAAGCTTCCGTGACAAGAACAGGAAGTATCTTTGCTTTGCCAGGACTGAGATATCTGACTTCCCAATGGTACAACCTGGGGAAGTATCCAGGGTCAGCACCAGGGCTCTGGGGTACTGGGCTCCAGGCAACCCTGTATTCTTGGCTTGTTTATACCTAGAGGCCCACCATGTGCTTGCACTCTCAAGGCACAGACGGCCATCAGTCTGTCATACAGACAGAGAGAAGAAAGCAGGTGCCACGCTGCCTTCCTATCAAATGTGCAACATGGCCAGTGCCAGGGACTGTCCAAGGAGATCTTCCATTCTTGTCCTGGTGCAGTCCCCTCGTGTGTTGGAGGGGATAATATAGGCAACTGTCTTACCTTCTTTCCTGTTGCTATGATAAAACAGCCTGACAAAGGCAATTCATGACCAGGCAGTGGTGGCATGTGCCTTTAATATCAGCTCTTGGGCCAGGCAGTGGTGGTGCACGCCTGTAATCCCAGTACTCGGGAGGCAGAGGCAGGTGGATTTCTGAGTTCAAGGCCAGCCTGGTCTACAGAGTGAGTTCCAGGACAGCCAGAACTATACAGAGAAACCCTGTCTCGAAAAACCAAAAACCAAAATACAAAACAAAACAAAACAAAAACAAAAACCAAAAAAAAACCCCAAAAAACAAAAAACAAATCAAAACAAAAAAACAGCGCTTGAGAAGAAGATGCCATAGATCTCTCTCTCTCTTTTTTTTTTTTTTTTGGTTTTTTCGAGACAGGGTTTCTCTGTGTAGCCCTGGCTGTCCTGGAACTCACTCTGTAGACCAGGCTGGCCTCAAACTTAGAAATCTGCCTGCCTCTGCCTCCCAAGTGCTGGGATTACAGGCATGTGCCACCACCACCCGGCCGCCATGGATCTCTTAATTGAAGGTTTATAGAGTGAGTTCCAGGACAACCATGGCTACACAGAGAAACTTAGAAAACCAAAATTGATTGATTGATTGATTGATTGATTGATTGATTGATTAGAGAAAGGGTTTTATTTTGGCTCACAGTCCAAAGTCTATATCATCATTTCAGGGCAGCTTGGGGGTTGACTAATATGAGTGGCAAGAGACACAGGAGTATAGCAGCTGGTCACACGTGTGATAAAAAATGTACATGGCTATATACATGCACACACAGACAATGCATGCTTGTCTTTTGTTTGTTTGTTTGTTTGTTTGTTTGTTTTTTGTTGTTGTTGTTGTTGTTGTTTCGAGACAGGGTTTCTCTGTGTAGCCCTGGCTGTCCTGGAACTCACTCTGTAAACCAGGCTGGCCTCGAACTCAGAAATCCGCCTGCTTCTGCCTCCCAAGTGCTGGGAGTAAAGGCATGCGCCACCACCGCCCGGCTTGCATGCTTGTCTTAGTTTGGGTTTTACTGCTGTGAACAGACACCATGACCAAAGTGACTCTTAAACAACATGGAGGTGGGGGCTGGCTTACAAGTTCAAAGGTTCCATAAATTATCATGCATGGGGGAGCAGGGAAGCATCCAGGCAGGCATGGTGCAGGCAGAGCCGAGAGTTCTACATCTGAAGGCTGCTATGAGACTTCTGACTTCCAGGCAGCTGGGATGACAGTCTTCTAGGCCACACCCACAGCGACACACCTACTCCAACAAGGCCACACCTTCTAATAGTGCCGCTCCCCAGGCTGAGCATATTCAAACCATCACAACGCTTGATTGGCCAGATCCAAATAAGGGCTGCGGCTTGGTAGAGAGTCCATTTTCTGGGTCTGACCTCTTTGTGTGCTGTGCAAGCTCTTCACTGGAGGAGGGCTGGCTGAGTTGGGCGTGCTCTGCTCGGCAAACTGGGCTTTGTTCATTGCCATTTCCTGTGTCTCTAATTAATTAAAAACATAGAACTGTTTGGTTTGGTTGTTTTTTTGTTTTTTTGTTTTTTGGTTTGTTTTTGTTTTGGTTTTGGTTTTGGTTTGGTTTGGTTTGGTTTGGTTTTTGGTTTTTAGAAACAGGGTTTCTCGAGACAGGGTTTCTCTGTGTAGCCCTGGCTGTCCTGGAACTCACTCTGTAGACCAGGTTGGCCTCAAACTCAGAAATCCACCTGCCTCTGCCTCCCAAGTGCTGGGATTACAGGCGTGTGCCACCACCACCCAAAAGGGAATTTTTACATTTTTTTATTTTTGGTTTTTCAAGACAGGGTTTCTCTGTGTAGCCCTGACTGTCCTGGAACTCACTCTGTAGACCAGGCTGGCCTCGAACTCAGAAATCTGCCTGCCTCTGCCTCCCAAGTGCTGGGATTAAAGGCGTGTGCCACCACTGCCCAGCTTTTTTTTTGGGGGGGGTTGTTTGTTTTTATTATTACATTTATTTATTTAGTGTGTGTGTGTGTGTGTGTGTGTGTGTGTGTACATGCCAGGGTGTACATGAGAAAAGAGGTCGCACGTGCGCGTGTGCCTACTTGGACATGTTTTAGTGTCTGTGCGTGTGCGCTGATGGACTGTACAGACGAGGCCCGGGCTGATGCTGATGCTGGGGCTCCTCCTCCAGTACTCTGCACTCGGTTGACTGGGGCAGGCTCTCTCACTGACCCAGGGCCTCGCTGGCTCTGGCTTGCCCTGGGTATTCTCTATATTTGACCCCTGAAGGCTGGGATTATGGGCAGCCTCAGGCTCGCCCAGCGTTAAGTGGGACCTGGGCCTTTGAACTTGAGTCCTTGAGCTTCCATGGCAAGCGTGGAGCCATTTCCCTGGCCCGGTCACAGGTTTTCCATTTAACAGTGCTTCTGTTTGACATGTGTGCTTCTGTTTCATAGTGAGACTCTGCATTAGCTTCCCACTGGAGCAGGTGCACACACACACACACACACACACACTGCCAGTGCCCATGACCTTTTGTATAGCTTCTCCCTGTTCAGAGAGGATGTGCACTGTGACCTGTGTCCTCCAGAAGCGGTTCTTGACCTTCTGACCGGAGTTTGGCATCAGAGTCCATCTTTTAGGCCGCCAGGGTGCATAACCAAGAGATGTGTGCCCTATGCCCTCTGCTCTCCAGTGAGAGGAGCTGAGGGTGCCTTGAAACGTGCTGGGTTCTAGTACCGCCTCCCTCCATCCCCAGGTCCAATTATACCCTGCTCATTCAAATCCCCACCTCCAGATCCACTTCCCTTGAAACCAAGTCAGAACCCCAGGGTTTGAGAAAGGAGATCCAGCTGTGGCCCCAGCTGGATGTGGCCCCAACAGGGTGTTGGTGGTTATACCATGCAGGAGAGTTCTAGAGACTAAATACCCCTGCCCATATTAAGCAGGAAGAAAGCACATGTGGAAGTTCAGGAGAACCTCCTGAACTCAGGCACAAGGCCCAGAACCCTCAGGCAACAGTCCCCTGTCTCTGTCTTCCACATTGGCCAAGCTCATAGCTTCCCCTCTCACCCAGACTGGGTTCCTCCTTTGAGTAATAAAGTGTCCCAACAAGGACTGTGGTCAGTTTACCGTGCTTGTGGGGGAGGCAGTGGATACACATCAGGCCCGTCTAGTTCCTAGGGACCCAAGCGACTTCCCCAAGGAGTACATCTCAATTCAACTGGGGGCCATTCCAGGTAACTCCATAGCCCAAACCAGTGAGTCACAAAGAAGAGGAGCTCAGTGTTCTGAGTGTGCCACGCCACTGGCAGCAGAGCACAGGCTAGGAATGCAGCCTCACACCGCTGCCCACGGCAGCCGAGGTCTTTGCAGAGAGCTTTGTTCAGTGAAGCCGGGATTCTTGACTGTTGTAAGAAAAAGATTTCAGGCTGGAGAGATGGCTTAGCGGTTAAGAGCACTGACTGCTCTTCCAGAGGTTCTGAGTTCAATTCCCAGCAACCACATGGTGGCTCACAACCATCTGTAATGGGATCCGATGCCCTCTTTTGGTGTGTCTGAAGACAGCAACACTGTACTCATCATATATATCAAATAAATAAATGAAATCTAAAAGAAAGAAGAAAGGAAGGAAGGAAGGAAGGAAGGAAGGAAGGAAGAAAGAAAGAAAGAAAGAAAGAAAGAAAGAAAGAAAGATTTTCAGGCTGGGCGTGGTGACGAACATCTCTGATCGCAGCACCTGGGAGGCAGAGGCAGGTGGATCTCTGAGTTTGAGGCCAGCCTGGTCTACAGAACAATTTCCAGTACAACCAGGGCTATACACAAAAACCCTGTCTGGAAAAATAATTTTTTTTCAGGACAAGTTAGTGTGAGTCAGGGCTGGAGATGAGGAAGAGATCTTTTAAAACAGATTTGCGCCGGGCGTTGGTGGCGCACGCCTGCAATCCCAGCACTTGGGAGGCAGAGGCAGGTGGATTTCTGAGTTCGAGGCCAGCCTGGTCTACAGAGTGAGTTCCAGGACAGCCAGGACTACACAGAGAAACCCTGTCTCGAAAAACCAAAAAAAAAAAACAAAAAACAAAAAACAAAAAACAAAAACAAAAAAAAACAGATTTGCTTGTTTCTATTTGTTTGTCTGCACATAAGGAGAGACGATGGTGTTTGGCCCCCTGGAACTGCAGTTACAGATGGCTATGAGCCACCAAGTGGGTTCTGGGAACCGAACTTAGATCCTCTGCCAGAGGTCATAACTGAATCATCTCGCCAGCCCCTTAAGACAGATTTAGTCACATAGGAGTTCGAGGATGCTGAGTGGGGGTGTGAGCCATACCCAAGTTCTGCTGGGCTGAGTCCTGCTTAAGAAGCTCCCTTACAGTCACATACAAGATGTCCGCGGCTCCCTAAGTCAGACCTCAGAGCTTCCCAAGGGCCCTTTTTCCCACTTTCTCTTGAAAGGACAGGGTGGTTCCTCAGGGACTTCAGACAGGATTGCTATCTGATGAGGAGAAACCCTTGGTCCCAAAGGCTGGGGTTAAGTCACACCTTTACTATAAACGGAGTTTATAGTCCAGCTTGTGAGATTCCTAGGAAATCACATGTTACAGCTGAGAAACGAGACAGACCACACTTGGCTATACTTGCTCGTAAAACATTATTGACCATATACCTGTAGGTTCTTGGGCATGACTTGTTGATACTTTAGCATTCCTATTTGAAATATTTTGATATAAAACCAACACCATCTCGCCACAGACAGACTCCACATGGAGTTCAAGTTTTGTGCTGGAATTCTTGACTCCCAGAGGCAGCAGACCTCAACCAGACTCTGGGATCAGGGACTCCCTTCCTCGCCAAGTTTTCCTGCTTCTACTAGGCCCTGATGAACGAACGCCAGGCAGCAGGTCCCGGAGAACACTACAGAGAGAGTCCAGCTGTGGACACATGGCGAGCCTCACTCAGGGTCACTGTCCTTGTGGATGACTTCTGAATTCCTTCAGAATGTCCTTTATGAGAGTCAGGACACAGGATATGCTAAAGACTCAAGACCACAGACTGTAAACAGCGGTGCTGAGCTCTGATGCCTGAGACTCTCGGGGCCAGAGCCCTGTCCTTACTCCAGCTGTGTCCCCAAGTCTGGCCAGGGCCTGAGCCATGGTAAGACTTCAGTTCCTGCTTGTTGAATGAATGGCGACTCAGTGCATGAGCAAACAAAGGGGAGTTCGGATTTGTCAGGATTTGTCATCTATTACAACTGTTCCGTACAAGGAAGTATTGCTAAGGGCCTGTAACATGCCAGGGGCTGGGCTTGGGGAAGACAGGAGACAAGACAAGACTTGTGCCCTCAAGAGTTGATGGAGAAAGAGAGAGAGAGAGAGAGAGAGAGAGAGAGAGAGAGAGAGAGAGAGAGAATGAGAACATAATCTTCCTTTCAAGCCACACACCTACTTCTGCAGGTTCTCTGCCCCTTCAAGATGTAGCTCAGCTCAACACCACTGTACCTGGGTTTGTGGAAGCTGAGTATTAGAACAAGCCCACAAACCTCATCTCCTGGTGGCCACACCCTTGGGTGACATCCTCCCCAAAGTACAAGTAAGGTCATGCTGTATCAAGTCTCTAATCCATGGAGGATGTCCAAGGTGCTTCATGTAGCATGGGTTGATTCTACAAGAAGTGGGGCAGTCAGGCATCTTGAGAGGCGCCCTTGCTTGCTCGAGGGAAGCAGCAACCCAAGGAAGTGGGAGGCCATGGTGCAAGGAAGCGAAGGGAGATCTTTGGTTAACAGCTCAAGCTGTCATCAGTTTTGTGAGCTTGGTGAGGAGAACGAGGTGAGACCACTAGGAGCCTGAGCGTGGCCAACATCATACTGGTTGCCTTATGAGGTCCTAGAGATCAGCAGAGTTCCTGCTTGAGCTCTCTGTGCTCACAAAATGCCCTCAATCCTCAGAAACTGAGATAGCAATGTTGGTTGCTTCAAGTCACTGAGACTGTGGCCACCTATTCTGCAGCAGCTGGCCACAGAGCCACATCACCCCTTCCTCCATAGAACCACGGATCCATCATCCCTTCCTTCATAGGGCCATGGATCCATCACCCCTTCTTCCATAAAGCCACGGGTCCATCACCCCTTCCTCCATAAAACCACAGGTCCACCATCCCTTCCTCCATAGAGCCACGGATCCATCATCCCTTTCTCCATAAAGGCACAGATCCATCACCCCTTCCTCCATAAAGCCACTGATCCATCACCCCTTTCTTCATAGGGCCACGGATCCATCACCCCTTTCTTCAGAGGGCTACGGATCCATCACCCCTTCCTCCATAAAGCCACGGATCCACCATCCCTTCCTCAATAGAGCCACGGATTCATCATCCCTTCCTCCATAAAGGCACAGAACCATCATCCCTTCTTCCATAAAGCCATGGATCCATCATTCCTTCCTCCTTAAACATCCTCTTCCCAATTCAACTACAGGGATGTGTCTTCTTCAGTAGGGTTGGCATGCCGCCTTGGGCTTTCTCAGCATCCCTTTCTTTTTCCTCTTACATTATCCCATTTCCAAATAGGAAACCAACCTCCCTGCCCACTCTGGTATATTTCATTCCTGTGAAACTGCCTTTGCTCTGGGAAATCCAGGGCTTGACACACACATGACCTTAGAGTCAACCAATCAGAACTCTTCATTCATCCAGCTTTAATGGAGAGGCTCGAGGCTGAAGAGGAAGGCCAAGCTGTGCTTTCAGAGTTAACTCTGAGCCTCCTCCCACCTTGGTTAAACAGACAGACTGTTGGGCTATATCTCCAGGCCACTGTGGAGGAAGGAAGGATGCACCTCAGCCCACCCCATAGAAGGAAGTGATGTTGCTCACCCTTGATCCTCTTTCCCACTACACCTGAAAGTAAAGATCTGCCCCCCCCCCCAGGCTGCTTTGATGTGGGCCACTACAGGCCATTGTTTCTTTGAGTTTATTGAGTCTAGTTGCTATCAGCAGGAAAAGAAAAGAAAAGTCCGCTTTGGTGAATATATCTCTACAGATAAAAATCTAGTAATATCCCTTGTATTAGTTAGGTGTCTATGATGGGGATAAAGACCATAACCAAAAGCAACTTGGGAAGGAAAGGGTTTGTTTCAGCTTATAACTCTCAGGTTATATTACGTTACTCAGAGACACTGAGACAGGAACTCAAGGCCAGAACCTGGAGGCAGGAACTGAAGCAGAGGCTGTGGAGGGGTGCTGCCTACTGCCTCGAATGCCATGGCTTGCTCAGTCTGCTTTTTCTTGCTTTCCTCCTTTCTTTCTTTCTTTCTTTCTTTCTTTCTTTCTCTCTTTCTCTCTCTCTTTCGTTAAGATTTATTTATTATTTGTGAGTACACTGTAGCTGTCTTCAGACACACCAGAAGAAGGCATCCGATCTCTTTTTTTTTCTTTTTTTTTCTTTTCTTTTTTTTCTTTCTTTTTGTTTTTTGTTTTTTGTTTTTTGTTTTTTTGTTTTTTTGTTTTTCAAGACAGGGTTTCTCTGTGTAGTCCTGGCTGTCCTGGAACTCACTCTGTAGACCAGGCTGGCCTCGAATTCAGAAATCCGCCTGCCTCTGCCTCCCAAGTGCTGGGATTACAGGTGTGCACCACCATGCCCGGGGCATCCGATCTCATTACAAATGGTTGTGAGCCACCATGTGGTTGCTGGGAATTGAACTCAGGACCTCTGGAAGAGCAGTCAGTGCTCTTAACCACTGAGCCATCTCACCAGTCCCTCAGCCTGCTTTCTTATACAACCCAGGACCATTTGCCCAGAAATGGCACCACCCATAGCGGGCTGAGCCCTCTCCTATTAATCACTAGTGGAGAAAACGCCCCACTGGCCTTGCCTACAGGTAATCTGACGGAGGCAGCCCTTCATCTAAGGTTTCCTCCTCACAGATGACTGCCTTATCCCACGGTGGTTCCTCCCACTCAGCATCTCCTCCTCCTGCCCCATCCTGGTCTTTAGCATCTCTGACATGAATTGTTCTACTCAAGCAAGGGTTGAAGCACTCTTTAAAAGACTCTTTTATCTAGGCATGATGGTGCATGTCTGTTATCCTAGTCCTTGGGAGGTAGAAGCAGGATGATCAGGAGTTCAAGGCCTGCCTGAGCTGCTTAAGACCCTGCCTGTCTTAAGACAAAAAACAAGGGTCTGGAGAGATGGCTCGGTAGTTAAGGACACTGGCTGCTCTTTTAGAGGACTGGGATTCAATTCCCAGTACCCCTGGGGTGGCTCACAATTCCAGGGGAATTCCAAAGTCCAGTTCCAGGGGATCCAGTGCCTTCGTCTGAACTCCCCAGGCACCAGGTACTCACATGGGACAGACGCATACATGCATACATATGTACAAGTAGGCAAAATGCTCATATACATAAAATATTCATTCACATAAAATGAAAAAAAAATAAATCTTGAGGCTGCAGAGATGGCTCCGTGGGTAAAAGTACCTGTTGGTCTTGTAGAAGACCCAGGTTCAGTTCCGAGCATCCACATAGTGGTTCACAACCATTCCTAACTCCAGTTTGAGGGTATCCCATGCCCTCTTCTGCCTCTACAGGCGCCAAACATGCATGTAGTATGCAAATACACGCAGGCACAACAGACATAAAATAATATAAATAAATTGAAAATGTTTAAAGCAGCCGGGCAGTGGTGGCACACGCCTTTAATCCCAGCACTTGGGAGGCAGAGGCAGGTGGATTTCTGAGGTTGAAGCCAGCCTGGACTACAGAGTGAGTTCCAGGACAGCCAGGGCTACACAGAGAAACCCTGTCTCAAAAAAAAAAAAATGTTTAAAGCAATCGTAAACGCACACACACACCAGCAAGATGGCTCAGCAGGTACAGACCTGACGGCTTGATTTTTTTTCTTTTTTTTTTTTTTTTTTTTTTTTTTTGGTTTTTCGAGACAGGGTTTCTCTGTGTAGCCCTGGCTGTCCTGGAACTCACTCTGTAGACCAGGCTGGCCTCGAACTCAGAAATCCGACTGCCTCTGCCTCCCAAGTGCTGGGATTAAAGGCGTGTGCCACCAACGCCCAGCTCGGCTTGATTTTATTAATTCCAGATCTTATGGTAGAAGGGCAGATGACTCCTGCAATTTGTCCTTTGACTTCCCAGAGTGCTGCCCCAGGGTATCTGTGAGAGCAAACATTAAAAAAAAAAATCTTTTCTTTTGTGTTTGGTATGTACAAACAGACCACACCAACAGTAAGTTTTGAGTCAAACTGCATAAAGAGAGGGCTCATGGCAAGGGAGCTCACTGGGGAACTTTGAACCAGGGTGTGTGGGAATTTTATCAAAGCTGCTCTACTAACCAGCAATCCCCCACCCTGCCCCCACAGTGTCCCAATGCGTTGAAGCAGCATTTTTTCAGTTAGGAGATTCAGGTACAAAGGGAACCCTTACTGCTTTGCTGAGAGAGAGAGTGCTGGACAAAGAATGCTCTGGAACAATGGGTTCCCAAACTTCAGGGATCACCCACTCCTCTTGGGTGGGTTATTTTGTGGCACTGGGGCCTTGTGCTTTCGAGACAAACAGTCTAGCACTGAGCTATGTCCCCAGCCCTGTGCCTTATTTAATAGACTGTTCTCCCCTCCCTACCCTCTCCTTGCTGTCTGGTTGGTTGGTTGGTTGGTTTTATCATTGATCTTCAAATATCAAAGTCTCTATGTAGTTGAGAATCACCTTAAATTTCTGATTCTCCTTCATCCATGTCTTAGGCACTGGGATTATGGGTAGAGTGTATGCCATCACACCAGGTTTATGGGGTCCTGAGAATGGAACCCAAGGCTCTGTCCCTAGTCGCTGATTCAGCTAGTAGGTACTCGGGTTTGAGTACACATCAAAAGTTCCTGGGGCTGAAGAGATGGCTCAGCGGTTAAGAGCACTGACTGTTCTTCCAGAGGTCCTGAGTTCAATTCCCAGCAACCACATGGTGGCTCACAACCATCTGTAATGGGATCTGATGCCCTCTTCTGGTGTGTCTGAAAACATAAATAGTGTACTCATATAAATAAAATAGATAAACTTATTTTTGCCGGGCGGTGGTGTCGCACGTCTGTAATCCCAGCACTCTGGGAGGCAGAGGCAGGCAGATTTCTGAGTTCGAGGCCAGCCTGGTCTACGGAATGAGTTCCAGGACAGCCAGAGCTATACAGAAAAACCCTGTCTCGGAAAAAAAAAAAAAAAGATAAACTTATTTTTTTAAAAAAAGTTTCCAGTACTCAGGAAACAGAAGCAAGTAGATCTCTGAGATAGAGGCCACCCTGGTTTACAAACCAAGTTCTGGGACAGCCAGAGCTACACAGAGAGACCTGGGTCTTGAACAACAAAAACAAGAGGTTGGGGATTTAGCTCAGTGGTAGAGCACTCGCCTAGCAAGCACAAGGCCCCAGGTTTGGTCCTCGGCCCTGAAAAAAGAAAAACAAAGCCACACCAAACAAACAAAGAAACAACAAACAAAAAAGTTCCTGGGCTGCTGGCCTAGCGTGTGTGAGGCCCTGGTTTAATCTCTAGCATTGAAGAGGAGCCAAAATGACTCTTGGACATCCCAGTGTGCAGAATCACAACCGCCCCCACCCCGCAACACTCCAGGATAATGTATAAAAAGAAAATGGTATTTAATTCCCTTTATCAATTTGTGGGGCCTTTGCTCTTCACAGCACAAAATGCTGAGGGTTGTGGGAGGAGTCACGGGGCTCCAAGATGAGGACTGGGTTGTTCGAATTCATGGGGCAACTGAGGTAAAGAAGACAGTGAGAGGGCCCTGGGGTACAAGGGTCCTGGGGTGCGAGGATCTTGGGGGTGAGAAGGCTGGTTTAGAACAGAAGCTCAGCTCAACCTCTCCCATGCCTGTGGCCTGAAATGAAACTCATGCGTAGGATGAGAATAACGTCACCTGCTTCACAGACAGACCTGCCAGGAGGAACAAGTTAGACAGACAGCATGGGAGAGGCTGAAAATGGTGAAATGGTGGAAGTGAGAGCTCTGCAAAGACAGTTAGTTCTGTCTGTCTCTCTGTCTCTCTGTCTCTCTGTGCCTTTATTTCATTGATTTTTTTTACTTTTTTTTTTTTTTTTTTTTTTTTTTTGGTTTTTCGAGACAGGGTTTCTCTGTGTAGCCCTGGCTGTCCTGGAGCTCACTCTGTAGACCAGGCTGGCCTCGAACTCAGAAATCCGCCTGCCTCTGCCTCCCAAGTGCTGGGACTACAGGCGTGTGCCACCACGCCCGGCGATTTTTTTTTACTTTTTAATTGATTCTTTATGAATTTATAGCATGCACCCCAATCCCATTCACCTCCCCATCCCTTCATATCTGCTCTCTCTCTGCCCCCCCCAAAAAAAGAAAATTTGAAACTAACTAAATAAAACAAAAGAAACCATCTCATTGTGGAAGCTGTGGTGTGTCTCAGTGTGTTCCACCGTTTACCCTTTAGTCCACACATTTTTGCTTGCAAATGTTCATTGCAGGGAGTCCGTGGTGTGGTATAAGGCCTCTGGCTTCTGCTACATCATCAATACCGGGGCCTCACTGAGACTCCTCTCAGATATCCTGTTGCTGCCCTGTGTCATGGAGGTCCTGTAGTTTCGGATCTGCAGGACCAGCACCTTCATGTGCTCAGTAGTTCATAGATGGGGTAGATGTTGGGGTAGGCCAGCTCTAAGCCCTGGGTCTGGCCCTGGGTGGTAGCTGGATTGGTCTGTGTGCCAAATCCTCCACACCCTTACCACAAGGGCGAGTTCTCCAGCCCTGCCCTGGTTAGCTCACCCAGTGCCACAGCTGCAGCCAAATTTCATGCCCTTGGGGCCACTCACCCCCACCCAGCCACCGGGGCCAACTCTACTGTGCCGCCTAGGCAAGGCACAGGACCTGCTCTCCAGGTGTCACAACCCATGAGGGGCAGGGCCAACTCTGCATAGTCCTTGGACTTCAACATGGTTCCTGGAGGCAGCCTAGACCAGGAACGTCCATCTGGCCTTTGGTGACAAAATGGGCCACGGACATCCACATAGACCCCGGCTCCTGCGTGGCCGGCCACAGGCCCAGACATGGCACCTCAGTGACACTGGCTGGGACTTCGCAGCCTTAGGTGACATCACGGGCTACTCACATCAGCCCGTTCCTTTCCACTTTGTGTTTCCAGTTCTTCCTCTCTTCACAGTGTTCAAACCGCTCCGCTTCCCTGTCTCTCCCATCTCTCCATGATATAATTGCACATGATAGTGGCTCCAGCTGGAGATGGGTTACACGGCAGGTGGGCCTCTGGGTCTAGTTAGTTCTTTTATAATTATTATAATTATCTTTTTGGGAGTGCTGAGGATTGAACCCAAATCCTTACACATGTGAGGCAAGTCAACGAGCTACAGCCCCAGCTCCACTAAGTTTCTGAGATAGAGCTGTGCTGTCTTGAAGACAGTATGTAGCCCAGGCTAGCCCCAAACTTGTGATCCATGGACTGGAGAGAGAACTCTATTAGAGGACCCAGGTTTGATTCCCAGAACCCAAACCATAGCTCACTACTGTCTGTAACTCTAATCTAGGGGATCTGAGCGCATCTAAAGCAGTAGTTTCCAACCTATAGGCCAAAGCACCCTTTCATAGGGGTCTCATATCAGATATCCTGCATATCAGATATTTACATCACAATTTATAACAGTAGCAAAGTTACGCTTAGGAAGTAGCAACAAAATAATTTCATGGTTGGGGTCACTGCAACATGAGGAACTGTATTAATGGGTCATAGCATTAGGAAGGTTGAGGACCACTGGTCTAGAACATCTTAGGGGATGCTTTCTTCTGGTTTCTATGGATACCAGGCAGGCACACATGTGGTGCACAGACATCCATGCGAGTGAAACCAACACTCCTGCACATAAAATAAAATAAAAATAATAATCATAATCAAACACTTGAGATCCTCCTGCTTCAGCTTCTGAAGTGCTAGGATTACAGGCTGCATCACTGTCTTTTTATAATTCTTATTATTTTAAAAGATTTAGCGTATGACTACAGCTCTATCCGCATGTACACCTGTGTGCAGGAAGAAGACATCAGATCCCATTACGGATGGTTGTGAGTCACCATATGGTTCCTGGGAATTGAACTCAGGACCTCTGGAAGAGCAGCCAGTGCGCTTAAGCACTGAGCCGTGTCTCCAGCCCCTTCTTGTTATCTTTTATTGTTATTTGGATTCCAACCAGGATTCTAGGTCACACAGCGAGCTGAATGGTGCTGACTGGCCGTGGAAAACATATCCTTGGTGTGAGAGGGAGAGAGCCTAAGCAGGGAGCCAGACGACCAGTGTGACTGAGGGATAAGTGAATCCTGGTGTCTCCGCAAGGGTTCCCCTTATCACCATGGTGGGAAGCACGGCAGCATCCCGGCAGGCATGGCGCTGGAGGAGCTAAGAGGTCTACATCTTGTTCCGAAGGCAAACGGAAGTCTGTTTTCAGGTAGCTCAGAGGAGGGTCTCAAAGCCCAACCTCCTCCAGCAAGGCCACACCTCCTGATAATGCTCCTCCCTGAGACAAGCATATCCAGACCATCGCGGCTCAGTAAGTGGCTTCTCCACCCAGAACCTCTGTTCCTTCATCTTTTTAACTAGAAGATGAACCATGCCACGTTGGCTTCTGGGTTTGTATAAGGATCAAATAACATTAGCTGTGTAATTATGTTCTGCTGATTATTAAAAAAAAAAAAGTCTCTGCCGGGCATTGGTGGCGCATGCCTGTAATCCCAGCACTTGGGAGGCAGAGGCAGGCAGATTTCTGAGTTCAAGGCCAGCCTGGTCTACAGAGTGAGCTCCAGGACAGCCAGGGCTATACAGAGAAACCCTGTCTCCAAAAAAAAAAAAAAAAAAAAAAGTCTCTGGAACAGAGGTGTGGCTCTGGGTCATTGGCATGAGTCAGCAAGTGCTGGCTAAATTGTGGAGTCAGGGTGACTCCTGAATACTCTGCAGATGGTTGGTTATTGGAGGCTGGGCGTGGTCCTGTGACCTGCCCAGGGTCTCACTGTTTACAGAGTGGTGTTTAAGGCTCTTAGGTAGAACCAAGACTCCCAGATTCTGGCCCAGTGTGTGCCTGCTCTCCCTACCCATGCCCAGAGCAAGCGGCCCTGCCTCTCGCTGCAGAGACCCGAGTACCTACTGACCCCTTTCTGATTGCAAGGCCATCCCGAACCCTTAGAGAAGTGTTTTCGAAGTTGGCTTATCTTTTCAGTCAGCTTGCCATCCATAAACCACCTCTCCAAAGCACAGAAGCTCAGAAAACCAGATGCTTGAAAAGGGACACTCGTGGCTGTGTCCTCTGGAGTCCACCTGGCCTGGCCCTGCAGACCTGCCTGGCTGCCTGGTTTCCTGTGGCTTCCCCTCATCTGCTGTGTAACCCACAGTCCTGAGCCTCCTTGTCTCTCTCACTGATCTAACCAGGCCCGCACCTTTTCCTTCCCCTTCCCCAGGGGTATCAAACCTCCTGCTTAAAGTCAGACATTCTGAGCCGGGTGGTGGTGGCGCACGCCTGTAATCCCAGTACTTGGGAGGCAGAGGCAGGCAGATTTCTGAGTTCGAGGCCAGCCTGGTCTACAGAGTGAATTCCAGGACAGCCAGGGCTATACAGAGAAACCCTGTCTCGAAAAATCCAAAATCCAAAAAAAAAAAAAAAAAAGTAAAAAGTCAGACATTCTGGCATCCAAATGCAGCGTTGCATTTATCTGCTGTGTGTCCTCAGATAAGTTAGTTACCCTCTCTGGCTTCAGCACTTTCACCTGTGATGTGTGCAGTCACAAGGCTGTGGGAGGATATATGGGGGTGTGGCTGGCTAATGCAGTGCCCCACCCCATGCTTGAGTGCCAGGCTCCCTTTCCTGAGGTCACAGCATAAGTGGCCCTCTATCCCACTCCCTGATGGATGGCTGCCCTCACTCTCCCACTCTTATAAGGATGGAATACCTCCTTAATGCCAGGCAGGATAGGCTGGGCATTTGGAGGAGAAAAGCAGGCATCAGGCCAAGCCTGTTCTGTGGATGGCCCCCCTCCCCCTCCTCATCCTCCAGTTCCCAACTCCCAGGGCTGGAAGGGGTCAGACCTCTTCTGGTCAGGGTCCCCGGGGTTACCCTGTGCAGTTCTGAGGGGCCGTCTGACCAACAGCAGGGAGGGAGCTGAGAGCCTGGGATGGGTGTCAAGTTCCCTCTTCACACGGCTCCTGTGGGTCTTGCTGGTGCTGACCAGGAAGAAAAAGCCCAGCCCTCTTCACTGGGAATGCTAAGAATTTCTTAGCCCCACTAAGAAGGAAGGGGCAGAAGCCTCTTCTCCCAGGCTCCAGAAGGAGCCAAATTGTTTACTAAAACCACAGCCTGGAGAGGTCCCAGGGCACCAGGAGGTCTGGGGAACTGGGTAGATTTTTCTGGGTCTGACTATCAGTAGGGGAGGAATCAAGAAAGACAACTAGTGGGGGTGGATAGATACTTAGGAGGGAGGGCAGGAGCTATGTCTGGTCTTCCCAGCTATGGGCTGGTCTCACGCGTGTGGACGCAGACGGCCTGGGACCCTGGGCCTCTTCTCTCCTCTTCAGTAGTCACGCGCCCCCTTCACGGCCTCTGTTGGCAGCTGAGCGCCCTTCACTCCTTACCTGTGCCACTGTTTATCCACGCCCTGGTGTGTGTGGGGGGGGGCGTTGCTTCATGAGGGCAGGGCCTTGTCCTCTGCAAGGTCCCTAGAGCCCAGTGGAACACAGGGCTGGTCAGATGACTCTGCTTTCCCAGAAACCCTGCATCCACTCTCTTCCCCAGACACCCTGGGACCCAAGCTTTGTTCTTCCTTTTCTGTCTTTCCATGTCCTCCCTGCCCTCCTCAGCCTCCGCCACCACCCCAGCACTGCCTGCAGTGTTTGGTCAGCTGCCTGGGGGCAAGGAGGTGGGGGGCCTGCACTCTGCTGCCTCTGACCCACGGCCAAGGTCAGCAGGGCTAGCCTCCAATCTCTGGAGTCATTCTGGAAACACAGGCCCTAATCTAAGGGGCCAGACCTTCTGGGCTATTCTTAGACTGTTTTCCCTTTAATCTGCCATGGCCATGTTCTAAGTAGTCTCCCAAATACAGACCCCAGAGGTCAGTTTCCCGGGCCTCATGTATCAATCAAGGGACTTGGAACCAGTAGGTCACACAGAGACAGGGACAGGTAGGGATGTGGGTAGAGAGGAACAGAGACAGAGAACGCAGTGCACTGGAGCGTGTGATGCAGGACTTGAGGGAGTATGCTAGCAGGAGGAACTCCCAGGCTTGGGCGGGAGCCTGTCCAGCCCTGGAATGTCTTCTCCCATCCCTGGGTCCTTCATTTATTCCCATCTGCAAAGCCTCTTTACCGGGTAAGGCAACAAACCCATATGTTGTGCTTTATAAAAAAGAGAGTCTAAGGTATGTTTGATAGAGCCGGGTATGGGGGGAGGTGGGAGGGGTGCCGCGGTGGGGCCCATGCTGAGGCGTCCCTTCCCCCTGAGGGACCAGCCATATGATGGTACAGTATAGAATAGAGTTGATTCAGGGCATGGGAAGGGGAGGTGTGGAGAGAGAGAGAGAGAGAGAGAGAGAGAGAGAGAGAGAGAGAGAGAGAGAGAGAGAGAAAGAGAATCCAGGAACACATGGAGAGAGGTTGGCCTTGAACTCAATATATAGCCAGGATGACCTTTAACTTCTAATTTTCTAATTTTCCTACTTGTACTCTGGAGTGTTGGATTGGAGGTCTGCACTACCACACCCAGTTTTAGGTAATACTGGCCGGGGGTGGGGGGGCTTGGGGGGAGGAGGTCTAACCCAGGACTTTGTGCAGGCTAGACAAGAACTACCAGCTGAGCCATGTCTTGCCCCCTCCCCAACTCCAGCCACAATTTCTTTCTAACCCAGCCCTAGTCCCTTCCCCGGTCTGTGTCTATAATCTGCAACAGGCCACACACGGCCAGTGCTGGGGACAAGCCAAGAGCCAGAGTGACCTGGAAGTGCAGAACCTGGTTCTAATCCTGACGCCACCTAGGAAAGCATAACAACCTGGAACCAGTTCCTCTCTGGCATCAGATCCGGATAATTTCTGGCCCCACTGCTGGTGCAGGCTTCATCTCCTGCTGGCAGTCACACAGCTTCAGTTACCCAACCTCACAGCAGTTAGCCACACCCTCCCCAGGAGGCACTCCAGAGATTCAGTTCCCCAGTCAGCCAGACCCACCTTGGTGTCCACAGAGACAGAGTCCAGAGGGACTTGACGCGTGGCAGCAGCCCCATCAGCACCTCCTCCCCGTCCTCCCACACATACGGTCAGTCTACAGTCATTGAGACTCAGAAAGGCTTAGTGAGTGGCCCAAGGTCACACAGCTAGTAAAAGCTTTAATATTGATTCTAGTTCTTCTATTTAACTTTCCCCACTTGACCCAGAATGCCTAAGTATGGTGCTGTGGGGAGAAGGAAAGGGGGCTCACCAGATGGGAAGCCAGAACAGCAGGTGACACAGGAAGAAAGGGTTGCGGAGCCACTGTGGGCACCAAGGTCAAAGAAGAACTAGTAAGGATTTTCTCCACCTTCATCCCGTGAACCAGGGGTGGTGAAAGGCTCTAAGGCTCCAAGCTAAACATGTGTGGGTTACAGTTCCAGCATCACCGCTTCCTAACTAGGAAACTGGATGGCAAATGATGATATGCCCGAGCCTCAGAGTCCAGTTCAGGGGAATGAGACTGGCCAGATCATCCCAGAAAAGTTGTGGGGCTGCTGTTGTTACCCACAATGCCCGCTCACTGGCCCAGGGCCCTGGGAATCAGCCTAGTCCTGAGGAGCCCTGGCCAGGAAGCTCCATGGGTGCATACATACATGCATATGGCATGTGCATGCACACACATGCACACACACGCACACACACACATGCACACGAACACACATGCACACACTTATGCATACACATACTCGCATACACACTTGTATTAGCAATATAAAAATGCAAAAAGAAATAAAATGGTGGACATAGTGTCACAGGCCTTTAATCTCAGGATTTGGGAGGCAGAGGCAGGCGGATCTCTGAGTCTGGGGTAAGTCTGGTCTATAGGGTGTGTTCTGGGATAGCTGGGGCTACATAAAGAAACTCTGTCTCAAAGAAACAAGAGAAGAGGAGGCTGCGGCGGCGGAGGAGGAGCCAGACAAACAGCTGTTAAGCTCGAGGTTCAGCTTTGGGTTAGGAGGAAGCGGAGGAGGAGAGGGAGGAGGAACAGGAGGAGGTGGAAGAGGCGGAGGAGGCAACTAGAGACTGCTCCCCCACACACTGAGGCACTCATTTCCTGAAGTCACCATCTCCTTGCCAAAAGGAGAAGTGGCAAGGGGCTTACCATCGCAATGGGGGAAGGGGCATTCAATCGATTAAACAACAGGATGCCGTTAAACTGGAGGTTCAGCTTTGGGTTAAGTCCAGCCTGAATCATACATGACACAGATTAATACAAAAAAATTACTTCTCAGACATTTATTTGATTCAAATGCAACTGGGCATCCTGTATCCTCATTCATTCATTCATCCTCTCATTCATTCATTTCTTGGTGCTGAGGAAGTAACCCAGGAACTCAGCCATGTCAAACAAGCCCTCTGCCCTGAGTTCAAGCCCCTCCCCATCCTGTATTCCCTCTGGCAACCCTGAAGGCAGTTACACACTGAGAACCCACTCTTTCTGTTGCCTTGACGTGCTCCCTGGCCATCTGTTTAGGCCGCCACAGTGCTACTTTTTAGACTGAGTCATTTGTAAACCAAAGCTGGTTACCATCCTGGAGGCGGTAAGATGTGGCGGCAGCAGGTTCAGGATCTGATAAGGCCTCCTCCTGCACACAGGGTTCCTCTACAAACAGCAGAGGGGGTCAGGGGCTCACCAGCCCCCTCAGGCTCTTGTATATGGTCACGCACCAGGGAGTAAGTTTCATATATAACCTTGGGGGCCAAGGATACCCAATACCAGCATTCTCAAATACATATTTGCTTGTATGTGTATCTGTGAGTACCTACGGGTGTGTGTGTGTGTGTGTGTGTGTGTGTGTGTACCAGGCATCATGTGTGTGCCTGGTGTCCTCGGAGACCAGAAGAAGGTCTGAAACTGGAGTTACAAGTGCTGTGACACACTATATGGGGGAGTCTGGAAAGAGAACCTGGGTCCTCTGTGAGAGCGCCAGGACTCTTAACCATTGAGCTGTCTCTCCAGCCCCTCAAAGATATAAGGGGGGGAATATAGTGAAGAATGGTGGGATTGTGTAAATGACAAGCTTACTAGTGTCAGGAAGGAGAGAGAAAGGCCCTGGGCAGGCTGTGTCTGAAGAGGGGACCGAGGCTGAGGTACAGGGCGGATAGAGGATGCTCTCTACCCATGACCTCCCATTCGCACCTTCCGAATTCTGAACCATGTGAATGCTAATATTTATTTCATCCAGGCAAAATAAATAAGCAAATAAACAAATAAATAAAATAACCAAGCAGTTTTATCCAGACTCCCCTCCCCTCCCCCAACCTCTGCATTCTACAAATACCCCAGTGGGTTTTTTTTTTCTTCTTATTCTTATCAGAATTCCTGGAGGCCGCAGACTCCTGACTCAGCCTGTCTATAGCCGACCCACACTCTGCAGGGGTGCGGTGACTCACTGCCTCCCTGGCCTCCAGCTGTCTGCCATGTGCAAATCTCCCCTTTCCTGCTGGCCGCGGGACTGTCAAAATAATCCCATCCCGTGCATCGGGGGTGCCAGGCTGGGCTGGGAGCAATAGTTGCAGCAGCCTGACTGTCTGAACAGGACACAACCGAGGAGACAAGGGAGCTGTGCATCCCGGTTTGCCAGGAGGAGGATGTGGGAAGGCTTCCCGGAGAGGGCGGCACATAGGCTGAGCCCAGGAAAGCTCACGAACAAAGGAGATGAGAGGGAGCGGGCTGGAGCACTGCGGGGTGGTCCTGGAGAGAAAGGGCTGGACAGAAGTATCCTAGCTAGTTCACACCGAGGTCTTCTTGAAGTATCTTCCTGGCTCTGGCGGCTGGGGCTTGAACAGTGTCTGCCTCTCCTGAGGAAAAAGCACTCTCCTGGGCAAAGTAGGTTTCACCAGGACTGTGGAGCTCAGGGCTATAGGCAGAACCAGGGCGGAACACTTCCGATCATGCGGGTGGAATATAGCCCTGCATCCGGACAGAACTGCAGTTCAGGCACCTCAGGGTCGGGTCTGAGAGACAGGCCGGGCTGCAGGGCACCAGCTGGCACAAAGCTTCACATCGTTTTTGTTTTTTTCCCCTTTAATTTATTTATTTTATGTATATAAGTAATCCATCTACATGTATACTTGCATACCAGAAGAGGGTATCAGATCCTATTATAGATGGTTGTGAGCCACCATGTGGTTGCTAGGAATCGAACTCAGGACCTCTGGAAGAGCAGACACTAAGCCATTTCTCTAGCTCCCCAAATCTTTTCTCTCTTTCTTTCTCTTCCTTCCTTCCTTCCTTCCTTCCTTCCTTCCTTTCTCTCTCTCTCTCTCTTTCTCTCTCTCTCTCTCTCTCTTTCTCTCTCTCTCTCTTTCTCTCTTTTGGGGGGGGGGTTCGAGACAGGGTTTCTCTGTATAGCCCTGGCTGTCCTGGAACTCACTCTGTAGACCAGGCTGGCCTCGAACTCAGAAATCCGCCTGCCTCTGCCTCCCAGAGTGCTGGGATTAAAGGCGTGCGCCACCACTGCCATGCCCTTCCTTCCTTCTTTTCTTCCTTTCTCTCTCTCTCTCTCTCTCTCTCTCTCTCTCTCTCTCTTTCTTTCCTTTCTTCTTTCTATTTTGTTTTTGAGATTAGGTTTCTCTACACAGTCTAGTTTGTCCTGGAACTTGGTATGTAGACCAAGCTGGCCTTGAACCCTGATTTTCTAGGTAAGGCTTCAGGCCTAGAGAGGAACAGAGAACTGTGTAAGGCTCAGAGTCAGGGGCAGCCAGTCAGAGGCAAAGCCAGCGCTAGACCCCAAGCCCTAAACTGCCAGCTCTGGGCTCTGCGCAGCTCTCATCGCCTCCTATAAGGCTGGTAACTCTGAGCTGAGGCCACACAGGCTTTCCAGACACCAGGTCTTGCCATCTCTATGATCTCCTTTTGCCAAACACTTGAGAAGTCCACGGCCCCTCCCCCAAGACGTTCACATTTCCCCTGGACAGCCCTGACAAAATGCTGAAATCCTACCACCAGCTCTCTTCCTTCCTGTTTCCCAGGAACATGTCCTGAGAAGGGAACAGGTGACCCCCTCCCCAGTCTCTACCAGTCATTTGTATTTGAGTGTGAATTAGTTTTTCAACTCTAAAAGATTGCCAGCTGCATGCACGGTCAGGCCCCTAACTACACAGGACAGGTGAGGAGAGAGTGATCCCAGGGCTTGAGCTGAGTCCGGGGAGTGCCTGGGTGGGGCTGCCTCTGTAGTGCTGGCCCTGGGTCCTGTGTCCAGGTGGCAGTGGGATGGGAGAGAGGCCCAGGTGGATCCTGGCTCATGTTGGAAGGGCACAAATTCTTCCTGGGTTGTCGCCCACGTGCCAGCTTCCTACCTGTGTCGCCTTGCTCAGCCTCTCTCCCCCAGGTCCCACGACCCCCTAACCAGCTGCTTTGTGGCTCCAACACTGCGGGCCCTGAGAAAAAAACTAGGAGGTATGGGGTGTCACAGAGCCTGGGACACTGAACACAAGCCTCACCATGAGAAGAGCACACACACACACACACACATACACACACACACACACACACACACACACCACAACCCGCCTCCATTTCCACAGCCAGACCAAGGGTGCCAAAGGAAGAGAAAAAGTGGCAAGAAGGACCCAGGGACTCCCAAGCGTCTCTCTGGTATCTGTGCCCCTGACCACCAAAATCTTCCATGAAGCTCAGCGTCCAGGGACTTTACAGCTTAGAGGGTAAATAGAGTGCTTGTCTGGAGCTCACGAAACTGGGTTTGATTCACAGCACTGTGTGATGACACACACTTGGGTGGTGGAGGCAGGAGGATCAAGAATTCAAAGTCATCTTTAGTGATATAGCAGGTTTGAGGCCAGCCAGGGCTCCAAGCGCTGTGCCTGGGCCTACTCCGGTTCACTTCTTGTGGTAGCGCACACCTCAAGCCCAGCCCTTAAGAGACAATGGGGTAGGGCTGTGATTTTGAAACCAGCATTCAAGGCCAGCAAGTTTCAAGGCACAGCATTGGCCTGCTGGTAGCCTCGGGGAATCCTGTCTAGCAATTCTGCGCGTTCAGAATTCTCAGAATTTGGAAGGTGAATGAGAGACTATGTGGAACTCTCCAGAGCTGCTGTGACTGGGATGTGGCAGTAGACAGCCAGTAGCTGTGTTGCCTCCATCTGTTCATTCAGTTTGGAACCCTGTGAAGTGCTTTGTCTGTGGTCTCTGAAGGTGCTTCCCAGGGGCCCAAGGCCAGTGTGCTCCCTGCCTGGTGACTCTTAAAAGGACTCTCAGGCTCAGACCCTGAAAAGATTCCCTGGGATTCTCGGATCCTTTCTGCCAAGGCTTCACAGGGCTTAACAGCTATGATGGTTGACCTGCTCTCTCTTCTAGAAAGACTGTCCTGTCTGTGTGGGCTCTTTTGATTGAGTGCAGTGAGGTGGAGGTGTGGGAAGGGATTCATCTGGCCTGCATGCTGGAACAGAGGAGGGAGGGATTGATACCCACACTCGGCAGCCTGGGGAATCTTCTTCCCAGCCTGAATGTTTTCCATACTTTGGGTAGTGGGTCATAAAAGAGGTGCCGAGAGCCGCAGTCACAGCCTGTGAGTTGTGTCCCCTTTGGGAGGTCGAACAACCCTTTCATAGGGGTCTCATATCACACACCCTGCGTGTCAGATATTTACATTATGATTCATGCCCACAGCAAAAGTACAGTTATGAAGTAGCAATGAAAATACTTTTATGGTTGGGGTAGGGGAGGCCACCCCAACAGGAAGAACCGCGTTAAAGGGTTGCAGCATCAGGAGGGTTGAGAGCCAATACGTTAGCGCTTTAGGGCTAGAAACGCCTCGTGAGTCTTTCCAGGATGTGCAAGACACCATAACAACCAACGCCTTCTATCTGAGTCTCTTGAGATTTCCCAGTCCCTGGGAAAGGGACTCCGTTGCCATGGGTCACAGGCCTGTGCTGGATAGGAGGGGAAGTCCCATCATAAATAAATAGAACAAGGAGGGAAGGGGAGGGATGATTGCTGCAACAGGATGATTGTTTTTGAGTTCTCAAAAAAATCATATGGTGAAATCCTGTGTCACTCACAGGGCATTCATACATGGGACCCTAGGATTAGGTCATGAGAGCGGTAGGGTTAGTGATTTCCTGAAAATATATAACTTACTTTTGTTTTTGTTTTGTTTTGTTTTTGTTTTTTGGAGACAGGGTTTCTCTGTGTGGTCCTGGCTGTCCTGGAACTCACACTGTAGACCAGGCTGGTCTCGAACTCAGAAATCCCGCCTGCCTCTACCTCCCAAGTGCTGGGATTACAGGAGTGCGCCACCACGCCCGGCTCTCTCTGGGAACTTGTTACAGCGGCTTGAATGGACTAAAACAGTCCCTTGGGAAGAGGCTGCTTTGATCTGAAGAGGACCTGGCCAGATGACTCAGCCACCTAAGTTCCATCTAGGGGACATGTGGTAAAGAGGAATAAGGACTCCCCCAAGTTGTCCTCTAACCTCCATGCGTGCTATGGCTTGGGGTGCATGTTCTCTGTAAGGAAATAAAAGCAAAACAAACAAACATAACAAGAAAAGGCTGGAGATACCCAGGAAACGAAGTAAAAGACGCTTCTGTGGACTCTGCCAGGACCCTAACTCAGATTCCACCAAAACTCTTTCACAGCTTCCCTTTCCCTCTCCCTCCCCTCTCCCCCTCTCTCGCCTCAGAGTCTGGGCCGCAGTGAGTCTGAGGCACCGTCGCTCACCCAGAGCAGCCAGTGCCAATCGGTCACAGTCCCCTCCCCTTAGGGCGTGGCCCTGCTTCCTTCCTCTTGTCTTCACAGAGCTCCAGGCAGCCAGGTCTCACCGACTGGAGTTGGCCCAACTATGGAAACTGCTGCTCCTGGCCAGCATGGTCTTCCCATGATGATTCTTTCAATGTTTTAAAAACAGCAAAATTCCCCTTTGCCTTCCCTTGGGGAATGTTCTTCTCTGCATAAGTGGTTTTGCCGCTTGACCCTGGCCGGCTGTGGAGTCAACATGTTTGAGGAGTTTGAGCCACACAGAAGGGCTCCGTGTGCGTCCCACCGCCCTACCCCCTGAGACAGGATCCCGCACGAGGTGCTTATGGCTGCGGCGGCCAGTCAGCGCATGCTTAGCGGCTTTTGAACCCTCACGGCAAGCCGGGCGTGGTAGCTCACGCCTGTAATCCCAGCACTTGGGGGGCAGAGGCAGGCGGATTTCTGAGTTCGAGGCCAGCCTGATCTACAGAGTGAGTTCCAGGACAGCCAGGACTACAGGACTACATAGAGAAACCCTGTCTCAAACAACAACAACAACAACAACAACAACAAAAAACGCCTGGGCTTCAAAGTGGAGAAGAAAGAAAGGAAAGAAAGGAAAGAAAGGGAAGGAAGGAAGGAAGGGAAGGAAGGAAGGAAGGAAGGAAGAAGCAGGTTGGGGATGGGTAGGGAGACAGACAGACAGACAGACAGAAAGGAAGGAAGGAAGCCAGGCAGCCTGGCAGCCTGAATTTGATCCCTGAAACACAGCAGGAGAGAAGCAACTCCTCCAGACTGTCCTTTCACCACACATCTGACCTCAGATAAATAAGTGTCCATTTTTAAAATGGGGGGTGGGGTGGGCAGAAAAGCCTTGCCAGGTGTGATAGCAAACACCTATAATTCCAGCACTCAAGAAGCTGAGGCAGGCCAGATAGTGGTGGCGCACGCCTGTAATCCCAGCACCTGGGAGGCAGAGGGCAGGAGGATTTCTGAGTTTGAGGCCAGCCTGGTCTACAGAGTGAGCTCCAGGACAGCCAGGGCTATATAGAGAAACCCTGTCTCGAAAAACCAAAAAGAAAAAAAAAAAAAAAAAGACGCTGAGGCAGGAGGATTGCCATGTATTCAAGGGCAGCCTGGCCTATATACCCAGCCCTAGACACTCACAGAGAAGACAGAATGCCCTGAGTCTAAGGAACCCGGAAGGCTGGGCAGGGGTGGGGGTGGGGTGGAGGAAGCCGGCGTCTCTGCTTGGATTGCAGGCCCTATCTAGTGTCTACAGTGGAAAAACAAAAAACCCTGGAAGCTGCCCACCATCCTAATCCTGAGGCCCCAGGGAAGCAGCCGCTTCCTGAGAAGAAACAGGTTCCCACAGGTTTTATCTTCCTCCTGTTGTCTTCAGGCGGAAGAGACTGCACCCTGACCTCCATCTCTCCTCCCCTCACCCCCACTCCTATCTCACGCCCCCTTCCCCCACACACACACCTGGGAAGAGAAGTCGGAGATATCTTAGAACCAGAAGGGCTCCGGGACACATGGCCACATGCTCATCTCACGTGGGGCGTGGAAAGAGGGTTACAGAAGGTATCTCCGGGTGCTGGCCTCAGAGCCGGTGAGCACATGACATAGCCTCCCCCAGATGGATTATGTCCTGGCGCCCTTTCCTTGGTCACCCCCACATCCATCCCATTATCCTCAGACCCACACAAAGTGGAGCAGTGAGCAGGAGAATGGAGCTCCACCTGAACCTCGCTGTACTCTGAGACAAACTCTAATGCGAGCGAGGTGACCTCTTCCTCTCTCTGGACCCCAGTTTCCACCTTGATAAAAGGAGAGGGCTGGATTCCATTACTAAAGAATCTTCTGGCTCCAAGACTCCAGACAGAAGGGGAAAAAATGGACAGAGGCTTGAACTGGGGTGAGGGTTGGAAGTCTGACCCCTGTGTGCAGCCCCTGTGAGCAGACCTCAGGAGAGGTGGCTGGTGTAGACCTCAGGAGAGGTGGCTGGTGTAGACATCAGGAGAGGGGGCTGGTGCAGGCAAGAGTCCAGCCTGAGGAGAGGACTTCATTACTTTCTTCTCTCCCACCTCACCCTCCCTGGGCTGCTGGCTGACAAAACTAGTCTAGGCCCTGGACTGCGGGTCAAGTGGAGGCCAGGCTGAGTTTCGGGTAGAGGGCTAAGAGGAACAATTTCCTGATGTGGGATCTTCCTCTGCTTGGCTCCCAGGCCTACCTGGGGCCTTCAGAAGGAGGAGGTCAGGAAGGGAGTGGTGGGGGAGACTGGTGGGCGTGTCTCACCCTTGTACTACCTCACAAAGTAAAATAGTAAAATAGGTGTGGGTGAAGGGCCCCTTCCCAGGAACCTAAGAGAAATGACTGGATGGATCAGGTGGGATCTCATAGTCAGTAAGACGTGGAAATCTCAGGCTTGAGGCTAGATTTATTTTTTTTTAAAGATTTATTTATTATTATATTAAGTACGTTGTAGCTGTCCTCAGACACCTCAGAAGAGGGCATCAGATGTCATTACAGATGGTTGTGAGCCACCATGTGGGTGCTGGGAATCGAACCTGGTCTTGTAAGAACAAGTGTTTTTGCTTTATTTTCTTATTTCCTTCCTTCCTTCCTTCCTTCCTTCCTTCCTTCCTTCCTTTCTTTCTTTCCTTCTTTCTTTCTTTTTTCCTTCCTCCCTCCCTCCCTTTCTTTCTTTCTTTCTTTCTTTTTTTTTTTTTTTTTTGGTTTTTTTCGAGACAGGGTTTCTCTGTGTAGTCCTGGCTGTCCTGGAACTCACTCTGTAGACCAGTCTGGCCTCGAACTCAGAAATCTGCCTGCCTCTGCCTCCCAAGTGCTGGGATTACAGGCGTGCACCACCACGCCACCCTGCCTTCCTTTCTTTTCTTTCTCTCTTTCTTTTTCTTTCTTCCTTTCTTTCTTTTTCTTCCTTCCTTCCTTCCTTCTTTACTTTCTGTTTTTCAAGACAGGGTTTCTCTGTGTAGCTCTGGCTGTCTAGCTTTGTAGATCAGGCTAGCCTTGAACTCACAATGATCCACTTGCTTCTGCCTACTAAGTACTGGGATTAAAGGTACGCACCACCATGCCCAGCCCACAACAGTGTTTTTAACCACTGAGCCATCTCTCCAGTTCCAAAGGGTTTTTTTTTTTTGTTCGTTTGTTATCTGTTTTAAGAGGTATTTATTTTATATATGCAAGTACACTGTAGCTGTCTTCAGACACACCAGAAGACGGCATCAGATCTCATTACAGATGGTTGTGAGCCACCATGTGGTTGCTGGGAATTGAACTCAGGACCCCTGGAAGAGCAGCCGGTGCTCTTACCCACTGAGCCATCTCTCCAGTCTGACTTTTTTTTAAAAGGATGTTTAAAGTATAGTATAGTCTGTCTTTCTTTTATTTATTCTCTCATTGTTGTTGTTGTTGTTGTTTATTTTAATTTGGTTTTTCAAGACAGGGTTTCTCTGTGTAACAGTTCTGGTGGTGTCCTGGAACTCACAGAGATCCACCTGCCTCTGCCTCCTGAGTGCCGGAATTAAAGGTGTGGGCCACCAAGCCTGGAGAATCATTTTTTAGTGCTTTAAATTTTGAGACAGGATCTCATTATGTAGCCCAGGTTGGCCTCAGATTCACAGAGAGACTGCCTCCTGAATGTTCAAGTCTTCTTTCTTAGCCCAGGCTATGCTGAAACTCGCTAGGTACCTCAGGCTGACCTCGAACTTGACGGCATCCTCTTGCCTCAGCCTCACAATACAGGAGTCATAGACACAGGTCACCACACTTGGATCGAGTAAGTTGTTTTATTTACGTTTAAAGACAGGATTTTATTTAGCCTAGGCTAGACTCTCTGACTTATGTAGCGGAAAATGACCTTACATTTTTGATCCTCCTGTCTCTACATCTCTGAGTGCTAGGGTTCCAGGCCTATACCACCAGACCCAGTATATGCAGTGCTGGGAATTGAACCCATGGTCTGGTGCATGCTTGGCACCCTACCAGCCAAGAGCTACATTTTCCAGCTCCAAAGTCTGTTTGTTTGTTAATAAAAATGTTTACGTGTGCAATAGCACATGGGTGCGCATTCACATGCAATAGCACACGTAGGCAGGTCAGAGGACAGCTCGTAGGAGTCAGCTCTCTTTCACTGTATGGGTCCCAGGGATGGACGAGAGGCCTGACACTTGGTCCCTACCTGCTGACCCCTCTCACTGGCCCCTCAAGTCAGTTAGTCATGACAGTGGTAGGACAGAAAAGCCCAGCATGCACTGGGGTAGTAGGAGTGAATTGATGAAACTCATTTTGATGTTATGGCCTGTGCCAGGCTGTGAGGCAATCAATGTGTTTCTTATTCTCTGTCACAGTCAGAACCCTGACCAGCCACTGCTTAGATCTGCAGGACTAGGGCGCCTGCCTGAGAGGCCTCCCACGTAGCTGCAGCCCTTCTTCCTCACGCCCGACCTTCCTGCTCATGGGCGGCACACGCAGCTGCGCACGTTTATGCCTGTTTATTTCAAAATCCTCCTCTCGGCCTGAAAGCACCCTTTCCTTCACCCGGGGCGGGGGGGGGGCAACAAATGCCCCCCAAACAAGGCCATGTGCCACAGCACAGGGCTCCCCCAGATAATTAGCGGGTCCAGGGCAGGATCTACAGGAGGTGGAGCTGGCTGGCTCTGCTGTAGAGATCCAGGAAGAGATCAAATTGATTGAAGCTGTGGGAGGGGACTGGCTGCCTTTCTGTTTGTTCCTCTTGTCAGCTGTCCTAGATAGCCTGGTACTCATTACGTAGCCCAGAATGACTCCAAACCTTTGGTAATCCTCCTGCCTCCACCTCTCAACTTTGGTTGTATGTACCCTTACTGTTCATGCCACTGCACGTGTGTGTAGATGTGTGTTGGGGACCGATAATACTGTGCATGCTCCGGTAGGAGTCCTACAACTGAAGTTCACCGGCTTAGCTATTTTCTGTTTCTGTTTTAGGTCTCACTCTCCTGTAACCGTCACAAGGGCGTGGACTATGCCTCCTGACCTTTTCATCACTGTAAGCCTGAGAGTTCTTGGGTGGTCTCCTAGCGCCTTCAACATGTATCAGGTGAACGTTCTGGAAACTGCAAAGGGCTAGCCTGGGCGGAAAGTGTACTGGGTGCAGCAGACAGGTTGGAGAGAACACTCAGCGGGTTTAAGACTTCGCCACCTTTCATCCTCGGGACCCATAAAGAAAGAACTGATTCCTGCAAATTGTCACACACAATAAAAAAAATCCATACAGTTTAAAACAATGCATCAGAGGGGCCTAGGCCCGGGATGCTACAGACGGCAGGCGTGCCCTGGGGAGAGCATGGTTTTTCTCCTGGAGGTGCTGGGGCTGTGGGAGGACTTCAATGGCACAAGACTCAGGGTAGTCAGATTCCTAGCTCTCAGAAGTCCTCAGGTTCTCGATGCCCCGGGACCAGGTGGGCAGTGAGATGCAAAACTGTCACACCCAGAGGTCTAGAGGCAGCTGGCGGGAGTTCGCAGAGGTGGCGGCATCTGTGTGCAGCAGGTGTGCCCTACAGAGGCACAGCCAGGTTCCAGGTGCTCTTCCTCCTCACCATGGAGGGGGAGGGGTGAGGTGCCCATCTGTCCTCTCAGCAGGTGTGGCGGCTTGGAGCTACAGGAGGTGCACAGCGAGCTGAGGGTTATCAGCCAGCTTCCGGTGGGCCCGGGCCGTCTCAGCTTCCTCTTTCTCTTCTTTTACGTGTGTGTGTGTGTGTGTGTGTGTGTGTGTGTGTGTGTGTGTAGGTAGGTAGGTAGGTAGACAGATAGGGAGAACCAGAGCCAGGAATTCAGAACTCCTAGGCCGGGCTGCAGACCCGGAGCCCCTTTCTCAAAATAACAAAAAAGAAACGCTACATCCCCAACGGACCTATCTCCATCTCCTGTCCCAAAGCTTCTAGTTTGAGACTTCTTTTCTTTTTTTTTTTTTTGGTTTTTCGAGACAGGGTTTCTCTGTGTAGCCCTGGCTGTCCTGGAACTAGCTCTGTAGACCAGGCTGGCCTCGAACTCAGAAATCCACCTGCCTCTGCCTCCCAAGTGCTGGGATTAAAGGCGTGCGCCACCACCGCCCGGCGAGACTTCTTTTCTTAAAAGGAGAGATTACTAATAAGAGCTGTACTTAGTCTAATCTTAAGTTTTTCTCCTCGACCTCATTTAGGATCAATTGAGATGTGATAAATATGGAGCCCGGGTCTGGAGAGATGGCTCAGCCGTTAAGAGCACTGGCTTCTCTTGCAGAGGACCGAGTGCAGTTCCCAGCATCCATACGATGGCCCACAACTGTCAAAACATCCATCCATACAAATACAAAATAAAGAGGCGAGTTCAACGGCACTGGCACAAGTTTCTCAGGTCAGCCGTACAGAACGCGCTCTGCCCAGGCTCTCTGCCCCCAGCATCCACTGAGCCCACTCTGGTCCTCTGCTGCCTCTGGTTTTCAGGTCCTGTACCGGGACACGCTGACGGGTGCCCAGCCGGGTGCCCAGCGTGCTCCCCCAGGCTCCCCAGGCGCTTACGATCTTTAGTGAAACAGGATTTTGCACTTCCTAGCAAGAGGTGGTGGAGGCGGGGTCTCGAGTAGGAGCCCGGCCGGGCCGCTCGCCTTATTTGGGCAGGCGCTGCGCTAAAGGGCGGGGCATCCCACCCCGCCGGCCCCGCCCCCATGCCGTGCCCACCCCTGGGGCTCAATCTGCACAGAAATCCGGTGCCTGCCTTCTACAGGCCAGGCTAAGGAGCTGGCTTGGCTTTTCGACTTAACCTTCATTTCTTACCAGCCAGGGAACTCACTAGGCCGCTGGGGCAGGAGAGAGCTAATCTCCACAGTCAGAACGAACTGTCATCCAGTCTGCCCTACCGGAACAGACTTTCTCTAAGGGTGCAAAGAAGTCTCTAACCCTAGATTGAGACCAGGACCTTGCTCTATCAGAAGTGTGTGGTTAATGTGATCCTTTTCGGGGAGTCAATCGCAGGGGAAGTTCACCCCGAAGCTACCTACTGGTCACTTTATTACCTTTTCCCTTCAAGCTTTCCTCAGCTTCTTAACAATCCAGACCTCTGATTTGATTCTCTGCTGCCTCAACTCCTAAATCCTTCACATCCCTTAGCTCAAGACACAGGCCTAAGCGTTTTGGTTTTTGTTTTGTTTTGTTTTGTTTTGGTTTGGTTTGGTTTGGTTTTGGTTTTTGTTGGCATTCTGTGCTCCACCCCACAGTTACCTGGCAATAGCCAGGTATGCCCTGCCCCATATGCCTGGCCCACTAAAAGAGGGGCTGCCTGCCCCTCCTCGCTCTCTTCTTCCTCTCATTCCTCTCTCATCCTCTTACCTCTCTGCACTCTCACCTCCAGTTTTTGTTTTTTGAGACAGGGTTTCTCTGTGTAGTCCTGGCTGTCCTGGAACTCACTCTGTAGACCAGGCTGGCCTCGAACTCAGAAATCCACCTGCCTCTGCCTTCCAAGTGCTGGGATTACAGGCGTGCGCTACCATGCCCGGCTCTTTTTTTTTTTTTTTTTTTTCTTTTTTTTTTTTCTTTTTGGAGTTAGGGTATCTTGACCTGGCTGTCCTAGTGCTCTACAGACCAGGGTGGTCTCAAACCCAGAGATTATAATCCTAGACCACCACTCCCCCTGGCTTGCTCTTTCTTTCTTTCCTTTGTGTGTGTGTGTGTGTTTTTTGTTTTTTGTTTTGTTTTGTTTTTCGAGACAGGGTTTCTCTGTGTAGCCCTGGCTGTCCTGGAACTCACTCTGTAGACCAGGCTGGCCTCAAACTCTGAAATCCACCTGCCTCTACCTCCCAAGTGCTGTGTGCCACCACTGCCCGGCTTCTTTCTTTCTTTCTTTCTTTCTTTCTTTCTTTCTTTCTTTCTTTCTTTCTTCCTTCCTTCCTTCCTTCCTTCCTTTCTTTCTTTCTTTCTTTCTTTCTTTCTTTCTTTCTTTCTTTTTATTGAGACAGGGTCTCACTATGTAGCTCTGGCTATCCTATCCAGGCTTGTCTGGAGCTCATAAGAGATCTATGTGTCTCTGCTTCCAGAGTGCTAGATTAAAGGCATATGCTAACGTGCTATAGACCCTTCAAACTTGTTGTTTCTTTCTTTCCCTCTTTTTCTTTTAAAGAATTATGTATTTATTTTAGGTATATGAGTACACTGTAGCTGCCTTTAGACACACCAGAAGAGGGTATCAGATCCCTTTACAAATGGTTGTGAGCCACCATGTGGTTGCTGGGAATTGAACTCCGGACCTCTGGAAGAACAGCCAGTGTTCTTAACCTCTGAGCCATCTCTCCAGCCCCAAACTTGCTGTTTCTGCCTGTTCCGTGATGTTCCCTGTTTCCAATCTGTGTACTGCTGCCCTCCCCCACAGGCTGCTGCCCTCCTCCCCCCCAGGCTGCTGCCCTCCTCCCCAGGCTGCTGCCCTCCCCTACAGACTGCTGCCCTCCCCCCCAGGCTGCTGCTCTCCCACACAGGCCCCCCCCCACTCATCCCTCAGCACCCTCTTCCCGACTTTTCTACCCCTGCCTAACCTTCCTGATGAAGCATTTGACTTTTAGACATACTATGTGTCTTCCCAGGGCAGGCTAGCCCCTGCTTGGGCAAGCTGGTTGGTGGTCAGTTGGAGTTTTTGAGAAGCTCTTCCTGACTCAATCACTCAGCTGATCTAATCCCCCACCCCAACGCTGGCTGGGCCTGCTCTGTCTGCTGTTGAGTAGGAGTTGGTCTCTGAGGGCCTCCTGCCCAGAAGGTCAGGACCAATCATCTGGGGTGGCTGAGTGCTGGGAAATGCGGCCTCTGGAGAGGGCTGGGAGGTTAGGCTCCGCTGAGTGGGGAGGGGAGGTCAGCTCACTGCACAGAGCCTAGCCGTCCCCAGCTGCTGGCTGGCCTGCTACATCCTCCCGGGTCAGGCTGGCCTCTGCTTGTCCCTACAGCCCACAGAGGCCTGGGCAGGGAGGGCTGTGCCTAGCCCTGTAGAGTCCCTACTTCCTTTCCTGAGGAGGAAGAGGCTCAGGGCCTGATGATGGATACTCAGTATGTGGTCAGTGGTTGGGGCCAAGTACTGGTCCAGCGCCGTGGCCAGCCTGGTCTGTAGAGCGCTAGGCACAGTCCTCTACCTGTGACCACCTTCAAGTCATTTCTCGGCTGTGTGGAGTTCTATCTGGTCAGGCCAATGCAGCATGGAACAGACAGCCATGCCTGAGTCCTTGGACTGGACGTGGTAGGGGAAAGGACTGGTCCTCGTCCATTAGAAGCAATTTCTTTCCTTCAACATCACTGACCAGGTCAATGAAGAACAACCCTAAGGCTTGAGGGATGAGTTCAGGCCACACCCAGGCATCTCCCTCTTGTTGGATAAACCAGGCAAGGGCTCGGGGTTTCCAATCTCTCTCCTGGTCCAGTCCTGGAGGCTCCCTTCCCCAGCACAGTGCCACAGGGCTCCAGTGAGATGTGTCACCTGGACTGATCACTGTGCCTCCTCAATGCCTGGTTCTGGGCAGAGAAAGGACATGACAGGTGCTTAGGGTACAGGTGCAAGGGGCCTACTCAGTGGGGCTGGCGGCTTAGGGACTGGCCTTAGGGTACAGTCCAAGGCTCCCAGGATCAGAATCACTGACACCGTGAAAAATGAACCTTCTCAGCTCTCCCCAACCCCCGCCCACCCCACCCACCTCCGAGACCCTGACCTGGGCCAGAGCATACAAAAACCCCGACACTCGGACCTCGGGCTCCCAGGAACACCAGAGAGCTTTCTGAGGCATAGGTAGAGGGGATGAGAAAAGGAAACAGGAACCGGCCTTGCTGGAGGCCATTAGTTTTGCTCACCCTCCCCTCCCCCAAAGCACACTGGCAGGTGGGCGGTACAGGCTGGGGCCAGCTCCTCTGGTTTCAGCTTAGAGACACTCCTTCCACGCTCCGAGGGCAGTAACAGGCTCCCTTTACCCTGGAAATCCTGGTCTATAAAAATCTGAAAGCTATGTCCGGGCATGTTTGTTTCGACCTTGTTTATAGTGGAAAAGCAATTAACTGAAAAATACCTGAATATCCCACAAGAGAGCCAAGGTCAGCAATGTGACCCGGGCTGACTGACTTCCCTCCCAGAAGGACAGACACACTGACGGGTGGGGGTGGCTGCTGGCCAGAAGAGCCACTGCTCTGGGCTGAGGTAAGGCCATTCGGTTGTAGCCGGTTAGTGACATTAGGGCTGAGGAGAGCCGAGCGTGGTGGTGTCAATGTCAGAAGGTTGGATATAAACTCTTCTCTGGCCCTCCTAGCTGCGTTCTCTGGGGCTGCACCACCTCAAGGCCTGGCTATCTCCGGGTCTTCAGGAGTAAAGGTTAGCTGGTCACAGGACCAACCTCCTGGCCTGTGTGAGCAGTTGGCCACATGGAGGGCGTTAGAGCTGCCTGGGCCTGTGGGTTGAGTCCTTTTGTTGTTAAACTACGTAACACGAGCCAGAAGTGGAGCTCTGCTCCCTTCAAGGTCATCCGTCGAAGCCCTGTCCCCCAGAACCGACTGGACTCATAGACGGAACCTTTGTAGAAGTAATTATATTAAAATGAGGCTATTAAGATGGCCCTAATCTGTTTCTGACCCAGGTCCTTTTGTTGTTGTTGTTGTTTTGTTTTTGTTTTTGTTTTTTCAAGACAGGGTTTCTCTGTATAGCCCTGGCTGTCCTGGAACTCACTCTGTAGACCAGGCTGGCCTCGAACTCAGAAATCCACCTGCCTCTGCCTCCCGAGTGCTGGGATTACAGGCGTGCGCCACCACGCCCGGCTGCCCCAGGCCCTTATAAGAAAAAAAATCTGGCCTGGCAGGCAGGTGGCACTCATTTATTTATTTAAATTTATTTACATTTCATGTGTTATCCCCTTACCCGGTTTCTCCCCCTCCCGGAAACCCACTATCCCTGACCTGTTTGCATGAGAGTGTTCCTCCACCCACCCATCCACTCCCGTCTCCCTACACTGGGGCATCTATCGAATCTTCATAGGACCAAGAACCTCTCCTCCCATTGATGCCTGACAAGGCCGTCCTCTGCTACCTATGCAGCCAGAGCCGTGTGTACACCTTGGTTGGTGGCTTAGTCCCTGGGAGCTCTGTGGGGTCTGGTTGGTGGATACTGTTGTTCTTCCTATGGGGTTGCAAACCCTGTGGCATTTATTTATAATCCCAGCAGTCAGGAGGCAGAGGCAGGAGGATCGTGATTACAGACCAGGCCTGAGCTACACAGTGAGACTGTGTCAGTGAAGAAAACAAGAAGTGTGCGAAGTGGCTCCTCCCTACCTGTAACCTCAGCACTCCTGAGGTAGAGGCAGGAGGATTACCACAAGCTTGAAACTAGCTCAGGCTCAAATGGTCTCAAAAAGCCAAAAGAGGGTACTGGAGTTCCCATAGTGGTTAGGAGTGGCTCACCATCAGGAGGGCCCGAGTTCTGGTCTCAGTCTCCATATACGAAGTTGGGTATCCAACACAGGCCTGTAACCCTAGCTCTGGGTGGGTCAGAGTCGGGGAGAGCAGTCACTACAGGTTGATGATTTCCAGGCTAGCCCGGAAAATGGAAACCCTAGATTCAGAGAGACACTGCCTCCATGGAGGAAGTGTAGAGTGATAGAGGGGATAGCTGATGTCCTCTTCTGGCCTCCCCCCCCCCCCACACACAACAAATCTAGAAACATTTAGAAAGAAAGAAAGTCAAGCATACTCATGCATGCTGTTAATTCTAGTCCTTGGGGAGTCGAGGCAGGAGGATCTCTGAGTTCGAGACCTGCCACAAAGCAAGTTCCAGGACAGCCCCAAAGTCAGACTCTGTTTAAAAAACAAATACAGGGGGCTGGAGAGATGGCACAACAATTAAGAGCACCAACTGCGCTTCCAGAGGTCCTGAGTTCAAATCCCAGCAACCACGTGGTGGCTCACAACCATCTGTAATGGGGCTTGATGCCCTTTTCTGGTGTGTCTGAAAACAGCTAGTGTGTGTACTCATACATAAAATAAATAAATCTAATCTAATCTTTAAAAATACAAAACATGCAGGCAGTGGTGGTGCGTGCCTTTAATCCCAGCACTTGGGAGGCAGAGGCAGGTGGATTTCTGAGTTGAGGCCAGCCTGGTCTACAGAGTGAGTTCCAGGACAGCCAGGGCTACACCGAGAAACCCTGTCTCGAAAAAGCAAAGCAAAACAAAACAAATAAAAAACACAATGAAAAAAATGAAAAGCAATCCTTTTTAAAAATAAGGAAGCAGTAGAGGTACACCTGTGCACAGGGGGGGAATCCGCATGAAGACATAGCAAGAAAGCGGTTATATACAGCCAAGGATACAGACCTCAGAAGCAATCGGCACTGCTCCTGGTGAGAACACTGCCCCTCCAGACCACCCAGTGCCCAGTGTGTGGGGTTTAGCAAAACTGACTCACACCCAGGAGGAGAGAACCTTTCCCAGAGGTTTACTGTATAACTAACTGCACATGCACTAACATTCTAATGCGGCAACAATCCGATCAGGTCAACTGACAGTCAGGAGGAGTGGTCCAGCCCCTTCCAGAGATGGACACTGATAGTGAGGGAGGGCGGCAAGTTGGAGCAGGGGATTGGACTTTGAGGTGCCAGATAGCCTGCCTTCTTGGCTAGGACCCTATTGGGCTCCTATTCCTCCTGGGATAGTTTCTTTCTTCCCTCCCTCCCTTTTCCCCTCCCTCCCCTCCCTCCCTCCCTCCTTCCATCCCTCTCTTCTCTCTCTCTCTCTCCCCCCTTTCTCTCCTCTCTCTCTCTCTCTCTCCCTCCCTCCCTCCCTCTTGATTTTTCAAGACAGGCTTTCTCTGTGGAGCCCTGGCTGTCCTGTAACTTTGTAGGCCAGTTGGCCTCAAACTCAGAAATCCTCCTGCCTCTCTGCCTTCCATGTCCTGGGATTAAAGGGGTGCAGCACCACTGTCCCACTTTTCTAGTGTTTTCTAATTTGCAGCAGGAAGCCCAGGGAGTCACTCACATACCACACCACCTCCCTGGCTCAAGGTCTCTGCATGTGTGAAGTGGGAACAGAAGCTGTGAGCTCAGATGGGCTTGGTAAGATGCAGAGGGGAGGTCTGGAGGTGTGGGCACCAAGAGACCCATAGGAGGCCTCGGAAGGCAGTGGGCCAGCGGAGACAGCCACTCAGCAGTGTTTACCCAGAAGGCTGGCTGCACGGAGGGCCTGGCCCACCTCCCAGACGCTCCTGCTGGGTGTCAACAGAGGGCAGTCGGACCTGGGGGGAGGTGTGGCAAACTGAGGACTCAGGGTGAATTCCACTAAGCATTCTCCAGGGGTGAGGTCACCTCTGGCTCTCAGGGGCTCCTGGAGGCCAGGGCAGGAGGGGGCGGGGTCAGAGATCAGGAGGGACTCAAAGTCCAGTGGAGACCAGGAGCCTGGGCTAGGCATGGAGCAGGTTAGAGCAGGGAGAACCAGGGAGGGAAAGGTTTACTTTTCTTTTTTCTTTTCTTTTCTTTTCTTTTTTCTTTTCTTTTCTTTTCTTTTCTTTTCTTCTCTTTTTTCTTTTCTTTCTTTCTCTCTCTCCATCCATCTATCAATCATCTATTATCTACCTATCAATCATCTATTATCTTTTTCTTTCTTTCTTTCTTTCTTTCTTTTTTCTTTTTTTTTTTTTTTTTTTGTTTTTGGAGACAGGGTTTCTCTGTGTAGCCCTGGCTGTCCTGGAACTCACTCTGTAGACCAGGCTAGCCTCGAACTCAGAAATCCGCCTACCTCTGCCTTCCAAGTGCTGGGATTACAGGCATGTGCCACCACGCCCGGCCTCAATCATCTATTATCAATCATCTATATCTATCTATCTATCTATCTATCTATCTATCATCTATCTATCTACCTACCTATCTATTCATCCACCTATCATCTATTATCTACCTATTAATCATCTATTACCTATTACCTATTATCTATCTAGCTATCATCTACTTTTCTACCTATCATCTACCTATTATTTTTCTCTATTTTATCCTATTTATTTTTTAATACCTAACACTTCTTTGTTTGTTTTTGTTTTTTGGATTGGTTTTTTCAAGACAGGGTTTCTCTGTATAGCCCTGGCTGTCCTGGAACTCACTCTGTAGACCAGGCTGGCCTCGAACTCAGAAATCCGCCTGCCTCTGCCTCCCAAGTGCTGGGATTACAGGCGTGCGCCACACGCCCAGCAACACTTCTTACGCTCTTGCTGAGTGACTGTTTAAACCTGCTACTCCCCCTAACCCTACCCAGATCCTCAACCGGCACTGTTGTGAGCTCCAATTTACAGGGGGTGGATTTAGGCCACAGCACGGTGAGACCCTTGCCCCCCAGGGAAAGCAATCTGTCTGGTGGGTTATCTGTAAAGTGGTAACAGCAATAGTCCATGCTGTGCTGTTGAAGGGGACTGTGAGGACTGGGTAAGATGCCACTGGCCATGTCACTCAGAGGGTGCAGGTCATCATCAGACCCTCCATTTTTCTGATGCAAGACTCATCATCTGACGGTAAACTGGCTGATCTTAGGCCGTGTGCAAGTAGCAGGTACAAGGGAAGGATCTGAGCAGGACCTGATCCTTCCTGTACTGTGGAGTGACTTGTTGGAGGAGACAGTCCTTGGAACAACCAGTAGCCTAGACTTCCTGTGTAGCCGGTCTTGGGCTTCTGGGACTGGGGTTCAGGGTCCGGCTAGCAGCCAGGGCTCACTCTGGGCATCGGTGAGGAGCCGCAGTAGAATGCCTGGAAGCTTTGCTTGCTGCCTGGCATCCTGTCCAATGAGGACATGGCCCTGACATTGTTCTCTAGACCCTGCCTGCCGAGGGCCCACAGGTCAGGAATTTCCGCAGCCTGTCCAAAACAGCCTTCACTTTCTGGGAAAGCTGTCCCCTGGGAGCCAGGGTAGGGGGTGAGTAGGCCTTAGCTCCCCTGGCCAGGTAGAGACTTCTGGTAAGAGCGACTATGGAGACGTTGTCAACATCCTTTGAACCTTCCAGGTCTGGGCCTGGAGGGCACCTCCATGGAGACACAGTGACCTCCACACCCACCTCTCCCACAGCCAAGGGAGAGAGCACACTGTTCGACCCCTGGCAGGAGTCAGGGCGCTGGGATTCAGTCCCGGTCTATCCTTCCCTGTGCACTCAGGAGGGAGGCTGGATGGTACCCATGTGCTCCAGCACCAGCTCACCAAGCAGCCTCCTCTGGGGTCTTTGGAAGGTAAACTTCTAGTTAGCACAGCCCGTCTCCTTTCAGGACTGAACATTAGAAGGAACTTCCTGGGAAACGTGACTCAACGGGAGAGCATGTGCTGCTGAGTTGTGTGTGAGGCCCCGGAACCCATTTACAGACGTGCGGTAAAAGGAATCTGTTTGTGACCTCCCCAATGTCACCCCAAATGCCTCTGCTAAATGCCAAGGCCTAGTGGCTGGCCTTCCCTGTGGAATGCAATCTCACCATTTACCGCCTGTCCCTCTTCCGCTCAATCCCCGGTGACCAGGGAGGCCCTTGCTTGCCTGCAGGGTCTAGTGGAGGGATGTAGGTTACGGTGCTTCCGGGCCCCAGGCAACGGGCCCCAGGCAAGCCTCAGCAGGACGCCGCTGGCAGGCAACCCTCCGCTTAGTGTGCAGGGGAGCCTGTGGTCCCTTGTCTCTCTCAGGCTTCCCACCTGGTGACAAAAGGCCTCTGGTAACATCAAGCATGGTAGTGCATACTTGTAATTCTAGTACTCAGGAGGCTGAGGCAGGAGGACAGCCTTGACTTCTAGGCTAAGTTGGGCTACGGGATAAGACTCTATCTCCTCAAGTCAATAAGCAAAGTGAAAAGGGACTTGTCTTTCTCCACATTGCAGCTGGGTTGCCCACCCCAGATCCATAGCCCTGAGGGCCCATGGGGGATCTGAGGCCACTGTGGGACTGCCGCATCCCTGGTGAGGTCAGCACCCAGAATTAGGTAGATCACCTAGTGCATTCTGTGCTCACATGGTGACTCACGGATCATTCTTGGCAGAGGCTGCCGACCTGGGGCAGCTGCGTCTCTCGTCCTGGGCTCACCTTGCCTGTGGGAGCACCTTTTAAGGAGGGGGAGCTTGGTTCCTGCCCTCTGCTCGGCTCTCCACCTCTCTCTAGGAGTCATACTCCCACCTGGGTTTATATCATCAGTCAGTCAGTTTTTAGATGTGACCTTGGGCAGGTCCTTTTCTCTGAGCTGGATCCATTGCTTATAACACGGAAGTGATGCTTGCCTCATCAGAGTGGAATTAAATGAGGTAATGCATGTAGAAGTGCTTGGTGAACGGGACCTTTTAAGGGGTGGCAGTGGGGTACAGTAGGGCAGACTCTTGAGTTTTGGCCACGCCCCCTTCCTTAATGAAGACTTCTGTAAAATAGGCCCACACTACTTGGCTTATGACAGGAAAGCCACACATTTTATATAGTGATGGGGGGGGGCAGGCTGGGAATGTAGCTGGGTTGGTAGAAGCCTTGTTTACCCTGTATGAAGACCTAACACTGAATAAAACTAGGGGTGGTGGGGCATGCCCGTAATCTCCAAACTCCAGAGGGGGAGGAGGGGGCGATCAGGAGATCAAGGTCATCCTTAGCAAGCTCAGGGCTGGCTGGGTGTACATGAGACTGTCTCAAAACAACAGGAGGGCACAGAAGACAAATGCTTGGCCACTGGTGGGCCTCATGGACTTGGCCATGCTCTGTACCTTTGACTCTAATGTCCTTCTTGGAGGCTACGACAAATGAAGACAGCGACCACGCCCAGTACCCAGGAGGGGCCCTAACCAAAGGCTGTCACCTTGCTTGTAGTCTCTGCAGAAGCTGCTGGGCCAGCTTCCTCCCGGCCCGAGGACTTTTGGACCTCCACTCTGCCCCATTCTGTATCAGCAATGGTAGCCTTCTTGTTTGTCCCCAGGTAGACCCCTCCCCCCAGCAGGTGGTAATGCAACAATGTTTGTCACTGTGAGGAATGCACACAGCAAGGACACTGCAAACTCAGTTCAGAGCGTGGGAGAAGCCTCTGCCATCAAGTACTGGGGACTTGCTGAAAACAGGCACCAAGCGACAGTGCCCCCTTACCCCTGGGAGGGCGAGAAGGCTGGGCTCTTTTGGCTGGGCAGCCTGGCACTCTTTGTAGGCAAGGGAGCTGGAGAGGGAACAGGATGGGTGGAGGGTCCGGTCCCAAGGACTAGACCTTCCTGTGGGCATACGTGGGAAGAAGTGCCACCCAGCCAGGAGGTGTCCGAAGCCAGTCCAGGAGGCGGAGGGCGTCCAGGTTTCTGAGACAACCACTTTTGGTAGAGCCCAGCCTACACTCCTGAGCCTTTGTCTGCAGTTTGGGAAACAGCACAACCACCTCTGGGCCTTAGAGGGGGTGTCTGTGATGGCCTGCTCAGACCAGGAGCCATGACGGACAGGAACACAAGTCACCAGAGGGGTGGAGAACCCAAGAGGAATTGGGGACAGTGGTAGGCCGGGGAACACCGTCCATCCCCAGTGCTCCCTGCCTACAGAAGAGCAGCCGGTGGCAGTGCAAACCTGGTTTTATTGGTCTAACTTATTCACAGCTCCTCCTCCTGCTCAGAGAACCCGAACCAAGACCCAGCAAACCCAGGGAGGGGACAAGGAGCAGAAGGGACAGATACAGGGTATGGGGTGGGCTCTGTTCTTCACAGCAAGAGGTAGACGGGCCACATAAAGGTCTTTATTATAGACCTACAAAAAAAAATGAGAGAATTATTCATTACTCTCTCACTTATTCTGCTTCTGTTTTCCTTTTCAAGTAGGGGCAGGAGAGGAAACGTGCCAGAGGCAAATGCGTGGGGCTGGGGCTTCAGATCAGAGGACCACGGAGATGGGGGCTGGGCGGCCACCTGTGCAGTCAGACTATAGGCTGGCCCAGGCTTTTTCCAGCATCTAGGGGAAGAGCCACAGGCCCTAGGAGGAGCGCACAGTAGGTGCACAGGAGGAGCACACAGTAGGTGCACAGGATGCCCCACACAACCGCGGCAGCACTGGCTCTCTCCTGGCCGCCCTGGTTGAGGGCTGGCTCTGAAGTGCTGGTGGCTTCTAAGTTTGGAGGTCTGCTGCCACAGGCAAGACCCACAAGGGCGAAACAGAGGGGCGGGGCAGGAAGGATGACCGCTGAGGGCTGGAGTTCTGCTAGGCTCCTCCCCAAGCAGGCTTCCAGCGGGCAGGGGCAGTCAGGCTTGTCAGCCAATCAGCTTCTTCAGGAAGGCCTCCAGCTGGTCCTCGTCCTTGATCCCCACAAACTTGTCCACCACGTCCCCGTTCTTGATGGCCAGCACGGTCGGCACCGCTGACACCTGGGCGAGGGAACCACAGTGTAAATCACCGGGAGGTGGCTGTAACTCATGCGCCTTCCCGAAGTCTCTGTGCCTCCTTCGCTTGGTGCGGGGCCTGGAGGAGGCCCAGCCATTAGAGCTGCTTCTGCTGCCAGCTCCTGGCATCCTCCTCCTCCCTGAACCCCAGGGCTGACTCACTGGTCCAGCAGCTTGGCTGGCTGGACGGGATGAAAGCAGCCGGTGTGTGCTGCATGCCAGGCCGCTGCCCGAGCCTCGCGGTCTGTCTCTGCGTCCTGGGCATGCGTGGTTCACCTTGAATGTTTGAGACAGAACTCAGGGGTCAGGGGTGTGAGCTCCAGGACTGGGCCACCCAACCTCACTCCTACCCTGGGTGAACCTGGTGAGCCCTTCATGGGCTCAAGTCTCGGCTTGTGGAGACACTGACAATACTTTTAGTGAGTATAGGAATGCCAAGAGACATTCTCTAAGACAGCACAGGGCGCACTGTGGGTGTGGTGGAGCCTGCCCTGCTGAGGACCGCTGTGGTGGGCTATAGCTAATGGTTATCAGGGACTAGAAACTCTCAGCCTCTTCCCGCCCAGAGAGGAAGGGGACAGTCATATGTGACCAGAGGCTTTAATGAGGCCTGGCAGATGGAAAGGGACATTCCTGCTCCACGAGGCGCTGCCTCCACAGCTCTGGAGACTCATACGGATTACACACAATATATGCGAGGCTGGCTGGCCGAGCTCGGTGGCTTGCCCGATGCTTGGGATTTGCTGGCAGTTGAGAACCTATATAAACAGTAAGGGAAGCGGGACCTAGTGAACTACACAGCAACAGGAGTCAAGTCCAGAAACCCACTAGGTCTTCACACAGCCCGAGGGCTGTGGGATGAGTCATCTCAGAGGCCAGACAGAGATTATGATCAAAGTGGGCAGAAGGGAGAAGGGAAGGCCACTTGGCCCCATTCTACAGCCCTCGCTCGCCATGTGACAGGTCCTGCATCATTCCTAATGAAAAAACGCAGCATGTAAGACACAGTCCTTGCTCCCCCCCCCCGCCCCCCAGTAGCTCTGGTCCCTTTAAAGATGGTCCTGGGGGTGATGTGGATGGCACAGGGTATGTGCCAGCATCAGGAACTGGGCTATGGCTGCCCCTAGTCACAGCCTTCCTGAGAGCTCTTGTCCTTGTCAGACTGGTGGTATTAACAGCCCAGCATCAGGCTTGCACTATCTCCAGGAAAAGGCAGGGACCAGGAAAAGAGGCGCCAGGAAGCCCAGTTAGGTGTGTTTGTGCGCCCTCTAGTGTCTGGTGAATGAACTGCAGCACCGGAAGGCTGGCAACTCGGGGACAAGCTCAACCACTAGTTCTTAACTGGGCTGAACCATTCTGTCCCTTTACAATAAATACTTAATTTTGATGATGTGGCTTAGGGTTGAGGGTGTGGCCCAGGGGTAGAGTACTTGCCTAGTAGGCATGAGGTCTGGGTTCCATCCCAAACCCTAAAACAAAACAAGGACCTTCCTTTTAAAGTTCAGTCTCTCTGCCTTGTCTAAGCAGGCCTCTCCTCTGTGCTGTGTGTGCAAGCCTCTATGTGTGTTGGGACACACAAAGACCAGGCTAGCGCCCGTGACCATTGAGGTCTGGTCACTACTGATCAAGGGCTTCCTCCTAAGTCTGAGCAGCACACATGTAAACATGCATGCATGTAGCTGCAGGCTCCAGGGCACTGGTTTTAGAGGGGTATCTGGGCTGTGACGGAGGCCAAGGCTTTTGCTGCTCAATCATGGAGGCCCGGCGCTTAGACCAGACCATCAACGATAATGCGTGGGGACACAGAGACATTGACAAGGCACACCTCCTCACTGCCAGCAGAACAACAGGAGCCAAGGGCTGGGGAAAGGGCATGCTCAGACACGCTGCCTGTCCTGCTCCAAGAAGCCACCGGGGCCTCCTAGGCTGCAATGCGAATACTCATATGGCCTCTCCCAACCGACCTGCAACATCTCACCCTGACACACTGGCTAGCAACTCTGCTAAGAAACCGTCAAAGGACAGCCCAGCGGACACAACAGGAAGCTGGTGGCCTCCGTGGCTGAGGACACGTAGTGTGGGGGACGTCTTAAGTGTCATGGAAGATCCAGGGTGCTTTCATATATGCGAGGTCACGGAACACTCATTCCTAGATTGGTCCATTTTATTATTTTTGCATGCAGGTGCTGTCACCAGGCCAGTGACACCCTAACCCTTCTACGGCATCATTTAGATATGAGAAGCCTGGGGCTCGAAGCACCAATTTGGAGAGGACTCAGAAAGTTAAGCAGGGATTCCAAACAAGAAACACGCTCTGTCTGGCTTTGCTTCTGCCGGAAGAGTGAAGGGTGAGAGCCAGAGGGAACGGGCCCCAGAGGGGTAAAGGCAATTTATAGACGCATTCACTGGCACCATGCTTTAACTGAAAATATGCCAAAGCAAGAGCGAATAGTTCTTCCCAGGCGTGTCACCTTTAACACCAGCATTCCGGAGGCAGAGGCACGCAGATTGTTGAGTTTGAAGCTAGTCTGGTCTATACAGTGAGTTCCAGGGCAGCTAGAGTTAGAGTCTTTAAAAAACCCAAAAGCTGGGCGGTGGTGGCGCACGCCTTTAATCCCAGCACTTGGGAGGCAGAGGCAGGCGGATTTCTGAGTTCGAGGCCAGCCTGGTCTACAGAGTGAGTTCCAGGACAGCCAGGGCTACATAGAGAAACCCTGTCTCGAAAACCCAAACAAACAAACAAAAACCCAAACCCATTATTGAACAAACAAAACAGGGTTGGAAAGATGGCTTAGTAGGTACAGGCACTTGTCACCAAGCTTGATGACCTGAATTCAAGCCATTGGTCCCACATGGTTGAAGGAGAGAAAAGACTCCTGCATGGCGCCCGAAAAGTGTGCAGAACGGGGCTGGGGAGAAGGCTCGGATTGCGGCTCTGAAGACCAGAGTTTGGCTCCCAAGGCCTGTGCAGTATTGCGTGGGTGGGTATGGTGGCTGCCCGCACTCCCAGAGCCCCAGATGCAGAAAACCCTGCAGCGCCCAGGCTAGCTGATCTGTGAGCTCTGTGCTCAACAGAGTCCCTGCCTCAATGAATAAAGTGGAGAGCAAGCAAGGAGCACACCCAAGAGTGCCTTTAAGGCTGCATGTGCACAGGTACCCACCGCATGCGCACACACACAAACATTTGTGCGTACACACAGCCATGACGCAATTACGTCCTTCCTGAAACTCTGGGTTATGATCTGCTTTTTATTCCCCACATCTTCAGAAGAAGGGCTTTTGGGATCCGCCCCAATTCCCAGAGTCTGCTCTTTGAGAATTCCACAAATGCCAGCCCAGTAGGTGTGGTGGCTTCCCTGTTTGTTGATTCAGCCTCAGAGGGCAGAGACAAAGGACCCTTACAGCAATCTGGCTAGCAAGCTCTGGGTGGGAGACCTTCCTGGACGGGCAGGTGCTAAGGATGGTTCCCAGCATGTACCATGGGCCTCCACATGGATGCACACAAATGTGCACACAGACTCCCACACAAGCAAAACCACACATTATGCACACATGAAAAAAAAAAAAAAAAAAAAAAAGAAGGCCGGGCGTGGTGGCGCACGCCTTTAATCCCAGCACTTGGGAGGCAGAGGCAGGCGGATTTCTGAGTTCGAGGCCAGCCTGGTCTACAGAGTGAGTTCCAGGACAGCCAGAGCTACACAGAGAAACCCTCAAAAAAAAAAAAAAAAAAAAAAAAAAAAAAAAAAAAAAAGAAGAAGAAGAAGAAGAAGAAGAAAAATGAATAAATAAATAAAAGTTTCAGACAAGCCATGGAAGCAACAACAATCAGGTTACTGGAGACCCCCTTGTTGTCATCTACAAAAGGCTCACAGCTTCAAGTGCAAGGCTGAGAGAGATGCCTCTGGGGACAGGGAAGGCCCACTCCCTCCCCACTCGAGCCCCCCCCCCCAAACTGGTAAGGTCTTAGTGGTCAGGAGAGAGACAGAGGCTTGAAAGTCTTAGGTTCCCCAAGATGAGACTATGCAAAATAGGAGCGGGGAGCTGGGCGTGGTGGTGCACATCTGTAATCCCAGCACTTGGGAGGCAGAGGCAGGCGGATTTCTGAGTTCGAGGCTAGCCTGCTCTACAGAGTGAGTTCCAGGACAGCCAAGACTACACAGAGAAACCCTGTCTCGAAAAATCCAAAACCAAACAAACAAACAAACAAACAAAAACCAAACAGGAGTGGGGGGCTGTCGGGGAAACCTTGAAGGTCTCAGGACTCTCCCTCCCCCTCCTTCAGGGCAGTGGAGTGGAGCCGGAGTGGGTGATAGAGGAAGGATTGGGGGTGGGGGGGGCGGTCAGGAGGGCTTGGGAACCAGCTGCCTCTGAGAACTGCTTTGAGCAATTCTGACAAGCTTGCCCACATATGTGGACAGGGCTTGAGGCCTTACAGGAGTCACCCCAGGGGGCTGGGGACAGCTTGGGGGCAACTTCCTTCTTGGCTTCTCTCTAGAAAGGAGAGGTGGAAGGGAAGGGCGAGGAACAGACAGGGTCATCCTGCTGGGACTCATGTGACCTCAGTGCCCCCAGCCCAGGGCTTGGGAGGCCGAGAGGAGGGGATGCAGGCTGGTGCTGCGGCCTTTCTGTGGAACCAGGGCACTGCGTGGACAGTGGCGGACAGAGGACAAGGGTCCCATAGGACCCCTTCACCTTCCACCTTCATCAAGGGCTGTCCACCCTCATCCCATTCCGGGCTCCCAGGAATGCAGGAGGAGGAGGAGTTTTGGTGCTGGGAACTCCAGTCACCTGTGGGACCCACGGGACCCCTGTTGGTGGAAGTCTGCTTTGCTTAGTTCCCAGGCTTTGGCACGCTGTAGGTCTGTCTGCAGCGTTCTGCCACACACACACACACACACACACACACACACACACAATGCTGAGGACAGCATGGGAGCACCTGGAGGTCCCAGAGGCAGCCTGGAAATCGTAGCCTGGACCCATGCCCCATGCCCCTGTGTGGCTCCAGGCCTGAGTTCTTACCAGAAGGTCAAAGATTCATACCTGCTAGGACCTTTGGTGTGTAATGGGAAAGCCCAGGAGAGTCAAGGGCGTCTCAAAGGTTGAGAGCCCCCCACCATGACTGAGCAATGGGTGGGGGGCTTAAAAAGCAGTGACCTGTGCTAAGAAGTCTCAAGGACGGCCTTACACCAGCAGCAGTTACAGGAGGCCCTGTCTTCCCAGCATGCATTTCCTGTCTTCTGCCCCAGGCAGCCTTATTTCCTCCCTCTGACTAATCATCCTGCTCTGGGTCAAGCTCCAGGGATGGGTAACTTTTCCCACGCTGTTTCCCCCACGGGCTCTGATCAGAGGATGGGTAACTTGTACTCCTGATGCTTTGGGGGAGGTAAACCTCTCCCAGGCTGACCTGACGCTCGGCTTGGGCTTACAGGCATGCACCACCATGCCTGGCTTGCATGAGTCTGGAGTTTTAAATATCAGCACCCACTTTTCCTTTCCTTTAAGCGCTCTGAGAGCCAGACCAAACATGTCTGGGAGGCAGAGCTGGTCCCCGGGCAGCCAGGTGTGACCTTGGCTCTGTCGGAGTGACTGTCGGCACAGCCTCCCAGAAGCCCCTGTTCCGGTCTGGTCTGCATTCCCAGACACCTGGCCTCCCAACCCTGCTCTTCCTTTCATCCAGCCCCGCAGCCACAAAGGACCCCTCTCTTTCCTCAACTGTGGTGGGCCAGGGCCCACAGGATATGGCAACCCCCACCCCCCACCCCCAGTGGCTCTTTCCTGAGACACACACACTTCTCTCACTGCTCCATTCAGGTCTCTGTTCTCATGTTACCTCCTCTGAGACGAGAGTCCTCTGACAGACATGATGGCGCGTGCTTGTGAGCACTGTACTTGGAAGGTGGCAGAGGATCAGAGAAGCAAGGTCATCCTTACAGGGTGACACCAAGGCTAACGTGAGCTTTGTAAGATTCTCCTTCAAAAGGCCAAACCAAAGAACATTTCCTCTCTGCACAGCACCCATCAGAATTTGGACATTTACACGGACGTCATTGGCTGGGTGTCCCCAAGCCAAAACTTTCAACTCTGAACACTCTGAAAGCCAAAGTGTGTGTCCGTGACTGCCAAGGCCTCTGTCCCGGGAGCCCATACGTGAAAGAACTGAGTGGACCATGTCCCTCGGGCTAAATTCCACTTGCCGCCCATGGCTGTAAACATTTCCACTGGAACATGCTGTGGCCTTTAGTTTGTCCTGTGGCTGAGCTGCCCCAGCAGTCACGGCCCTGCAAAGCCTCATGTGTTAGTCACCTGCCCCTTCAGAGACTCAAAAGTTCTTTAAAAAAAAAAAAAGAAAAAAAAAGTTAACTTGTGTTCGAACTCTTAAGAGACCTGTCTACCTCTGCCTTCCTGAGTGCTGGAATTAGAGGTGTGAGTCACCACAGCCTGGCTGTATTTGAATGTTTTTACTTACTTACTTACTTACTTACTTACTTATTTAAACTTCAAAAAATTGTAGCTGGGCGGTTGTGGCGCACACCTTTAATCCCAGCACTTGGGAGGCAGAGGCAGGCGGATTTCTGAGTTCAAGGCCAGCCTGGTCTACAGAGTGAGTTCCAGGACAGCCAGAGCTACACAGAGAAACCCTGTCTCGAAAAACCAAAACAAAAAACAAAAAATCAAACAAACAAACAAACAAAAAAATTGTATAGGCATGGGAATTTTGCCAAGAAAGGCCAGAAGAGAGCATCTGGGCCTCTGGGACTGGAGTAACTGATAGGTGGGTACTGGGAATTGAACCCATGTCCTACAGAAGAGCAACCAGTACTCTTAACTACTGTGCCATCTCCCCAGCCCCTCAACATGCCTGAATGCTGTTTGGTGAGGTCAGAGGGTGTTTTGTCTGCACGTTGTGTCAAATACACCTTGTGCATGCCACGACAGGGGAGGCCACGAGAGAGTCATGTCCTCCGGGGCTGGTGGTATGGATGTTTGTGGGCACCACATGGGTGCTGGGGATTGAACCAAGGTCCCCTGGACAACGAGTCAGTGCTCTTACCTGGGCAGTCTCCCCACACCCAAGCTCGGTGTTGTCTGTCGTGAGCTGCCATTTCCTGTACCTGTGCCGATTCCTTCCTGTCTTTCTTGTTTTTGCAGTGAGACTTAAGGCTCCCTCTGTAGCCCAGGCTGGCCTTGAACTTGAGGCATTCTACCTCTGTGTCTCTGGATCTCAGGGGTCAGGCACCCTTCTGGCTCCTCCGGGACTTTGTGTTAGGCTCTCCCTTTTCTGCACGCTTCACTCGTCCTTTAGGTCAGAGGCTCTTGAACATGACGCCTTCCCTGTCCTGGCCACCCCCTCAGGACAACCTGCGGTGCCTCTTTTCAGACGCCTTTTCATCTCGGGGTGGAAGGAACATCTCATCGAATGGTCTTTCCCAACAGAACAAGAGACACCCGGGGATGGGGCCTCCCCTTACCTCCATCACCCATGCCTGGCATGGCTCACAGGCCCCAAGCAGTCACTGGACGTGAGTGAGGTGGGCAGGACAGGAAGACTTGAGAGGATGGCTTGTAGCTGGAGTGGCGGACACCCCTGGAACCCTAATGCTCGGAAGGGCTGAAGCCAAGGGCATCCGGAGTTCGAGGCCAGCTTGAATGATATGAAACCCTGTCTCAGAGCTGGAGCGATGGCTCAGCGGTTAAGAGCACTGACTGCTCTGCCAGAGGTCCTGGGTTCAATTCCCAGCAAGTGGCTCACAACCATCTGCAATGGGATCCAGTGCCCTCTTGTGGTGTGTCTGCAGACAGTGACAGTGTATTCATATACATAAAACAAATAAATCTTAAAAAAAAAAAAAAAAGACATCAGAGGGCCTAGCGCTGTGGTCAAATAATGCACTAATGGTGTCAGTGGATCAACAGAGCCAGGCGTGCCAGACCCTGAGACCTTTGAAGAGCTCCAGAACAACACTAGGCATGTCGCTTACTGGTCACTGGGTGTCCCCAGTGTCCCCACCTTGGCTTCCCTGAGGCAACTCTCTGCCAGCACATACCTCGTACTCAATGGCGAGGTCCGTGTGATCGTCGATGTCTACTTTGGCCATCACTACCTTCCCGTGCTGCTTGGCCACCATCTTCTCTAATCGCGGGCCTAGGATCTTGCAGGGGCCACACCACCTCAGAAGGGGAGAAGGGACAGTCAGTCCTGAGTGCTCGCTGCTCCCCATTTCTCCCCAGAGCCTCCCTGGGCCCCACAAGGACTCTGAAGGCGGAAGTGAAGGGACGGAAACCGGGGAACATCTTCAGTGGCCAGCCTCTGCGCTGGAACCTTCTCAGAGATGGGCAGAACCTTCAGAGAACAGAAGACATTCCTTGACAGAACCAAGGCCTGTGGAGTTCCTGCAGATGACAGGATGGTACGGAGCATAGCCCCGCAATGGGGTGCAGCCCGGTAACTCCTCAACTTGGGAGAGGGGGTCTCTGGGCATGCGCATGGGGGGTTATTTGGATGATATAAACTGAGGAGGGACAGACCCCAATTGTGGGTGGGTGGGTGGTACCACGCTCCAAGCTAGGATTCTGAGGAGAATCTGATCATGCAAGATGGGTGCTTGCTGCTGGGAGCCTGCATGGTGAGAAAGCATCAAGTCCAGGGGGCTAACCTCTGATCGCCATATGGATAACATGGTACGAGCATGCATGTATGCACACACATAGTAAATGTTAAAAAAAAAAAAAAAAAAAAAAAAAAAGAGGGTGAGCTGGGAAGTTGAGCACAGCCATCCCTCTTAGTTTCGTTAAAGATACAATGTGACCAGCTGCCCCGCCTCTGGCCTCTGCCGCCATGTCTGCCGCCATGACTCCTCCACTGTGATGGACCCTGCTCGGAACTCTCCTTTTCTCCCTTAAGTTTCTTTTGTCAGGGTATTCTGTCATAGTAACAAAAAGTAACTAAGACAGGAAGAAAGAGAGCAGGAATTCCAGGCTAGCCTGAGCTACATAGCGAAGCCTGGTCTTTGATGAAACAAGCAGAGCCAGATGACCTCAGGATTGCTCAAAGTGTCTTTCTCTCCTTTGTTGGGGGGAGGCTTGTGTGGGGAAGAGGGATGACGGTGGTGGTTTGGAACACGGTCTCACTTTGTAGCCCCTTGTCGGGTTGGAACTTGACTTGCAGACTAAGCTAGCCTCAAACTCAGAGATCCATTTGTCTCTACTTTCTTTTCTTTTCTTTTTTTTTTTAGACAGGGTTTCTCTGTGTAGCCCTGGCTGTCCTCTAACTCACTCTGTAGACCAGGCTGGCTTCGAACTCAGAAATCCACCTGCCTCTGCCTCCCAAGTGCTGGGATTACAGGCGTGCGCCACCATGCCCGGCTTTGTCTCTACTTTCTAGGTACTGGGATTGTTTTTGTTTTGTTTTGTTCTTCAAGGCAGGGTTTCTCTGTGTAGCCCTGGCTGTCCTGGAACTCACTTTGTAGACCAGGCTAGCCTCAAACTCAGAGATCCACCGGTCCTTACCACCTATATGTTGGTGATTAAAGGTATAAACCACCACTGCTGGGCTCAACAAAAGTTAACTTTTTTTTTCTTTAATTTAATTTATGTGCACCGATATGAGGATGTCAGATTCCCTAGAACTGGAGATGCAGACAGTTTGTGAGCTACCATATGGGTGGTGGGAGCTGAACCCAGGTCCGCTGGACAAGTAGCCAATGCTCTTAACAACTGAACCATCTCTCCAGCCACTAGAATTTTATTGTTGTTGTTTTAAAATATTTATTTATTCTATGTATATGAGCAAATCATTGCTCTTTTCAGACACACTAGAAGAGGGCATTACAGATGGTGTGAGCCACCATGTGGTTGCTGGGAATTGAACCCAGGACCTCTGGAAGAGCAGCCAGTGCTCTTAACCGCTGAGCCATCTCTCCAGCCCCTGGGATTGTTTTTTAGACAAAGTGTCTCCGTGTGACCCTTTCACTCCAGGACTGTCTTCTTATTTTGTGTCAACTGCTGAGGATCATATCGCAATGGCCAGGAGCCATCCCTCCTCGGCTGGGGAGCAGGAACTGTCTGTCCTAGGGCAGACAGCGAGCTATCATCTCTCTATGTGGTACCTGGCACTAACTGAGCAAACCTGAACCATGCAACTACCTCGGATGGGGGGAAAAAAAAGGATTAGCCCATCAACTGTTTCTTTCGGAAGCCTCCGCCATGCCAGGAAGGCAGAGATCCCTGGCCGTCAACTCCTGTTTATCCTTTTCTCTGAGCTGGCACATACCAGAAATCTCATATATAGGAGGTGGAGGCAGGAGGCGGTAAATTCAAGTCTGACCTAGGCTACATAGCAGAGACCCTATCTCAACTCCCATCCCCTACCCCAAAACTTCCATTCGGAAATGTCAATCAATTAATAAATCTAGACCTAAAAGGCCAGCCTGCAAAGCCTTATCTCAGATGACAAGGACAAGCACTGACCTGTCCAAGGCAATGTGGTGAGTCAGAGAAAGGCCAAGGAAGAAAACAAAAGAACCCGTGAGATTTGTCTAGAAAACCTGATGGTAAATCGGGCGCTTGGAAATGAAGACCAGGCTAAAATATATCTCTAAAACACACTCCTACGGTACTGAGAAGACACACCTCCTGTCCACCCCATTCATACTTGGGGACTACTATGGTGGCCATGATAAATGTTTCACCCAGCTCTTCCCACAGTTTTAGTGGGTGGGATGTTAAAATATGATGATGTTACTCCACACTGGAGAAGACTCTGAGCTTTTCGGGCAGTGAGATTCAAGACACAGGCAGCACTTCTCCTAGAGTGCCAGGAAGACTGTCAACTGTCTCCTACCACACTGCATGCTTCTTAAGGGCAGGCACCGGGTCTCAAAAGTCTTTGTAATGAGTGTATGCAGGCAAAGCGTTACACGTGGTTGTGAGCCACCATAGTGGGCAATCAATAAATACTTGCTTAAGTAAGACCCCCCATCACTTACTGCCCCCAGGACTCACTGCGCATGAAAGTCCACAACAACTGGCGTCTCACTGTTAACAACTCTGTCCTGAAAGTCAGGTCCATCCTGGACGTTGAAGGTTGTTGAACACACTCTGGTGGTGTGTACTGTCCGGACTGGGCTGGGCGTTCCTGTTAGACCACCGGCATTGCACAGAGGGGTCTGCAGGGTCCTAGAGGTGACGGAAGCCCACACACCCTGAGGAGGCTTCCTGGAGATGACTGAGGTCAGGAACCTCCTCAGGAGAAGTCGCTGAGCCATCTGTGGGAGAAAGAGGCAGGAAGAGCTGGAGCACACAACAGGAAGTCAACACGCTTGGAATAATGAGGTGTTGGGAACATGCAGAACTGAAAGCAAAATACATGGAAATATTGTAATATATGATTTTTGAGGGCCAGGTGTGGTGGGGCATGCTTGTCAATCACCTGGGAGGCGAGGTAGGTGGAATTAATGACAAGGTCAGTTTGGGTTATACAATAAAACCTGGTCTCAGCCGGGCAGTGGTGGCGCATGCCTGTAATCCCAGCACTCTGGGAGGCAGAGGCAGGCGGATTTCTGAGTTCGAGGCCAGCCTGGTCTACAGAGTGAGTTCCAGGACAGCCAGGGCTATACAGAGAAACCCTGTCTCGAAAAAACCAAATCCAAAAAACAAAACAAAACAAAAAACCAAAACAACAACAACAACAAACCTGGTCTCTAAAGTCTCCCCACAACAAAATTATCTAGAGGTGAGTGAGCAATGAGAATCCCCGAACAGACGTTGAGTTAAAGGACAGAAAAAAACTGGGTTGACAACCAAAAGAAACCGAGACTCGATGGAGTGGGGAACCAGGCTCAAGTGTGTTATTACATCACTGGCTCTCCCTCATCGACTCTGAACCGTCCACATTCAGGGCAACAGGTAGGTTAAGGGACATGGCCAACGTAGCCCAGTTTTTAAAGCACAGTTAACTGGAACCCAGGGCTGTCTGTAACATCTTTATCAGTCACTCTTCTATAACAGTGTTTTCATGGAAAATTAAGGAAAGGCAAGCTGTCGAAGAAGGAGCAAAGAAGACTCCTCTAATTACGGAAGGAGGAACTAAAGAGGCATAAGAACCAGACATGGGGGTACTAAAGTGACGCGGGTGGCATATGTACGGAGGGAAGCCCAAAGAAGGGACACATGTGTGTTGGGGGAACGGGGACACTGGGAGCACAGGACGTGCAGCTGCCGAGGCCACCTCCTCCCTCTAGGGGCTTCCCCCTACCGATCGCCTTCCTGCATTGGAGCGCGCCGCCACCGCGGCTCAGCCCACCCCGCATGGGCTCCTACCTCCGGGCAGTGGGAGCAGAGGGATGCGGAGCCCAGCCGGCCTGCCCGTCAAGGGCACTCCTGTTGTCACTTCCTCAGGGGCGGGTTTAGCGTCATTTCCGGGAAGGACTATCCGGACGGCGTCTCCCTACAACTTGGGGGCGGCTCGGTATTTTTCACCAATGAGGGTGAGGGAAAAAGGTAGAGCCGAAGGGGCGCGACCGGAAGGGATGGGATCCTGGAGGAGGGACCGGAAGATGTGTGCGACCAGTGAGGGAGGAGATGGGTGAGAGGGCGGGAAGGAAGGAGTGGCTTTCGAACAAGCGCTAGCTGTGTTGTGCCCTCTTGGCATTGCCTACCCTCGGATCTGGGCTCTTGAAAGGCTGGAAGGCTGTGTTCACTTTAGTGCCGAGGAAGCCCTGTTCTCCAGAAGCTTAGTGTTTAAAGGAAGAGATTCCCGGGCTGGGGTTAGGGCTAAATTGGCTTCCTGCCTAGCACACCCAAAGCCTGGGATCTCAACTCCAAGTAGGGGCGGTGATGGCACAGGCCTGTAATCCCAGCACTCTGGGAGGCAGAGGCAGGCGGATTTCTGAGTTCGAGGCCAGCCTGGTCTACAGAGTGAGGTCCAGGACAGCCAGGGCTATACAGAGAAACCCTGTCTCGGGAAAAAAAAAAAAAAATCCAAAAATCAACCCCAAGTAAACTGGGCGTGATGGCGCACACCTAATCCCAGAACCCTGGAGGGCTCAGGAGTTCAAAGTCATCCTTGACTACAAAATAGGGACTACGTGAGATCCTGTCGCGCCCGCCCGTGTGTGTGTGTGTGTGTGTGTGTGTGTACACGTGGGATTAAGGGTTTTTTTTCCCTGCGGTCTTTGGTTCTTTTCTGCCCAACCTAACTTCTTATGGAGAAGCAGAGCAAGTCACTCTGCCCCTAAGGGCTGGCAGTATTTCTAAAGTCCTTCATGCTTTTTGGAACTGTCCAAGAAGCAGTATCCAAGGTGAAGTGTCATCTGTGAGGCTTGGGCCTGGGGCTTTCCACTTCATTGTCACTGGCATGAGTAACTGAGGTGTACGTCCCTTATTTATGCATATTGTAACCAGTATTCCAGCCCCGTACAGTCCGGGAACACGTTGCTCCCTACTTCCCTTTCCACACCTTTGCTTACTCTGAACTTTGTCACCCGCCTTACCTTCTTTCTCACTAGTGCCTGCTTTCTAACCCTCCAGAACACTGGACAGTGTCTCAGCAGGATCATGCTTTCTGAGAGTAGGGACTTGGGGTTGTCACTCATCTGCATATGCCTAGTGCTTAGTGTCGGCAGACACTAACTTGAGAATCTTTGTCCATCTCATCAAGTGGTTTCTGTCAGAGGGGTTATGTGACGTGTCCAAGCAGAGCGGTAAATGGGCAGGAACCCCTCCATCTCCCCATTTCATCCCCCTCGCAATAATTAGTGGTTTGCTGAGGCGTCTTGGTGTTCTCCATCTGCACTTGGGGCTGGAAGGCTTTCCCAGAGTTCTCCAGGTGAGAACAGTGCTACTAGGTACTAGAGTCTGCATTGTCTGTGGGTCTCTTTCCCGTCTCCTCCAGTGGAGGTCAGCCACCAGTCTCCTTTGGTTGTTTTGTTATCTGTTTCTTTCCCTTTTTTAGATTTATTTATTTATTTATTTATTTATTTATTTATTTATTGGTTTTTCGAGGCAGGGTTTCTCTGTGTAGTCCTGGCTGTCCTGGAACTCACTCTGTAGACCAGGCTGGCCTCGAACTCAGAAATCCACCTGCCTCTGCCTCCCAAGTGCTGGGATTACAGGTGTGCGCCACCCCGCCCGGCTAGATTTATTTATTTTATGTATATGATTACACCTCTGCTGTCTTCAGACACACCAGAAGAAGGCATCAGATCTCATAGATGGCTGTGAGCCACCATGTGGTTCCTGGGAATGGAACTCAGGACCTGTGGAAGAGCAGTCAGTGCTCTTAACCACTGAGCATCTCTCCCCCTTTTTTTCCTCCCTCTCTCCCCCTCCCCATCTTTTTTTTTTTTTTTTTTCCGAGACAGGGTTTCTCTGTATAGTCCTGGCTGTCCTGGAACTCACTCTGTAGACCAGGCTGGCCTCGAACTCAGAAATCCGCCTGCCTCTGCCTCCCAGAGTGCTGGGATTACAGGCGTGCGCCACCACGCCCGCCCCCCTCCCTATCTTGTTGCCTCTTTTCCCCTCCCTCTCTATCTCTGTGCTCTCTCCATCTCCCCTCTCCCCCACTCTTTCTTAGAGTCTCCTCTAGCCCAGACTAGGTCTTATGTGGTGCTGGGACCAAACTAAGCAGACACTGTCAACTGAGCTGCATCCCCGGCCCCAGTGTCTTTATTTCTCACTCTTTCGTCAGCCCTGAAGTGTGTGTGTGTGTGTGCGTGTGTGTTTGCAAACACCACGGCCTGTAGAGTCAACGATCTGTGATCTGCAGTGAGACAGGAAGACAGCCTAGTTCAATAAGGCTCAGTGGCTGGTGTTGGCTCGCCCTTTGAGAGTCTGAAGCCGGATGGTTTCCTGGTGATAGTTAGCTCAGTCCCAGGTGCACAGTAAAGCTTAAGACATGAGCACGTTGAAATTTTTTTTGCAAAGAACATGTCATGTCTTCCATAAAGATGGGTTCTATAGATTGGCTACACGTGGCATCTTAAGGGTCTGGGGGAGGATCTGGTGTGGTCTTGATCAGACAGATAGTACAGAGGTCACCACCTCTCTTCCTAGCCACCTCCACTCCCAGCCTTCTAGGTAGAAAACAGGTTGACACCTCCCCCTTGAAGAGACAACCCTGCGAGTTTAGCATTCTCGGTTGCGGTAGTGCTTATCTGTGAGCGCAGGAATGTCTGTGCCTCCCACACTGCAGGGTCTATCTCCATCACTTGCCTCTGGGCCTGACATCATGAGGTGCCCTGTGACTCTAGGAGGTGCAGCAGTGACCCAAATTAAGTTATACCTTCAGGTCCATTCTACAGCTCTGCTGTTCCCTTCTAAAGCCCACGGCCACGCTCGCATCCGGCCCATCTTGACCGCATCCTGTTCTGTTTTGTCCTCTGACCAGTTGGCGGGTCCCCGTGCTGTGCGGGGCTTTTCCTCCAGGACAGAGTGTGGGAAACAAGTGGACTTGCTCTCGCCAGCCAGTGCTGTGCCAGCCTTCCACTTAGAGTCTCCTGCCTACCAGAGGCAGATGAGCTCAGACACGGCAGAGTGGCCTCTTTACCTTGTCTGACCTCTTGTCTTAGCCTCCGCCCTCCCTCATCCGGGATGACAGCCCACCCACGGTGGGATCCCTGGGCTCCTGAGGTCAGCCTCCCTTGCTGCAGCTGTTGCTGATAATGCCCGGAGCCATCTGGCCCGGGTGCTCCTCTCCCACTTCCATATCTGCTCTTCTCTGTCTCCAGCACTTTCTCTTCCCCAGCCACCTACCCATCCTAGTCAGCGTTTTCAGAGCAGTTTCCTGAGAGCCGGTTTCCTCGCCTGATCTGCAGTCTGAATGCTAACGCAGGGCCAGCCCCGTCTCGGTGTGTTCTGTAGTCAGCTTACCTTTGTTGGCCAGGGCTTCTCATCTGAGAACAGTGTGACTTCCTCAAAGAGGGGCTGTGAGCTAGCTCAGCAGTGCATGACTTTGATCCCAGCACTCAGGAAACAGAGCCAAGTGGATCTCTGAGTTCTAGGACAGCCTGGTCTACAGAGAGAGTTCCAGGACAGCCAGGACTACACAGAGAAACCCTTTCTCTAGGAACAAAAAAGGCTGTGACTTTTTTTTTTCTTCGAGACAGGGTTTCTCTGTATAGCCCTGGCTGTCCTGGAACTCACTCTGTAGACCAGGCTGGCCTCCAACTCAGAAATCCACCTGCCTCTGCCTCCCAGAGTGCTGGGATTACAGGCGTGCGCCACCACTGCCCGGCTAAGCTGTGACATTTTAAGAGTGACCGGATACAGGAGCTGGCATGGTGTCAGTTCCCTTTTCTCCAGCAGGTACACAGCCCGTGACATGCTGCCAATCAGTCCCCCGGTGGTCAGTTTAAAGTGTATGTGGTTTTTTTTTAGATTTAGATTTACTCTTTATATGTGTGAGGGTTTTGCCTGCACCACATGCCTGCCTGGTGCCTGCAGAGGTCAGAAGAAAGTGCTGGAACTCCTAGAAATGGTGTCATGTAGGTGCTGGGAACTGAACCCAGGTCCTTTCCAAGAACCACAAGTGCTCTTAACTGCTGAGACATCTCTCCAGCCCTCTGTGATCAGTTTTTAAAAAGTCAAAATTAGCCGGGCGGTGGTGGCGCACGCCTGTAATCCCAGCACTTGGGAGGCAGAGGCAGGTGGATTTCTGAGTTCGAGGCCAGCCTGGTCTACAAAGTGAGTTCCAGGACAGCCAGGGCTACACAGAGAAACCCTGTCTCGAAAAAAACCAAAACCAACCAACCAAACAAACAAACAAAAAGTCAAAATTATCTGGACATGGGGGAACATGCCTTAGGTTCCAGCATTGAGGAGGCTGAGGCAGTGGATCTGTGCGTTCAGGGACAGCCTGGTGTATATAGGGAGTTCAGACGAGCCAGGGCTATTAAGTGAAACCCTGTCTCAAAAAAAGAAGAGGAGGAGGAGAAGGAGGAGGGAAAGAAAGAAAGAGAGAGAGAGAAAGAGAGAAAAAGAAAGGAAGGGAGGAAGGGAGGAAGGGAGGAAGGAAGGGAGGGAGGGAGGGAGGGAGGGAGGAAGGAAGGAAGGAAGGAAGGAAGGAAGGAAGGAAGAAGGACGGACGGACTGGGGACTGGGAGCGCGGCTCAGCTGGTAGAGTGCATAGCATACACAAGGTCTGGGGTTTGATTCCCAGCACTGCACTGCCCCATGGTACTGCATGCCTGTTATCCCACCACTCAGAAGGTGGAGACAGGAGGATCAGAAATTCCAGGTCAAAGCCGGGTGGTGGTGGCGCACACCTGTAATCCCAGCACTCGGGAGGCAGAGGCAGGCGGATTTCTGAGTTCGAGGCCAGCCTGGTCTACAGAGTGAGTTTCAGGAGAGCCACGGCTACACAGAGAAACCCTGTCTCGGGAAAAAAAAAAAAAAAAAAAAACCAAAAACCCCAAACAAACAGAAATTCCAGGTCGTTCTTGGTTATATTCCAAGTTCATAGCCAACCTGAGCTTCATGGGACCTTGTCTCATCCGAAAGAAAACAACAAAACAAAACAGGGTTGAAAATGCCAGAATACACCAGGTGCTGTTACCAGCTGTGCTCTGTGTGTCATTTGTTGATGTATGACATTGCTTTGTGACCAAAACCAATTCTTCTCCGAGAAGCTGACATGACAGCCCTTCGGTGCTTCTCTTACTCTGTGCTATGCTCAGAAGGGTTGAAATGTCCCAATCTCCTGGAGCCCTATTGTCAGCATGCTTAATTCCTCACATCCTGCCGCCGCATGCAGCAGGAGCAGTTGAAGCCACCACCTTCCTTTAGAGGGCGACATGGAGGCATGTGGACATCAGGAAGCTTCTTGGGGTACAGACGGAGGGAACGGGGTGGAGGGGCATCTCGATGGGCTTTTCCGCCCCCAGAAGACTCTGCCTTGGCTCTAGAGTGCCGCCGACCCCCCCCCCGACTCCCTCCCCCCCTGCCTCGCAGTCCCCTGAATCCTGCCAGCCAGCGCGGGCCATCCGAGGCCACGCCGGGGAGGGTGGTGCTGCCAGCCTGAAGCACAGTGCTTGGCAGCATGCCCTAAGCAAGGCGTCCACACGATGGCGCTGTGGGACTCAGGGTTTCCCCTTGGAGAAGCTGGCAGGACACAGGCTTCCTAAATAAAGCCTGCAGGGCTGAACTGCGGAGGACAGGGCTGCAGGACAGTCGCAGTTCAGTGACTGGGACACTGGAAGATGTCAGGGTATGAAGGAGACACCTTGAAAAAAACAAAAGAAGCAAACAAAACTCTGGGGGTGGCAGACCACGCCTACTGGGGTGCCCCTAGAGGACATGTGTTTTGTTTTAACTCTGATTTTTGAGACAGGGGAGTCCCCGTGTTGTTTTTGCTGGCCTGGAACTCTCTATGTTGACAAGACTGGCCTTTAACTCACAGAGAGCCATCCTCTCCTTCTAGAGCGAAGGATCAGAGGGCCTCTCCTGGCCCTGGTCCACCTCCAGTCACCTCCAGTGTTCCTAGCTCCACTGCAGAACAATCTAATCGGTTTCATGCCAGTTGTGACTCATGTACTGTTTCCAGCTGTTGCACAATGTCCCTTCCAGTGTCATGCATGACGGAGGTGGCCTGGGCACCAGACTTATTCCGGGTCCAGGTTGCTTGCGTGTTACTTGGGGTCAGGGCTGGTGGCTGGGACTCTGCAGGGCAAGGCAAACCTGCAGCTGTGAGGAGAAGAGGGGCAGGCCTCTTCCTCTGCGCCAGATCTCGCCTAGCATGCCCCTCCTTCCTGGCCCTTCGTCAGGAGGCAGCTGTGGGCAGAGAAGGGCTGTGCTGGAGAAAGGGGGCCACTTCCAGGCAGGGTTCTTCTCTTTCCCTTCCTTGGGGAGTGACTCAAGCCAGCCCAGCGAGCTTCTCGATTTCAGGCCTCTTCTGTAGCAATGCTGCTATTACAGAAAGGCTGGGTCTTCAGAGAGAAGAACCGCGAGGGGGTCCTCACCTCAGGCCTGCTGTCCAGGCACATGACCTATTGTAGTGTTTTGTTTGAGACAAGGCTTTGTTATGTATCCTGGGTGTCCTTGAGGCTCCAGTAATCCTTCTGCCTCCCAAGTACTGAGACTTGCAGATTACGAACCCTACTGTTATGAACTACAACCTAAATGTGTTTGGAGACAGAGGTTTGTCAAAGGGTCACGGTCCACAGGTTGAGCCACTGCAGTGGGGAGAGTCAAGTGGGCCAGAGGGCCTGTTCCCATGAAGCTCACTCCTAGACTGCTGTGGAGCTGGCTGGCAGCTCGACAGGAGCCTCGCCCCTGTTCCTGTGGGCCTTCCTCTCCTCTGGGCTTCCTCACAGGGTGGGGCTTGGTGCCTAGACAGTAGGAGCTGTCAATCACTTAAAGCCGGGTAGGGTAACTGGGCCATCACTGTTTCTACCTGTCTTTCGGCCTACCATGATTCAAGAGGAGAGCGAGGGTACACCCCCCGTGGTGGCCGGATTTTGGACCATATTTAATCTACTGCCGTGCCTTTGATGGAGGGCGTCTGGGTGTTTCTTCCAGCACACTTACTTCAAATTCTGTGCAGCTGGTGACGGCAGGGTCATCTCATGCATTTTGTCTGTCACTTTGTTTCAAAACTGCAAGGGCAGACGATACCAGGTACCGGATGCTCTGAGATATTTCACCATCGTCTTTTCCTGAGGGGATTTTGCATCCAATTATTTCCTGGTGATTTGAATCATCTTGAGAGACTAGGTTAGCGATATCGTCTCTGAGAGAAATGAAGAAGCAGGTGACAGACTTTTGGAAGAGGTCGTGATGAGACCAAGAGGGGCTTCTGCGGAAGAGCCGGCAAAGCGCCTTGTTTATGCAGCCCAGAGGAAGGAGCGAGACGGGGCCGCCTGTTGTTCCTCTCTTCCTTGCTGAAGAGCATCTGTTGCCTGCTATTTTTTATTCCGGGCTGATGGATTGGTCGTGTGATGCACTTGGGCTGCAGCCTCGCCTGCTTGCCCATCAGCTTTGCTCTGCAGCAGATTTGCATTCCGTCTGGGATGCCAGATTGAATTAAATGCTTTTTTAAAGCCTGTAGTCTGACAGAGATCTTTATCCAGTCAGCATTTCCCCTGTATTTTAAAAATAAGCATTTGCAGTGCAAAGATGCCGTCAACGGCTTATTTTTTTGAGAGAAGAATCCAGTTTGGCTTGGTGGCTGCTGCAGAGCAGAGGGGGCTGAGACCAGAGCCGGCCAAGGGCTGATGTTCTGAGTCTACCGGTCTCCCCTGCCCACTCGCCTGCCATGTCTTTATGGACAAGAGTTTCATTTGGCAACTGCTATGTAATCAGTACCACCCAGTTGTGCCTTCACACCCCCACCCCTGTGGGAACCATATGTCTTCTTAGGTTTGAGAGTTCTTGAGCTGCAAGAAGCCTCTGTGGATAACGGTGTCTGCTGCTGAGTTTGATGCTCTCGGGTCAGTACCTGGGACTCAGCTGGTAGGAGGGAAGACCTGACTCCCTCTAGATGTTCCGATTGCCACACGTCTGCTCAGTGTGCGTGCCCATGCACACAAAACAAATAACAAACAAAATGTAAACAAACAAACAAATACAAAAACTCCATGGAAGTTGGTGAGGAAAAAGTAATAAATTCAGTGAGAGAGAACAGACTAGCATTAAAAACACAACACCACACAAAAGGAAAAGGAAGTGTCAGCTGATGCTCACTTGAAGGAAACCCAAGTGGAGGATGGTAAGGACTCTGCTACAATGATAGTTAATCTTCATCGTCAGTTTAATTGTATTTAAACTCATCATCGAAACGAACCGAGTTTGTGAAGGTGTTTCCAGAAAGGTTTAAGGAAACTGAAAGACTTACTCAGAATGTGGTGGCGGTAGCCCATGGGCTGAGTTCCTAAATGGAATAAAAAAGGAGGAAGTGAGGCGAGAACCAGCATTTAGTTCTCTCTTATTCCTAACTGGGGACACAGTGTGACCCAAGGCCTCAGACTCTAGAGGCCACACCTCCACCACCACTACTGACTGTACCTCCAAACTGCGAGCCAAAACCAAAGACCCTTGAAGCTAGAAAGATGGCTGCCCTTCCAGAGGCCAGAAGTTCAATTCTCAGTACTCATGGCTCATGATGTCTAAGTCCAGGTGCAGGGGATGCGATGCCCTGTTCTGGATGTTATAGGCACCAGGCACAGTGGTGTATAGACATCCGTGCAGGCCAAACATGGCCACACATCAAACCAACCCAACCCAAACAAAACCAGTTTTTGTCTTACATTGCTTTTGTCACGGCAACAAGAAGAATGACTGACAGTAGCCATTCTTGAGTGGATTGCCTCTGTCGAGGACATTTTCTCTTGGGTGTATTTTCCCAGGGCCCTACCATGGTCTTCCTGTGGGTGTTCCTTCTGTGTTGGTCCCTCTCTGTAGAGTCATTTCTGCTGCTTGTGGCTGTGGTGGGAATGGAATCTGTGTGGGGTATTAGTTATTAGATACTAAGCAATGACTTCCCAACTTTAACAGCCTGTCCCCAGGTTTCTGTAATCAGGAAGCTGTAGTGGCTTGCCTGGATGGTTTTAGCTCAGGGCTTCTCCTCAGGCTTTGTCAGGGTGGAGCCGTGACTGTGGCCAGGCATTATGTTAAAACCACCTCCTCACATTCTAGGAAACTGGAACCTCACCCCTTGCGGCCGCTCACTGGAGTGGCGCTCACTGTGTACTCAGCCTGCTTGTTTGACCTGCCTTTAAGGGAACAAGGTTAACAACATAACTTGCCTTGGATTTCCCACATAACGAACCTTTACAACCCAAAGGAATGCACAGCTGTTATCTTTAGTACTCTCCTATGCCCCTGTTGTTACGAGAGTGGTGCAAGTGTGTTAATCACCTGCTAGAAACAGCGAATATAGAAAGAAGCAGTCATAAAAATATCCATAAATGCTGACTGTAATATACAGACATTGCTTGAAACACAGGGCTGTTTGCAGAAGTGTTTGTTTTCTGGGTCAGTTGGAGCCAGTGACTTAATCCCTTGTAAAACTAACTCTCTTATAGATTTTTGAAACATGCCCCATTCCTTCCCGCATCGAACAGCTTCCTGCACTGTTCAATAAAAGAGAGAGCGAAGCCCTTCCTTAAAGACACATGTACAAGGCAGAGCCGGACACAGGGCCAGATTCACAAGGCAGTCTTCAAGCAGGCTCAGATTCACACTCACGGAGAGAATGGAAAACAGGGAGCATGCATCCAAGATTGACCTCACTCTGGATTAGATGACACCAGGGGGGCAGTGCTCTATTTCCTTAACCTGGAACCGTTCATTATCGGTGACTTGGAGTTAACAACTAACACAGAGAGCTGGGCGTGGTGGCGCACGCCTGTAATCCCAGCACTTGGGAGGCAGAGGCAGGCGGATTTCTGAGTTCGAGGCCAGCCTGGTCTACAGAGTGAGTTCCAGGACAGCCAGGGCTACACAGAGAAACACTGTCTTGAAAAACAAAAAACAACTTAACACAGATGTTATAGTAACATGGTTTGCTCAGGTTAGGGTCCATGTCTAAGGTCACCCGTGGGTGTAGGAAGGTCTCAGTTCTGTGCCACCTGGTTTTGTGTGTGTGGTTTTGCTATGGGTTATTCACCAGAGACTGCTCAGACATGGGTATAAGCCAATGGAAAGTCTTTATTAGCGGACCACTGACTACGCTGGGTGTTCAGGATTCCAATGTAGCACTGAGCCTTTTTCAGGGCGAGCTGTTTGGTTTTGTTTGTTTGTTTGGTTTTTCACGACAGGGTTTCCCTGTGTACTCCTGGCTGTCCTGGAACTCACTCTGTAGACCAGGCTGGCCTCGAACTCAGAAATCCTCCTGCCTCTGCCTCCCAAGTGCTGGGATTACCACTGCCCGGCTTGTTTGTTTGTTTGTTTTGTTTTCAGGGTGAGCTGTTAAGCACAAAAAAACATGTTCTGGGTTGACATACTTGAGTTAACAAGAACAGTTAACCAGAATTGGAACTACAGAAGCCAAAAAGCAAGGTTAGTACATTTAGAGACTTCCCCATAATTATGGACTTTGATAGATTAGGTTTTTGTCTTCATTTGGCTGATGGTACTATCAACTTCTGAGTTTTACAGCCTGAACGATACTTCCATAATGAAGTCAGTCGTGCTAAGGTCTGGGGCCCTGTTGTGGTTTGAGGTAGGTCTCATGTAGTTCAGGGTGGCTTCAAACTCACAGATAGCTGAGGTCGGTCTTGAACCACACATCCTCCTTTCAACTGGGATTATAGGCCTGTGATATTATACCTGGCTTACTGTAGGTCGCGTGTCTATCTCGCCAGCAAGAAGGACACGAGACCGCCAGGATCCTTCCACAGACGTTTATTGCGGGGTTGATTGCAGAGGCGAAAGACCAAGAAGGGAAGAGTGGTGCATCTTAAATAAGCCTAGGCTAGACGTGTTTCTACCTGATTGGTGCACACCACGATGCCTCATTAGTATGCTCCGGGTCTGAGCTGCGACCCGCCAAACCTCTACCCGCGCATGCGCAGTAGGGCGCGGAGTGGAGTAAACAGCACATTGCTGATTCATCACAGGAAATGGGTGCCATCTTGTAATGGCGAATGTGGCTTCCTACAGCTCCCCCTTTTTTGTTTTATAAGAAACCAGGCCTAGGGCTGCCGATCAACCATCAGGTTCTTGTTGGACCATCAGGGTTCGAGGCAATCCATAAGTGAACTCATGACCAACACCCTCTCACGTGCAATGAGATAGTCTCTGTGAGGTGCAAGGGCTGTGGCAAACAGAACGTCACCCATCCCGGTGCAATGTCCTTTCAAGGACTCGGGGTACAAGGGCTGACTTCTGCCTGAGTAAAACTAATTCTTAAGCATGGACAGCCATGCTTCAGGGGAAGCACCATTTTTCAATGCAGCGAGTGCCTGTGTAAACACCACCTTGTCGCATTTTTGTTGGGCACGTAGCTTGCACAACAACCATAGCAGAAACACTCCTCCACAGCATATTAGGGCACCAAAAAGACAAACTCCCGCCCACTCTTTAAAGTAAGAAAATGCAGAAGTAAACCAAGAAGTGAAATCTTCAAAGGGAATGGGATCAGCTCGCATTCCGCTGAGGACAGTTTGATTTTGAAGTTGTAGCTGCAATTCTTCCAACTCGGCTGTCCAGTGTCTCCTCTTCGGTGTGTACTGTGCGAGTTAGTCTTGCAGGTACCCAGATAGGATTGTCTTCACTCTGTGGAAAAACACAGATAGCTCCCCTGGATCTTATTAAAATAGGATCCGGGCCTCTCCATTTGTTAAGCAGCACATCCTTCCATTTTACCATCTCTTTTGGTGGAGCCGGCCATTGGCCATGACGTTTAGCAGCAGAATGGCCTTAAGTGTCCAGATTTTAAAAATTCAATGTTAGAAGTGCTATGGATATAATGGTTCTAGGGGAGGAGGGTGATAAGCCCTCAATTCCCCCTTTTTGTTTTGTAATATATTGTTTAAGCATAAGATGAGCCCTCTCAACCATGCCCTGACCTTGGGGATTATAGGGCAAACCACTGATATGGGTAATTCCCATATACCAGCAAAATTGTGAGAACTTTGCAGAAGTGTAGGCAGGACCATTATCTGTTTTTAAAACATGTGGGATACCCCACATGCTCCAGGCTTTAAGACAATGTTGAATGACATGAGCAGCATTCTCTCCTGACAAAGGGGTGGCACATATCACGCTGGAACTTGTGTCCACAGAGACATGTATATATTGAAGCTTACCAAAAGAGGAAATATGAGTAACATCCATTTGCCACATTTGAAGGGGTCGTAGGCCCCATGGGTTAATCTCAACATGAGGCATAGATAAGAAGTCAACACAATTAGAGCATTGGAGAACAATATTACGAGCCTCTGCTCGACTAATGGAGAAACGGAGGCGCAGGGTCTCTGCTGGGACATGGAATGTGTGGATAATAAAAAATGGGTGTTGTTGGTGAATCAATAGTTGCTGGATACCTTTAAATATGTGAGCAACCTGCCAAAGGGTATCAACTTGTTCCTGCACCATCAATTCTTTGATTAAGGATCATTATGCCACCTTTTAGGTGGGCATTAACATTGGCCTGAAACTTCCTAGGTGGGAATTGCAAGACAAAAGCAGTGCCTCACAAGTCTCCACTGAGGCAGCTCTAAGCCTTTTATTTACTCAACTGTAAATTATTCTCTAATTTGAGCCTATTGGCCAAGGCCAGGCTCAACACTCACCTGTCCTGCAGGGCAGTAGCCTGCAACTGGACCCCATTGTATAAGGGTTGAATAATAAAAGGAACCTGAGATTTGAAGGTTCCCAGAAAAATTCTACTAGCTGTTTTTAGTAGTCATATCTACAGATTTTTCAAACAGTTTAAAAGTAGCCTGTTTGATACCAAATAAATTCCCATTGAGATCTCTTTTTCAATCTTGGGGAGTTAAATTTTGTTTTTACCACTGTATCCAATAAAGCTTGTGAAAAAGTGGCAACAGGTCTATACTGGCCACAGGTGTTTTTAACTTACTCTTGAAATCATCTTAATTGCAAAATATGAGTGAGTTAAGAATCGTAAGCCTTAGATCGGACTCCAAACTTTAGTCTATGGTACACTGGCAGTTATTAACCATAATTCTTTCTCTTGCAATATTAGAGTATAACTACAGTTTTGGAAAGTAAAACCCAATTTTAAGCAATTTATTCTCTTTAAAAATCAGTGGCAAATGCATTACTTTCACATTACGAAGTTCAATTTAGAAGTATCTTTAAAGGCCTGTTTTTCCTGAGTTGGGTCATGCCACGTGTTATCATTTAAGATAACTCCAACCCTGAGTTACCAGTTTTAAATTCTCTTTTTGTTACCAATGTAATAATTTTTAATCATGCCCAATAACTTATAAGCCAATACTCTATAGTCAAAACATATTTATACCTTTAAGACCAATCAGAACCAAAAATGAAACTACATGAATCATAAATTTGAACCAAACAATTGTTTTCTAGCTGTAATTCAAGAGAAAAAGCACTTTGTACCCAAAAGGAGAAATAACCATCAGCCTACTTGTCCTAGAACTTAAGCAGCTGCTGGCCCTTTTTTTTTTTTTTTCTCGAGACACGGTTTCTCTGTGTAGCCCTGGCTGTCCTGGAACTCACTCTGTAGACCAGGCTGGCCTTGAACTCAGAAATCCGCCTGCCTCTGCCTCCCAAGTGCTGGGATTAAAGGCGTGCGCTACCACGCTGCCTGGCTTGCTAGCCCTTTTTAAAAGCAGCTTTTCTCCAGCTGTTCTTGACTGCTAGCTAATTGCAGAGCAACTTAAATCAGCCTCTGCTGTGTAAACTGACACTGGATCAAGAGATGGACTTCCAGCAAATAAAGTTTTTACCTTTTTTTTTTTTTTTTTTTTTTTTTTTTTTTTTTACATAAAGCAGAGCAACAGTCACTCGAACCACAAAACAAAGACAGACACACATACACAAATTGGTGCACCAATAGTCAAACAATACACAGAGAGGGAAGAAAATTTGTACCAGTACTTAGAATATCTCCATTGGGGTCCATAGAGGAACCAGGACGTCTCCATGTTTTCCCTTGTCCCCAGGAGTTTTGAAATCCATTTTCCTTTTCTCATTTTTCCACGGTTCCTTTCTTCTTAACAAATCTTTTCAACTGCTTTATACTCCTTTTCAACTCTAATTTCTTTCCCTTTAACAGCTCCCTTAGAGCCACAACAATTGGCTACAAAGTAGAGTTACCCATACTTTCGCTTTTCCTTTTTAGCCTCTTTATCGAGGACTTTATCGCTCCTTCCTGGAGACTTGAATTGGTTCCCTTTACCTGGGACTTACTAGCCGGCTACCTGACTGCAAAGAGTTCTGAACTGCGTTATACAAATGCAAGTCCTTCTCAGAGCAGTTTTTTCAGGATTCTTTTCTTTGCCGCTTACTCCCGCGGCCTTTTGCCCCACTTACCGTGGTTACTTGCTAGCGCTATCCTGACTGCAAAGAGTTCTGAACTGCGTTATACAAGTGCAAGTCCTTCTCAGAGCAGTTTATTTAGGATTCTTTTCTTTTCTTTTTTTTTTTTTTTTGTCACTTACCCCCGTCATGTGGTTCTGGATCCACCTCAGAAGTAACTTCCAAGGGGTCTTCGCAGGCCGTTGATGTAAAGGTTTTCCCGGGTTTCGGCACCAGTTGTAGGTCGCGTGTCTATCTCGCCAGCAAGAAGGACACGAGACCGCCAGGATCCTTCCACAGACGTTTATTGCGGGGTTGATTGCAGAGGCGAAAGACCAAGAAGGGAAGAGTGGTGCATCTTAAATAAGCCTAGGCTAGACGTGTTTCTACCTGATTGGTGCACACCACGATGCCTCATTAGTATGCTCCGGGTCTGAGCTGCGACCCGCCAAACCTCTACCCGCGCATGCGCAGTAGGGCGCGGAGTGGAGTAAACAGCACATTGCTGATTCATCACAGGAAATGGGCGCCATCTTGTAATGGCGAATGTGGCTTCCTACAGCTTACCTGGGCGTTTTTGTTCTTTTGAGATATCGTTTAATGTGTTCTAGGTTAGCTTCTAGGTTCAGTGTGTAGTTGAGCTCGGCCTTGACTTTCGGATCCTCCTGCTTCTGCCCCCTAAGGGGCTGGGATTACAGATGTGTGCCGCCGTGCTGGACCGTGATTCCAGGACTCTGTGTGTGTTAGGCAAGCTTCCTACCGCCTGAGCCACATCCCCAGGCCAACTGGTTTCCAGGTAGACTTCAGGGACTTTTATCAGACAGAAGGAATTTGGTGCTGTCACAAGGCACTGGAGACCAGCCAGGGCAGGTGTCTCTCCCACGAGAGTGAGGAATTTTATCTCCGATTTCCTATCGTTTGAGAGAAGATGCTTCCAAGGATGGCCATGCTGTGCTGTCTCAGTGAGTTCAGACTCCACATGAGGAGCGCATCAGCCACTCACTTCCTTAGCCTGGACATCTTGTTTTGATTTTTGTTTCAAGACAGGATCTCATTATGTAGCTGTTAGTGTAGAACTCCGTATGTAGACCAGGTTGGTTTTGAACTCAGAGAAACTCACCTGCTTCTCCTTATGCCTCCCAAGGGCTGAGATTAAAGATATCTTTTATAGGCACTGGAGAGATGATGGCTCAGTGGTTATGAGTACTCTCTGCTCTTCCAAAGGTCCTAAGTTCAACTCCCAGCACCCACATGGCTGCTCACACCTGTCTGATGCCCTTTTCTGGAGTGTACATACTCACGCAGACAAAGGACTCATGTGCACAAAGTACATAAATGAATGTCTTTTGTATGCCAGGGTGATCTTGAACTTCTGATCCTCCTGCCCCTACCTCCCACCTCCCAGGTGCTAGGGTTACAAGTGTATCTACCTACTCTGCCTCTGGGCCCGCTTGGGCCCAGTGCATATTGCATGGTGCTCTTTTTCCTCTAATGATTCCTTCTAGGGCACCACCACTCTAGCTACCCCATGGACCAGTACAGCACAGCCCCTTGCAAGGGCTCCCTTGTCTACTCTTTTCCAGCCATCCCAAATTTCAAGAGCAGAAATTGTTTAAAAATAAATGTATTTTTATTTCAGTAGCATATAATCACATTTGAAAAATAAACACAAATTTGATCAAAAGAGGAATAAAGAATCTTGTCCCACAGCCCCAGCAGAACCACTGTGGTTTCCTATCGTCATGGCTACCAGCAGCTGCTGCCACATCGCATGCAGTGTCATGTGTGGGGCATACTCAGCCCTTCCTTACACCCCGTAAGAGATGACCATGAGAAGTTACATAACTCCTCTTCCTGTCTCTCACTTATTTCAACCAGTTCCTTCATCATAATTATTCCTGCTTATTGATTGATTCATTGATTGATTGACAGAGTCTCATTATATAGCTCTAGCTGGCCTGGAATTTACTGTGTCAAACCAGGCTGACTTTGAATTCACAAGAGATTCTCCACCCTGTGCTTTGGGCATGCTAAGATTAAAGGTATATACCACCATGCCCAGTTATTTTTGTCTTTTTAAAGTTTCTTCTTTGAGATAGGATATTTTAAAATTGCACATACTGGTACTCTCCATGTAGCCCAGGCTAGCTTTAAACCTCAGTTCTCCTGCCTTGGCCACCCTAATGCTAGGATATTGGTGTGCATCTTATCTAGCTTGCCTATTTTTTTTTTTTTTCAAGACAGGGTTTGTCTGTGTAGCCCTGGCTGTCCTGGAACTCACTCTGTAAAACAGGCTGGCCTCAAACTCAGAAATCTGCCTGCCTCTGCCTCCCAAGTGGCTTATTTTTAATCTTTTCTTTAAAATAGTTAGGGGAAGGGGTCGTAGAGCATTTGGCTCAACACTTACTGCTCTTCCAGAGGATCTGAGCTCAGTTCCCAGCCCTCACACATGGTGGCTCACAACTTCCTATAACTCCAGCTTTAAGGGGCTCTGATACCCTCTTTGGGTCTCTGGGCACCTGCATACCCACATACCCACACACAGCCACATACGAGTACACATAAGTAAAAATACATCTTAAAAAAAGGTTATATGATTCAAGCTTGTAATACCAGTTCTTGAGAGGTTGACTCACCATGAGTCCAAGGGCAGGCTGGGCTATATACTAAGTTCCAGGCCAGGACATGGAATCCCTGTGGGCGGGGGAAGAAGGCATCTCTAGTCAACTGAGCAAGAACAGAATACTCCGTGTTAAAAACAAATAAGGCTGCCTGATATTTTGATGGAATCAACGATCTGGCAGATGACAGGAAGCAGCAGATGTCTTGTACAAGGGTGTCAGCCAGCTACTTGCTAAGGCACCAAACAAGTGGCTCAGCCATCCTCGATGACTGAAGGGCGAGATGTAAGGAGCAGGATTCGATTTTGTAGTGCTAAATCAAAGACTCACTTGAAAATGCTTTGGAGAAGAGGGTGGGATGGCAGGGTCCCAGTTTGGTTTGCCAATCAATTTGTGTGAAATATGGCAACACTGACATCCTGGGTTTGGATGATGACTTACTTAGAAGGTTTGGCCCTGTGCAAACTATCCCAAGTAGGTACAGGCGTACACAGTTCCTCCTGGTGACATGAAGTTGTTGAATTGTCCTGTTAGGATCTGGTACAACAGAAAGGAGGGTGACAGCAGGAAGGTCAGGTGGCTGAGAGGGCTTGAACCCAGCCAGGACTGTCCCATGGAGAAGAGGATGATCCCTGGAAGGGGCTTTGGGTTGTGTCCCTGGATGTTTCAGTGGCCTCCATGAAGACTCATAGAGGGCTGGTGACAAACAGCACCAGCACTCTGGGGCTCCGGGAAATCACGTGATCATCGTGCTGCCTGTGTGGGCAACGCTCTCCTCATGGCTTCTTGTTACTCTGTTGGCTGAGTGTGGACTCGGGAGAGAAGGCAAGGAAGAGGAGAGGAGTATCAGGGCAGCCCAGAGCTGGGCAAGTGTCAACATTTCCATGCCCAAGGCAGCAGGCACTGCCACACCGTAAACCTGCTCAGGCAGATCTCAAGGAAGACATGGCTCTGGATGCCAGGCAGCAAGGTGGGAGAGGGACACCCAGGCTGCTGATCCCTGGGAGTGTGAGCCTGGGGACAGGGTAGCACTGAGGCGCTCTGCTCCTCAGAAGCCAGCTGGACAGATGACCTTGCAGGAGTTTCCTATCTCTGCTCTATACCAGCGCTCTGGGCCTGTGATGCCCAGCCTGACTGGAGCACTCCTGAGAGCCAGTGCCAGGGAAGGTGAGACAGCGTGGGAAGAAAGGGTGGCATAGGGGCAGGCCTCCTGGATGAAGACACTAGGGGATATTTGATGCTTCTGGGTTGGGGGTCCATAGCCATGTTGAGGAGCAGAGATCCCGACTGTCTACCCCACTGCTAAAGACTCTAAGCCTTCACTCTGACATGCCCACTATGGAAATGAGGGGCCTTCAGCTTTGAGATGTTCCCCAGGCAGAGCCAAGCCTGTCTGCAGAGTGAACCTGAAGGAAAAGGAGACTGGTTGGTCTAAGAAGCAGTCACACAAGACCAGCATGGTGCTTACTTAGTGATGGTCCAAGCTGGACACAATCTGGATGTGGAAGGCATCTCAGACCTGACAGAGGGTACCTCCTCTTGACCTTGCATCTAGCACCAGGGGCCAGCACAGGAAGGGACGCCACTGTGTGATTTTGTCCCAGCCTTCTACGCTCTATAGGCTGTCCTGGTGAGTGTTGTCTCTGGGATGGTCCTGAGCAGCCGGAAAGGTGGGAGAGAGGTTTCCCTGGCGTAGGCCTCCTGGAGAGGTGCCAGCCACCAGTCTGGGAGAGGATGCTCAGAGCTCCTCTTTGTTGCTGTCAAGGGATTGAGTCAGAGGCCTTGGAGCTGAGGAGTGGTCACCAAGCCACCTGCTGCTGTTCTCCATGGCCGTGTAGTTCTGCAGGAGCTTGCTTTCCACACCATGTTGTCGAAGGCTCTCTGTGCTTGAGAGCCCCTGCATTCTCAGGTATCCCTGCTGGCAAAAGGGCGGCAGCCTCTGGCGTGTGAGAGTGAACAGGAAACAGGACTCTATACCAAGAGAAAAGAAGGTGTCAGGCTAGGCTGGGGAGAGAGGCATGGAGAGGAGCCGGGCAAGGCTGGAGACCTAGGTATCCACATATTACACTTCTACCCACTTTCTACTTAGTAGCCATCTTGGTTTTCATATTGTAGATCCTACTCTATACTACACACACTTAGTAGACATCACCATTGACATGACCATCACAATGGTGTAATATACCTGAGCTGGGTAACCCTTAGGTACTGGTTAGCTTGCTTTCTTTCTCTCTTTCTCTCTTTCTCTCTCTTCTCTCTCTCTCTCTCTCTCTCTCTCTCTCTCTCTCTCTCTCTCTCTCTCTCTCTCCCTTTCCTTTCTTCCTTCCTTCCTTCCCTCCTTCCTCCCTTCCTTCCTTTTTTGGTTTTTTGAGACAGGGTTTCTCTGTGTAGCCCTGGCTGTCCTGGAACTCACTCTGTATACCAGGCTGGCCTCGAACTCAGAAATCTGCCTGCCTTTGCCTCCCAAGCGCTGGGATTAAAGGCATGCGCCACCACGCCTGGCCTACTGATTAGCTGTCAGCTGGACACAGGGGAGGGTCAACTGGGAAGAGGGCCCTATTTTATTTTATTTTATTTTGTTTTGTTTTGTTTTGTTTTGTTTTGTTTTGTTTCGTTTCGTTTCGTTTCGTTTCGTTTCGTTTTATTTTATTTTATTTTATTTCATTTTGTTTTATTTTATTTTTAAGACATTGTCTGTCTACATAGCCTTGGTTACCCTGGAATCCACAATGTAGATCAGGCTGGCCTCAAACTCAAGATTCACCTTCCTCTGCCTCCCTACTGCTGAGGTGCAAGGCGTGCTAGCTGAAGAGGAAACTGTAACTGCAGGGTTACCTCCATCTGATTTCTGGTAGGCAAGTCTGTGGGGACATTTTCTTGATTAGAGACTGGTGTGGGAGTACCCAGCTCACTGTGGTTGGGCATCCCTGGGCAGGTGGTCCTGGGTTGCATAAGAAAGCTGTCTGAGCAGGCTCTGGGGAGCACAGGCCAGCAAGGGTGTTCCTTCATTACCCTTGCTTCAGTTCCTGCCTTCCATTCAGAGTGAACTGTGACCTGGAAGTGTAAGAGGGAGGAGTACACCTTTTCTCCCGACACTGCTGGTCATGGTGTTTTATCACAGCAATGGAAAGCACACTAGGATGTCTTATCTTACCGTATAGTAATGGCTTCAATGCTTATGAACAGAAATGCAACAATATGGGAAAGCCAAAGGGAAGCCATAAAGAATTTTCTTTAAGTGAAAATGTGCTAGTTCTTCTATGCAGAGTAAGGAAGACAATGCCTTATATGCAGCGGCTAAATGCTGTGGTAAACTGTGTCTTCCATTTAGGAACCCAATGAGAGGGGAAAAAAAATCCATGGGGCAATGATAAATATAACATAAAACAGACATTAAATCTGTGGGGGAAAACTTAACACGCACAGACCCATTTTCATATTCTGACATCAAAGTGTTGTGTCAGCAATCACCAATTCTAACTGAGATTTCATTATGAGATTCCCCCAAAGTTAGTGGCCCCAACCCCCTGGCTGTATGAGATTCAGTTATCACCACTCAGGCATTTGACAGGGGTCTTAGACCACATCCTGCATGGTCAGGATGGGAAACACATCACCCAGCTCAGGGCACCCAACAAAGGCTGGGAGGACATATCAGCGGGATCTTTGGCTTGGGGTGGGAATATGCCACTGGTCTTTTGTGGACTCTTGAAGCCTTGGGGAAGGGGCAGGCAGTGTGAAGCTGAGGGTTCTCTTTTCTAGGCATTTCAGGGGTTTGTATGATCAAGGTTGGCTGCTCACAGACTGTAGGAACTGCAAAGGTGCTCAGCTCTGGCTCCTCCCTATGGGCTAACCATGATAGGAAGATACTTAGATGATTAGCGCTGGGGTGTCACACAGTAGACTCAGGATAAGGCAGGATGCTCTTTGACTGGCTGGAGCCAGTCTCTTACTTGACTTGGTATGAATGGTGTCAGACATTTGACATCCGTTTGACATATTCTCTCAACAATAGAAAACGCATTGGATTTTCAAAACATCCAGGGATTTCAAAGGACATCCAGGGATTTCAAAGGACAACAAGATTGGCTTTCCTGTCGCTTTCTCTTCTAGATCATTTGAGTTCTTGCCCAGGTCCCTCTTTGTATTTAGATGTCATTTCTGCCTTCCAACTCACCAATTCTCCCTTTACCTCTGTCTAATCCATCAACTCTTTATACTGAGCTTCTCATTTTCAGCATAGTTAATTTGCATTAGTTTTATCTGCATCATTTTCCTAAATCGTCTAATTTTGGTAGTCTCTAGCCCTTCATTACTTTTCTCCTGCCATCTTTTCCCCTTTCCTTTTGCTGTGCTAGGCCTCAAACCCATGCATGCTAGCACTCTAACACTAGGGTATACACCCCACCAGCTGCCCTCTTGGGAACTTGGTTACCTGCATAAAAGCTACGCAGATCTGTGTCCAGACAGTTTTCCAGGAAGCGCCTCAGTGGGAGGATGTGTCCCACTGGGGCTGTCCAGTCAGTCAGGAAGTCCTCCACGATGTGGTGGATGGCTGTAGGCCGAGGCAGGGGCCACTGTGCAGGACGGAACCGCATATCTTGCTCTGTGGGAGGAAGGAGGCATCAGGGCCAGGCCCCTCATGCTGGCACATCCCCCTACTCTCATGATTGACTTCCTGTGGTGTTTCTGCCAGGCTGTGGTCAGCTTGGCTACCAGCCACCTTCATGTAGCTGGAGGAAGAGGAACTGGAGCTGCTGCCTGTGGTTTCTGAGTGCTCACATGGACCAGTGAGCACATAGGGCTCATCTAGACTCACCCTGCTCTCTAAGCGCCCAGCCCATAGGCCAATGGACCAACACTCACCATCCCTGGAAACCAGACTCTAGGAGGTGACCAATCCTAGTTGGCCAGTCTTCAGGCTGCCAACTACAGAACTGGACCCCCCATTCCCCACCCTCTGAAGCTGCCTCTGCCCTTGGGAGCAATCCCCAGCTGGGCCACCTCTTTCTTTTTTTTGGAACAGGGTCTCAAGTAGTCTGGGGTTGTGCTGCTTCTATTTTCCAGCTGCTACAACTACAGAGGGGTGTCTCACTACACTCAGCTCTGAGACAGGAAATCACTATATAGCCTAGGCTGGCCTTGAGTTCATGGTAAACTTGCCCCAGCCTCCTTAGCCCCGGGGTGCCAGGCACCTGTCTGGAGCATTCACTTCAACCTGAGACCTTTCAAGCTCTGAATTGAAGGGCATGGTACCTAGGCTGTGCCCTTGGGCTGATGGCAAATCATGTATATCCTCCTGTAATCTTGTATGAACTGATTATCGTCATCCCATTTTGTAGACCAGGAAGCAAAGAGGTTAGGTAAAATGGCCAAGGTCAAAGTGAGGTGAGTGAAGATCTGAGTTTGATCTGGCATTTCTGTACCGTGTTCTTGTCCTTGTCTGGTTGATGATTACTGCTGTTTGTGTGGGCACCTGTGTCACAGAGCCTGTGCAGAGGTGAGAGGACAAATCTATGCAGTTGGTTCTCTTCTCCCACCTTTATGTGGGTTCCAGGGATTGAACCCAGGTCTCCAGGCTTCCACGGTAAGCGCCTCTACCCACCCAGTCATTTACCCGCCCTCATCCATTCTTCTTACAACTCACCTGCAGTACCTACCCCCATTTTGAGACACCACAACATGACAGCACCCTTTCACTACATAGTGCTCAGAGACCACGTGTGGTTTACTCGGGTACTCTGGGTGCCTTCAGCTGCAGAAGTTCTGAATGGCCTTGTGGTGACTGCTTTATAGACAGAGGTGGTCCAAGAAGAGCCCTCAGAAGAGGCTGAACACAGGGAGGGTGGAGGGCAGCTCACCAGTGGGGAGGTGTCTGTAGTAGTAGATGACAGGGTGAAGGAAGTTAGACAGCCAGGCATCTTCTATGTGTGCCACAGACCGGTCATAATAGAAGACGTCCTTCTCAGGCCCAGAGAAGTTTTTGCCATATTCCATGTTGACGACAAAGAGCCCGTGCCGTGCTGTCCTCCCTGTGAGCGTCTCCAGCTGGGCCAGCATCTGTATAGGGAACTCCTCCAGGTACTCAAATGCTGTAGCGTTCCTGTGGGTGGGACCAGGGAGGGGTGCAGGTTCGCCACAGGTGTAGTGCTGTGGACTGACCAGGAATCTCCCACTCTATAATACCACTGTGGCAGCCGTGCTTTCTGGAATATCTAGAGCAGGTTCCAGAAAGCTCTCTTCAACCTGAGAGCATGCCAGGGGCAAGGGTGTTCCAGGATGAGGGAAAGTGGGGGAGAAGCTGGTCTCTGTAGGTAGAGACGAGAGTAATGGGGTCAGGGAGGTCATCAGACTCGAGTAAAGCAGGGATGGGGCGAATGTACCTAAGTGGATGGGGAAGGGGAGCTGTTGGGGGTGTGGGCAGGGGCACTGTCCCTTTAAAAGGATGGCTGGTGGCTACTGAGGGTGGAGTGACTATGCTGGGAGGCTGCTGGGGCATTGTGGGTAAGGGACCAGGATGCTGAGTGAGCCCTGGGTCTTGGCACGAGCGCCTGATCTAGACAGCTCTGGCCCTCATGAAGGGGTGCTGAGGGCGGGGCAAGGTGCCATGCTCAGCTCCTGGCCTCCCCGTGTCCCTGAACTTGGTGTTGAGCAGCCGGGGCTTTGGATCAAGGGGCGTCCTCTGACCTAGGAGTCTCCTCTGACCTGTGTCTCACCTGCCTGTCTTCTGTAAAGTCCTCCCTTGCTCTCTCCTGACAAGTCCTGTACCGTGTCCTCAGGCTCTGTTTGTCCTGTGATTTGACAGTAATCATTTGATCTAAAAGGGCCAAGCAGGGCCTTGCCTGAGAGGACCCTTATCTTCACACTTCAATGCTGTGAGGGAATTATGCTCATTATGTAGATGAGGTGAGAAAGTGCAGAGCTTAAATAACTCCCCAGACCACACAATAAGGTGCCTATAATCCAGGCTTTACTCAAGACCTCACTGACTTCCTTGCCAGGATAGATTAGCCTCTGCAGGCCTCCTGCACAGGAAACAACCAGACCACTTAGCACACAGAATAGTACCAGAAGCAAGGGCGGGGTGTTTGGGTAAAGCAAGATTGGGAGAGATGGAGTGGGAAGGGCTACTCACTCCTTCAACAGGATGATGTCAGCCAGCACACTGAACATCTGGTACGGTCCAGAAGCCTCATTTACATGCCGAATGATGGAGCTGGTCAGCTGTGTGATGGGGTACTCTGTGGACGGCCAGGTGATACCATGGTACCGATGTTCCAGCAGCCGGTGGACAGCACGTACTGAAAGGGCCAGGGGGAGGAAGGGCCAAGATTTTATCTTGGCTCAGTGGAGGCTCAGGCCTGGGAACAGTGGCAGTGAGAGCTAAAAGTATAGGTCTATGGAGAGTATATACAGACATAGAGTATATACAGGGTATATGTAGAGTATATATATATAGTATATACAGAGTATACATAGAGTATATACAGAATATATGGAGAGAATATACAGAATATACATAGAGTATATACAGAGTATATGTAGGGTGTATACAGAGTATATACAATGTATAGAGTATACATAGAACATATACAGAGTATATACAGAGTATATGTAGAGTATATACAGAGTGTATACAGAGTATATGTAGAGTGTATACAGAGTATATGTAGACTATATATAAAAGTATATAAAGAGTATACAAGGCCAGGTGGCAAATACTCCTTCTTCACAGTCACATACAATCAGGGACCCTGCTCCATTCTGTCTCTTGGGTATGCGGCAGAGTATGGGTGGGGTGGATTTGGGTGTGAGTGGTCTAGCCTTGCTTGAAGCTATTTGTACGTGGACATTTCCCTGCCAACTGTCATCCTGTACCCTGGGTGAGTCCAACCCTGACAGAGAGCTTTGCACCCTCCCGGGAGGCCATCTCTAAGGCCTCATGGACATTCTGGCTTCTGTCTTTCTCAGCCCAAATCTTCCTGTGACTGTCTTATTCTGAGATATCTTTTTTTCCCCCGAGACAGGGTTTCTCCATGTAGCCCTGGCTGTCCTGGAACTCACTCTGTAGTCCAGGCTGGCCTCGAACTCAGAAATCCGCCTGCCTCTGCCTCCCAAGTGCTGGGATTACAGGCATGCGCCACCACGCCCGGCCTGAGATACCTTGTAGAAGGCAACTGTTGCCCAAGCCAGCAGTGAGGTACTCCCACCTAGGGCTGGCACCTATACTGAAATGGCCCAACACAATTACTTGTTCTTCCAAAGTTAATAAAACCCGCCAATGCAATGAGGCTGGGCCACAAACCAGCTGCTCAGCGGGCAAGCTGAGTTTACAAGGCTGTAGGAGCTGAAACTGGTGGGGCCTGGGAGGGGCCTGGGATGGGGAGCAAGCCTGGCACCTTGAGAATGCAATGCCTTTGCAGAGCAGGTGACAGCATACTGAGGCGTGGGACTTTCCAGGGAGCGGAAGAGAAATCACGAAGGAACAAACTCAGAAAACAGCGAGATTTCCTCAGTGCTTTTGGTACCATGGAAGGAACCTGGGGTCTCATACATGTTAGACAAGTGCTCTGTCACTAAGCTACCTTCTAACCCGTTCCTCCCTGTGAGAGGGGTCTAAGTTGCCCAGGCTGGCCTTGGACTCACTATGTAGCCTTCCCCGCCAGCTAGAGAGGACACTCAAGTGCAACCCCTAGGCCTGGAGTGACACAAGCCATCAATCTAGACGGAAACAGGAGGATGTGGACTCAAGGTCCTTAGGGTCTGTCTGTCTGTGGCAGTAGCCAGGCAATATGCCACTCACTCCATGGGCTAAAGGGACTTTCTAGGTGCCACCACCTGAGGAGATGTGAGCCTGCTACCATCTCCCAGTAACACCTTTTTGCTTCCAAAGATACAGACGAGGTGACTGACAGATCATCTCCAGGGCTGCTCAGATGAGCTTAAGCCTCCTGCCAGGAGCACCAAGGACGTATTCTCAAGTGTTAGCCAGCAGTGCCATCCCCACAGTGCCCACTCTAGCCTGGAAACAGTGGGGGGCACGATCTCCTCATACAGAAGGGCAGGGGACCTATCAGTCTATGCTACGTTTGCTACCACCCCTTACTCTTTATACTACAAAGAAACTCATCTGGCTGGCAAGACGGCCTGGCAGGCAGGCAGGCGTGACCTGCCATCACTCCGGAGTTCCACACAGTGGAAGGAGAAAACCGACTCCGAAAGGCTGTCTTCTGACCTCGACACATATGTCGTGGCACATGTGTGACCCTCCAATAAGTGATTACAGATTTTGTGCTGTTTGTGTTTTTCAACTTTTCTACAATAAGCACATAATTCTTTGCATCAAGATCTGTGCAGGGGACCCTCCTCTGATCTGATGTCATCTGCCTTATTGCCTTCATGAAGAAAACAAAGCACAAACCAGGTGTGGTAGTGCACACCTGTAATCTCAGAACCAGGGAGGCTGAGGCAGGAGGATTGGGAGTTTGAGGCTAGCCTGGGTTATCACAGCCTGATCCAAATGTTTTACTACCATTACCTCTTGCAGGTCATTTTTCTCTCTCTGGCCTCAGCTCTGTGGACCCTGGATTGGGATTACGGATACACAGACCAACACCATTCAGGCCCCTGAGTGAAAGCTTCCCCTGGATTCCTGAGAACAGGAGAAAGACTCGATCCTCTATCCACTGACTGCAAAGCATGCCCTGCAAGCAAACTCCATACCAAGCTGATAGCAGCTGACCCCCCAGAATGCGGGTAACATCTAAACAGCCCACTCAGCTGCTTTGGGCCACTGCTTCCTCCATGGAGGGGAGAAAAGGGCAGGAGAGGCTGCCTTCTAAAAACCAGAAACCAAATCGAACACAAGCAAATCTCTCTGGCCCTCAGCTGTTTCCTCAGGAAAAAACAAAGGCTGTGCTGACCAGACGGCTCAGTGGGTCAAAGCGCTTGCTATGTATGCAAGCTGAAGAGCTTGAGTTTGAACCCAGAACTCATGGTAGAAGGAGAATCCGACTCCTGCAAGCTGTCTTCTGACCTCCACATGCATGCCATGGTACCTGTTCTATACACATGTGCGAGTTACACACATGTACACACACACACACACACACACACACACACACACACTATAATAAAAAAAGAGAATAGCCGGGCGTGGTGGCGCACGCCTGTAATCTCAGCACTTGGGAGGCAGAGGCAGGCGGATTTCTGAGTTCGAGGCCAGCCTGGTCTACAGAGTGAGTTCCAAGACAGCCAGGACTACACAGAGAAACCCTGTCTCAAAAAAACCAAAAAAAAAAAAGAGAAAAAAAGGCTTTCTAGCCACCACACGATGCTGGTAGTTCTTTAGGGATGCATGTGCTCAGCTTCTAGAAGATACTCAACATGCTGCCATCTATTTCTTTCTTTCTTTCTTTCTTTCTTTCTTTCTTTCTTTCTTTCTTTCTTTCTTTGTTTTTTGTTTTGTTTTTTTTTGGTTTTTCGAGACAGGGTTTCTCTGTATAGCCCTGGCTGTCCTGGAACTCACTCTGTAGACCAGGGTGGCCTCGAACTCAGAAATCCGCCTGCCTCTGCCTCCCAAGTGCTGGGATTAAAGGCGTGTGCCACCACGCCCGGCTCTTTTTTTGTTTTTTTTTAGAGACAGGGTTTTTCTGTGTATCCCTGGCTGTCCTGGAACTCACTCTGTAGACCTGGCTAGCCTCGAACTCAGAAATCTACCTGCCTCTGCCTCTCAAGTGCTGGGATTACAGGCGTGCGCCACCACCGCCGGCCAGCCATCTATTTCTTTTCTTCACTTTCTGTTTCTGTTTTCCCTTAACATCACAAAGGATCAGTTTCTGGTTGGGGATTATTCTCATGCAATAATCAAATCCTCCTCCTCCTCCTCCTCCTCCTCCTCCTCCTCCTCCGCCTCCTCTTGATACTTGAACATAGGGCTTCTTCTGCCACTGTGCTATGTCTGTCCTCAGACCTCAAATTAGTTAAAAAACTTTTTTTTTTTTTTTTAACAGGCAAACATTATTTTGTTTTGGTTTTGGTTTTTTTGAGACAGGGTTTCTCTGTGTAGCCCTGGCTGTCCTGGAACTCACTTTGTAGACCAGGCTGGCCTCGAACTCAGAAATCCGCCTGCCTCTGCCTCCCAAGTGCTGGGATTAAAGGCGTGTGCCACCACCGCCCGGCTACAGGCAAACATTATTAAGACAGTGACATTTTTACTACTGAAAGTCTCACACGAAGAATTGACATAATTAATTAGGACTTTCACTGAGGTGTTCCCACACTCTGGGTGCATGAGCTGCCTCCTGGGTGCACACAATGACGGATACCACCTTTAGCCTATCTGAGAGACTGGCACATCTTAGACTGCCCATCCCTTGAACATCCGTTTAACTGCATGGGCCTGAGCATGTCACAGTCACCCTTAGAGGTATTTACTGTCATGCTGCATCTAGGTGGATCTCCAGACCACGACAACATCCTTTCGATGCTTTTGGGAGTCAGGAGTCCTGGGACAATGGCCCTTAAGCCAGGCTTACCTGTATATCGGAATCCATGGATGAAGCCGCCAGCGGATTTCCGGTAGTCCACTGAGTGGCTGGCGGTCCCTAGGATAAAGAGACCCCGGCTTCCTTTGGATTCATAGCTGGCTTTGATCAGTGGGTACTTCTTGCTGAACTCAGTCCCTGAGGAGAGTCTGAGGGACCTGCCAGTGAGGAGGGTCGTTAGGAACAAGAGCCGCTGGGGACAAGGCCCCTGGCACCCTCCCCCTGCACTCCTGAGGTGCTCTCCTGAAGCCTACCACACTCCGCAGGGAGGTCCGAAGGCGCTGCTGAGGGCCCCCACACCCACCCACCCCACTTAGACTCACTGGTTGAAAATGGAGAAGTCAAACTTCCAGCCCAGGCAGCGGATGACACGGTCGTAGGCCACCCGCATGGCAAAGTTGTCATTGTCATCCTCGGGGAGCGGAACGGAGTCGGCGCTCTGGTTGCTGTTCTCCAGGAGGAACTTGAGGGTGATGTGGAACTTGCCCTTGCTGTCCTTCACGAGGGCCAGATACTCCACGTCGGACTCCAGCAGCCCGTCTAGGGATTTCAGCTGGTAGGTGTCCAGTAGGCCATTGTTGACGGCTCTGGGGCCCCACAAGCAGGCGAGAGAAGAAAGGATCAGGGGGGCTGCCTGGTGCACTGAGGATGGGGAAGCCCCCACAGTTGAGATTTTCTAGCCCAAAGGAAGCTTAATCCCCAGAGAGGTGACACCAGCAGGTGACTTCTCTTTCCTTTCTGTTCTTTTTTCTTTTCTTTTTTTTTTTTTGGTAAAGATAAGGTCCTATGAGGGGCAAGCTGGCCTCAAATTCACTAAGCAGGCAAGGCTGGCCTTGGACCCTGATCCTCCAGCCTCCACCGCCTGAGTGCTGAGCTGAGACTGCTGGTGTGTGTCAGCTCACCTTATGTGGCGCTGGGGACTGAACCCAGGGCTTTGGTACATGGGAGTCAAGCACTCACCAAGCCCCAGTGGTGGCCTAGTGGATTCCTAAGGGGTGGAGTTTAGGGACAGATCACCGGGTAATTCCCTCAGAAGAGATTAAAGCAGTTCTGGTGGGACCCCTGTAAGTTCCAGGAAGAGGTTTCCTATAGAAGGGAACCCGACCTCCCCCTTGTTCTGGCTTCCCATCCTGCTATGCAACCTTACTGTCTGACATGTGTGCCTGCTCCTGTGGCGCTATCTGCTGTGGGACACTGGTGAGAGGAATATACTGCTAAACTTAGCCTCTGATATCATGGACTCGGCCGCAGGCCCTTTCTTATAGTATCAAGAAAGATTAGTACAGGATGTATGGCACAGACTATGGAAGCAGGGATGTGGCATACCTGACGTCTCCCACGTAGTGGGTGGCCCAGGAGAGCCGAACCCGGGAACGGCTCAGCATGTGGACAAAGTTAGTGACACCCAAGATGTTTTCTGCTGTCTCGAAGGCTGAGTTCCCATGGCCCAGGATCAACACATTCTGACCCACGAAGTCTTCGGGATCCACGGACACAGACTCGTACCCTTCGACATATTCAGAGCCAGGGAAGTCAACCAGCTTGGGGACTGCCAAACCAGTGGCTACGAGCAGGACGCTGCAGGTGGGGGGACATAGAAGGACAACTCAGTTCTTCAGTTGTACCGCCACTCAGCGTGGGTCTCCTTGCCTCACCCCGATTCCAGGCTCCTCAAAGACACTCCCACTCAGATGGTCACCCATTCACTCTTCCATTTACTGACCCACACCACTGTGCCTCTCTCCAAGCTAGCCACAGTCCTTCATGCTTTACTGGAAGGATACCATACCTGGGGATTAAGTTTGCTCATTTATTATGATAAACCAAAACCATCTCCTTTAATTTTTTTTTTTTTTTTTTTTTGAGACAAGAGTTTCTCTGTGTAGCCCTGGCTGTCCTGGAACTCACTGTAGACCAGGCTGGCCTCGAACTCAGAAATCCGCCTGCCTCTGCCTCCCAAGTGCTGGGATTAAAGATGTGCGCCACCACCGCCCGGCTTCCTTTAATTTTTAACACAGCGATGAGGTCAGTTTTCCCCAGGGGGGTGTACTCTACCCTGGCATTCAGGCTCCTCTCGTAACTGGCAAGCCAGGCACGCACATCGTCTACCCACACTGTGCTGGCGCACTTATCTAGATCTTACCTACTCCTCAATCTTCCCACTCCTGAGCTGGTATCCCCTGACCAGATTCACAGGGGAGAGACATGGGGCCCTGCAGCTCTGGGCACGAGAACTCTTCAAAGCAGGAGAGCTACAATCTGAGCATACAAGGGCCCGCTTCCAAAGTCCTGTTGAGGCATGGGCTTGATATGTAGCCTGGGCTAGCCCTGGATCTGGCAATCCTCTTGCCTCAGTCTCCCTAATGCTGGGGTTATAGGCACCTGTGCCATCACTCTCCTCTCTATGCTGGTGGGGAATATAATGGGGGTGGATTTTGCAGGCAGCAGAATGGTTTGGCCACAAGGGATATAGCACACATCTGTTTTCCAACCCCTTTCCTCTCTGCGCCTCACTCCCTTCTACAGTGAAGCTACCTAAAATCCAAGAGTCCCAGTCCGAGCTGCAAGAACAGACGAACAACAGTTACACACTTGTCTGGAGCCAGGAGTGCAGCTGACAGCCAGGAAGGAGACATGCAGTAGCAGCTAGGACTCAGGCTTAGGTACCAGCAGAACCCCAGCCCAACTTAGCCCCACCACGTGAGTGGTAAGACACAGCTTGTTGATTAAGGTCTTGAGAGCAGAGCCTCAGATCTGTACCTGCTAAATGAGTATCAGGGAACATCTTCCCTAGGTCTCTTGTGATGACTGAATAAGCTTGAGGCACCCAAACAATGTCTCCCAAACCAAAGGAAACACCAGTGTCTGGGAGCCATGCTCGCTGGCCCCTTTGCTCTGGTTCTGTTCTGAAATCCTACCGGCAAGTGTCTAATGGGGCCTGGACACTTTACTCTGCTTGTCTCAGCATGGGTTTTGGGACACTTATTTTAGGAAACAGATGTGTCCAACCGGTGGCCTCTGGACCACTTGGGATCCAGGACAGCTATGGTTATGGCCCAACACAACTTGCAAACATGCTTAAAATATGAGATTTGTGTACTTGTGTGGTTCATAACTTGGTTGCATGGTTTTTGGACTTGAATCCTGTGGATGAAAATGCAGGCTGGAGCCGCCTGCATGGGTTGCTGGGTACAAGCTATGCTCCCATGCAGTATCCAACACCAGAAGACCATGGTGAAGGCAATAGAGCCTGGCAGATCCTAGAGGATAAATTGCTTGATTTTCCCAAACATACTCAGCCACAGCTTTGTAAGGTCGCACCTTACAAAAGTTCTGCTTGGCAATGAACCCCATTGGGAACAAGGAGCATAACTGGGGGCCCCTTTCTCTCATTCTTTCCAATCTCGAGGCCAATCCAGCTGTGTCCAGAGGCCCCTTACCTGCACTGGTAAACCTGGTCCTTCTGGTCCGTCAGAATGAAGTAATGGCCGTTCCAGGCTTGTGGATCCTTGTCCAGAGTCACATGGGTGATGTTTGTGTTGTATAACACATGGAGCCCCAGGCGCTGCGCGAAGTCACCCAAGTAGCGCACCATGTCGCTGGCGTCGGGGAAGTAAGCCTGCGAGTAGTGCCTGAAAAGCAGGCGTGGGTCGTCGCTGAGCAGAGAGTTCCAGTCGTGGCGGAGGTTGAACTCGGCGTTGGCCTTGCCCGTGTGCCGCTTGTTGATGCTGATGAGCTTGCGGTGGCGCGGATAGCGAGTGAAGAAGCTGCCTGGTGCGGACTCGCGTTCGAATACCTCGTAGTCCCTGCCGGCTCGATGCAGGAGGGCGGCCATCTGCAGGCCCGCAGGACCGGCGCCCAGCACGCAGTAGTCCCGGTGCGGACGGGAGCACACTGCCAGGTGCAAGGCTAGGGCCACCAGCAGCCCCCAGGGACCCATCCTGCGGCACAGTAGAGGAGAGGCCTCGCACCTCGTGGCTGGCAGCTAGTGACAGCCGGTTTTCCCGAGGAAGGAGAAACCAGGAGCGTGAGCCTCCCAAGGATCTGGAGCGGGGCCAGGACTGAACCCCGGGACCCAGGGGCTCATCTATCCCGTCTCCATCCCTTCCATTTAGAATCAAGGGCCCACAGGAATTCTGAACCCCTCAGCTCATCTCCATAGTCCTCTTTCCCAGGGTGTCAGACTCCCTTATTGTCATGGTAACTTCCACCCCAAGGGAGAGGCAGTTTCCCCAATTTCCACGCATTCTGGATATGCCCTGAATTTAGGGAGGGGAGGCTCTTCCCAGGCCCTTCAGAAGCTTTGGTCTGTCTACCCACCTTTCACCCTCGGGGGTGGGGGCAGACCTACGGAGGTGTGGCCTCTAAGGCCCCGCCCCAGCCCCCCCCCCCGATCACGTGAGGATGCCCCGGCACACCTGCCGCGGTCTCTGCTATCCCGCACTGCTGCTGGCGCGTGCGCGGTGCCCAGGTTGAGCTTCCGATCCGCACGCACGCTGCGGCCACCGGCGGCCCAGCGATGCTCCCACTGCAGGCTGCAGTGGAGGGAAGCTACGGCTGACTCGCGCCACAGCGGCCACGCCCCTCCCCACTCCGGGCCAATAGCAGGGGGCGGGTCACGTGTGCCACGCGTAGCACGCCGGGACTGGTGGGGCGGCCGGGGCGCGAGTGGCACGCACGTGTTGTGAGCGCTGTTTCTGAGGGTACAAGTGCCCCCGGGAACAGCAGGTCCACGATGGGGCGCCCAGCCCTTCCTTTTGATTTGTACTAATCCTCGTGTCAGAGATGAGAGTTTTTTGGAGAAAATCTTGGCACTTATATCCCTTTTTTACTGTAGAAGACTCAAACTAATTGGCCAGCCAGTTTTGTGGGACTGAGGATAGTATGAGGCCAAGACAGATGAACCAATGATTTGTGTTAAGAGACTTGTTCAGTTGTTCGAAGGGCGGGCAAGGGAGCGCTCCCAGCACCATGAAACTAACTGGTCAATAAAAGGTGACAGTTTGCATAAAACAAAGCTAAGCTAAGTGGGCTTTGAGACAGCATAGTGGTTCACTCTTGCAAGCCCAGCAGTCCTGAGACGGGCAAGAGGACCGTGTGAGATCCTTCTTCAAACTCCCCAAACCAGAGGCTCAAATTGCAGCCCTGTGTAGGGAGGGTTTGACTATTCAAGCGGGCTCCCTAGAACTCCCTAGAGTTACTCACGTGATTAGAATGCTGTGTGCCTGTTGGAGGGAAGGACAGCGACCTTCACAAGGCCACGCAGAAGCCTAGGGTTCCTAGGAAAACCATGTGGGAAGGACTTTTCCAGCTTTGCGTGGCTGGAGCTGCTCTCCATTAGAAGGGAGCAGTGCTCTTGGAAGCCTGTTCAGAATCCCGCCCACTCGCACTTAGAAATTTACGTTTATGACTGTCCTGGTGAAAGAAAGCACACCCAGGAATGCTGTTTTCTTTAGAGCCTACACCAAAAAAAGAACCCTCCCCCGGGGGCAGCCATAAACTTTCATTTATTGTCACTGTGGAGATCTCAGCTCACAGGTTTAGTCTGGAGCTCTCCTGGCTTGGCAGGGTACCTCACCAAAAATAAAGCAGAGCATTTCAGATACTGCAGAGAGGATGGCTGGCTGGGCACCAGTGGGAACTAGAAAGTTGGTCTACCTTTGGTGATGGAAATGGAATGCTGGTCTGGACTCCCAAGCCTGGCTGTGTTGTGGGCTTCCCAACCATTAACCTATAGCACAGAGCTCCAGGAGCTTCTTGTAGGTAGATTGGACCAAGAGATCTGGATTCTGGTCCACTCCTGAAGCCCAAGACATTTGTAACACTAGTTTGTGTTCTTTGCACTAAAAACTCAAGAGTCAGGGCTGTTGCAAGTTTGAGACTCTCAGGAACTCCAAGGTTTCTGGTCAGCCTCTCAACACCCGAGGATGAAGCCCAGCATCCTTTGCTGGCTTCTTTAAGCTCAATTATGTTGCTAAAACCTGCCTCTTTAGGAAGGCATCCCAGCCCTATTTCCTTTATCTACATACACAGTTCTGCTCCCCTCACACTCCAGTCCTAAGAGGGCAATTAGCTGGTTGGGGACAATAACTGAAGTGTTCAGAAGAGCACTCAGTCCACCCGCCCTTGAAACACACCTTCTTATGGGACACATGGCTTTGTGCAGACTGGCTTGACTTTCTCCATCCCAGGTCAACCTTGTAAGCCACTAGAATCACCACCCAGCAGACACTCAGAAGATGTCTACCTCAAAGGCCACCTCCCAACCACACCCTGCCCTTGGAGACAGCTTTGAAGGCACACCCAGGTCATGCTAGGGAGACGGCGTGGTTCAAACTTCCCAACACTATAATACAGTTCCTCATATTGTGGTGACCCCCAACCATGAAATTTTCATTGCTACTTTGTAACTGTGATTGTTACTATTGTGAATCACAATGTAAATGTTTTCAGCTGGTCTTAGGCAACCCCCAAAGGGATTCACAACCCACGAGGTGAGTGGGGGGAGGGTTTTTTTTTGGGGGGGGCACTGGGTAAGAGGACCTCCTGTGAGGGCTCTCCCTACACAAGGCACCCCAAACTGCATGAAAGAGTCTGCCACGGGTTGAAACTAAAACCCTGTGGCTCTCAGGGCTCCAGAAGTGACCAACTACTCAACAGCGGCCACAAGGCTACACAAACTCCTGGCTCTGGTCTCCCTCCCTCAGGGGCTCCTGGGAAGGGCAGGCTGCAGTTCACATAATGGGAGCACAGGACGAAGGAAGAAACCAAAAGGACTTAAATTTTATTTCATCTGCTAGAGAACCAGAGCCGGACACACGCTGCCCAGGCACAGCTGGGAGGGACGCACGCACGCGGGCACCAGGCCAGTCATTTAAGTCTCTTCCTCTGGAAAAAACAAACAAACCAATGAAGATAAATGAGCGTCACCCATGATGCGATGCCCCCTTTCCTTCTGTGCTGAAGGCCTCCTCTTTGCTGAGCCCCCGTAATCCGTGGGGCTCGGTAACTTTCTGTGGCCATCAGTGAGGTGTCTGACTGACCATTATGGCCTTGGTTCCTCTCAAAGCTGCCCTCACCTTCTCTGGATGTCCTCCTTAGCCCCCTATGCCACCCCACACCAAGTTCCAGGGAGTTCTGTGTGCTGCCATGGTGAAGGTGAGCACAGAGCCAGCCTGGCTCCCTACCCAGCCCTCAAACCAGCCAGGCTTCCAGGCCCGCTCTGCCCACCTTCCTCTTCCTCCTCTTCTTCCTCCTCATCCTCTTCATCCTCCTCAGAGCTGAAGGTGCCATCAGGCAAGCTGTAGACGCGGATGACCTGCTTGTTGGGGTCCTTGAGGATGAGGTACTTGCCCTCCTCCAGCTTCATGCAGATGTCGATGACGCAGCGCAGGATGCCCCAGGCGTTCTCCACGCTCAGGTTGATCTGGCTGGCAAACTCATTGGGCTTGAACTGCTGGGTGCCTAGGATGACATGGCGTGAGGAGTCCTTTACGTGGTACCGGGACACATACCTGTTTGGGAGGAGGATGGGTGGTCATACTAGGCCATACAGAGAGACGGCAAAGCCTGGGGTCAGTACCAGGGTAATGCCTGCTCTGCTCTTTCCCAGAGGAGAGGGGGAGGGATGAGCAGCCTTTGATCCAGGCCTGCCCCAGCACCAGCACAGGAGTCTCACCCGAGCTTCAAGTACTCAGATCCAGCCAGCAAAGCACAGCAGGTCCACCGTGCCAACTTGTAACTGTTGTTCTTCAATTCAGTGGCGATGACAGCCCCACGCTGAGAGTCCAGCTTCTGACGCCAGTCAACGCCATTACAATGCTGCAGAAGAAAGCTGGTTACTGGGTGAGGGTGGCACCTCCCATGGGGCCCCAGGGCCTCCTATGGAAGTCAGGGACCACTAGGAAGGGAAGAGTATGCCCGAGTCAGAGGCAGCCTGGCAACCACCCAAGAAACAAAGACAGACATCTTTGCACAGCAGCTCCTCAACCCATCACAAATGACATGGCAAAACTCAGTGGCAAGGGTGCTGTGTGGTGAAAAAGGGCTTCACACTGTGCCACAGTGTGACACAGAGGATGGTCAGAATCTGAGGGGCAGGTAGGCCAGCCTGCCCGGCCAAGGGCAGGAGCCCAGCACCCGAGGCTTCACAGCCATACTAACTTCCAGATGTGGGGAGTGGGGCGGACCAAGGTAATAGGTAGGGAGTCCCCACCATTTCAAGAACAGCATCTCACAGATTGTTTTCCTTAGAATTTGCTACAGAGTACTGTGATACTCAAGAGCCCTGACCCCAGCTTGGGAACAATTACACGCAGAGAGAACTGAACAGAGTAGACAGTGGTCAGACAGAAGGTAGATCCAAGTGACAGGCACAGAAGAGACTCCCAAATGGAATAAGACAATGACAAAGCACTGGAGTGAGACAGGAGCTGCCTGGGCTCCCGGACTACAGTGAGCAGGAGCTCAAAAGTCACGGTGGGGGCAGGGTGAGGACTCAGGGCCGAGGGGGGGGGCTGAAAGCTGGCAAGGGAAAGGGAATTCAGCTACCGCTGCAAGGACCTGACTTCTGCCACACCCACAGCGAACTCCCAGCAGACTTTCTTCTGAACACACTCTATTCTACAGACATGGTCACTGCCACCCTCAACACCTCAACAGAGAACGGAGCCATAATGTGTTGGATGTCTGCCCACTAAAGCCCCGTTGAAGGTGCTGTTTTAAGCCATCAAGTTTCTTGTCATGTATTTGTGAGGTACAAGGACATTGAAGTATAAAGTACTCTGGGACGTAAGCTGCATGGGGACTTACCCTAAGGGTCCACCAGGGCAAGCCCCACTCATGAATGGGGCCGGCATGTGAGGAAACACAGACACCACAAGTCTAGAAGGGCCCTGGACCCAAGACAATGGCTGCCTGGGCCTCAAAGCTGTCCTTACGAGTACTCTATCCTGTACAGAGGCAACACCCACCTCCGTGCCCTTTGCTTTAATACAGGGTGCCACACATAAAGCCAGGGACAAAGGATGGCCCTGCCCTGACGGTCCTGCAGCGCTGGAAGTGGACAATGGGATGAGGACTGTGTGTGCGTGTTTGTCCAGATCTTAGTCTCTGGGGTCAGCAGTGACAGCGCTGGATAAAGAGATCATAGGTGGCAGTGAGGCTGAGTAACGAAAGAGGTCAGAGTGACTGTGCTTCCACAGACAAGCTGAGGTCAAGATCAGATGCGCAGACCGCAGGAGCCAACAGGAGCCGGAAAGAACAGACCGAAGTACTGAAGATAGAAGGTGCCAAAAGTAGCAACCTTAACTTAGACCGCTCTACTCCGTCAGCACTGACTGGAACTGCACCCGCAATGGCAGTGTGAGCAGCCCACCCCACTGCACTGCAGGGACGCAGCTGCGATGGGCGGTGCCTCACCCTGGAGTCCCATTCATTGAGTGTCTTGATGTTGATGAAGGACACTTCCCCGTTGGCCCCAGTCATGACGCCATCATGTTCACAGCGGACAATAAGGTCAATGTCATCTCCAAGCTTCCACCTGCGGTAACTACAAGGACAGCAAGACTCATTCATTATGAGAGCCACTGCTTTGGCTGGACTACCCACCCCACAGCACAGGGCAGGGTCACCTGTCCCTAGAGCCAACTTACCGGTAAGCAACGGAGGCAATCTCATTCTTATCCATGTCGTCCTCCACAAATGGGTTTGGGTTGGGGAAATTGTATCTTTCTCTCCCCTGCGGAAGTGACAAAGCTTTCAAGGAGCTGCGGTTGATTTCAGGTCAGCAGACCCAGCACTGCTTTTGATTGCCCTGGCTAGGTGCTTCTGTCCTCGAGGGTGTAGGCTCACTGTATGTTAAGGACCAAGCCCAACACACTCCACTGAGAAGAGCCACCATGCCACTCCCTGCTCCCTTCCTCACTACAGGCAGACCGCTGAGCTAACAGGTCAGCAGGCAATGCCCCTCCTCCCCCATCACGGTAATGGTGGGACTATTGTTCAGTGCCTTCTCAAGGCAAGGGATGGTTTTATCCAAAGGCATTCCACACGTCAGGCGTGGTGGCACACACCTGTAATCCCAGCACTCTGGGAGGCAGAGGCAGGTGGATTTCTGAGTTTGAGGCCAGCCTGGTCTATAGAGTGAGTTCCAGGACAGCCAGGGCTATACAGAGAAACCCTGTCTCGAAAAAACCAAAAAAAAAAAAAAAAAAAAAAAAAAAAAAAAAAGGCATTCCACAGCCTGTCTGTGACACAGGCATTACTAGTTACTCTAGAGAGGAAATATGTCTGACCACACAGAACTCTTAGTGGCTCAGATCTCTGCCACCAGGAGGAGTGTGCCTGGCCAACCTTACAGCACTGTCTAGTGCAGAGCAGAGGCTTGGCAGCCAGATCCCAACCCAGCAACCCAACCCAGCAAGCCAGTGCATCGTGTACTTACCATCCTCAGGCACTGCTGGGAGAAGTTGTGGTTGATGTAGGTGGCCTCCATGGCCAGGTTCCGGGGTGAGTTGAAGGAATTGCCTTCATCTTGAGGGGGCTCGTTGGCTGTCTCACTCACAGTCAGGAGGTCTGGAAAAGCCCAAGCATGGATGTCACCTGCTCATGCAGTCAAGAGCCACTGGCCGTGTGCACAGCAGCATGAAGAGACGTAGACCTAGACCCCAGGGGCCCATCCTCAAAGAACTGCCTTCTGCGGACAGAGGACTCCCCCAGGGCGTGGCATGCGCAGGGAGGCTGGTGGGCTGCTTATGGAAAATATTAGGTGCAATCCAACAACACTGGTCACACAGTAAGAAAGCCAGTCAGTCATTCCTTCTCATTCTTTCTGGATTCCTCAGGAGAATGTCTCTCTTGGCATTTTAACAAATGAGGCTTGAGACTCATCTCAAGCTGTAATTCTGTGATTCATTGACAGTGTGTATATACACGTGTCATAAAATATATGCATACACATTTTTCTTTATAGTTCATAAATGGGAAGAGGAGGAGGAGGAAGAGGGGGGAGAAAACATAGGAAAGTTCTATGCATATGACACACAGCCACAGTGCTGGTGTGAGGACTCAGAGCTGAGGCCCGCAGAAGCACTGCCGTGGTCTCTGCCTGGGCTCTAGAGGACGGGAGAAGGGGTCCACACCCTGCTCACTCTTCAGTCATTATTCTGAGCCGACAACACCCATGCCTACCAAAGTCAGAGTTGTCCCTCTTGTCAAAGAAGAGTTTTGAGCCGACTCTCTGGACGACGATGTCCCAGGAGTACACGGAGCGCGTGCAGCTCATCAGCGTGGCCAGGATGGCGTCAGTGGCAAACACATTGCCCTGCGTTTTTGCCAGCTGAAGGAGGGAGAGACAAGAGAGTGGACTGAGGACGCTGAGGTCACCTGGGAAGGAAGACATGCCTGGTCAGCCAAGGAGGCCGCGGCAAATGGGCTGGGCAAGGCTGCTCAGTGGCCGTCGCAGGCTGTGGTATCAAAGCTAAGGCTCCAGGCAGCAGAGTTGGCCTGGCGGAGCTGGAATGCGAGCACGCCTCTCTCAGCATACTTAGGTCTACCCTCTCCCATCAGACAGAAGAACCTCATCTAAGGGCTGGGCTATGCAGTCAGCCATTTCTGTGGGCTCCTGCCAGTCAATCCGCATGCTCAGGGGAGAAAATGTGCCTGAAAAACATGTACACCTTCTCTCTGTCAGGGTCTTCAGACAACAGTGTAACAACTGCTTATGTAGTAGCATCCAGTGTCTTAGGTGTTGGGAGCAATCCAGAAGGAACTGAAACATGGAAGATTGCTAGGGCTGATGGGTCAGTCACATCACCAGGACTGGCGCACCCACGGCTTTTGGTCCTGAATCAAACCCTGGGAATACTGAAGGACACCTGCACATCTCATGGCCTGTTCTGAGGCCTCAGCAACATCCCCCAGAGTGGCAAAGGGTGCACACCTTCCGGATGACAGGGTCGTCTGTGGTGGTGACGGTGTGGAAGATGCGCTTGATGCTCCGCAGAGGCTTCTCGCTCCGGGTTGTGATGCGGTCGAAGGCTTTGTCATAGTACTCCAGTGCGCCGCAGCACTCACTGCGGAGGGAAGAGGGGAAACCACACATTCCCTACCTCTTTTATGCCATGGAGTCAGGAGTCGTATCTGTTAGGCATGCCTGGCATTGCAGGGTGCATGTCTGTAATCCCAGGGAGGCAGATGCAGGAGGATGGCAAATTTAAATTTTAGCTACACAGGAAGGTCCATCTCAAAAAATAAACTTCACCCAGAAGTTCAGTATATACGAAAGAGATGGCATTAGTATCTCTGAAAAGAGACAAATCTTTAGTGCTAGTTTAGTTTCCTGTCTTCACAGCTCCTACTGTTCCTCTGTAGAACACAGGGAAAGACCTTACACAGTGAACCTTCCCTGGGAAACCGAGCCCATTACAGAGGTGCCCAGACGGGTGGACTCCTGGGTTACGCTCTGGCTCCCCACTGACGTAGCTCTTTGTCCTTGCCCTCTGGTGTAGGAGGCTGACAAACTGGAGTCTCCTGAGCACCTGTCCTGCCTCTCCTGCCTCAAGAGCTTAGCGACTGACCTACTGTGCCTTCTCTAGGATGCTAAGAGTGGCAAGAAACTGGGACTTTTTTTTTTTTTTTTTTTTTTTGGTTTGAGACAGGGTTTCTCTGTATAGCCCTGGTTTTCCTGGAACTCACTCTGTAGACCAGGCTAGCCTCGAACTCAGAAATCCTCCTGCCTCTGCCTCCCAAGTGCTGGGATTACAGGCGTGCGCCACCACACCCGGCTGAAACTGGGACTTTTAGTAAACAATTTTTTAGTGGGTCTTGATTTTTAAAAAGCATACCCACTAGTTCATAGCACTGTAAGTGGCTTCAAATCTGCTTTGGAGTTGCTAGGCCTTAAGGAGACATTGATCCCCAGCAGGCAGACACACTCTGGAGCCAGTGTGGGCACCAGTGAAGAAGCTACTCACATGTCTTGAGGCTCTGACACTTCCAAATAGCGCATCTTCATCAGCTGAGGGAAGTCCATCTCCTCCTTCACCTCCCAGTCACTGCGGACTTCAACAGAGGAGTCCCGGGGCTTCTGCAGAGGAAACAGATCTTCATGTCCCACGCAAATAGCAAAATACAGAGTAACACAGGAAGGGCTTTGAGTCAATCATTATAATCCTGGCTGGTTTTTTTTTTTAAATTTATTTTTGTCTATTGTATGTTTTTTATGTATGAGTGCTGCATGCCAGATGAGGACATCAGAACATCAGATCCCTTTATAGATGGTCATGAACCACCATGTCGGTGCTGGGAATTGAGCTCAGGACCTCTGGAAGAGCAGCCAGTGCTCTTAAAAAAGCTGAGCCACCTCACCAGCCTGGTCCTGGCTGTTTCTAAGCAGGGTCTGTGACTGGTGGAGCTCAGAGAAGGAAGCAGGGACTCAGCATGGGGCTTCTAAAGTGTCAAGCACATGCCCTGATGCATGCAGCAAGCAGCTAACTCAAACTGCACCTTCAAGATTTTTTAAAAAAAGATTCATTATTTATTATACGTAAATATACTTGTAGCTGTCTTCAGACACTCCAGAAAAGGGTGTCAGATCTCATTATAGATGGTTGTGAGCCACCATGTGGTTGCTGGGATTTGAACTCAGGACCTCTGGAAGAGCAGTCAATGCTCTTAACCACTGAGCCATCTCTCCAGCCCCACTGTCATGGTTTTGTCACCCCACAACACTCGGCAGTGAAGGTGAGTTTCTGTGCTTGAAAAGCAGCTGCTCTGCTGCTGGCAATACTCCTAGCCCAAACTCCACTTTTGCTCACGCCTGTTGTGCTCACAGTTCCCACAAAGATGGCAGTGTTATTCCTAACAGTGCCAAAGTGGAAAGATGAATGGCTGAAGGAAATGTGGCCGTCCATACAAAGAACCACTCTTGGGAAAAAGGACATCAGTACAGTTGACTCCATGCCTGCAAGTGGTATAGCAGCAGGTCTGCACTCAGCCACATGGAAACAGAAAACATTCGGGACGCTCAGTGTGCTGAGAACTCCACCTACCAGGTGGCCGACAGAGGATCACATGAGATTAAAAGCGATACTTTCAGGCCATAAAAATAATCCAGAGGCGAGCTAAAGTCCGTGGGGAGACACACATAAGATGAATGCAGAGAAAGTCAGTGCACACAAATCTTGATCTCTGAGGGTGATTGGAACCAACCCTTAACAGATATGAAGAAAAAGTGAAAAGATTGCACTAACACAGGCTGAGATAGGACAGATCTTAAAAGTGGCACACCAAATAAAAGGCACAAATTATGATTCCATTTTACATGAAATGCCTGCATCAGGGAAATCCAGAGACATCTCTGAAGGTAAAAGAAAACAAACCCATCCAATCCCCAACAGAGTCCCAGCATGGACACACTACCTGTGACTTCTGGTCCCACTTTTGCCTCACTCCAAATTGCTTCTGGAATTTTTTCTGCAAGCGAATTCGTTCTCTGAAAGGACAGACAGAATGCTGTGCTCTCGGTGTTGGCTTCTAGCTGAATTGTACTATCCTTCCTGGCTGTTACCAGGATAGAAAATGGGGGCTTAGATGCAAAGACCACGCAGGCACACACTGGGGGTGTGAGCAGAGGCACACTGCTGGTACCAACCAGTATTCAGCCCAGTCTCTCTCAAGGCAGCCTTGGCTAGGCTGTGGTGGCTGCTGTGTCCAGCCCCAAGGGCCCACAGGATAGAGCACAAGTGGTGCTGCCTAGAACCAGGCATCTGGAACCTCGAGACCACAGAGCCACTTCAAGTTTACCCATGGCTTTACAGCATAAATGTCTGCCTCAGCCACCTCCTGCCTGTCTCCATTACCCAGTGGAGAGCGATAGGTTAGGAGGTTTTGGTTTCTTTAGCAAGAGTGAAAGGTAGCCACCCCTTGCCCTGGCTCTGTGATTTCGGAATACCGCCCATTTGGGAATGTGACTTTGACCCGGCAGGAAGGGACGCTCACCTCTCTTTCTGCTTGGCGCTCTTGGGCAGTGTCTGCAGGTTGAACTGCACCATGTTCCTCCGGTCTTTGTCTCTGCGGAGGTTCCGCTGGGGGGCAGGAAGAGACCCATGGTAACCCCGTGGGGACAAGGCTCATGCTACCCTGAGAGTGACTTTAGGGTGTGAAGTCCTAAGTTCCACATCTGTTTTTACTCTACAGCATCTACAGAATTTGGGCTAAGGGAGAAGCACTTGTGTTGGCTTGGACTCTCATTCCCACGCTAATGTGGGTTTGCTAGTTTTATTGGAGTTGCTAAACTGGCAACTTTATGTAGCAGAGGCACCCTACCAAACCATCTAATTAACAAAGGTTGTAGTGGCAGTCCAGCAAGGCAATGGGCTCCAGCACAGCTGGTGTCACGTCTGAACTACTGTGAACAAAACTCTCAACCCCTTCAATGCATTCCTAGACCCATTACAAGTTATTCTGATACCTGCCCCTTGGGATTGGCCAAAGGCCTGAAAGCCTTTCCTTTCTCATCAGTTTTCCCAAGATGGTTGCTGAGCAGCAGAAATTTCTGCTCTCAGTAAGAGTGCTGAGGTGCAGGCTTACCTGTGCGAATCTCATCCGGTTCCGCTGGTAGGCAGTCTTCTGTGTCCGTGCCGTGTCCACCAGCTGGAAGCTCGTCTCATCCTCCTCATGGAAATACGCATACTGACTTCCCCCGCCGAACTGAGAGGAATACTTGTCTGCAGGCAAAGGTGACAGTGTTGCTAAGTGCTACCTACAGACTACTCGCGGTGCACGACAGGCTTTGACCCTGCTCTCTGAAGTGTGGCTCTGACCCGAAGCTTGTGAGATGGGTAGACTCACCCCTGCCCAGACCTGACAGATGGAAACCTGTATTTAAACATGACCTCAGGTGACTCACACCCATATTTAAGGTTTAAGAGCTTGGGTCTAAAGAACTTACCAAGAGAGCTCAAGAATCTCACTAACTCACTGTACCTCTGTGTGGTCCAGTAAGAATTTGAGCTGTACCACCACCCCCAACCATCACCCAGAGCCATGGACACAGCCATCAAGCACGTCAGACTTTCTGACCTTATCCACCTTAACTTGGTACTCTAACATCTAACCGGCACCAGAAATGAGGTCTCCCTTACCAGAACCTTAAAACCAAGGCTCAAAGCCATGGATTGATGACTCCAGAAAGTCCCAAGCAATAGAATGCAAAGTAGCATTTAGGAGTCTCTGGCTGTCTGGGTAACTTCCAAACCCATGGCTTGGGCATACTGTATTTCAGAATATATTCCTAATAACTACTGTTTCCTTTCTAAAAAACTTTCATGTGGGACTTACTGAGGAAAAAAAAAAAGTAACGGCCTCCTCAAGGCCTAGGTGTGGGCCACTCACTAAGAACACTTACTTGTATACCTCTTGTCCTGGTACGTGGCCCCTGTCCAGTCTGCAACCTGTTAGGGACAGTGAAGACAAGGAAGAGGACAGGTCAGGGCCTTCCTTAGCTGGCAACCCCACAGAAAGTATATCCATGAAGAGAACAGAGAGGAAATGGGGAGCCGTGGAGTAACTGTCCTGGCTGCAGGGACCCAGTACCTTCCCCAGCCGATCTCCTTTGCTGAATGGCTGGTAGGGCATATCCCGGAACTGCTCAGGAACAGCACAGGGACCCCACCCTGAGGGGTTGTCCTGGATCACAGGTGTCATGAACTTCGCCATCTTCTAAAACCTGTAAACACAGCAGTATGAGAAGTTTTAGAAGGAGGCTGCTAAGTCCCAAACACTCTGCCCTCCACAGAGGCTGCACCAAGCAGAGCCCTGGCTCTTGAGCACCACAGACAGGGTTTCCTGTCAATTGCTCTAAGAACACTTAAAACTCAGAACACTGCCAACACCAGTGACATTTTCCTATGTCTCAGTAACTGTAGGACAGGTTCTTTTTTGGTGACCATCTTTCTCAGTACAGCATATGATAAAGGTGTCTCCAATTATTAAAGATGGTGAGTGTGATGACTTTCCCCCAGAACACCTTCACCAAAGCACCCAACAGCAAACGTCTCTAAGTCCAGTCTCTAAAATAAAGAGGAGTCTACATCAGAGGACCGTTGTCAAAGTCTTGATAGTTGTCGCACCGTACAATTACCACTCAGCTACAAAAAGTGCTTTATAGACCCCTGGGCTGCTGAGACGGTGCCGCAGGTAACAGTGGAACCAAGGTGGCAGGCAAGAACCGATTCTCACCGTGGCCTTCTGACGTCCAGCTGAATGCCATGACAAGCATATGCTGGCACTCCCACCACAAACTCCACACACGTGCAGACACGGCAACAACAACAAAAAATCCTAAAAAATAAAGGACTAAAACCAACCAAACAAAACCATCTCCCAAACCACTGACTAGACCCTGTCCTTCCAATCTTTCCATCAGCACAAGTCCCGCACAGCACATGCGGACAGGCAAAAGCACCGTTGGTGATTGGGGTGACCACAAACTTCAGAGCAAAAGCGGCCAAGTGTCAGAACCATTTGTAGGAGCACCAGGACACTGTTCTGACAGCTCACAGTGTGAGAGATCATTAAACCCTTCAGACAACCCTGTGGGGCAGAGGCCAGTCCTGTCCCCACTTTCTGGGGAAAAACATAATCATACAGCAAAATAAAAGTCACAGTGCCGGAAGATTAGAATTTTGAACACGGGCAGTGTAGCTCTGGCCTGTAGTCTGTATATAACATACCGTCTCACACCACAGCTCACTTTAGAAAAGTAAAAGCTAATAGCTGCATAATATAATCCAGGGTCTTGCCAGACACTTCCGCATCAAAAACCAAACCAAACAACAAAGGGAAAACACCATGCGCTGACCACCCACAAGAAACCCTCTGACACTGTCCAGAGAAAAAGACATCACACTCGTTCTTGGAGGCTGGAAAGTAGAGAGCTCAGGAACCGCTGCTCCTCCTCCTCTGACACAGGGAGGCTGATGGTATTTAGGTGGCAGGGACAGGGAATAATAAACCCAGGAGCTTCACCCTCCAAATGTGAATGTATGCTAAGTTGTAGGAAGAACACAGCAGGGAGGTGGGGACTGTGTGAGTGTGTGTGTGTGTGGTGTGTGTGTGTTGGCCTTCAAACAGCTGACGTGAAGTAAGAGGCCCCAGGATGTTGGGGTACTGTGCTGGACACTTTACCACCACTGACTGCCCCCTCACACTCTTTCAGATACAAAGTCAGCTCTGCTAACTTAAGGAGTCCATCTGCCAATCACTTCAAAGACAGTTCCCAAGGTTGTCTACTTAAGGCCGACCTTCTGGTTATACTGCAGTTAGCTGCCAGCCTGGCCATCTGGGGCTTTAAGCCATACCCAACAAGTTGCCCCAAAAGCAACTGTAAACTTGAGTTGTCCCAAGTTTAAGATGGCTCAAAGCTTGACGTGCATCATCTCCCGGGAGGGGCAGGGTTTGGTCCTTCGGCTACTGCACATGTGAACCAGAGAGAAACTGGTAGGGGAAAACTAAAACGACGCGGCAGCTGTACTGGCCACAACATAGTGTGGGTCAGTGTGGACAGTACAGGTGGAGCCATCCGCTCCCGGGCTCCGTTTCTGCCCAGAGCTGGAACCTACTCTTAGTCGCCCATTTCGGAATCCAAAAAGAATCTGTTCGAACCCCCAGATGAGGCTTCTTCGCCCCCAACCCACCCTACGGCGCTGAGCAAAGCGTCGAGAGAGGGAACCACACTCAATGCCCGGTGTCTCGCACTCAGGGTCGTGCCTGGGACCACCGGAGACCGATTCCCGCCCCGCCCAGCGGAGGGGCACAGACGACAGGAGAGGACGTAAAGGAAGGCTCTTCCGGGAGCCCCCGAAGCCACGCCTAGGCCAGGCTGGCTCGCGAGGTCCGTAGGGCCCTACGAGACAAGCCACTCACCTGCAACAGCCTCCGCGGGCCCGGATGGCGACAGATGACCCGGGTAAGAAACTTCGATAGCCTCGATACTCGGAGGAATCAAGGCAGGAGGGAGGATGCGCGCGCAGAGGCCGGTGCCGTAAACCGTGACCAGAGCTGTCGTAAACGGCTCTTCCCACTTCCTTCTTAGTCAGCGGAAAAACGTCAAGCCGTAAAGTGAGACACAACCGGAAGTTTGTCACAGCTCTTGGCTAAATATCCTCGTTCGCCTCTGAGGTGCCAGACACAAGTGAGGTGATTACGTCAGCGTCATCGGGGACGCCCAGAACAGTTCCGAACTGAAACGTGGTCACGCTCGGTGCGAGAGAAGCCGGGGCGGGGAGTTGGAGCTGTCCCCGCGGTGTCCCACAATGCTTCGCGTCCTGCTCGACTCCTCTGCCTCCCACAATGCCCCTCCCCTCTCTCATGCTCCACCCTGATCTGGTTGAATCTTACCTGGAAGGTGGCCCGGCGCATACTTGTGCTTGTTACTTGTGGCACCAACGCAGGGTGGCAAAACCTGCCTGGTCCGGGTTGCTAGAGCTTCGGGGTGCCCGCCAGAATTCAAATCTTTGCCCCACAGATCTCATGAGTCTTTGAACGGAGATTTCTGGTTGCTATTTTTTTCTTCTTTTAAAGCAGATTTACAGTGTCTCTCTCTAAATCGATATTCAAGTCGGGGCTATCCTAGCTGCAGTCCAGGAATCTGCGTCTTAATTGATAATCACAATTCACAGGGTGTAGTTCAGTGTGACCTCTTGGCTTCTTCCACCCCCCTGCAGCTGTAGAATGCTAGGCGGTTATGAAACCTGGAACGAGACTCGGGATGGCTTTTATTTAAAGCTGGTCCCTTCTGCCTGGCTGCCTAGGTCTCCTTGATAGTTTCCCAGTTCTGTATCCCTCTTGTGTGGTGACATTGTTCTAGAGTGTGCCCAAGAAGTGTTTTGTGGACATAAGGCTGTTAGAACTCGCTTTTAGAGACAGGAAATAAAACAACAACAACAACAGCAACTCACCTATATCCTTCAAGGACCTGGGTTTGATCCCCAGCACTGCCTAAGCCAGATATGTTGGTATATACTGGTAACCTCAGTGCTCAGGGAAGTAGAGATAGGAAGATCAGAAGATTAAGATCATCTTCAGCCTGAGGTTCAAGGCCAGTCTGGGCTATATGAGACCCCGTCTCAAGGCAAAGATTACATTCTTGTCAGAAAGTTGGAAATCAGGGTCTTTTTTTAGTAGAAGGGTTTTCACCATCTAGTTGGAAAGGCACAAAATCTCCTTGAGACATTGAGTAAAGAGCTCACTATGGCTCACGATGGTTAAGATGAGCTTAGGGAGTTAGATTTCAAAGCCTTGCGGTTTATGATTACAAAATTCTATTTATTTTGAGGCAGGGTCTCAGTTTGTTTCTTTAGCCCAGATTTTGCTGTGTAGACCAAAATGGCTTCCTGTTTACGGAGATTCACCTGCCTGTGCAATCCTGGCTGCTGGGATCAAAGACATGTGCCACAAACCAGCACAGCTTACAGATTTTAATATAAACTTTACACATGGACAAAAGGTATGAGAGGCAGATACTCCTTGCATCCGCTCCATCCCCTTGGGGTGCTCTGTGTGAAATGAGAGGGAGGCTGGGGTGGAAGGGAAGGTGTCTCCTAAGCAGTGACATTTGGGGGTCAGAGAAATGGCTCCGCTGCTCTTCCTGAGTCACATGGTGACTCACAGCCAGTTCTAGGGGATCCAGTGCTCATTTCTGGCTTTTGTGGATACTGCACATGGAAGTGGTGCATGGGCACATATGCAGGCAAAGCATCTATGCATATTAAAAATAATTTAAAAACGTTTGACCAAGAGCGGAAAACAGGCAAGCAAGGCCTGTGCCTGCTCGATCCTGTCGCCTCCCAGGGTCCTGCCCTTTTGACATTTGTGTTATCTTAGTACTTGTTTCTTGCAGTATTTGTAGGCCTTAGGCACAGAGTGTGTACTTAGTAAGGGTTTGCTGACTAAAGAAACAAAAGGACTGGAGTCAGTAGGCAAGGAGATAGTCTCTCTTCATGGCCCTCCTTGCATTACAATCTCATGTTTAGCAATGGGCAGAGCTGATTCTTGTTTCCGAGAACTCCCATGCTGAGCCTGCAAGGCCCTCCTATGCATCCCCACAAGTCACATCTGGAAGTGAGAGGCCCCACCCTATGCTATACTCTTCTGTTTGTTCTGATAAAACATCTGTCTGGATAAGGGGAGTGCATGTTCTAATGGAACCCACAGTGGCTTAGGGAGGGATGTAACATTTACGGAGCGCTGACTGTATGACAGTTGAGGGGCTAAGTGCTTCCCACAAATGACTTAAAATGACCGTTCTGTGAGTTTTCCCATAGGCAGGGAAGGAGGCTCTGAACATTTGGGTAGATAGCTCACAGAGCAGGCAGCAGAAGCAGGATTCGACAGTCGTTTTATGGACTCTAAGTCTCCCAGGTGATGTGGTGGAAGAGTCCTTCCCTGGGTGGCATGGTTCTCGTGTCTGTGCCCTCTGGCTCTCACTTTCTCCCACACACAGACTCTTCACTGTGAACAATTCCAGTGACTTCTATGGGCTGGGCTCAGGGGCTGCAATTCAGTGGGAAGGGGACTCCAGGCTTGTGTGGGAGTGTCCTATGGGTGTCATGTATGTGTTGTGTGTGGAAGAAGACATTCTGGACATGTCTAGGGGCTGATTCAACTCCTGTAGTTCAGGCTGGCCTTGAACTTGTAATCCTTTTGCCTCAAGGCTCCAGAGTGCTGAGATGATGTGTGTGAGCTATCATGCCTGGCTCTTGCTTTGAAATTTGTATTTAAAATGTTAACTGGTGCATAGCACTGTCTAACCATGGCCTTTATTATGACATTTCTGTACATGCACATGAGCACGTGTCCAAAGCTTTTCCAGAGTCGAAGGAAAGGGATGAAGATTGGTGCTGTGAAGGCAGTGTTAACTGTCAGCTCGCTGCAGTCTAGTCACCTGGGAGGCGTGCCTGTGGCGGATTATCTGGACTATACTAAGAGCTGTGGAAAGGCCCATTTTAATAAGGAGTGTGACTATACCCCCAGTACACTGGACTGTATAAAATAGAGAGAGCGCACTGAACATTAGCATGGGCATATTCCCTGGTCTCTTCTGACTGTAGATGCGCCGTGTCCAGTTCTTTCAAGCCCGCGAGACCTTGGCTTCCTCTGCCATGATAGACTGTAACCTGGGACTGTGTGCTAAAGTAAGTCTCTTCTTCCTGGAGTTACTCTTGCCAGAGTATTTTATCACAGGAAAAGAGATTAAGGTGTCATGTTGTGTATAAGGCTCTGGAGGGCAGGTGGAGCAGGAGGTGTTGCTTGGGGTTAGGTAATACGGCTTTTCCTAAGGATCATCAGTTTGGTTGTCTGCAAATGCATGACTGAGTGGTTGGGAACATAGTAGATGACTAGGAGTTCCTTCCAGGGAGAGGCCTGGACTGGGACCAGAACACAGCCAGGGGAGTTTTGGCTTCTCAGCTGGTATCCTCTTTAGAGAAAGTGTGTGTCGTGGTTAGTGCTGATGTCAGCTTGACAGGATCTAGAGCCTCGGGATGTTTTGGGTGTGTCTGTCGGGGACTTATTAGATTGGGGTAACTGAGGCGGGAAGAGCAACCCAGCATGAATGGAGGTGTCCCCTCGGTGTCAGGAACACGGGAGGGGACAGTCATGGAGCCATCTGCCATAGGACAGGAGCTGTGATGGCTCTAGCATCACTGTTTCCTGGGAAGGCCGTGCCTCTCAAGGGGCTGGGGACACACGCTGGTCTGTAGACAAACACTTCCCGGGCTAAAGCTACTACTCAATTTGATCTCTCCTGCCAATCAGCCCCGTGAGCCTGGGGAGCCTCCTAGCTCTTTAGGTGTCACAGTACTTGGACTAGTCAGGGTGACAAAGTGTCTCAGCTGCCCTGTGGCTAGATTGTTTTCTTCATTACCGACAGATCTTGTATTTATGTGTCTGCCTTATTCGCTTGATTGAAAGCCTTGGCCTCCTATGCAGACAGGCCCCAGGTTCTACAGCAGACTCACCAGTGTGTCATGGGACTGCTGGTGTGGGCAGCCCTACTTCTCGAGAGCCAACCTGCATCTCCTCTGCTCTTCTTAAAACCACGGGATAGGCTTTTCAATCAACAAGAAAACCAAGACTCTAAGAGGAGGGCTTTGCTCAGGGCCAGTTAGTCAAGGGAATTTGGAAATTGACCCTAGGCCACCAGGATCAACCCTAGGTCACCAGGACCAATGTGTTACTCATTTGCAGCATTAAAGTTCCCGGACTCTGAAGATAGGAGTTCTTCACAAGGCTGGGCGAGCATTTGTCTATACCCCAGAGGTAAAGTTGATAGTAGGTAGAATCTTTGTCAAACCCCACACAGTGTGAATGTTTATATATTTTGTGGAAGAAAAGACCCAAGACTCGTGGAATTCTTCCTGGGACTCACTGAGAGTTCATCGGCAATGAGGTCAGCCCACGGGAAAACCTTGTACCATCCAAAGAACCGAGAACTCTAGAGCTGGCTAGTATGGCTCTGTGGGTTAAGGTGCTTGCAGCCAAGTTTCATGACCTGAGTTCAATCCCCGTTGTCCTCTAACCTCCATATGCATACTGCAGCGCACGCGCGCACACACACACACACACACACACACCTTAAAAATGAATTTTAATCTTTAAAGCAAATTGGGCCACAAGGACTTCAGTGGAGAGACTGTTTCCCCTTCTCACCCCTGGGACACTTTTTCTGTCCCTCTGAGTTCAGAACTCTGTCCTAATCTGTCCTTACAGAAAACTCAGGGCTGAGGACACAGTGCCCAGGCAGACAGCCCAGAAATATGCAGCATTTACTTTTTCTGTGGGAGGATGCATGCAGGCACGGAGAAGCTTTCAGTCACCAGCCCACCTCAGCCTCAGGGTGGGCGGACTGCCCCAGCAAAACAGCCAAAGTTGCCAGCCCCAAAGGATGCAAGCCTCGGAGTGGACTCCTTGTCCTCAGAAGAAAGGGAGGCCGTTGGCCGTTCGCGCCAGTGCCGGGTATTGAAAGTTATTTTTTATTTCAGCTGGATGTACACTCACCCATCACAGGACCGTGCTCAGAATAGAGAGGCACCTGTTGGGCCATCCTCCCCACTTCCTGCCTTTTGGGCAGCTCTCCAACTGCTGAGCCAACCACTTCTCCGCTGTACCCAAGATATATCAGGATGCTCAGCCCTGACGACAGGGGACAAAATAGATCCCCATTTCCTTCAGCGCCATTCAGCTCATTTACAGAGTTGCACTGTCTCAGTTGGATAAGCAACAACCAGGCCAGCCACATTTTTTCTCTGTTGGAAGCAGGGTTTGGGGTCCTGAGGCCGAAAGCAAACCATCGTTGGCTTTATCTGGCTGTGTCGTGTTGGTTTAGGAGGGCCCCCCTCTCTGGGCCATACTCCTGCCTTGAGGAGCAGAAGGCTGGTCTCTGTTGTGGTGTGTCACCTGGTTCCCACTGTCCTGACAGTTGTGGGCAGAGCCTAACTATGGAGGCCAAGTGACTCCAAGGCCTTACTTAGGGATCTTCTCAGGCAATGCCTGAAGATGTGTGAGGGGCTCAGACTGACTTTGGATTCAGGTTTCTAGTAACCACGCGACCTTGGGCAAATTGCTCGGTCCTCGGAACCTTGTCTGTAGAACGCAAGAAATCAAAATGCTTCCCCCTCAGGGAGGGGTGAGAATCCTGTCAGAGGATGGTGACTTTGCTTAAGACAGAGTCCAGGTCAGTGCGTTGACTGGAGCCTGGGTAGAACTTTGCCCAGGGTGCCGCCATCTTGAGAAGAGATTGTAAAAGCAACCACTGGTCACCCGTGGCTGGCAACTCAGTTCAAGCCCTTGAGCAGCCCAGAGCCTAGGGAGGAGAGGCGGCTCACCCTGGGGATGGGATCTTAAAGGGGAGCTTCATGGATACATTGTGTAACATAAGCTTATTTGTTTGTTTTGTGGTACAGGGGATTGAACCCAGGATCTTGTGCATGAGAGGCAAATGCTCTACTGCTAAGCCATGATCCTAGCTATGAAATACACTTTGAATTTACATTTAAATTCACACACAAATCAGGTTTTGGCATATTCTCTGTCTCTCTCTTTTTGTTTTGGAGACAGGATTTCTCTACGTAGCCCTGGCTGTCCTGGAACTCATTTTGTAGACCAGGTTGGCCATGTCTCTTGGAGATCTATCTTCCTGTGCTTCCTGAGATCTGGGACTAAAGGGGTGCACCACCATCTCCTGGTAGGGATTCCCTTAAAATCTGGCCAGACTACACTGTCCTTTCTGATATCTGAAGAAGACCTGTCCCTCAGCCTGGGGCTTACAAATTTGCTGCAGTCCCCACCGCCCCCTCTCATTCCAGTCCCAGGCTACCTCATAGTCCTGCATGCTCTCCCCGTGGCCCTCTGGGGATCAGCAGATAAATTGCAGAGCTATGCCGTGGGCGCTACCAGAGGGACAGTAACTCAGCCAGGGCGGTCAGAGAAAGCTCCTCGAGGGAGAACAGCCACAGCTGCTGCTCCACAAAACCCGCAGAGACGGCTGAACGCCCTCCGCTTTACGGCTCAAGGAGAGGGACCAAGGACACAAAGTCAGAGACGGCAGGGACATCTGCACAGACAGCCGAGGCCAATGGCTTGCTGCGGCCACCCAGCCTTCTTCAGGCCGGAACGGGAGCAGCTGGGGCCCTGCCTCCCTGGCCCCGGGGGTTTCTTAGAGGTCGGAAGGTCTAGGGGCCTGGACACGGGGCTTGTGCCTGTTACTCACGGGCAGTGTGACCTCTGATTAGCCATTTCCTCTCCTTGAACCGGTGTCTTCCTGTGCTGACAGGACTTGGGAGTCTGATGGTTTGACAGGTCAAGGGCCAAACGCTGACAGAGTGGCCTGTGGACACTAACAGACATTTGAGGGTCACTATGACAGTTGGAAAAGAGCCACCTTCTCTAGCAGACTTGGTGCCATCTGTTTAGTGGAGGCCTTGAAAGGGCCTCATTCCCACATCTGCCCAGCTGGTCCCTTTTAGGGCACACAGGCCCCTTTTTTTTTAGGCTTGGACCTTGGAAGGCGTGTTTGATCCTCTGAGTGTGGCCGCGAGAGAAGCTGTGGGGGCAGAAGCCAAGGGCTCCCTCTTCCAGAAGGTGTCAAGGTCAAAGGCTGTGCCGGGGGAAGCCATGCTACCCTCTCCAGTCTGTGTATCTAGTTAGGACCTCACCGCGTAGTCCTCACCAGCTTTGAGTTTGACTCTATCCTCCCGCCTCAGCCTCCTGGGTGTCAGGACTACAGGCATGATCCATTCTATGTGCCAGACTCCCATTAAGTCCCCCGTCGCCGCCGGCAGAGCTTGATGTAAGAGCTGGAGTCTGGGGACAAGGATGCCCTAGGGGATGGTGGGAGTGGAGGCAGGAGGACCAGAAGATCATGATGATCAGGTAACGAGTTAAAGTCCAGCCTGGGCCACACGAGACCGTGCCTCAAAAAGAAAACAAACAAAGCAACAACACCCAAGCTCCAAGTGCCATGGCACTCAAGGTCACACTGTGTGCAAGGACCAGAGGCAAGCTCAAATCTTCCCAGGGGGAGAATGGACAGCGCTTTCTGCGGGGTCTGGCTAGACCTGAGCATGCTGTCGGGCTGCCCCTCGGGCGCCGTTTCTCTCTTAAAACTATGTAGAGAAACGTTCTCAATATTGCTTCAAACTCCTATGACACGCACTTATATCCTGACAAAAACCGTCTCCGGGGGTGAAGAGGTCTCTCCTCGTTCTGTGGTGTCACACTGATTTTTTCTTTGTATTTGTTCTGGTGTTCTTTGTATTTGTTCTGGTGTTCTTGGCCGCTTCCTCCTCTACCAGGGACCTCAGGGCTGCCCATCAGAAGGACTTGTATTCTACTATGTGGCCACAGGATGGCGCTGCTGCTCAATTCAGGAAAACAGCCAGTTCCAGGGCTGCAATTCAGAGCATCGGAAACCCTTTAAAAGTGAGTCACTGGCTGCTTATGACTGCTGTGTTAACACATACAAATAACTTTAATATGAGCAACAGCATTAGCATTGGTACAGGGCTTCCTGTGTTATCAGCTCGTCTGCTTAGCTGATTCCATCTGCCACGCCGTCCAAGCCTGTTAGATGAGGCTCTTTTCAGTGACTGCTCTTTGAGGGAGGAACGTTAGGCACAGAGGAGACAGAGTGGAGGGCACAAGGTGCTCAGCCAGTGAATCAGCCTGGCAGAGTGCTTCCCCACTTCTCTCGTGTATGCCTCAGGACGCAGGACAAGGACTGTCCCCACTGCTAGCCCAGCTCATGGTCAAAGGCTTTGGAGGATCTCTGTGGCAGGGGCGGGAAGACATGGGCTCTCGGATGGGTGCTCAGCCTTCCTGAGCTTCAGTGTGGTGTGTAAGGGCAGCCTCGGCTGGCCCGGAAGACTCTCTGGGTGTGCTGGCCGGGAGAAGCCGGTTCTGGGATGCAGCTGGTGGAAAAGACTGCAAAGAGGTCATTCTGTTCTCCACATGGCACTTACAGGACATTGGTGACTCACCAGAATCTGGTCCCCAAGGCTGCCAGTGGTAGAGTGGCCAGGATGAATGGCTTGCTCATTCATTCATTCATTCATTCATTCATGCAACCAGCATGCTTTTAGGGACTGCTCCATGGTAATCAGTAGGAATTCAGTGGTATAAACACAGCCCAGTGCCCTGCGGCTCCCGGGATAAAGGGCAAGTTAGCTGAGTACAGTGCGGGACAAACTGCTCTAACACTGTTCTAAGTGTCTTGAGAAGAAGGAAGCTGCCCAAGGAAAAGCCAGGCGAGGTCACAAGACACGAGACACTAGGTCAAGAAAGGGACCTAGGAGGGGCTGGAGAAGAGCACCCTCTGCTCTTCCAGAGGTCCTGAGTTCAATTCCCAGCAACCACACGGTGGCTCAGAACCATCTGTAACGAGATCTGATGCCCGCTTCTGGTGTGTCTGAAGACAGCAACAGTGTACTCACATAAAACAAATAAATCTTAAAAAGAAGAAAAAAAAAAAAAAGAAAGGTGTCTAGGGGCGGAAGAGGGGAAAGCACGCACCAGGGAAGAGCTGTTAAAGCATGTCTACCAGACATCTGAGGGCCGACACGCGAGTACCGATCCTACGCCCCCTTTACGGACTGGGTAGCAGAGGCGCGGATGGAGGAAGTGGTCCAAAGCTCTAAAAGTTTGCACTGGTGGTGTTGGGACGGAGAAAAGGAGAGGTAGATAGATGATAGATAGGTAGATAGATAGATAGATAGATAGATAGATAGGTAGATAGAGATAGAGAGATAGAGAGAGATAGATAGAGAGATAGATAGAGAGATAGAGAGATAGATAGAGAGATAGATAGGTGGATGGATGGATCAAAGATGATAGGTAACGCCGGGCGTGGTGGCGCACGCCTTTAATTCCAGCAATTGGGAGGCAGAGGCAGGCGGATTTCTGAGTTCGAGGCCAGCCTGGTCTACCGAGTGAGTTCCAGGACAGCCAGGACTACACAGAGAAACCCTGTCTCGAAAAACCAAAAAAACCGCCGGGCGTGGTGGCGCATGCCTGTAATCCCTGCACTTGGGAGGCAGAGGCAGGCGGATTTCTGAGTTCGAGGCCAGCCTGGTCTACAGAGTGAGTTCCAGGACAGACAGGACCACACAGAGAAACCCTGCCTCGAAAAAAAAAAAACCCAAAAAAAAAAAAAAAAAAAAAAAAAGAAAAACCAAAAAAAAAAAAAGATGATAGGTAGATAGATGATAGATGGATGATAGATAAATGGATAGATGAGTGATAGGTGGATAGGTGAGTAGATAGATTATAGATACATAGATGGGTGGATAGACGATAGATGGATGATAGATAAATGGATGATGATAGATGGATAGATAGACACATAGATAGGTGGATAGGTAAACAGACACACACACATACACATACATACATACATACATACATGCATACATACATACATGCATACGTACTATAGACAGACAGACAGATCTGCTGAGGATGGAGCCTCGTAAATGGGACATGTTAGACAAGGGCGCTACCACTTAGTCAACCACCTGTCCTTTTCTTGTCCTTTGGTTTTACTTTTCTGGGGTGTATGTGTGCCCTGTCCTTTCCCTCTCCCTCATACTGGGACCCTTTCTTGTGTTTCCTCTAGAAGTTTTACTGGGAGAAGAGCAGGAGGGTGACGGGGAACCAGTGTGAGAGGAGTTCCGGGCAGGCCTTCAGGAAGAGCCTGGAGACTTTCCATCGTGGCTTTTTGGAGAGTGTTACTGCAAAATTCTGGTTGGAGCAAGATGGGACTTAGGAGTGAGGTCGACTGGAGGGCAGGAGTGGGGCGTGGATGTTTGGGGGTGGCTGAGAGGGTAGAGATAAGGGAATGGGGACTGCTGGGTCCTGGAGATACTGAATGGAGATGAGACAGAGACAGACAAGGCCTCCGTGGGTTCCCAGAACTGTGTGTTGTGGGTCTCCCCTGGAGCCCATTGTGCTGCATTCTAGAGCTCTGCACTCAGGAGACAGACAGGAGGGCTGCCCTAGAGCATGATGGGAAGTCTGAGCAGGTCTTTTCTCCCTCCAGGAGCCTATGGCCCTCTTCTGTATTATGCAGGGAGGAGGGGGTGGGGGCTGGGAACAGGGGGACAGAACAGGGGAACTTGGGAGAGAGAATTGTGAGCTGTAATGGGCTGTAGTAAGGGACTGCTTCCCACAGACTTGCAGGTTCCCCAGGCAGGATAGCATGCACACACACGCACGCATGCGCACACACACATACACATGCATGCACACACACACACACACACATGCACATACATACATACATACATACACACACAGGCACATGCATACATACACATAGAGGTACACAGACATACACACATAATACCACTTGTGATTTGTGGTTCCAGAACCACAGTGTAACAGGTGTCTTTTTTTTTTTTTTTTTTTTTTTTTTTTTTTTGGTTTTTTGAGACAGGGTTTCTCTGTGTAGCCCTGGCTGTCCTGGAACTCACTCTGTAGACCAGGCTGGCCTCGAACTCAGAAATCCACCTGCCTCTGCCTCCCAAGTGCTGGGATTAAAGGTGTGAGCCACCACCGCTGGGCAACAGATGTCTTATTACATTCGGCTTTCACCTCTCTTTTTTGATAATAAAAATTCTTTCCCAGTGTCCTTTTCTTTCTGACACAAGGAAGGTGTGGCTCAGCCCTTGCCCAATGGTTCTCTGGTTTCCAGTAAGCCTTGGGTTTTACCCATGAGTGATATAGCTTGGAGACCCATCTGCTGACTGAGGAGGAGGAGGGAGAGGGGGAGGGAAGGGGGAGGGGGAGAGGGAGGGAGAGGGGGAGGGAGAAGGCCAACTGCAGAGGAAGAACCCTTATCTATGCAGTCTCTGGGCTCTAGTAGCCTTGTGCCAGTCTCTGCTTCCCTTGGGGATGTAACCATAGAAGACCAGTTGAACCCTTTCTGGAAAGGTCAGAAGCTGAGAGGATGATATGGGAGGGCTGGGGCTGTAGCCCAGCTGGTAGAGTACTGGTCTGATGCTCCAAAAGCCATCCCCAGCAGGACTAAAGCTGAGCATGATGGCGTACTCCTGCAATCCCGGCAGGAGCGGGGCTGAAGGCTGAACTGTGGGGTTCAGGCCGTCTCTGACACTGGGCGAAGCTGAGTACATCATTCTACCTCACTGAGCCCTAGCTCCTCATCTATGAGGAGAGGGGAGCAGAGGCGCCCCCCCCAAGGGATGGCCAAGGGGATGATAGCAGCCAGCAGCTCAGAGGCTGAGGCTTCCCTTATCTGCCTCACCACAGGGACGTGAGGCCTGGGTTATTGGATGGTTAGGAACAGGGCAAGGTGAAGAGACTGGGAAACAGAAGTCCAAGGACAAACAAAAGACATGGAATTAAGTCGAAATGGTGACTTAACCCACAGCTCTGAGTGCTGGGGTGTGTGGTGTGTGGTGTGTGTGTGTGTGTGTGTGTGTGTGTGTGTATGGATTGCAAGTTTCTCCTAGGACTGAGACGCTGTAGAGACAGCCTGGGTCTTTGCTCCTCCATCCAGCAAATTTTTGGAGTGGAGGTCCTTGCTGGGACCCATGATGGCGCCACAAGGCAAATGGAACCAGAGGAACACCATTTCCAGGCAACGAGCTCACCCCCCAGGCCGTTCCCTTCTGCATCCTCTGGCTCTTGGTATTGATCCACTGGGGTTGGAGCTGGCCGAGCAGCGGGAGGAGGGCGCTGCCACAGTGCTATTAGGGCGAAGGCACGCTGTAATCTGTCAGTGTCTCCCTGGGCACAGCTGGCTGGGGAGCCATCCCACTGCTAACTCCTCTCCTCTCAGCCTCCTACTGTGCACACAACGTGGAAGCCCTCTCCCACCTTTCTCCAGAGGGAACTTGAGTACCCGCTTCTGCTTCTCCCAGCCATGAACCCTGGTTCCCAAATGCCCCAGTCAATCTGGCCTCTGTGCCTGCAGTCACCAAGTTCCGTACCAGGTGTAGCCACCAAATCTGTTCCCAGACATCTGTGTATCCATCTGTTGTTCTCACAATCCATCCTGTTTTCTCTGTCCATCCATCCATCCATCCATCCATCCATCCATCCATCCATCCATCCATCCATCCATCCATCCATCCATCCATCCATCCATCCATCCATCCTCCCATCCATCCTCCCATCCTCCCATCCATCCATCCATCCATCCATCCATCCATCCATCCTCCCATCCATCCATCCATCCATCCATCCATCCATCCATCCATCCTCCCATCCATCCATCCATCCATCCATCCATCCATCCATCCATCCATCCTCCCATCCATCCATCCATCCATCCATCCATCCATCCATCCATCCATCCATCCTCCCATCCATCCATCCATCCATCCTCCCATCCATCTTCCCATCCATCCATCCATCCATCCATCCTGCAATTTAACATTGTTTCATTAGACTCAACACAGTACAGTTCAACTAATTCATTTTGCTTGTATTGAACTTTTAAGATTAGCGGCTTTGCCATGTGCCGAGCAGGGGCCAGTGGGCAGAGACCTCACCATCCTTCATTGCCATCTCCGACTGTCACCTCCACTAACTCCTTAGCAGAAGCCATTGGATTTAAAGGGCTGTCCTGTGGAAGAGTGTTAGCCTTCATGACCTGCATAGGATTCGGCTGAGGCGGGAGAGAGGCCAGCCCGTAGGACAAGATGTGGGTCCCGGGCAGGCAAGGGCTGTTAAGCTGAGGTCAACCAGAGAAGTGTGGTCTCCCGTGGCACGTGAAGGCTGTTGTCCTGCAAAGATGTAAACTCCAGAGGCAGTGGCCTGCCTGGCTTATTATTACAGAGTCACCATTTTTGTTGTTGTTGTGTGACCTAAACATACAACCTAGCCTCTCTGAAGCCAACTTTTAAAAACAGGGCAATATTAAGAGTTACTGTGTAACATTGCCCAGTTCATGTGGTTCTGGAGATCAAGTCCAGGGCCTTGTGCGTGCTGGACAAGGTTACTATGTATTGAGTCATGTTGCCAGTGCCCACCACCATCTGTCTCCCTGAGAGTTCCAGCTTCTAATGCTGGATGAGGACTATTGAGCCATGGGAAAGGTGGGCTCAGAGTGGCCCGCTATGCTGACATCATACAGCCTTCTCTCTCTCCCCTCACCGTGCATGCACTTGTGGACACGTGTGTGTGTGTGTGTGTGTGTGTGTGTGTGTGTGTGTATGTGTGTATGTGTGTGTGTGTGTGCGTGTGTGTTGAATCCCAGACATTTTTTCTTCACTTCCCAATCTTTTCTGCAGTTTCTCAAGGGCTGCGTTCTCTGAGACACAAAGCCTCTGAGGCATCCACCTTCTGGCTATCTGGGCTCTGATTAGGGCTTCCTTCCTTCCTTCCTTCCTTCCTTCCTTCCTTCCTTCCTTCCTTCCTTCCTTCCTTCCTTTATTGTTACTGCAAATAGTTCAGTTTCCTGGTGACAAGTTAAAACTTTTAAAATAATGGTTCAGTGTTAAAAAGGTGATTTTCCGTGTTTCTCTTTTTCCAGGAGAAAGTACAACCAAACCAAACCTCTGTAACGCGACGTTGACAGCGCAGTGAGCGCCACGGAGGTCGCAATGCTCCCCTCCTTGCCGTGCTTGTCGGGAAGCCTGCACCCTTGTCACGCTGCGTTTCGCCTTCTGTACGGCATGTGTCGTCTACCTTATGATTTATGTGTCATTTGCTGTGAGCCGTGTTCTGCTCACAGAGGAGTGACATAAGCTGAAGCTGAATCGAAGATGTAATATTACAAGCCACAAGGAACTACTTTAAATGAAATTACAGGCTGCAGGGACAGGGTGTGAGCTTGTCTGCCCCTCCCTCTGCCGTGGCCTGGCTCTGCCTCTGGCTTGGTGAGATTTCATGGAAGTCCCGAGGTGGTTTTTCTCTGTTGTATTGTGGACAGAGACGCTTTTCAATGTAATGATATTATTTGCTTACTGTCCATGAATGTGTGTGTGTTATATGTGTATGATATATGATATTTGTACATACTTACTGTGAATGAATGTGTGTGTGGTATATGTGTATGATATATATTTGTACATACTTACTGTGCATGAATGTGTGTGTGTGTGTGTGGTATATGTGTATGGTGTATGTACATGTGTGTGTAGGTGGGGGTGTGAGCATGATCATGTATATACGTGAAGGCTGGAGGAGGGCTGTGGGTTGAGTTTACAGGTACATATGTGGCTACATGTAGCTACTTGAAATTTTATTTTTAATTTTATGTATGTGTGTTTATGTATCTGTTGGGTTTATGCATATGAGCCTGGTCCTTGTGGAGGTCACAGAGTGCCTAATGCCTTAGAGCTGGGGTTATAGATGAGCCTGATGTGGGAGCTGGGCATGGGACGCTGGTCCTTTGTTAGAGCAGTACTCTTAACCGTCGAGCCACTTCTCTTGCCCCTACACTCAGCCTTTAATGTGGGTGTGGAGGAATCAAACTCATGACCCAAGGCTCGCACAGCAACCCCTGCTCATGCCCTTCCTTCTCCCTCCGTGTCACTCACATCCTACTCTGGCCTGGATTGTCTTCCTCATCCTCCATCTCTCAGTGACTGGCCAGCAGCTCAGAGCACACTGTGGGGTTCCCGTCCTTGCTGACTACTCTCCCTGCAGAGCTATGGCGCTGAGCCTTTAAAGCCAGCAGAGGCCAGGCAGTTAAACTCTTGATCCTCTCGCTATGGCTTCCTGAGTGCTGAGATTGCAGGTGTGTTCCACATCTTCATCACCAGTTTGGGGGCTACTGAGACCCCACATGAACTGGGGTTTTAATGACTTCTCAGCCTCCCTAATATGAAGAAAACCTTTTTTTGTTTTGTTTTGTTTTTTCGAGACAGGGTTTCTCTGTGCAGCCCTGGCTGTCCTGGAACTCACTTTGTAGATCAGGCTGGCCTCAAACTCAGAAATCCACCTGCCTCTGCCTCCCAAATGCTAGGATTAAAGGCGTGCACCACCACCGCCCGGCCTTGGTTTTTCAAGACAGGGTTTCTCTGTGTAGCCCTGGCTGTCCTGGAACTCACTTTGTAGACCAGGCTGGCCTTGAACTCAGAAATCCACCTGCCTCTGCCTCCCAAGTGCTGGGATTACAGGCCTGCGCCACCACTGCCCAGCTGAAGAAAACCTTTTAAGTTTGTTTGCCTTTTTTGGTTTTTCAAGACATGGTTTCTCTGTGTAACCCTGTCTGTCTTGCAACTCACTCGGTAGACTGGGCTGGCCTCAAACTCAGAGATCCTCCTGCTTCTGCCTCCTGAGTGACAAGATTAAAGGTCATCACCGTCACCACCTGGCCCAAGACAGCCACTGTTGAACCACTCTGACAGTGCCAGTGCCACATAAGCCAGGGAGTCAGTCTCTCTCTCTCTCTCTCTCTCACACACACACACACACACACACACACAGAGACACACACACACATATATACATATATATGTATACATATACATACATACATATATATATGTATATATAAAAACAGAGCTTGGCTTCCAGGCTGCAGACTAAAGACAGATTCCAGCCATCTGCCCTCACGCCATGCATCTCTGTCTTGACAGAAGCTAGGAGGAGCACAACACACACAGCCCCATACCCTTGGATGCATAGTGGGTGTGTCCTGTGATCCTGGCCTCTGTGACATAGTGAGGTCTTCATGTCTGCCCACACACATCAGTGATGCACAGGTGGCCTGGGCCACAGAGATGAGAAGTCCAGAGATTTCTAAGTGTGGCCTGGCACACCCTCTGTCCCATGCCAGTCTTCCCTCTCCTCCTTGCCACAGCAAGTCTCTACTCCTCACAGCAAGTCTCAAGTCTTGCAGATGGAAGAAACATGCTTCTGTGTGTGCATCAAGTTCCAGATGTGTTTGTGTGTGTGTGTGTGTGTGTGTGTGTGTGTGTGTAGGGTGTACATGCACAATTGTGTGCATAGATGCACATACATGCACATGTGCTTTAGGACATGTGTTAAGGTATGCACAACTGAGCTTATATGCACACATGCCCCCATGGATTTAGGCAGAGATAATATTTAATATAAATATTATCTATATTTAGATAAATGTTTAACTGGTGTGTCCTTTTAAAAAAATCCCTACATCGTGGCCTTTGTTTGTAGTATGAATATTCTGTGGGGGCCACATTAGGCTGCCAAGGGGGCGTAGCACCTTCTGAGATGGGAGGTGGGATGCAAACGGTTGGACTGCAGGAGCTGTGGAAGTCTGCTGGATATCTGGGAATTGGATTTGCATCTGTGACTGCCAGCAGAAGACAGGGCCAACTCCTGTCTGTGGCTGGCGGAGAGGAATCTACACACTGGCCAGGAGCTGCAGAACCTCTGTGCTAGTCGCACAGGAGGGAGGTGGCTGGGCGCCAGCCAGCTTTTTACGTGTCCCTTGGAAGCTGGTCCAAACGGATGCTCCTCGTTAAGCCGGCCTTGACACTCTTTGAGACAGCACAGTCCGCCTTACCGCGCAGATGCGCTGAGAGACGGTGGCTGGGTAGCTGGAGGAGGGAAAAAAAGTAACCAGTGTGCTGTGTCCATAGAGGAGTAGGGAGATGCACCTCAGACCTCCGTCCCATGGGATGGTAGGCAGGGTTGAGGGAGCAAGAAGCTGGAGCCCGAGGCTGCTCAAAGCCACGTTGTGGGACATGTGACCTTTTCTCTCTGGCCTCCAACCGGGGCCTTGCATCGACGTGGAACAGGACTGCCTGGAAATCTCTAGAGTCTTTGACTGGACCTCCTGGAGCCAGAGTCCTGGGTTGGGTTTGCAGTGTTGGGGTATCCACTCAAAAGCTATGGGGATGCTGGCATGTAGCTAGCATCAGTGCAGCTCCTGCCTAGCATGCACGAACCCCTTGTTCCAGCCCTCGATCCGCATAAATGTGGATCACGGCACACTGGGGAAGTAGGCAGGAAGATCAGATGTCCAAGGGGGTCCTGGGTTACATAGGGTATTCAAGGCCATTTTGGACAACAGGACAATCTGCCTTATAAAACAGTCAGTCAGTCAGACAGACAGACAGGCAGACAGACAGACAGACAAAAACATAGTGAGGCTCATCTGCCACTAAGTAGTCAGGAGCCCTGCTGGGCCTTGGCTGGCCCTTAGGGACACTATTCTGGCCCTGTCCGGAGCAGAAGAAGACAGATTTCTGGCTAAGGAGATATACTTACTCTGAGCCCCTACCCTGTTCTAGGCTCTTCTTCTTAGCCTAGCACACAGGGTTTCCGCCAGAAGGGTCCTGCAGAACCAGCTTCCGTCTGCGCTCCCAAAGGTGAGCTGTTCTAGAAGCCGCTGTTCTAAAGGAGCCCGAGGCTGTCCCTCAGCGGAAGGTACCCTGCTCCTGTTGAGTGGAGATGGGCACTGTGGGGGAGGCCAGGCTAGGGGTGGGGCTGGGTGCAGGACTGCTACACACGCTGTTCCTGTGTGGCAAATTCTCCAAATGAATTTCTCTCGCCATGAAGATGTGGGGTCAGGACAGGAGAGAACCGCATTGCTAGGTCCTCAGTTTGATTCGTCATAGCTGTTGGCATTTTGCTTATGATCCCTGAGCCTCCTTTGGTGAGTCTGCCTTGGTCCCCATGCTCATGGAAGGAGAACCCCAAAGAGCCTTGGATTTGTGGGGCCTTAATAGCGTTTTGCCTTGGGGCTGAGTTGCACATCATTCTGAATGGTGGGCCGTCCTGTCTTTTCTGCCTTAGGGTATGGGGTCTTTCTCCTCTTGGGTGGGTGTGGCTCTCATTTCCTCCTTTCCCTCCCCAGTCCCAGGAGCTGGATACTGGCTCAGTCCATTCTCTACACAGACTGTAGCTTGTCTCACAAAGACCTCCTGGCAGTCCCCAGGCACAGTCAACCACACCTATTCATGCATTTGAGATTCCATAGTCTCCAGAACTGGGTGATGGACTGTGGCCTGTCCACAGGGACTTCTATTCCCTGCTCCTGTCTTGTCTTGTCTTTCCAAATGATGATATTGAAATAACCAGCTAGGACTTGAAAGATGTCTCAGTGGTAAAACACTAGCTGCACAAGCATGAAGACGAGAGTTTGAATCTCCAGATACAAGTAAGAGCTGGGCTTATGGTGTGTGTGTGTGTGTGTGTGTGTGTGTGTGTGTGTGCCTCCTTCCAATACCACCAATAAAGCAAACAAGTAAATGCCTCCCACTTTAACATCTCTTGCATCAGTGGTGATGGTGGCTGTCAGTGTGGTAGCTGGCTGGCAAGCTAACGTCTCCACTATGAATCAGCTTGGCCCTGTTTTCACCTACGGCATATCCACCTGACCTATATCTAGGTCAAGGGCAACAGATTCAGAAAGGTGACAGGTGGGTGGGTTATGGAACTGGTTATCAGATTGGGAGATGGCTTAGTTGATAGAGTGCTTGTCTAGCATCCATGGACGGTGCTCTGGGTCTGGTACCCAGCACTGGGTAAAAGGGATATGCTTAAAGAACGCCCTCCAAACACCAACAGTGTACCAGATGAGTGTTTTTCCTTTCCTTTCCTTTCCTTTCCTTTCCTTTCCTTTCCTTTCCTTTCCTTTCCTTTCCTTTCCTTTCCTTTCCTTTCCTTTCCTCTCCTTTCCTCTCCTTTCCCTTTCCTTTCCCTTTCCTTCCTTCCTTCCTCTCTTCCTTCCTTCCTTCCTTCCTTCTTTCTTTCTTCCTTTCTTCCTTTCTTTCTTTCTTCTTTCTTTTTTGTTGTTTTTTGGAGACAGGGTTTCTCTGTGTAGTCCTGGCTGTCCTGGAACTCACTCTGTAGACCAGGCTGGCCTTGAACTCAGAAATCCACCTGCTTCTGCCTCCTAAGTGCTGGGATTAAAGGCGTGCGCCACCACGCCTGGCCTTTCTTCCTTCCTTCCTTCCTTCCTTCCTTCCTTCCTTCCTTCCTTTCTTTCTTTCTTTCTTTCTTTCTTTTTAAGACAGGGTTTCTCTGTGTAGCTCTGGGTGTTTCGAAACTCACTCTGTAGACCAGGATGGTCTTGAACTTAGAGATCTGTCTGCTTCTGTCTCCCAAGTGCTGGGATTAAAGGTATGAACCACCAATGCCTAGCTTTGGTTTATATTTTCTAAGTCTTGATTTGATATGAACCCCCCACTTTCTTCTAATCCTGTTTGGCATCATAGACTTTAAAGCTAGAAGAGAAGCAAATTAAACAGATCCAATCCACTCTTAGAGGTATTAAAGGCTCCCCTTCCATGAGCTGACCAGCTGGGGCTGGACATGGGCCTTGGTCTCCTCCAGCTATCAGATGGGTCCTCTCTCCAAGGTCACATTCAAACCCACCTCCCCTCCGGTAGTGTTCCTGCTTGTGTTTTCCACTTTGCCAAGGTGAGGAGCTCCTACAAGACCTGCCCCACGCCTGCCAGCCCCTGGTTCTCTCTGTAGAAAGCCTTCAGAGCGTACCCCAGCTTCAGGCTGTACACACAAGGTGGGGGTGGTATGTTGGTGGCGAGGGCGACTTGTTGAAGGAGAGAGCTCAAGAATGGCATAAGCTCTGCTTTCAAATATCAGGGGACAGTCACGTTGGAAGGGACCAGTGTTGCAGGAGCATGAAGGCAGCGGATGGGCAGTGTCTGCAGGGACTTGTCAGAGCCCCGGCACTGGTGACACTGAGGGATGCTGAAGAGAAAAAGGATCCGTGACTTGGGATGTTGGGACACCTTACTCTGTGTGCGGTCCACCATCCCGAGAACTCGGAGAACTTCTTTAAATGGGATGGCCCGACCTGGGACAGCGATTCAAGGAATTCATGGAAGTGAGGACCAAACTATAAAAAAAATCTTTATTTCATGTACCAGGATTTTGTTTTCTCATTGTTTTGTTTTGCTTTTAGGTTTCTTCTTTTTAAAATTTTTTTTTTCTGTTAACAGTCTGGAAAAAAATAAGAACCCACCAAGAAAATAAAATGGAAGTTGGTTTTTTTTTTTTTTTTTTTTTTTTGAATTGATCAGAGCTGGGCATGAGCTGTCAGTCACCACAGGAAGCACCACCCCTTCCCTCCAGGCCCCCTAGCCCTTTCTTGGTTAGCCACGCTGATGATATTACCTCTCACCCACGAGTCTTGTTTGGGTGGCCTGACCCCAGGTTTCACTTCCTGGGAAGAAGTCCGATTCATGCTCAAGTCCTTAACCAAAGCTTAGGGAACTCTCACAGAGAGGTGCCTGTTTGTAGGACCCTTTCCCGTGTCTCTAGTCTTTTATCTAATATGGTTTGGAATCTGTTGGGCCTTGGGCAGGGCTGAGGAGGGACGAGGTGCTGTTTTTGCCCAGTTTGGAAGATGCTCTGATCTCCCCGCATGTTAAGTGGCCCACATGTCTGAGCCATGGGGTCCGAGGCCTCCCCTGAACTTCCGGGCTGGCCTAGCAAGTGGTCTGTTTTGCCGTTGGCCTGGGAGAAGAACGTTCCTCTTCCAGACACAAGACAAGAAGCTCTGGATGCCTTCCTCAGCGTGCCCTCCAAGTCCCAGAGAGCTCCAGCAGGGAACCGTCAGGGCAGGCTGGCGTCAGAGTGGCAAAGACAGGCAGGAGGCTGGCTAATGCTGAAGGAGCAGGGCTCGCACTTGGAGCTGGGGGAGGCGGGAGGTTGCTAGGAAAAGGTTAGCCTGGTTCTCATTGTCTGACCTGGCCCTTGCCACTCTGGGGAAGGAAAGGGGGAAACCTGAGTGCTCCCTCAATTCACCCTGGGGTGCAGGCCTAACTGACTGGGTTGATCCTTGCCCTGGAGAGTGCGCCTGCAAACATTCTTTCCATACAGGGAGATCTTTCACCCTAGAAGGCCTGCTTGTTCACTGACCTCAAAGACAGCAGGAGACCTGTCTCTCAGAGAAGCCTCCCCCACTCACTCTGGCTGGGGCTCATACCATTCAAAGAGAGAAGGCGAATGACGAGCTTTTGGAAGCACGCACCTCCCTCTGTCTGCACGGTGGGATAGGCTGTTCACATGTGTGAATTTTTGCTTTGACACTGGATGTGGGGGTGGGGTCTGGGGAACACAGTGAGGAGGCACATGGTGTGTGTGTGTGTGTGTGTGTGTGTGTGTGAGTGTGTGTCAGAGAGAGAGAGAGAGAGAGAGAGAGAGAGAGAGAGAGATTTAAGAGTGTTCTTAATGTCATCAGGACTGCTTTAATTGCTCCTGGCCATTTTTCCATTGAGCCGGGCTGGTGGTCACAGACACAAAAGATAAGAAGGAGCCTTGGGAGCTCAAGCCAGACTGTCTCCAAGCTGACACAGTGGGAAGCTGAGGCCCAGAGAGGCCACACAGCCGTGACATCTAGAATAGGAGCCCTTCCACGGACAAGAGTACGGTGCATCCACATGTATGCAAGGTACAGTGGGCGGGGGGCACGCAGGAGCACAAAGGCCAGCGATGGGGTTGGGCTGGTTTCCATGGCTTTGGAGGGCACAGGTCAGCTGCCTCTGAGCCACACGCCTGGACTGGGTGTTGGATGGGAAGGGCTTTCGTTGAGTGTGAATTTGGGTGGTTGCCGCGGCACTGAGTCTGGGGGCAGTGGCGGTGGGCATGACCGTAAGAAGTGTGTGTGTGTGGGGGGGGTCACCTCTCTCCATCAGCAGTACATCCCTGTGGGCAAGAAGAGACTCTTCCTTCAGTCCCCAGGAAGAGAGCAGGGCCTTTCTCCTTCTCTCTCTGGCTCTGTGCCCAGCCCACATCTCTCCCAGTGGATTTTGTTTGTTTGTTTTAATGGATTTCTATATTTGTTTTTTTTTTTTGTTTTGCTTTACAAGTTCCCTGCTAAATTTTAAGTCCCCCACCCCACCCCGACTTTTTTTTTCACAGTTTAAAGCTGGAAAAGAATTAAAAGAAAAAAATACTACTTGATTTTCTTGCAAGTAAATTCACTTATTATATATTTACATTTATTTATAGTCTGTGGTTTTTTTTATTTTTTAAAAAAAATCACCACTTGTTTTTTTCCTTTTTCTTTTGTAAAAAGAAACCTTTTTGCAACGTCATTGTTGGACTCTCTGGGCCCCCCCCCGGAGGGGCATCAGTGAGTCCACGGACCCCCAAAGGGTCAAAGAGCCCCCTTCCCAGGGGGCTGGGGGCCTGTGAGTGTGGGGGTCCACCATCGCCCCAGGGTCATCTAGTGGCCCTGAGGCGAGGGGTGAGGAGGGACGGCTGCTCTATATCCCCTGGGGGTGGGTGTCTCCTGCCTCCGAGGAGGACAGGAGCTCGGGGTTGCTGTCCCCCTGAAGGCTCCCCCTGAGGATTCCAGGGGTCTGGCTTCTCTGTGAGCCACCAGCAGCCATTCCTTCTCCTTCCCTTTCCTCAAGGCCTAGGAAGTCATCACAGTGGGTTAAGGACCATTAAGGACCGTTAAGGACTGGGAACCTGGGGCGGGATAGCCCCAAGTGCACCACCTCTAGGCACCTAACGGACAGGGGCGGACCAAAGGCTTGGGTCACCTGGAGGCCAGCATCTGCCCCATCGGTGCCGGGTAGAGTTGGCCACAGAGCCATTGGCCTACTCCAGCATGCCGGGGCCCAGCCAGGGGTCCAGGGGCTCGGCAGTGACCATTACTCCCCTGGCCCGGAGGGCCCTGAGTCTCTCTACCCCTTACTCTCCCCGGGAGGCAGGGCCCGCTGGGGTTAAAGGGAAAAGAATGAGTTTTTTTTTTTTAAATTATTATTTTATTATTTTTTTATTTTTAAACTCTCCCTGCAGTTAAAACAAAAACAAAACAAAAAAAATGAAAACAAAAACAAAGGCAACATAAAACCCTAATAAATACTCTCTTGCTTTCCTCATTTTTTTGTTATTTTTTGTTATTTTTTTTTTTGTTTTTTGTTTTTTTTGCTTTACATTATCTTGGCTCCCTTTTATTTTTTCATTTAAATTGGTTTTTATTAAATGTTAAAATAATGGTACATGGGAAATCATGCATTTTCTTTTAGATTTATTTTCTATTTTAATTTTATCCCTCTTGCTTTGTTTAAAGTTTGTCTTCCCTCGGTTATATTTTCCCCGCATAGCCTGTGGTTTTGATTTTGTTCTTCTTGTAGTTTGTTCTTTTTTTTTTTAATTTACTTGCTATGTTTTTCTCTTTTTTTTTTGTTTTTTGTTTTTGTTTTTTTGTTGTTGTTTGTTCGTTCATTTGCTTGTTTGTTTGTTGTTTTTTGCGTATGGAAGGTCTCCCCGTGGCTGCTGTGGTCCCTCCCCCGCCCGCGGGCCAAACCTCCCGGGGGGTCCCCCGTCCCACGGTCTTCATACGGGCGTGGTCCGGCGGTTGGCTGTGTTGGCGTGGAGAGAGTCCTTGCTGTCCTTCTGGATACAGTTGTGGACCTGGAGAAAGCTGTTATCCCTGTCCGAGTTGTAGGTGGCGGTGGGCGTGGTGGCAGCCTTCAGGGGGTCCCTACTGAGGGTGTACATGGAGATCTCCGTGGACGGCAGGGTGTTGAAGCCCTTCACGCCCACGGGCGAGGCGTCCCTGGAGTGAGAGGGCTCGGTGGAGCGCGAGCTGGAGCGGCTGCGGCGCTGGTAGCGGTAGCGGTAGCTGGGGATGCGGGTGATGGCGGAGGCCTGGAGGTAGTCGGTGGCGCGGGCCGTGGCCCGCAGCTGTTTGTGGCGGTCTATAAACATGTGCACGGCCAGCACCCCGACCATCTCGGCGATGATGAAGGACAGGGCCCCGAAGTAGAAGGACCAGCCGTAGGAGTAGCTGTTCTTTTTGGAGTCACTCTTGGAGGGGTCTCCGGCATTGGCTGATATATACACGATAATCCCGATGATATTACTTAGACCTGGAGAGGAAGAGGGAGTCAGAGAGAAGAGCCTGAGATGCTAGGGGGAGGAGAGGCGTGGGGTGGGGCTTGATCTTGGGTTTCCTTGAATAGATGAACCTGGGGGTTGGGGCATTGGGGGGTGGGGTTTGGGGCTGTGGGGGTGTGGGGTGGGGGTGGGGTTCTGAAGCCTCCTGTTACTATCTTAAGCCTTAAACTAACTTTCTCTTTCTTTCTTCTTTCTTTCTTTCTTTCTTTCTCTCTCTCTCTCTCTCTCTCTCTCTCTCTCTCTCTCTCTCTCCCTCCCTCCCTCCCTCCCTCCCTCCCTTCCTTCCTTCCTTCCTTTGGGTAGAAGTGAGGTATGGATGTGGTTGGTGCCCTTAGGTGGTAGGCAGGCTTATTAAATGGCTCATGATACAGTTCCTGTCACTCCCTGGCCATCTGCAGCCCTTGTGATAGGTCTTGTAGCAGCAGTTGCCTGGCTGTGGGCCTGCTTGCCTGTTCTCCTGGCTGGGGCAGTGAGGGGGAGCAGTCTTCCTTGGCTTCCAGGGTGCAGTTGGGTACCATGTGGGGCAGACTGGGGAAGAGTAGGTCCCTTGGATATTCTCTCTCTCTCTCTCTCTCTCTCTCTCTCTCTCTCTGTCTCTTCCTCTCAGTTTGCTTGTTCTGGGAGGGCAGAGGCCAAGTGGGGTGGGTAGGCCTGGCGCCCTGAAAATTACAGGGGTACCAGCCCTTTCCTCAGAGGTAGGAGGAAGACAGGGCATTGGGCATGGGAGCAGGTGGTCTATGCACTGGCTCCTCAGTTCAACCTCTCCCCTGGGCACAACCTGCAGCCGGAACGGGAGGTGCCCCACCCCCACCCTCTCGCGGCACGCCCCCGCCTCACCTGCAGACACGAAGAAGATGCCCGCGCTCAGGATGATGTTGTGGCGTGTCTTGTAAAACTCGCTTGCCGCGATGCAGAGGCCACCCATGAAGAGCAGGATCACACTCAGGATTGGGAAGATACTCGAGGCCCTCACGGCCCCTGTGGGACACAGAGCACACACAGAGGCTCAGCGAGAGGCAGAAGGCTGGACGGGAGAAAGCTACGGGGAGGCCCTGTGGGTGTGGGCGGACAGCGCACAGGGGCCAGGGCCTTGCGGATGCAGCCCTGGTATTCCCGTGGTTTAGCAGTGTAAAGGAGGAAGGAGGTCTCTGCCCAGCTAATAATACCTTAGAGACTCCCCCTGGCCTTCAGGAGCAGGCTCCAGCACCCGGGTAGATGCTCAGGCTTCACCCCCTCCAGCCTCCCGCCTTTTGGCCTCCTGTTTTCCTGCCCTGACATAGCCAGCCTCCTGGGTTGTATCATTCCACGCTGCTGACCTTTGCTCTACTTGTCTTTCTCATGGGACATCTTTCCTGCTTTCTTTCCTTTACAGACTTCTACTCATCTGTCAAAGCCCAGCTCCAAGTCACCCTCCTCTGTGAAGCCTTCCCTGACTTCTTCTTTTTCTTGTTTTTTTTTTTTTTTTTTTTTTTTGAGACAGGGTTTCTCTGTATAGCCCTGGCTGTCCTGGAACTTACTCTGTAGACCAGGCTGGCCTCGAACTCAGAAATCTGCCTGCCTCTGCCTCCCAGAGTGCTGGGATTACAGGCGTGCGCCACCACGCCCGGCTAGTCCCTGATTTCTTTATATAAAAATCTATCAGCCCTCCCCCTCTAGTGCTTGGGGACACTTGAGCATATTAGGAGGCAGGTGAGCCGGGTGGTGGTGGTGTACGCCTGTAATCCCAGCACTCAGGGAGGCAGAGGCAGGCGGATTTCTGAGTTCGAGGCCAGCCTGGTCTACAGAGTGAGTTCCAGGACAGCCAGGGCTATACAGAGAAACCCTGTCTTGAAAAAACCAAATCCAAAACAAAACAAAACAAAAAACAAAAAACAAAAAAACAAAACAAAAAAAAAAAGGAGGTAGGTGGAGTGACAGGGCTTGGACTGGAACCAGGCTGTAGCACTTATTAGCTATTTAAATGTGGAACTGTCACCTTGTGTGTCCATCCACACCTCAGGAAGACAGGGGAGGTCTGTCTCCGAGGAGCGCTGTGACAGTGAACTGTGCTAGCTCAGGCGATGGATTTATACAATACGTTTGTGGGCAGTAAGCGACACTTGCCACATTCAGTGAATGTTTATATGTATATTTTCATCGCAAGTCATAGAACCCAAAGGGCCATCTCTTCTCTTTATAGCTTCCTGCCTTCTTCACTCTTCTCAAAGACACAGGAAACCTCCAGTGCGAACAAAACAGCTCAGAAAGGCCATCAGACAGACTCATGGCGAAGAGAGAGTGAAACGAAGACATCCAGGGCCTCAGAATGAGAAAGCAAAGAAGCCTGGCTGCAAGGTGCATAGAAAGAGAAGCTTCAGGGAAAGAGAGAGACTCCACCGAGGAGAGGGCGTCAGCTCTGTGGCGAGAGGGGGCGTCTGTCTGTGGGAGTCAGACTCTGAGGAACGCCAGTCTACGGAGGCTCTGAGGGTCCCTGCAAAGTCACATGCCTTTCCCTATCCAAAGACGATTATATAGCAAGGGGTGTCACGACCCAGCTGACTCCAGGCAGCGGCGAGCTGAAGGCAGGAGCGGGGGATATCCCTGCTTAGATGTTGTGGCTGCCTCCTCTGCGGTGACCTCCCCATCCCCGTCCCCTGCCAGTGCCGTGGACGGAATCCAAACTTTCCCCGCATCCTGAGGAAGAGCCCTACCACCACCGCCTCCCTCAGTTATTTTTCTACCTTTCAAGACAGGGTCTAGGTAGACATCCTAGGCTGTCCTGGAACTCAGTCTGTCCGTGAAGCTATGATGTGTCTGCCTCAGCTTTCTGAGTACTGGGATGAGAGATCTGGGCCACCAGGCCCTGCCTCCCTCCGTGGCTTCTAAGAAAGTAAGGGTCTGTAAACCACGGGGCCCTTGAACTCAGCCCAGTGCCTGGTTATGGTATAGTTTGGGGGTAAAGATATCATGTATGTCCCCGAACTTGTCCCTTCGGGAAGCAGAAGGCTGAGGGTCTGAGAGGGAAAGCTCCTTTCCCCTTCTGCTAGACAGGGTCTTACTGTGTAGCCCAGGCTAGCCTTGAATCAGGGATCCTCTCACCTCAGTCTCTCAAATGCAAGGATTGATATGCTTGCTAGGGGACAGCTCCTCCTTCTCCCTCCTCTTCCCTTCCCTTCCCTTCCCTTCCCTTCCCTTCCCTTCCCTTCCCTTCCCTTCCCTTCCCTTCCCTTCCCTTCCCTTCCCTTCCCTTCCTTTCCCTTCCCTTCCCTTCCCTCCTCTCCCCCCCCCCGTTCCCTTTCTCCCCACCTCTTTCTTTTTTCCTTCCTTCCTTTTTAAAAACATTTATTTATTTATTTATTTATTTATTTATTTATTTATTTATATTTTTTGGTTTTTTGAGACAGGGTTTCTCTGTATAGCCCTGGCTATCCTGGAACCCATTCTGTAGACCAGGCTGGCCTCAAACTCAGAAATCCGCCCTCCCAAGTGCTGGGATAAAAGACATATGGCACCACTGCCCAGCATTTTTCTTTCTTTCTTGAGACAGTTTTTCTATATAGCCCAGGCTATCCTGGCATTCAGTATGTAGACCAGGCTGTCCTCAAATTCACAGGGCTCTGCCTGCTTCTGCAGTGCTGATATTAAAGGCATGTACTATCACACCCGGCTCAGGGACAGACCTGGGCTTTCAAACAGAACCTTCGGGAGTTCGCTGTACTGCACACCTTACTGTGGTAGGGTCTAACTGCTCGCTACTGTTACTTGGTGAATAGACAGTTTTAGGGAGGGGCAGGGGACCTGAAGGTATGCAGAGCTCCGTGTCTAGGCAGGCTGCAGACAGAGGCTCGGCCAAAGGCTTACTCCGAAGTCTCAGCACTCTGGGGACAGGGCTGCTTCACTCCCCAGGCCTTAGGAAGATTGCTGTCTTATAAGCTATTTCTTAGAAAATGCACTTGGTCCTTTACTGGACCCTGACCCAAGCACTGATACGTACACACATGGAGACACAGACATATGTGCGTGCGCGCGCGCGCACACACACACACACACACACACACACACACACACACACAGTTATTAGCTTCCTCAATTCCCATTGGTACACACTCATGGGGATGGTGAGCTCTTACTGACAGTATGGCCAGGGTCTCGAGCTGGGACCTAACATACAATATTACATCTTTGCTGTGATGTAGAAACAAAAACAAAACAAAACAAAACAAAAACAAACAACAACAACAACAACAAAAACTGAGTTCAGAGAGGTAGGGCAACTTGTTTATGGCTACCAGCTAGTAAGCAGAGTTTCTAATCCAGAACAGCAGCAGGGCTATCCCAAGGAGCTTAGGAAGGTGTCGGAAGGTAGGTGGGACTGGACTCTGGTTTCATCTGTGCTGTAGATTTGCTATGTGGACTGTTACATAGATGATTCCGTTCTTTCCAAATGGATATGGAAAGGGATATGGAACAGAGGGATGGCTCTGTCTCCCCTTCTCCAAGGAAATGGCTCTCCCTGCCCACAGCATGCCTGTGTTCATCAGAGGAGACTGGCCTGACACAGAGTTTCAGGATAGCCTGGGCTAGACAACCAGCTCTGCTGCTTCTGCTGTGAGGATTCTCGCTGTGTGCCTTTTAGGGCCAGCCTCTTGAAAGCTCATGCTGCCCCTGGAAGCCAAGGCCTTGGTGGGCAGATCTTGCTTGCTGGTTGTAGATGAGCCCTTCTGGTAGGCAGTACATGTTGCACTGAGACAGGGATGTTTGTCTGAGACAGAGGAGTCTTTGTTGGAGTGCCGTCCCCTATACCAGTTCTGGGGTGTATGAAAACAAGTTTTGCTCCATTTTTTTTTTTTTTGTTTTTTTGAGACAGGGTTTCTCTGTGTAGTCCTGGCTGTCCTGGAGCTCACTCTGAAGACCAGGCTGGCCTCGAACTCAGAAATCCGCCTGCCTCTGCCTCCCAAGTGCTGGGATTAAAGGTGTGCGCCACCATGCCCGGCTAGTCCCTGATTTTTACCAAACTGTATTCTGATGAAGGAGATACATGTCATCAAATAGTAACAGAGTCCCTATCTAAAAGAACTGCTGGGACAAAAATGGAGAAGAGCCTGAGGGAAAGGAGGTCCACTGACTGGCCCAAATTGGGATCCAACTCAAGGGGAGGCTCCAAGGCCTGACACTATTACTGATGCTATGTTATGCTTACAGACAAGATCCTAGCATGGCTGCCCCCCTGAGAGGCCCAGCAAGCAGCTGAGAGAGCCAGATACGGATACTTAGACCCAACCAATGGACAGAAGCCGGGGACCCCTGTGGTTGAATTAGGGAAAGGCTGGAAGAATTTGAGGAGGAGGGTGACCCTACTATAGGAAGACCAGCAGTCTCAGCTAACCTGGATCACTGAGATCTCTCAGACACTGAGCCACCAACCAGACAGCATACGCTAGCTGATATGACCCCCTTCCCCCATATACAGCAGAGACTACCCGCTCTGGCCTCAGTGAGAGAAGAAACACCTAACCCTCAAGAGATTTAAGGCCCCAGGGAGTGGGGAGTTCTGGTGGGGTGGGGGTGGGGCAATGGGGACATCCCCTGGGAGACAGTGGAGGAAGAATGGGATGAGGAACTGTCAGAGGGTGGATAGGGGGATAGTGACTGGACTGTAAAAAAACGATTAGGGAAATAATAATAATAATAATAATAATAATAATAATAATAATACATGGTAACAGAGCCAGGATGAAGTATTCCAGCAGAAACATACCAATGAGGCACCATGGTGTGTGTGCATGAATGTCTCATGTCCTGAGGACTGAGTGTGTGGCAGGTGGCAGACACAGCTTTAGGCCTTCTCTGTCTCCTCAGCCAATGGAGAACACTTTACTTCTATGATACAGAGACCGAAGCTGAGGCCTAGAGAAGTCTGGCCATCTGTCCAAGTGTTGTGATCTCAGGCCTGTCCGTCTGACCATGGCATCCCCCTGCCTAGGCTCTGTGCATTTTCTGAGCTAGATCAGGGTGGGCTTCCCTGAGAGAGTGATATGGGGGTCAGTCGGAGCAGCTCTCTAGCGGAGTGGAGGCAGCTGCTAGGAGTGTTTGTGGGACAGAAACAGCATCAAGTGGTGTGTGGACAAGTGGCTTGTTCAGTGACTGACAGGGCCAGGCTTGCAGGCACTCATGGAGGGACTTGAGGACCCCTGAGAGAGGAAGCTGAGAAGGCCAAGGCCCGGTCCAGAGCCAGGTGGAGCCTCCTGGGTGACTAGGGGCCGTGTGGGTCAAGGTAAAGAGTGTGCCTCTGTCTTCGGAGCAGAGGAGTCTGCTGGGCCCTTAGAGCTGGGAGGGCTGTAGAGGGTCTGGTTTGCATCCCAAGAAGCACAGTCAAGAGTGACTGCAGGCCTAGGGGAAGCTGCTGCCCACAGCAGAGGGGCACGCTCCAGTGTGGACGGCAGAGGGGAGTTAGTCTGAGAGACTCTGGGGTGCCTCAAGTGGCTAAGTGGGGGAGAGAAGATAACTTTGTTTCCTGTGGTTTTTAGACTCACAGGATGGCTGAAAAAAACTGCATGAAGACAAGGAGAGAACAAACTTTGGAGGCTGAGGCCAGGCCAGGCCAGAAGGGTGAGGAGAAGAGGAGGGGAGGACCGGAGGAGGGGGAAGGAGGGGGGAAGGAGGAGGGGAAGGAGAATCTCCACATTTAGACATTCCTAGTTCGAAGTCTTCCTGGACTATACCCGTGTATTGTGGAGCAGGCGGCTGGGGCTCAGAAAGGTCACGTGTGTTTGACCTTTATGTGGATTCCGTAGACAGAGATGAGGAGTTCCTGTCCTTAGCCCTAATACCTGAGGTTTGGGGATCCTCAATGTGTGGCCGCTGCCCACAGATGCCCGCAGATGTAAATCCTAATGGGTTCTCTCACGAGCTGCAGCGGGCAGCAGACGGCCAGCAGGCGTGAGGGTGCTTGTGTAAGCTAAGTGTGTCTTCCGGCCCTGTGTGGTTCTTTCTTTACCTCCTCCCTTTCCCTTTTGACAGGGTCTTTATAGCTCAGAGTGGCTAGAACTAGTGGGGTAGCCCAGGCTGGCCTCAAACTCTGACCCTCTCGCCTCAGCCTTCTGCGTGCTGGAATTTACAGGCATGCCAAAGTTAGCTTCATGTTTTCTGTGTTGGTGGCAGAGGTGACTGATGTCCTGCCGGATGGGGAAGGACCATGCTTAGGAAGCAGGGGTACGTGGGTGAGTGGGGATTAGGGACTCTGAGTCGGCATTCTGTTAGTCCTCTTTGCCTGGTCCTCTTGGCAAGTTATGGTGATGATCCTGGGCCTCAGGGAACCAACTCTTAGGGCCATCACACTGTGAAGTTGCCCGTGGGGGTTGGCCCAGCCGGTGGAGAGCGGCACTCAGAGGCCACGCTGTTCTTTTTCTCCGTCTGGCAGAGTGGGTGGGTGACACTCAGGAAATAGGGGTGTAGGAAATCCGGCCTGCTGCTGGCTCTTCTGGTTTTCTTTCTCTTCTATGACACTGCACCAGGGGACACCTGAGGACCCCAACGCTGGGATCATCCTGTATCCTTGGGGTCCTTCCTCCAGGTCAGATCATCGTCTTCTCCTGGCTTGTATGCCAATGGTCACAGTGGTTAGCACGCCACTGGGTAACTCCTTAGTTTCTGCAGTGTTGAAATCTGTGAGTGTTAGCCTACTGGGACTTGACCCATTTTAATGGGCTTGTGTGGCAGATATGCTAGGGTGGGAGGAACTTTCTAGTCTCTTGTATCCTGTCTTTACCCTCTTCTTGTTCCAATTGGTAGGTACGGTCAATGACCATGAAAGTGGATAGGTAATGGAAGGTGTGTGTGTATGTGTGCATATGTGTATGTATGCATATGTGTGTATGTATATATATATATATATATATATATATATATATATATATATATATGTGTGTGTGTGTGTGTGTGTGTGTGTGTGTGTGTGTTGTGTGTGTGTGTGTATGTGTATATATGTGTGTATGTATATATGTATGTGTGTGTATGTGTGCATATGTGTGTATGTGTGTGTGTATGTGTGTGTGTTATGTGTATGTGAGTGTTTATGTGTATATGTTATGTGTGTGTAAGTGTGTACTGGAAAGGGAAAGAAGTGTAGAGAGACTGGTAGAGAGAGAGAGAGAGAGAGAGAGACAGAGACAGAGACAGAGACAGAGACAGAGACAGAGAGAGACAGAGAGAGAGAGCAGGCTGCCTCACTGGCTGTGTGGTCTCTGTGTGGCTTTCAATCTGTGCGAAAGGGGAACAACCATGGCGGCCTCGGGGTGACTGTGAAGATGAATCAGGCTGCTGTCAGGTTGGGGACATAATCAAGCACTCAGTACCCATTTGTTCTCTGCGATGCCTCATGGAAGACATGTTGGGGACACAGAGGGCTACTTGGGGAGCACTGACTGTGTCGGGGAGCACTGTGCCAGGCACTTTCCCATATTCTGCTGTGTGTGGAGACGGAGACCATCACTCAGGTTCAGAAGACAGCTGTCTGAGCATCTCTGCTCACCATGCTGCCTGGGACCCTGCCTCAGTTTCCCCAGCTCTCTATGTAGAGACCAGGAAGGAGTACAACCAGCTTCTCAACTGCTGTGGGGAGGAGCCTGGGCACCAAGTGCAGCATGTGTTCCCAAGGGGTCAGGAGATGCTGCTGGTATCACGCCAGAGTAGGTGTGGCTGTTCTCTCTCTCTCTCTCTCTCTCTCTCTCTCTCTCTCTCTCTCACACACACACACACATCTACATATTCATTTACTTTCTACGGTGTGTGGGGTGGTGGTGAGGAAGCGGGAGAGCCTGTGTGTGCTGCTGTGATTTATGAGCAGAGGTCAAAGAACAACCTGTGGGGGACTCCTTCCATCCTGTGGGTCCCAGGCAGTGAACTCAGGCTGTCAGGCTCCATTGCTAGCCCTCTCTTGGGACGTGGGGGTCCGGAGGTGGATGCCTGCTAGTGAAGTCTGCAACTCAGCAGCCGCAAAACCAAGGAGCACTGAAATAAGAGCCCTGCCTGGGCCAGGGCGGCAAGTGTAGCCCTGCCCTGCTCTGCACCGATTGGCTGCTAGCCGGGCCTGGAAGCACCAATTGACTACGGGGGTGGGGGTGGGGGGCACTTCCTTGCTGTGTGATAAGACAAGTAGACTACTCCCTGGTTGCTTTGACTTTAGAACCCGTTGAAGGGATGTATGGCTGGGGAATATGCCTGGGTCCTGTTCCCAGAACGTGCCCTGCACAGAGCAAGGCATTACACTTTCTGGACCCCAGTTTCCCCCTTGTCTGTAAAGTGGAGACACAGGGCTGAGTGGTTCTCCTGGTGTCTGCAAGGCCTGCGTTCAAGTGTTTTGGTGTTTTGTTTTGTTTTGTTTCGAGACAGGGTTTCTCTGTATAGCCCTGGCTGTCCTGGAACTCACTCCTTGAACTCAGAAATTCACCTGCCTCTGCCTCCCAAGTGCTGGGATTAAAGACGTGCCCCACCACTGCCTGGCCAGAATGAAGTACCATGAGCCTGCTAGGCAGACTTAGGGAGCACGGTGTCTCATTTGTTCACCAGGCAGACAGCCCCTGAGCTGCATGGGGCCCAGGAGGACACCGTGCAGGACACCGTGCAGCTCACTGTCTTGGGGTCCTCAAGCTTTGCACATTCCAGTGAGGAGGAGAAAGAAAAAAAAATTTTTTTTTGAGATAGTGTTTCTCTGTGTATTTCTGGCTCTCCTCAAGTTCTGAACTTACAGAGATCCAGGTGTTTCTGCCTTCTGAGTGCTGGGACTCAAGGTGTGTGTCCCCACCACCCCTCAAGGAGAAGAATCTTAACAGACACCAAGACCAGGGTTGGGGCTGTGACTCACAGGTGGAGGGCTTGCCGAGCACACACAAGGCCCTGAGTTTGATTCCCAGCATCACAGAACAAAACGGAAAACAGCAAAAGAAACAGACCCAACTGGAAGTGGCCTGATCCGGCCTTAGAGAAGGCTAGGGAAATTTGCCTCTCGTCTCATTTGGGACATCACATCCTTCTCTGCCCTCCAGGCCGCACCCCCTCCTTACCATGACCCTTCCCACCCACCCACTGCTGCACCTCCTGGCCCTTAAGGCCCGAGGCCTCTCCTTTCCTGGCTGAGGCCAGCACATGGAAGAGCCAGGCTTTGAGTCCCAGCATCTGACCATATTCTCTGTTCTCATCCCTCCACACACAAGGTGGGCTAAGCTGATGTCTCAGTCTGCAGGAGTCAGAGATGCCAGATGGCCAGAGGCAGCCCCTGCCCCTCCTGGGGGTGGGGTGGGAGAATGTCTAGTGTTTTAGCTCCTGCTTCCCAGTCTCTGTTCAAAGGCTACTTTTGGCTCGAGGAGCCACGTGGTAAGCGAAGCTCTCTCATCAGCTCCATTCCCAGCCCAGCTTCCTCTTCTTTGTTTTCTGCCCCACAGTCATCACACACACCGCCACACTAAGCAACCACAATGGCTAATGTCTTCTGAGTGCTTACTGCGCTCCCGGCTGCTGCTCAGAAGCTTAAGCCCGCCCTTCCCCCTCACCCCAACCCCAGGAGGTAGCAGTGAGAATGAAGCCGGGGAGGCAGCCTGGAGCAGGCTGCTGGCCTTGAAAGCTCTGCATTGAAATCCATGTGGCTTGTCTGTTCTCCTACCTCTTGGTGGTCTATCTCAGGGTATTCATCCCCAGGTAACCCCTCATGGCCACCTGGTGCTTACTTTTTCCTTCCTGTCAGATGTCCTTCCTTAATGGTGGTATGACTGTTTTTGAGGAGGGGCCGTTGCTTCAGTCTCTGGCGAGGGGCTCTCTCTCCCTCAGTTGTGACTTTGTATGCTGAGGGGAGATGGTAGGTGGCTGCGTCTGGAGTCCCCAGTTCCTTCTCTGTCAGTTCCTTTTAGTGGCCATGTGTGTAATGAGCATGCTGAACCTGGTACCCAGCTCTCCTGTGTATGTGAGCTGTGTGCGTGTGCGCGTGTGCGTGTGCGTGTGCGTGTGCGTGTGCGTGTGCGTGTGCGTGTGCGTGTGTGTGTGTGTGTGTGTGTGTGTCTAAGATCCAATGGTATTAGTTCTTCCCCACCCCAAGTTCTAACTCCAGAGTTAGAGTAGGAGACCCGAGCCCACTCTTTTGTCTTTCAATATGAAAGTCTGTATAATGTTATAGATTTGTGTGCCTGGCATACAGCAGGTGCTTACTATGTGACTGTGGCATTGAACCAATTGCCCTAATTCTTTCTCCCTCATTCCAAGCCACGCGAGGAAACCTAAGAAACACAAATTTCCATCTTGCGGACATAGCAGGGATACCCCCGGCACCCAAAGACCTGCTTCTGACACAGAAAGGGACATGTGTGGATACATACATAGGAACATACATGCACACATACACTTAGATGCATGGGCACACAGGTACCAGCCACAGAACACAGCACAGATGCAGACCCTAGCACAGAGATATGTTGGCATTCGAAAAAGATGACGGTGGTCACTAGACATCACCTCCTTCTCCTCACTCAGACTGAGGAGGAGGCAGAGGCCACCATGACAGGCACATCCAATGGCCTGCAGTGCTCAGTGGGACAGCCCTAGTGGGGGCAGAGGTAGGTCAGGCGAGGCCCACAGCATCACACCTAGCAAAAGGGGATGGGAGCCAGGCGGAGGGTGAGGGGGCCCAAAGCTATTCTTCCATTACTAGGAGACCTGGGCTCTGACTCAGGATAGATGCTGGGCCAGGGGGGAAGACCATGCAGGCACACACGCGCCATGCAGGCATCCATTTGTCCCCTCAGGGAAACCCTTCCTTGTACCAGGCCCTCAGGAGGGCCGGTGAGCTTGTGAGCAGGCACACCCTGTTTCCTTCGCTGACCAGGAGCGGAGCTCTAGACTCCTGTCTAGTCGCAGCCTTCTAGAACTCTCTGTACTCCCCTCCTGTCCCATCTCACCCCGGGTGAACAAGGAGGTCGGAGGTGGCACACTGGCCCCTTTGGCTTTGCTCCTTCTGCTGTGTCTTTCAGATTATCGCTCAAACTCCCCTGTGAGGGCTGTGAGCCCCTCCTCGACTCTGGCAGTAGGAACCCCCCTTCTTTCCTGGCAGTAGGAACCCCTTCTTTCCTGCTTGACTTTCTCAGTATCACAGCCCAGCAGAGTCTACCACGCTTTATGATGAACTTGCTAATTTCGTTGATTGCAAATCTCAAGTGCCCGAGGCCAGGCCTCCTCTGCAGTCAGCTTCCACATCCTCAGCACCTGGAGGAGGGTCTGGTGTACCGGAAGGAGGCTGCTCTCCTCCAGGAGGGCTGGGAAACTGTGAGTCGTTCATACTTGAAAAGGAAGGAGGAAGATACTCTTGTCTCTAGGGTGGTGGCATCGTCGGAAGCTTCAGGCCCCCAGGGAAGCACAGGCTTGGCAGGGCTCAGCTCCCCCTAGCCGCTCTGTGTGGTTCATTTGACAGTGGTCTTGGGTTGGGAAGAGCCTAAAGGCCAGTGACAAAAAGGTACAGACACAACCACCCCCATCCCGACCTCTGCTCACATCTCTGCTTTTCTTGGAGCAAGTTTTGAAGATCAAGGAGAACAGGCTCATCCACCAGCAGTTCCCTCTGTGGACAGGATAGAACTGCGGGGGTGGGGGTGGGGTGGGGTTGGGGGTTGAGGGGGATGCCACACAGGGTGGGGGCTGCTTTGCTGGCTCTGCCCCTTTCCTTGCACCTCTATCCATTTAGTTAAACTTGAACAGCCTGTGCATGGAACCTGGTGTCTGTTGGAGGCAAAGGGTGTCACACCACCCTGAATGCCAGCTTCTCTGAGTGGCCTTCCCAGGTCACACTGTATGAAAACAGCTATCACCCCTCAGCCTCTGACTCCAGCTCCACGGCACTGTAGTCACGTGGGCGTGGGGAGTTGGGGTTGGCACGGATCTGATCCTGCCCTGAGTGGAGCAGGGCCAGGTGGTGTCATGGTTAGTGTTAATTGTCAACCTGGGGGAGACGAGCCTCTGGGCGTGCCTGTCTGGACATCCTGATTTTACTGAGGTGTGAAGAGCTGCCCACGGTGGGCGGTGCCGTTCCCTGGCTTGGATCCTGGAGAAAAGATGCTGACCGCAGCATGTGTTTATCGATCTCTGTTTCCTGGCTGTGGCTGTGATGGGACCTGCTGCTTCCGGCTCCCCTGGCCTTGACTCTCCTGCCATGTCGGGTTGTATTCTTGAACTATGAGCCGGCATAAATCCTTTCTTCTTTGAGTATTTTATCATAGCAACAGGAAAAGTAAGTAAGGCAGGCCTGTGATTCTGTAACCACTGGGGTGCACACTACCTTCCTGGAGCCCACCCTGCATAGCTACTGTCTTTTTTTTCTTTTGAAGATTTATTTATTTATTATATGTAAGCCCACTGTAGCTGTCTTCAGATACCCCAGAAGAGGCTGTCAGATCTTGTTAGGGATGGTTGCGAGCCACCATGTGGTTGCTGGGATTTGAACTCAGGACCTTCGGAAAAGCAGTCAGGGCTCTTAACCATTGAGCAATCTCACCAGCCCTGCTACTGTCCTTTTAAATCTAGAGGTCCAAAGGCAGAGCTGCCTTGAAGGGGCAGGCTCTGGGGTCTCTGTCAGCTGAACCCTTCCCACTACCTTGAGTATCTATCTTCCCTCCCTGCCTTACACCCTGTCCTGTCAGAGTTCTCTACTTTGGACTCCATGTTGAGCCCTCTACCAGCTGTCCTGCCTTCAGCCCACCCCAGTCTCTGGCTGTCCCAGCTCTGTCGGGTTCCTCTTGCTTTACCTCCCCGTGGCCTGCACTGTGTCTGTCCCTTAAAGCCAGAACTGGCCTCCAGGGTCCATTACTCCCTTTAGTCTCCTGCCTCTGATGGCTGCCCTTTCCAGAGCAGGCTCCACCTCACTCAGAAGTGAGTCTCTCCAGACCGGACTCTCCCCGGACCCACCAGGCTGGGACCCTTCTGTGTCTCTCCTCTCGTGGTTGCCGGCTGGACTCCAGCGAGGCTGGCCTTGGTTGTGTTGCCTGAAGATGTGGGTACTGCTCTTGTTTCAAAGCCTTTGCTCGGTGGTTTCCTCTGCTGGGTCATCTCGTCCTAAAAAATCTTCTGACGTCTCCCCCTGACCTCATCCAGAAAGACGTCTTAGTCTCCTGTCTAGGTGACAGCCCTTCCTCTGCCTTTCCCCACTCCATTCTCTGAGGCCATCTCAGGCAGGAGCATGGACTCTTGCTCATTGCATCTTGCCTCCATTAGGACACAGCTTTCCCAAAGGGCCTAGCTGTCTCTTTGGTCCATCAGAGATCCCTAGTACTAACAAGAGGACCTAGTGAAGGCTAGCACGGAGTGATTACTTAGTGAGTGTGTCACTGTGAATGAATGAATGAATGAATGAATGAACGATCTTTTTTGAACCAAAGTTTACACTCTGGTAACACTTTGGGAAATGCCCCTATGGGAAGTGTGACAGGGGAAGCAGGCTCCCTGAGTACCCCAGGCTGCTTCTAATTCTGCAGCAACATGAGGACCAAGTTTGCACAGGTGTGACCTTGTGGGAATAGGTGTGGCTTTCTTAGAGGAAGTGTGTCACTGTGGGGGTGGGCTTTGAGGCTCCACCCAGTGTGGAATGAGACCCTCCTTCTGTCTGCTCCTTGGATCAAGATGTAGAACTCTCCGCTCTTCCAGCCCCATGTCTGCCTGCAAGTTGCCATGTTTCTTGTTTTGATGATATTGGACTGACTCTCTGAAACTGTAAGCCAGCCCCAATGAAATGTTTTCCTATATAAGAGTTGCCTTGGTCATGGTGTCTCTTCACAGCAATGAAACCCTAACTAAGACAGGTCCCTAGTCTTTCCCCAGATAGCCAGCCCTCCAGCAAATTCTGCCCCTCTCCCAGCCTATCAAGTGCCAGGTGAGCTAAGGTGGTGGGTTTGACTGACCTGGGCTCTGGGTCGATTCAGGCTCCACCTACCGTCAGGTGAGACCCACCCACTCTGCTGGCTTTCATCCAAAGCTGTTTGCTTTGTCTCTGATAATATTTCACCAGGACTTACTCCACACTCATTTTCCTGTCCAGTTACTTCCTGGTCTGTCAGTGAAGCACATTACTGAACCCCAGTCTCCCTATCAGGCTCTGTGCTGGATGCTGGGGTGAAAAAATGCATGGGTCAGAGACGAAGACTTATGTCTTGCCAGGATGCTGGGTGGGGTGGGTGATTGCGGTGTGTGGTGAGAAGGCAGGCATGAGATGGAGATACAGACAGGCTGAGAGGAGCCCATCAGGGGCTTTTGAACCAGAAAGAATGTAGAAGGTCAGGGATTGTTCTAGAGAAATTAGCCCTGCCTCCAAGCTCCCCTGGCTGCATAGATTGACAGGAGTGATGGCTCTGACCTTTCCAGAGCCACGTTGTCCAGCTCAGACGACCACACTGTATAGCTCAGGGCCAGCACATTCACACCATCCCAGGCTGCTGCATGCTTTTGTGAATGACTTTTCATGGGAAGTAAGACTAGAAGTCCAATGTCTAGTTTTCCTTAGCAAGTGACATCTAGTAAAATCTATGCATAGCCGCTCATGCCTACAATCCCAGCACTGGGGAAGCAGAGACAGGTGGATCTCTGTAAGTTTGAGGCCAGCTGGTCTACAGAATGAGTTCCAGGACAGCCAAGGCTACAAAACAAAAACAAACAGAGGGAATTGGAATGTTAAGGTTGTGGTGGTGTGAATATGCTTGGCCCCTGGGAAGGGCACTATTAGCAGGTGCCGCATTATTGGAGGAGGCGTGCCCTCGTTAGAGGAAGTATGCTACTGTGGTGGACTTTAAGGTCTCTATGCTCAGAGGCTCCTCCTGGCTGAGTTCAGAACAGGATGTAGATTTTTTTTTTTTCCGAGACAGGGTTTCTCTGTGTAGCTCTGGCTGTCCTGGAACTCATTCTGTAGACCAGGCTGGCCTCGAACTCAGAAATCCGCCTGCTTCTGCCTCCCAGAGTGCTGGGATTACAGGCGTGCGCCACCACCGCCTGGCTGATGTAGAACTTTTGGCTCCTGCAGCCCCATGTCTGCCTGCAGGCTGCCATCCTTCCTGTTATGATGATAATGGACGGAACCTCTGAAGCTGTTGTAAGACAGCCCCAGTTAAATGTTTGCCTTTGTAAGAGTTGCCTTGGTCATGGTGTCTCTTCACAGCAATGACACCCTAATTAAGACAGAAGCTGGTTGAGTCTATAGTAAGTTAAAGGCCAGCCTGGGCTATATGAGAAAGAGGTATTTATTCAATGACTTTCATTGGCTGGCTGGGGTGGAGTCAGTGAGGCTTAAACAGCTGAAAACATTTCCTGTCTCCACTGCACATGGAGGCGCACGCCTTTAATCCCATCACTCAGGATGCAGAAGCAGGTGGATCTCTGTGAGTGTGAGGCCAGCCTGGTCTACAGAGGAAGTTCCAGGACAGCCTCAGCTGTTTCACAGAGTCCGTGTCTCAACAAAACAAAACAAAACAAAACAACAAAACAAAACAAAACCAACAGCAACATAAAACCCCAAACCAATAAATAATTAAGTAAATAAATAAACAAACAATCTATAAATCGTGTCCTGCTCCCTTCCCGGCCTCCTCGCCGGCTCCATTTTCCACAGACTTTTCAGGGATACCGGATCCCAGGCTGACCTGCAGGCACCATCTCCGATATGAGTAGTTATTAGTGAAAGAGACAGCGAAATTCTGGTAAGAAAATGCCTCCTACGGTTTTTTTTTTTCATTAACGGGATCTGGGGTGATGCCAATTGGGATGCTGATGGCAGGGGGAAGAGGAGAGGAACCCGGGTAAGGGGGGGCGGGGCAGCCGGTCCTGGGGGGGTAGGCGGAGCAGCCGGTCCTGGGACTCTGTAAGCAAACCCCTCCATGGAAGGAAGCCACCTGCCTGCGAGCCTTCAGTGTGGCCTCAAGGACCCTCAGCTCCTCTCTGGGAAATCCCTTTCGATGACTAACAAGGCCTGTGTTGGTTTCTGGGGATGCTTGAGAAATTTCCTTGGGGCTTCAAAAAATGCTTTCTCTTGATAATATGTCTCAGGGGGACTTAGAGATCACTGCTGTTACCCCAGGATTTAACTGATTTGACCTGTGGGGGAAGGAAAAATTCTCTCCCCTCTTTCTGTCTCTTTAGTACAAGCTGGTTTCATTATTATTTGAGAGTAATATTTCCCGAGTTCTCATTCTGGGCCGTGCCCTGTGCTGGAAGAGAGTGTCCCTTTATCTGCAGAACTGGGGGATGTTACCCAGCAGACAAGGACACGTTCCCCCACCCTCACACTCAGCATGATGAAGGAACCCCTGAGAGAGAGGGGTGACTTCCTGGAGGAGGTGAGGTTTCAGGAGAGTCTTGGGGCATGAGTAGGAGTTGTCCAGTTAAGAGGGAGCAGCAGCTTCCTGCCCTCTGCTGTGAGCAGGGTGCAGAGCAGACCTGACCTTTGATCCTCAGGAAGAACAAACTGAGGGACCCTGCAGCGGGAGGGAGATTAAAACACCGTGTGTGACTCACGGAGGAAATACTCTGCGGTGTCAGCCTCGTAGTCCGCGTCTTCCGGAAAGTGGTCGATTTGCTTGCACAGACCTTTGAAGTTCCCTGCAAGATAATGCAGAAGGAGGGGGAGTGAGTGCTGGGCTTGCATGGCTCAGGACCCACCTGCCCTTTCTGGACGCCATGATCTTCCCAGACATGTTTGCCCTGGATCACAGCACACCCTCCAGGGTCCTGAACACAGAGCCGAGGCAGTGGCAGCGGCGCAGACTCAACCCCTGCCTTCCGTCCCCACCTCCCTCTCTCACTGCCTTCAGAGAAGCCCAGGTTTGAGTTGGGGACTCTGCTGAGAGGGGTGGGGGATGGGCTCAGCAGGTAGGGTGGTGCAACGTGGCAGGGAGTCACTAATTCTTTGCAAGTACAGATTCTATCCCAAGAAGGCAGGCCCCAGACGGACATGACAGACAACCCCTTAGAAGGAGATGTACCCCTCTACACTGGTAGGGAATTCACCTCCCAGACACACTACCCCAGCAGTTCTGAGCTGGGAGCCAGTCCTCTACCATGTTCCTCTTTGGACTCTAGGCTTCTTGTGTAGCCCAGGCTGGCCCCACCTTTATCACAATCCTCCTGTTTATCCATCCAAGTGCAGGGTCACAGGCCTGAGCCACCATGCTAGTTTTTAGTTTGTGAACTACAGCTCACCATAGCAATGAGACCCCCGTGTGGGAATTTTTATCAGCCCATTTTGCAGATGGAGGAACTGAGTTTCAAGCACCTGGGGGACTAGGAACAGATTAGCAGGATGGACTGGAGCTCAACAAGGACTCAAGTGTTGGCCTTTGTCTCTAGGCTTTTGCTTGTTGAGAACTGATCCTGGGGGAGTGCCAGGACAGGGCCTGGAAGCCTGTCAGCTGCATTCCCACAGAGAGGCGAGGAGCCATGGGGGAGGGGCGAGGAGCCATGGTGGGGGGAGGGGGCCCTGCAGGCTAGCTGACAGCTGAGATTCAGGTTGCAGCCGAGTTAGCTTTGGCTCTGGTCTGCTCTGTCATTACCGAGCACTGTCCCCAGCAGCAGGGCAGCAAGGCTGCTTCCGGTCCAGTTCTAGTTCCAGCAGGAAGGACTGGCCAGACTGCCTTGTCCAGCTCGGCTTTCTTCACTTGCCTCAGTTTCTCTTCTGGAATGTGTGTGCACGAGCACACACACACACACACACACACACACACGTTCTAAACAACTGGTGGAATATTTAGTGTGGTGGCTGATGGGGGAGCAACAAGCTATCAGCCACTGTGTTTTTCCTTGACAGTTGCTAGAATCACCTGATAAACACAGTCCCCAGTAACTCAGCAATTTAAAAGACTTAAATTTATTTTCTATGTTTTATTTATTTACTTTTAAGACAAGGCCTCACTCTGTGAAGCCCAGGCTGGCCTTGAACTCATGACAGACAGTTCTCCTCCCTCTGTCTCTCTGCTGCTGAGCTGATATGAACCACCATGCCAACTTAGCAAATTTTTTTCTTATAGAGTCTGAAGTTCACACACACATACACACATATACACACATGCACACAGACGTATAATCACGTGTACACATGCACATGCACACATGTACAGACATGCACACACATGTGCACATGCACATGCACACATCCTTATGTACTCCTATGCACACTCATACACACAGACATGCTCACACAGACATTTGCACACACATGTGCACACATAATATAGACATGAATGTACATATATACACATACATACATACATACATACCAGTGCACACATACACACATACCTGTGTACACATACATGCATACACACATATGCACACACATGAAGAACACATTGGGCCTTATGGTTACTTAACCTAGCTCTGTAAGGCCAAAATCAATCCATAATCACTAATCTATGGAACTCTAGAAATGATCCCTGAACATATTTTCTTTGGATCAGTAATTTCTCTAAGGATTTTGGGCTCCCTTTCTCCGTGCTCGCTCTGTTTCTCCTCTCCACTCTCCCGCATTTAAGGATGCTAAGAGGAGGCCTGTACCACCCCGATGCCTTATTCCCAGGATCCAGGCTTGTGCCTCCTCGCTCTTCTCCACTAGGGAAACCCGTGCAACAGCCGAGTAACCTCTTCCTCCTATCCAGTTCCAAACCCGCGTCCTTCTGAAGCGCTTTTCAAAGCACTTTCATTTTCTTTTCATTTGATCTGACAAATATTTCATCAGTCCAACTCCGTGACAGCCGACCCTATGAGGAATATGCACAGGAGACACAGAGGGCTTCTGAGACCAAGCTCCTAAGAGCACGGGGACAGTTGAGTGTGGAGCCCAGGGCTGGAGGTGGGACCTCCTGGTGTCCGACTCAAGGGTCCGACACTTCCTCCTGAGCCTTATCCACACATACTTCCTGCTGGATGCGTCTTCCTGTGCTTCGCCTCTGCTTGACCTGGTGTCTCCTAGCATAGGGCCAGGCATGAGAGAAATGTCCAGAGGATGAGAGTGTGGGGGGGCGTGAAGTGTGAAGCTCCTGCCCCCCCTTTCAAGGCCCATGTCTGCCTGGCGGACTCCCGCCCGTGTCCTGGCGCTGTTACAGAGAGCTGTAAACTCAGAGCTGAGCTCACACTCACTCCTGTCAGCCTGGGCCTCTAGACGCAGCAGTGAGAACAGTGAAAGTCTCTCCTTGGCTCCCTCTTCCCCAGGAAAACATGGCCATCATGCCGACCGGTCCTTGCCACCCATGTTGGTGCCTCAGTGTCTTTCACCCCTGTCTACAAACTCAGAGCACCAGGCAGCCTGCCCAGGACACCCTAGTCACCCACTTTTACATTTTGTGCCTTCTCCTTCCCAAGGTTTGAAAATGCAAGTGACGTCACACCCCTCCAATCTGTGCACCTTCCCAGACTCACAAGGAAAACCCCACCTCTTTAACCCTCTTCTGCCCTTTAGCTCTGGCTTCGCCCCACCCACTTTCCCCTTCTTGGTGCATCCCTGTCTTCTCACCTGTGGTGTTTCCTTCTGTACGCTTGCTTGTCTTGCTGCCTGAGCCCTCTCCAGACCCTCCCAACCCTCCCCTGCAGTGTGCTAGCAGTGGTTCTCAACCTGTGGGTCGGGACCCCATCACATACCCTGCCTATTAGATATTTACATTATGATTCATAACAGTAGCAATGTTACAGTTATGAAGGAGCCAAGAAATAACTTTATGGTTGGGGAGCACGAGGAACTGTATTCAAGGGTCGCAGTATTAGGAAGGTTGAGATCTACTGTGCTGGAGGGTCTGCTTCTGGCTGGTTACACTGCTGTGTGTGTGTGTGTGTATTAATCCTTGCATGGGTTACCTGGAATACTTCAGGAGTGAGAGAAGAAATGAAGGAGCACTGGAATAGGGCAAGGACACAAAGGTAAGGTGGTGTGTGTGTGTGTGTGTGTGTGTGTGTGTGTGTTGATGGTACACTGGGACGGACGGCAGCACTGATGGTGTTCCCCTCTTTTGGTTGCATCTAATTTCCTGATGTGGTGGAAAGCAGGATCCACTGGAGAGGAGGAAGGAAAAGGCTTGGTGATTTGGGGAAGGATTCTTTTGTGTAGTATACTGGATGGGTTTGTGTGTCGACTTGACACAGGCTGGAGTTATCACAGAGAAAGGAGCTTCAGTTGGGGAAGTGCCTCCATGAGATCCAGCTGTGGGGCATTTTCTCAATTAGGGAGCAAGTGGGGAGGGCCCCTTGTGGGTGGTGCCAACCCTGGGCAGGTGGTCTTGGGTTCTATAAGAGAGCAATCTGAGCAAGCCAGGGGAAGCAAACCAGTAAGGAACATCCCTCCATGGCCTCTGCATCAGCTCCTGCTTCCTGACCTGCTTTAATTCCAGTCCTGACTTCCTTTGGTGATGAACAGCTGTGTGGAAGTGTAAGCTGAATAAGCCCTTTCCTCCCCAACTTGCTTCTTGGTCATGATGTTTGTGCAGAAATAGGAACCCTGACTGAGACACCTAGGAGCTGGGAGAGGGGTGGACCAGGCTGCAGGTATATGTATGGCCTGGCCTATGACCACTGGCTTGAAGGTTGCTTTTGAGGTTCTTTGATCTTCTCTGGTACCAGCTAGGGTGCAAGTAGGATACAGCTGGGAGAGCTGCTTTGACTAGGGGTGGTTTGGGTTTTTTTTTCCATACGCGTTCGTGTGTGTGTGTGTGTGTGTGTGTGTGTGTGTGTAGATGAGGCTGAGGTCCTGAGGATACTGGGCAGCTGAAGCCTTAGGTAGAAGGGAGTTGGGTAAGGTGCTTTTTGGGGTGAGGGGACATGCTAGTCAGAGGGTGGGATGTGACGGGGGGAATGTTGAGGGCTGGGGTGACCAGTCATGCCAAGGCCATGGTGTCTCAGGGGGAGGAGGGGGTGCCATTGACAGTCTGTGGTAACAGGGAAGATTGTACAAATGAGGCCTCGAGACAAGACAAATGCCTCCTCTTTAGTTTCCCCACACGCCAAGTGTGTTAGGAAACTGCCTACCCAGTGAAAAGTCGATGCGCAGATGATACATCAAATTATGCTAATGGGCCCCAAATCATCGGGTGGTTTTTAGAAATTATTGGTGTGATCTTTGGTTGATGAGGCTTCTGCGGACTCAATGATGGCCCTGTCTGGCCGCGCTTTGACATAGGGAGCCAGCCTCGGCAGATGCTTCCCAGCCTCCTGGTTGGAAGAAGAAGAGTGCTTGGCCACAGTCAGTGTGGCTTTCTTCCGTGTCTGTGGCTCTGTGGAACCGGCCCCTGGGGGCCACACGGCACCAGGAGGCCTGGCTTCAGAATGGATGATGGCATCAGGGCCAAGGGAGCAGGTGTGTGTGTGTGTGTGTGTGTGTGTGTGTGTGTGTGTGGTGTGTGTGTGTGTGTGTGTGTGTGTGTGTTGCACAGCTTAGAAGAAACATCCTCACCAGTGGAAGGGAACACAGCCAGGAGCTACGCACTGTGCCCACTACCTCTTGGGGCCACAGGACTGGAGGGGCTTCAGAGCCTGCAGGACTGAAGGCTTGTGAATAGAGTGTAGTCCTTGGCCTGTCTTTAGAAAGATGGTGTCACCCAGCCCTTCTTTCCTCTGCCTGTACTATGCTGGAGGCCCCTCTGCCAACTCCACCTCCTTTCAGTTGTTGGGAATGATTAGTGCAGAAACCCAGCAGGATATTCAGCCACTAGGAAAACAGACACCTTCACACACCGGGTTCAGGTTCTTGGAAGTGAGAGAGCAGCCAATGAATCTTCTAGAACAATTTTAAGATTCGCCAAGGAGTAGGAGGAAGCCGGCTAGAGCTATGTTCTTAAGAGGGTGAGGGAGAGAAGAGAGCTAGAGAGAGAGGAGGGGAGTCGAATGAGCGAGTCTCAGAGGCCGGGGAGTTCAGAGGAGGCTGAGGCTCGGCCTGCAGATGGTGAGAATCCGCCTTAGGGACACAGAGACAGGATGAGAGTCTGGGGACTTTTGTCCTCATCGGGACACACATTGCAAAGGGCACCAGGGCAAGGGCTGTGGCGGCTGGGGAGTTGGGGCTGGGTCAGCCTAGGGAACGGAGGGTGCAGGAGACAGGCGAGGGAGGAGTGAGCAGACACACGGAGCCAGAGACCTGGTGGTCCTGATGAGGAGGCTGTGCGGGGCAAGGAACAGAGCCTGGGGTGTCCCGGAGTCCTAGCTCCTGATCCAGTGCCGGCACAAAGGCTCATCAGGGGTGAGAACTCGAAACACTCTGTCTACGTGGATGATGTCTCCTACACAGGAAATTCAAATGGACTCACATTGTGATAGGGAGCCGGGAGTAGTGTGACCTGGTTTTCCCGAGGCTAGCCTCTGGCACACCACATCTCCTCCTCCTGTTTGATAGTCATCGGGCTCGTGGGTGGAACGGATCAGGTACTCAAAGAACCTGTTGTCTTACCCCATCTCCGACATTCCTCTAAGTTGGCTACATCCTGGGGAGCCGTGGCGGAGACTTGGGGCTGGCCTACTACTCGGTGCTGTGGTGGCTGAGGTAGACCTCACCTGATCTCCGTGGGGTCCCGGTGCACAGACAAGAAAGCCCCAAAGCAGAAAATACAGAGTGTAGAGGGTAGTGCCTCATGTATTTCGTTAGAGGGGTATGCAAGGCCTGTCGGGATCATAACTCTTCCTTCCGCTAACATTTATGCGGCACCAACTGTATACTATACTCTTTGTAACTTGCCAAGGAAAAAAGAAAGGTGTAGTTTTGTTCTCAGGAACTTGAAGGCTATGGTGCGAGACAGAAAGCTTGTGGAGGAAGAGCGACCACTGCTGGGATGTTGTGGGGGGAGGGGCGGCGGGGGCTCCAGGGGCCACTTGGTCGTTCGTATCTCTGCCTAGGTCTCAAGAGTTTAGTGCCCATTTTGATGAAGGAAGTTTATACCGAGAATCTCCAAATCTCAGTCCCTCTCTGAGCTACCCCTACCCCAGAACCTAAAGTTAAGCCTTTTGCAAACACGGGACAAATGGGTGTGATCGTGAAAAGCTGTACGGAGATGGGTGACTCTTACGGGACTGGCAGAGTGTAATGAGGACAGGAGGTGGCTGGACAAGGGACAGAGGCCAGCTCCCACCCAGACCAGTCTGACCCAGGGAGGAGATATCTCACCTCTGTTCCCCACCACACCCATGGCTTTGCACAGGGGTGTGAGGGGGAAGGGTGGGGAGGGACTCCCACTCCCAGCTGTGAAGGCTTACTCAGCCATGGGCTCAGCAGGCAGGAATCTCCATGGGGAAAACCTCCCTGACCCTAAAGCTTTCATAAGTAGAGGCTGGAGCCCAGGACTGCCAGGAACTTGGTGGGTCCCCCGGAATTCAGGCTTGCTGGTATTAAGTGGTTTAAATGGCAGTTTTAGCAGCTCCATAAAAACACCACCGGCTGCCTTTTTTCTGGAGGTACAATGAGCTTCTGGTAAACCTGGTCATTAGGGGCGGCGGGTGCTGGTTTATTTTCACACACGCATGAGTTGTCTAAAAAACGCCGAGCGGGGAGGGGCGGGAAGCCCAGGCAGAGCCAGGGGGAGGCTGTCCAAGTAATTTTTTAAGTGAAGTAAATGAAGGGTTTGGTGGGAGCTGCTTGCTCTGTTTTCAACCTCTTCTGCTCCTGGCTGTTTGCTTTTTGTTTTTCTTTTTTCTTTTTTTTTTTTTAAAGTGCCCTCCCTCGAAGTGGGATTTTGAGAGCCCTCCGGAGATGGCGGCCATGCGAGACTGGCACTTCTTTCGCTCTCAGGATAGCCTGGGTTCCAGCTGGTGTGGGATAATTTTTATCTCATGTGGTAGTATGTGAGTTTGCTCATTTGGTTGTTCATTCATTCATTCATTCATTCACCCATTCGCCCAGTGGGTAGCTCTCAATCCTCGCAGCCGCCAAGTGCTAGGCAGTTTCTGGGTGGGGTCACTGCGGTCCGCTCTGCTCTCTCATTTCCTCGCTTGCTCTTTTATATCTGTCTGTCTGTCTGTCCTGCTCTCTGCAGCTCGCAGCACTGACGGCATCAGGGGACACTGGCTCACACACAGCCCTGTTGCATCTGGTCCTGATTTTTTATGGCCATAAAGAACTTCTTCAGTTCTTGTCAAGGAATGCACGTGACGAGGTTGGAGCCCTGGACTCAGAACGATCGATCTGACTTCTAACGCCTGGTGCTGTCGGTGATTAGCTGTGTGAGTCTGAACAGGTGGTGTGACCACTCTCTGCCTCAGTTTCCTTTGTGTAAGGAAGGGGCATTAATCCTTGTGGAGATCTTGGGGTCATCTCTTAGGACTTGGTAAGATAACAGAAGTGAGGGTCCCTAGTTCCCAAGCACCCAATAAAAGCTGCAGTCTCTCCTCCTCCTCTTCCTCCTCTTTTTCTCTCCTCCTCTTCATTCTTTCCTCCTTATCTTTCTTGAAGCATAGTCAATATGTAGCCCAGGCTAGCCCTGAACTCAGAAAGCCCCTTCCCCAGCCTTCTGAGTGCTGACACAATAGGTGTGTGTCTCCATGCCTGTGTCTATGCCTTCTCTGAATGACCATTTTTGTTGTCCTTAGATGAAGACATCATTTTCTTCTCTGTGCTCCCGTGCAGTTCTCAGTGGACTTAGGAATTTCGCAGAGTCATCTAAGATGGACAAGGAGGAGCCTGAGTACAGTGTTTCTTACAAGTCCCCAGGGGATACCCGCACTGCAGGGATCCCAGTGGACAGACGTGGGCCTAGGGGAGGAGGGATGGTTTGCACATACTTTAATCCTGTTCTGTCTTGGTATTACATGAACACGGCATCAGATCTGTGATTTCAAGGGCAGACTGTCTCCGAGATTTCTCCGAGGATACCCTCTTTTCCTTGACTCTCGGATGCCCATGTGTACATTTCACTACTGTTGGGCTCATTTAATGCCGTATGTGGTTTTCGGCTTTTCTCCTGAAGACATCATCTCTGCGGCTGGGTGGCTCACTGCTGTCAAGCTGTGGCTGCTCTTGTACAGAACGTGGGTTTAGTTCCCAGCACCCATATGGGGCCTCACAACCATCTGTAACTCCAGTACCAGGCCTATCTGGCATGCTCTTCTGACCTCTGGGGGCAACAGGCACCCACAGGGCGCACATACATACATGCAGACCAAACACACATAGCAAATAAAAATAAATAAATCTAAGTTTTTTTCTCCTGGGAAAAGTTTGTCAGACTTATTAAGAAACCCATGAGTGAACGTACATGCCTAAGCGGGGAAACAGTGTAGGACACATTTCTATTCTTCTAAACAAATGAGTGTCATGCCAGATATTAGATCCCTGCGGTGTGAGGAGCTCACGTCCTTACATTATTAAAAGTCTACTCAGCATAACTGAAATGTGCGCGCAAGTCAGACCCAGCAATTCCCTCAGAAGCGAGGCTTGAGGAGACCCTGTGTGAAGAAGGGACAGGAGACCCCAGTGGGGTGACTCTAACAGCCCCGCTTGTTGCTGAAGCAAACCAGGACTCAACCACCGTTTCTAACGCCTTGTATGTAGTTCAGGAAACAGCATGCTGGGCAGTGGCGAAAGTGGAGGGGCTCTGGGGGTCACACGTGTGGAGCAGGCAAGTCCCACAAACAGCAGCACTGACACCTGCAAACCAGGCTGCGTGCACACCCCACATGCCTCTATCTGTGTCCGCGCTGCTCACAATAACCAGGCTGTGGGTTCCGCCCAGATGTCCATCCACGGGTGATGGGCAAGAGCGGTGTGAAATGCGTGGTGTGATGTGGATGCACGAGGGACTCTAAACTTGGGCGTAAAAAAGAAGGAAACGCCGTGGCTTTCCGGGAGATGATGGGCCTGGAGATCGTCGGGGTGACTGAAACAAGACCGAGGCGGAGCGACTGATATTATGTATTTTATCTCGTGTGTGGAATCTAACTTAAAAAAAAAGGCATGAAAGAGTTGGCCCTGGATGGGAAAAGGGAGGAGACAGGAGAAGAAAGAGTCTGGGAGGTAGGTAGATGTGAGCACAGTCCAGGGTGTGCGTGCCAACACCATAACGAAACACTTTGTTTTGGTACCATCGGCACATACCAGTAACAAGCAAGCAAACAAACAGACCAACAAACTAAAACTAAACAATCGGGCGCTCAGTCGGTAGAGTGCCCGTCGTGTAAGGATGAGGTCTGAGCTTGGATCCCTGGGATCTATATCACATCCAGGCGTAGGGGACAGACACAGGCGCTTCCCTGGAATTTTCTAGTTGCTGGTTGAACCAGTTGGTGACCTCTGAGCTCAGAGAGAAGACCATCTCAAAAGCTAAGGTGGGAGAATCAGGTATGGCGGGGCACACCTTTAATCCCAGCATTGGGAGGCAGAGGCATGCAGATAGATCTCTGTGACTTAGAGGCCAGCCTGGTCTACAGAACCAGTTCCAGAACAGCCAGGGCTACAAGTGAGACATGGTTTCAAAAATAAATAAATAAACAATCAAACAACATAAAACAAAGGTGGGAAACAGTCAAGGAAGATACCCAACATTGACATCCACTTCCACATACATGTGTACACATGGGCACATGTGTGGCAGTGTATGTGCCGACTACTACACACACATAAATATTTAAAAAACTTAAAATAGAATTTAATCATAAAATCAAATTATAGAACAATCTGTAATGGTTGTATTTCCTAAAAACAAAAGCATGTATGACTAATTTATAGACTGTCTAGAAGTATAGGTTGCCCCTGGGTTTCTACAGGTGCCCGGTTCCAGGACCTCCCGTGAGTAACCAACTCCGGAGAGTGCCAAGTCCCTTCTAATGGTAAATTTAGAGAGAGAGGCAGGGGAATGGTAGCCACTGAACTCAAGATGTGCTTGTGTGAGTCGGGGGAGGGTTCTCAGCAATTTCAGGGTGTCATGGCTGCTCCATCTTTTGACCTGTGACTAGCATGTCAGCCTCTTTGTCTCTATCCTGACTGTGGCAGACATGGATGGCTATTTGTCGACGCCTTGTTATCTCCATCTTTCCAAGACTTGCCTTGACACATGGCCTCCCCAAATTTTATTTCCAACTTCCCTTGCAGTTAGGGGTGGTCAAGTGGCTTGATTCTGTCCAATGAGATTATAAGTGGAGATAACGTCAGGGTAAGGATGGGCTCTTGTCAGCCCTTTTCTCTGGGCCTGAGAACTATAGTGCTCTGGCTGCCATCTTGGACCCCCTCAGGCAGATTTGAGAATAGATTGTGGTGTCATGGTAGGATGAGATAGTTTATCTGGGCCTCGCTATCATGAGGTATCCACCTAGCCCTGAGAAGTTGGCCGTCAGAATTATTCAGTGGGAGAGAAATAAGGTCTCTTCTAGTTAAAAGAAACACTTTATAGCCAAACGTGATCTTAGAGAATATGCAAGAGGCTCCTAGAGATGGTGGACAGAGCACAGGCTGCAGGCTAGGCAGGGCTGGGGCTTATGTGTGGGCACAGGGAGAGAGGTGGCAAGACCGAGAACTTGGAGGGTTCAGGATTCTGAACTTTGTGATCGCAAGTGCAGCCTAGGGGTGGAGTTGACTCTGAACTGGCCCCCAGGAAACAGGAATGAGTTCCCATTGTGGGTAGCTGAACCCCAGACAACCTCAGACCCCACTCTGAGGAGGTGAAGGGGATTCACACAGGGTAGGACACAGATGAAAACAGATCAGCGAGGCCACTCGCTAAAGCTAAAGCTGCCATTGTTACAGGCATGAAGGAGCATGGGGCCACTTCTCCCCACTGGAGGTTCCGTTCAGGTCAGCGCCTACCACTGGAGGGCAGCGATCCCTGCTGCTTACTGTTGAGGCTGCTGCCCCAGTCTGTGCTCCAGCTATAATGTGGTACCTCGCTGGGCCTCAGCCTCCTAGACTTTGAGATGGCAGACCTACCTGATGGGTTTGTAAGAACTGCATGGGACCTCACGTTGCAAGGGCTTCGCCCAGAGCCTGTCACCTAGCAGGTGCCCCGCAGTGGTGGGATGGGCACCTGGAGCTCTCCACCAGCTCATGGTGGGCAGGGGGAGGCTGGTGATCACACCGCTAGGTGCCAGGCAGCCACAAGACCTGCGCGCACTGACACCCTATGAACAGGCCTGTCCGGATGATTCCGTCAGTGGCAGAGTCCCGAGAGTAGGCTGTTCATAGACAAATGCTGTCATGTATCAGCGGCCTGAGATCCATCCCAGGAGGCTGTGGGCTCGGCAGCTGTGGCCTTGCAAGAGCGAGAGAGTCTGCCAGCCCTCTGCCCTTCTTCTCCCCCCCCCCATTCTTAACAACTTTTCCTCCTTTAAGCATGAAGCTATATCTCAGAGCACTTGAGTGAGAAGTGATTTGGTCTCCTAAGGAATCCAGGCCAGACAGCTAAACACTTCAGATCCCAGACTTAACAATAGGCTACGTTATGTCTTAAGAAAAATGTTCTACCAACTTGTTGAAACACCCCCTGTCGTTTTAGAACTAAAAATACTCTTGGACAGGCCATCCATCTTTCAATTCAATATTTCAGCTAGTCCTCAAAAAGAAATTATTTTTTTTGAGACAGACTATTACTAGATAGCTCAGGCTAGCCTTAAACTCCTCAGCTACCTGCCTCAGGCTCATGAGTGCTGGGATTCCAGGTGGGTGCCACCATGACTGACCAAGTCTCTGTCTCTGTCTCTGTCTCTGTCTCTGTCTCTGCCTCTCTCTCTCTCTCTCTCTCTCTCTCTCTCTCTCTCTCTCTGTGCATGTATGTACTGTGAGGGAATAGCAGAGGTAGAATTATTTAGGACCTAATGAGTTACTCAGTATAAACTTTGGCCTGATGGATGACCCTCTGCATTACTGTGGTCTGAGCTGAGCCTCAGGATGGGACCCTGATGCTTACATGGGGAACAAGACGTGGAACCACAAGCTGGATTTCTCCATGGATAGAGAAGATGCGACAGGCCTTCCCGTGCTTAATCCACCCCCAAACTTTAGACCACAGACTCTCTTCTTCATTTCTATTGCTCTGTATTCACGAGAGCTAGGCCATGGTCAGACACCACCCATGCCACTGGTCTTTATGGGGGAAACAGCTTATACAGTGAGGACCCCAAGCTCGGGATGCCCATCTGGCCACACTCTCTCTTCTTGAGGAGTTCCTTTGCAGATAAAAGTTCCATTCTGGGAAGAAGCTCATTAAGGTGTAGGCTGTTGTAAAGGGAGGCAAACGATCCCATCTTGCAGGAAAGCTCCTTAAACTTAAGAAGCAAACAACCCAAAGGCTTCAAGAAGTCCTCAAAGATGGCCAAATTCACTGGACTACCTTGGCCAAGCATATAGAAGCAGCAAGGATTGCAGCGAGACACTCTCAGACAGGCCGAGCCGTGAGGAAGCAGCAGAGACCAGCCCAGCTGCCTGCACGAGCCTTGCACACTCTCCAACCTGATGAGCTGCCTGCAGGCTGTGCAGTGCGCTCCGGTTCCCTCTTCTCACGAACTGCCACCCATGCCGGGGTGGGTTTTAGGGATGCAGCTGTCTTTGAGTCATTTCTGCTCCTATAAGTAGCCCCTCACTCGCATTCTGGTAACCACAATAAAACTCATTGGCTCACCATGCTGGACTCTGGTGGAAATTCATACTTTAGTCTGTTGTTGGTATCCTATTCGGGGGAAGTAGACATCTGTTCTTCCCAGGAATAGTGTCACATAACACTCTCACGCCAAGGACACCCACCTGCTCACAAGCCTCCAGGGTTTGCATGGCCCTCCTGCATGGGGCTACGCTCACCAAGGCTGAGGGATTACATTTCCCCCAACCCCAGCTCTCTTGCCTTTTTTTCCAGATGAGGGAAGCTCTTGTGTGTTTGCTACCTAAAACATTTGTTTCCTTCTGGAGGATAAAGCTAGGAGCCTCAGGTGGCATGCACATGTGGGGGGGGCAAGGTTCCTTCCTAGTAACAGTGCCTCTCTGTGATGAGCTACTGGAGGCTTAATCTGTAGCGTCCCCTTTAAGAAACACAGAGATCAGCCTGGCTGATCAGAAGAGCTGACAGGCTCCTGACCTTCCTTAGCTAGAGAGCAGAGTTTTCTGAGAACATAAAGTTTTAACCAAGCTGTTCTGACCATTCTGACCAAGACAAGACAAAATAAAAGTAACAGTTCTCTGAATCACCTCCTTGCCCCTCCTGCTCCTGGGTCCTAGGGAAGGCCACAAACTGTCAACAATCTTATTGCAAAAATCCCTCTTGACCTGCAAATTCAAGAATATATTACTCATAGTAATCCACCCCTCCCCTTGCCAAGAGCGTATAAAAGATGTCTGCGTTCTGTGTTTGGGGTGACTCTCCATGAGAGGATGTGACCCCACATATGTGGAACACTAAGCCTCATGCTTTTGCATCAATCTTTCGTCAAGCTGTGTGCTGAGGGGTTGTGTGCCTGAGCTCAGACCCCGAGGGGTCTGTTGAGTTACAATACACAGGCAGAGCTGGGACGAGGTGAGGTGCCTGGGGTGCAGACTTTAAGAAGTGAAGCGAGCATCTATTTTGGCCCCTGTCAGCTCCCTTAGCATGGCTGTGTGGCAAGGAGCAGTCAGGTCCTTATGTGGGTAGGTGTTAGGGTAAGTAGCTGCCCATCACTAGGGGGCGGTTCTAGTGGAAGATGGCTGCCTACCTCTAAGAGGTGTGGAAGAGAAGGTTTCCACAGTGGCTGGGAATCTGTGTTTCTATCCATCCATGAGCCTGATTTGGGAAGCCCTCCCCAATCCTCATAGCCTGGAGCTGCATTTCCCTCCTTTCATGTCTGCTTTTACCTTCAAGATTACTGATCTAGTGATTAATCCTAGGCAGCCTGGGGACAGCTTTTGGATTCCTGTCTTGTCTTGTTATTTCAAAGTTCACGTGTCATTTCCCTAATACAACCACATCAAGGACGGAGATTGGACTCCACACTCTATTCCTTCTCAGTGGGTTTGGGAGATTTTCTAATGCTTATTAAAATCCCCTCTGGGCTAATACTTCATATAGACTCTGACTTGATACACATCAACCCCTCAGATTATGAATGAGTCCACTCTCCAGGTGAGGGATGGTGGGCTTGGAGAGGCTGACAGTGTTAGCTACTGTTTTTAATAGAATCAGGGCCCACACTATAGGAAACACCAGCACATGGAGCCATACACAAGGTACTTAGCCCCTTAAGAGGCTTTGCTTTCTTACTGTAAAGTGGAATATTAATATGTTTGCTGTGAGGGCTAATGAAGGGAGTATACATGCAAACTGAACTCTGAGGGGACTCAAATCATACTTTTTATATCAAGAATGGTGGGCCTTGCTGAATCTAGAAAAAAAATGAAAGGAATGTAAGTCACAGGGTCTCCATGTGATTAAAAAAGTCCATACTAGTCAGCCAGGGGTGGTGCCATGCCTTTAATCCCAGCATTGGGGAGGTAGAGGTAGGAAGATCACTGTGAATTCAAGCCCAGCCTGGTTTACAAATCAAATTCTAGGACATCCACAACTACATGGAGAAATCCTGTCCTGAAAACTAAACCAAACCAAACCAAACCAAACCAAACCAAACCAAACCAAACCAAAGCAACCAATCAACCAACCAACCAACCAACCAACCAACCAACCAACCAACCTTCTAGACTGACCATCTTGGTGGAAGAAAGGCTGCCTCCCCCAAAGAGCTCATGGTGTCTTCAGGGTTGTCCTCCTCCTCTGTTCCCATAGATATCTATACCATAAAAGTGGGTGTTTTGTAAGTATCACTAGTAAGAACTAGTTTCCAGGAGCTTGTGATCCTTGGGGCAAGTGAGACTCTAGAGACAGAGGGTAAGGCTTGCTCTTTTTTGATTCATGAGCTGGTTAAATGTCTACTGGCTTCCCTCTCCAAACCAGGCACCAGGCTAGGGATAGAGCTAAGACAAGAAATGAAGACTTCACTCTGCAGGCTTCACTGTCTGGGATTCGGGAATATTCAGAGGATTAGGAGAACTTTGGTTTCAAAACTAGCGCTGTACAGACAGGAAGAGGCTAGACCTCACAGAAGAAAGGGTTTCCTTCAGCCCATGGTGTACTGCTGAGGAAGTATGCTGCTGATTCAGAGAGCCTAGGGAGGCTGAGCTGGTTGTGTTGGTCATTGTAAGTGTGTGGGAGAGATGGAGACAGGTTCTCGGGGCAGCACCACCCCCAGCCTCTGCCACCTTTGCTCAGGAAGCCTGGTCTCTGGGAAGGGGTGCCCTGCCACTGCCTCTGTCCTGCACTTTGCTGGTGGTAACGACTGTTTGATTTCTGTCACTTAAAACAATGTGGTGTTGTGACACTCTGGAATCTGAAGATAAACGTTTAATAAAAGGATTTAATTTGATATGATGGTGGAACTTAATTAGATCCACAATGCACAGAGCGCTTGGCGAGCCCTGCAATTAGGAGCAACTTAAGGGTCTTGTGTGTGTGGGGATCTGCAATGCTGTCAAGAGGCTGTGGGGGCTGGGATGATGCCTCTCAGCTGGAGGCCTGCCCTCGGCTGATTCTAGATCAAGGGCACTGCTTTTTGGTCATCCTGTCCGTAGGTGGGGGTGGTGGTCCTGGCTCATTCCGTGCTTGCAAATCTGCAGCTCTAGCTTTGGGCTGCCGCATGTGACCTCAGAACCATGCCCATGAACTTGACCTACTTGAGACTCAAGGCCATGACCCCAGGTCAGGTGAAGACTCCTCAGAGGCCAACTTTGAATGGAAGAACTGCCTTTAAGTCCACTTGGCCCTGAGCCCAGGGACACTGCAGGGCAAAGCTGCTGGAAACAGGTTAACAAATACATTTGCGACTCTGGCTAGGACTGACGTTCCGCTGATGTGTACTGATACTACACCGAGTGATGGGGATGACTCGGCTAAAGGCGTGATGTTGTCCAGACAGCCCCAGATTCCCGTCTTCCCTCTGAGTCAGCTTGATTTACCCCCTTCAGGGGTCTTTTCGACCTCCCCATCAACAGAAAGCCGGGGAATGGATCTTTCAGCACCTTGGTCAGCGCTCACATCCCTGAGGTAGGGAGCAGGGCACAAATTTGTCCAGGATGTGACAACTGTAAAAACCTGTCAACCTTTACCCCAAGTTCAGCCCAATTTTACATCAATCGACATCAGCCGAGGTGGCAAGAAAGTACACATCTGGGAGAATGAACTTGGGGTGAGAACCTCTGGAATCAGGCATTTCAGAGCAGCCTGCTAAAAGCTGTATCGATGATCCTCCGCACCTGTGTCAAATGCTGTAAGAGTCACCGTACATGTATAAAGCAGGAGACCTCAGCGTAGCGTCAGGGGTATTTCAGGTCTGGACTGCAGCAATCCAAGTTCGGGCATGAGGGGGGATGTTTTAAATGGTCTGAGAATGCAGCATCTAAAACAGTAATCGCTGGGGGAACCAGACTCTCTGGGGCCAGACCTGAACCCTGCTGTTTGCTAGCTATGCCCTTGTGCAAGAAATGCCATCCTCCAGTGCCTTGCTTTTCTCATCTTGGGAATGAGATGGTTGGCTGAGGCAGACGGGCTCTTAATCTGCTTCGCCCTGCCTCCCGAAATTTAGGGCTCACAGGCACGCATCAGCATGCCTGGCATGGGGTTTGCGTCTTAAATATGTTTCCAACACCATCTGTTGAAGGCTTGGTCGTAGCCTGAAGTGACTGGAACTTTAGGAGATGGGGTCTAGTAGCAGCAGGTGACGTCACTGGGTGGGGCTGGCTCTTAAAGGAGCCGCTGGAGTTAAAGCCTGTCTTAAATCTGTGTCCTTGCCAAGGAGACATTAAGCCACGATTCTTCCTTTCTTTCTCTTCGCTTCTTGGGTGGTCACTTCTATCCACACAATGCTACGAATGATGCTCTGCCTCACCATGGACCAAATAATAATAATAATAATAATAATAAGCCCAAGCAACCATAGAGCAACGCCTTTAAAACAGTGAACTAATCCTTTGTCTCCTTGTTTCTTTCTTCCTTTCCTTCTTCCTTTCTTTCCCTCAAACAGTCCATTTTTAACCTAGTTGTGGGAATCAGACTATCATCAGTATCTCCTGATGGCTGTTGGAAGGCTACATGAGCCAGTACATTGCAAGTATAAGCAACTTAGAAAAGTGTCTTATGTATAGTAGGAGCTCATGTTATGGATAACTATACCGCTGTTATGTAAAGAGACTGGCACATAGTAGGTGCTTAATAAATGGTGCTAATCAGAACCACATTGAAATGGACTTCCACTGCTTGCAGGAAGAGCCCTCACCCTCATGGGTTCTTACTACAGTTCTTGATCCCTATCACCTGATATTCACATATTGTCAAGAATCCCCCGAATCTCCCCATTTTTGGAGGGTAGGGGGGTGACTCGGTGATCTTTTTTTCTTTATCCCTCAAGATGCCAGCACCTGGCTGATTGCTGCAGTAACCGGATTCTTCATCACAAGAATACTTGTGCAAAGAATGTCTCCCTGGTCTTCCTCAACTTTTTTTCTCCCAAACAAATCACCTTTGCCACCTGACTGGCAGTGAACAAACAAGGGGACACAGGCCAAAGTAGTTTCTTGTCTCAATGCTAACATGGAAATGCAGGCAGAACACAACGTCTGCAAAGGCTCATTCGGTTAATGATACTCTGTGTATGTAGGTGAGCATGCACAGATGCGTGTAGGTGTGTGTATGAGTGTGAGTGTGTGTGCATGCACTTGTGTGTGTGGGTATGCATGTGTGTTTTCCATCTCATGAGGCTCCATTCTTTGGATTATCCATTGATAAACACTACACAAAACGTGCCTTGGGTTTTACACCTCGACCTTTGCCCAGGGCAGAGGGCACTGAAACGGAGGGTTCTTAGGTTTGCAACACCTGCTTTTGCCTTAGCTATCAGTGCCAGAGGCACTGTTCCGTGTGCCCCTACTTCCGGCCTCTGCCTGTCTCTGCTATCAACTGGCCCATATGACGAACTGGCACAGCACCTCCTCCTGCCTTCTGCGCTGAGCGCCTGGAGGCTGACATTGCCTGGTTTCTTTCTGCTCATTCTTGCTCTTCTTCTACAAGCTCCTCATCCTCTGATGGCCACAGCTTTCTCTCTCACTCATCCCTCCAGGTTCTAATCTCACCCATGCATGGAGGACCCTGCTGTCAGAATATCCAACATAGACTGTCTCCCTTAGCACCCTGCAGATGTGTTAGTTTCTCTGCGGGTCTGCATCCTATTGGCTCTCTGAACACCCCCCTCCCCCTGCCTGGCCTGCTTCCCAGTCTGCAGACCTGGGAGTCTCCCTTGGTTTCCACCTCTTGGCCCTGCTTCCTCTGCCCCCAGGTCTTCAGCACACCCTGCACTTACCGCACCGCGGTCCAGACCATGTGAGGTTTCTTTACACTCCTGGAGCAGCTTCGTGCCCCCAGCCAACTTTCCCCATGCCCACAGCAGTCATGAATCCCAGAAGGGGACCTCTGAGCTACTGACCCCCAAAGATGCCACGCCGATTCCTCCAGGACCGTTTGCTAAAGCCCTCAGCATCCATAACCATCTGAACACCACTTTGCTCTGCAGAGTTAGAGCGCTAACCATTGCACCGTGGGCCCCTGCTTTGTTCTCCAGCAGCCACAAGCCGCTCTGAGCCCCAGAGTCCACCCCTTTCTCTCCTGCCTCTGGTATCTCCTCTGTGCTTCTCCAGTGACCTGGCTCCCACTCCTTTCTGCTCACCCTCTGGATGTCCTGACTGGTGCCTTCCTGTTCATCTGATGCAGGCTTTCCTCTGGGGAGGATCCCTGAAGATCCCCCCTTCCATCATCACTAGGACTGTCAGCCGCACTGTCTCCCACTGCTGCCCACAGTTAAACCTTCTTCCACTGACTGCCATGTCCTGTCGCCCCATTGCCTTGCCCAACCCCTCTGCTGGGGCTTCAGCCCCTGGCGAGCTGCTGTCAGTCATTAGGCAGGAGGCAACCGGCCTGCTCTCTCCTGATCACACCTCAGTTGTTGCCAGCCCATTTGCAGAGCTAAGAGAGGGCCCAGGAAGCAGCAAGTGGTGGTGACTTCTGGATTGATGGAGCCAGTGAGAAGCTGGCGGACAGAGGCTATCACCCCTATTGGCTGAAATGCACTCGGGGCTTCTGTGTCTTGCAGTGACCCATTTGTTTGTGGCCTGCTGTGAGCTGGAACCAGCTGCACGGAGCCCCAGCCGGAGCTGCAGGGGAACAAGGCACTGGAATCTGGAGGCAGAGCCACTTTCTTCTCCAGCCTCCCTCGTCCTGCCCCACCTCTCCATTAGTGCTAGGTGAACAAGGGCGTGGCAGCCGGCATGTTGACTCGGTTTACCTCCTGCCTTCCTCTAGGTCTAGAGGAATGCCTGTCTTTGGATTGGGGACCACATGAGTTCTGTTCACAGTGCAGCCCCATCACCCATCCAGGTGCTTTGTAGCTACCTGAGGAATGAGTCAACTGGATGGATTCATTCTAAAACTAGGCTCACTGCAGCTTATAAGGCTCTATCTGATTGGTCAGGAGAAGAGTATGCATGAGGTTTACAGAGGTTGGCAAGACCCATACAGAGAAGATGTGTGAGCTAAGCCATGAACTGGTGCCTGGTATAGACAGTTTGAGTCTATAACAGCACTGTGTCTGCAGGGATGTGTTTATTTCAGTCTGCAATGGCTGACACACTCCGTCCCCATCTCCCATGCAATCTATCTCATCCACAGTGGCTTTGCCCTTAAATTACCAAATAGGCTTCAACCACAGGGGGTTGGTTGGCACTGGGTCTCCTTTGCCTTGTACCACACAGCTGTCTCCACGCCTTCACTCAGATCTCGAATCAAACACTGTCTGGTTGGGCGGGCAAGACGGCTCAGTTGGCAAAGTTGCTGCTGTAAAGCCTGCTGCTCAGTCGGCAAAGTTGCTGCTGTAAAGCCTGCTGCCCTAGGCTTGATCTCCTGGAGCCACTGTTGGAAGCAGAGAACAGACTCCTACAAGTGTCCTCTGGCCTCCACATGCACACTCATGTCTGAGCACGCACACAGACAGACACACACACATGCACATACATGCATGCACACACTAAACAAACAAATAAATGTAAAAAATATGGCCATCTATAGGATTATATCCACTGTTGGTATTTTTATTTAAATTAGTTGATCAAACAAAGGTTAGCACTCTGAAAAATATCACCTGACCATCTTTCTCTGTTCTATCAGCTGGGTTTACCATCCTCCTCCTCCTCCTCCTTCTCCTTCTCCTGTTCCTCCTCCTCCTGATCCTCCTTCTCCACATCCTTATCTTCCCTCCTTCCTTCTCTTCTTCTTTCTGTATTTGAGACAAGGTATCACTCTGTAGCCCAGGCTGCTCTGGAACTCACTATTTAGCATAGGCTGACCTTGAACTTGTTGAAATCCTCCTGCCTCAGCTTCCTGAGTACTGGAATTCTAAGCTCATTTTCTCCTAGCCACTCATTACTACCTGAGCTCCAGTTATGTATTTGCTGATGTGTTTACTATTATCCACACACCCCTCAGACTGGAGATCCAGGGCAGGGACACTCACAGCCTCTCTGTCCACACAATGCTGGACTCAGCAGACCCAGGAAATACTTGTGGAACTTATGAGTTAATCTGTAGAATTAACTCTGGCCTAGCTTCGTGTGTTTCAAATGGGGAAACATGTCTTGGTCACACTATTTAAAACAAGGAGCCCCCTGAGGCGTGGCTGGACTGAATTCCGAGGTATGAAACCGTTTGTATTCATTCCCTGGTTTGCTCCTCCCTGCTTCATATCCTGTGGGTGGAGCCCCCACATCCTTTCTTTAAAATCTAAGGACTAGAAGAATTAAAGATCTTCAAGTTTGGTTTCCCCGGAGTGACAACATCCCCTAGTGATGTCAACTCTGGCTACCTTGAGTTTCTCAGCAAGAATAAGGAGGTAGGAAAGGGATTTTTCTCCTATGATAGAGTGGGGGTCAGGGGAGATGAGCAGATACGTGTGGAGCCCCCCAGGAGAGCTGTAGCCACGCTCTTGGGCCTGTTCAGTGTGGAGCGTCAATGGAAATCCTCCTCCCTGAAGAGTCTACCCTTGCCTTTCATATGCCTTTCCCGGGCAGCTGGGTTTTAGATAAGACGAGGTTAAATATCTGTTTTTCTCAGTTGAGATTATCCCGGGGAAGCCTACAGCGCATACTCTGGGGCTGGCAATTTACTGGATTCTACCATCTTAATTTGGCGAATGTTTGAGAACATTCTCTCTGTGAGAATGTAAAACTCAGGGGACCGGAGCGAGTCTGGCCAGCAGGGGTCCAGATAAACTTTCGCTGCTTGTCCTTTCTTGTTGACATCTGTGATCCATCCACGATGACTTTTTCAGTCCAGTGTGAGGCACGGGTTGAGATTTGCTGTGTTTCCATGGAGATGCCCAGCTGCCCCTGCACCACCCTGCTCTCTTGTTTGGTGCATTTGCTTTGCCCGGCCCAACTGTCCGGGTGTGTCTCACCGACTCACAGACTTCCCATCTCTTCAAGGCCTCCCCCAGCAAATTCATTATTCATTTATTCTACACATTCACTTTCTCTGATGTGTCAGGTGTGGGAACCAGGATTCTAGGATCGGTGGAGTCACCAGCCCAGGGAAACAGACTCTGGAGACCAACATCAAGGTGCAGATCCACTGTGTTGTGTAGCAGCAAGTGCTTTTATACAGCCTATAGGCCAATGAGGAATCAACAGGAGGTCTGGAGTGGCCAACCATCCCATTGTCACTACGGGGAGGTGCCCAGCGGACAGCACCCGAGGGGAGGCAGCCACCTCCCTGTTCTGGGCTTCTGCTAGCTCTCGAGAATCCTCTGCTGTGTGTCACGCGGTATGCCAGAGGACGTGGACACTGTTAGAGTGCTACGGAAGCTTCCTTCACTGCACTGGGCCCCACCTAGGGGCTCCAGCACCCGGATGAAGCATTGTGTTTGGCACTGAGCGTGTCAGGTGCCGAGGAGAGAGTGGAGAGGGAGTCAGAGGCCACTCCTATCCTCAACAGGGGGGAAGCAGAGTCACAGAAGAAGACAGGGTAGCGTCTCAGTGACGTGTACGTAGGCTGTCACCAACAGATCCTTCCTGGAGAACAGATGTGGCACTGGGAACCTCAGGGGTACCGAGGGACTTGATAGACAGAGGACCCAGGGCCAGGAAGCGTGTCATTTTTCCATATCCCCAACTTGCAGAACACTGGTATACTTGGTACACTTGAGAGTGTATCTCCCTAGACGGTTGGGCATTCCTTCGGAAGTTGGACAGACGGTGGCTTTCAAAAACCCCCGCTTCAGAGCTAAGCACAGGGTTGGAAGTTGGGTAGGTACTCCATGCCTGCTAGCCTGTGGTGGAAGGGTGACGGCAGTCTGTTTTCTAGTCATTCTGGTGATGTTAGAACCCGGCTATCTGCTCAAGGGCGGGGCACGCACCCAGTTCTGGAGGCTCTCAGACTGGGTGCCATCTTGGCTTTGTCCCGTGACAGCTAGTTCACGGGAGCCTGCTTCCAAGGCTTCTTGGGTTTCAGCTCCCTCGTCTGAAAAGGATATGTCAGCCTACCGACCTCATGGTTTTGCTTAGAAGGTAAAAGGAAGAAATCACAGAAAATCCCTGTTCCCCGCAGCCAGTGCTCAGCAAGACCTTAGTTCCCTGCCTGCCCACTGGGACTTGGAAAGGCAGCCTTGCACGATGGAAAAGCCAGCCGTGGGGTGACGTACCATAGGGACTGAACACGGACACCGTCACCTCTGCGCTTTGATTCTCCGAATCCGTGTGCTTGTCTGTAGAGTGGGGTAATTGCTCCTGCTTTTGAGGAATTTGGGGACGGAAGATTCATTGAGACCATTTATGTCAAGTGCCTGCCGTGTTCCAGGAGCCAGTAATGGCTGCTATCAATCTCACCCTGAAAAGCCGCTTGCTGAGTGTGAACTAGGGTTGGGCGAGGTCCGCCTGGCCATAGTAGCTGATCAATAAGCAGGCAGTGAATGACTATCTGATTTTGTGTGGCCACATGTCATCTGAGGCAGAGGTGGTGGACGGGGCAGGAAGGGACAGCAAGTGAGTTGTGAGTGGTGTGCCGGTGCCACCGGTCACCCTAGGACACGTTCCAGGACTCTGGGTCCCAGACACTGCCAGCCTCTCCCCTGTAACTTTGCCCCCCTGAGTCATGATGGAACTGACCTCCCCTTTCTTCCCAACAAGGAGCATCTACCATATGGCCATGTCTTCAGCTGGACCGGAACTGGGTGAAGCCCAGAGGCAAGTGGCCAAGTGTGCCTGTGGGGGCCCTCGGAGACAGCTGCTCCTGTGTCACAGCCTGGCTGCAGTGGCTGCCCCAACCGGCTGCCAGGACATCCTGCTGCCTTCTTACCAAAGACTGGCTCCTCCCTTCCCAGAGACAGGTGGCTGCTGAAGGTAGCGAGGGGCCCTCCAACTCTTCCTTTTCTGCTGGCAACACACACGCAGGCTTGTTCAACCCCAGGCCCAACAGACCAGAGAGAAAAAACTAGATTAAGGAAGGAGTTCCTGATGCACAGTGAGGCCTGTGCCCTGCCCTTGACAGGAAGGAGAGTGCACAGGGGCATGCGGGGCGATAACATGAGAGAAAGCGGTGGGAACGGGTGTTCAGTTCCCACCCCTTCATGTTGCTTTCCAGAAAATATTTTTTTTTTTTTTGAGACAGTGTTTCTCTACAGCCTTGGTTGTCCTGGAACTTGCTCTGTAGACCAGGCTAGCCTCAGACTTACAGGGATCTGCTTGCCTCTGACTCCCGCGTACTATGATTAAAGGCATGCACAGCGGCCCAGCAAAAAATATTTCCTTAAAAGTTGTATTTGTTTTTGTTGTACGTATATGAGTGTTTTGCCTGCATGTATGTCTGTGCACCATGTGAATGCAATGCCTTTGAGGACAGAAGAGAACGTCAGATTCCCCGGAACCACTGCAGATGGCTGTGAGCCACCATCTGGGTGCTGGGAATCGAACTTGTGTCTTAACCACTAAGTCCTCTCTCCACTCCCTAAAAGACCTTCTCAAGTCCACGCAGTCAGTATGTGAGGCCAGGTTGTCTCTCCTATCCTTATGAGGAAAACAAGGTCCAGAATGGAGAAGGGATGACCTAGGACCACAAAGCATGCGGTCCATAGGTACCAGAGGTGGAGCATACACTCCTCGTGCTGGGCTCCAATTTCATAGTCTTTCCTTTGCATTAGATTCTCAATGTGGAGCTGTGTGTGTGTGTGTGTGTGTGTGTGTGTGTGTGTGTGTTAAGTGGAGACAAATCTTATGGCTCTGAAGGCTGATAATTCCTGATGCTTAAAATGCAGAGCTAAGGCTAGGTTAGAATTCCTCATACTCATGTTTCCAGCTCTTATACAATTGTAACATGTATAAATATAAACAAAATTCCACAGAGATTCTGGGTTACAACCCTGCCAGAATTCAAATGTTAGCCACTGATAGGATCAGTGGAGGAGGATGCTGACCTGGAGTGGCGTTGGAATTTGCTAGGTCTAGGCCCGTGTGGATTCCCTGCTGGTGCTGTTTCTGGACCTGTGTTTTCATTCAAGACCCTCACAGAGTCACGTGCCCTTCACAGATGGTGGCCTGTCGGGTCCTTAATTAGGCTCAGGAGCTGGTAAAAAGCAAGGAAGTGCACTCCCCTCCCCACGACACTTCTGTGATTGCAAACCAAAGCCTGGGTGTGTGAGATTAGAGAAAATGCTGTATTTCAAGTCTGACTTTACTTTAAGAAGAATTGTTGCTTTATTTTTTTTTAATTATATGTACATATGTATGTGTGTGCCTGTCTGTGGGCCTGTGCATGTGAGGACAGCACAGAAGAGGGGATCCCCTGAGCGGGAGTCATAGGTGATTGTGAGCCCCCTGTGGGTGCTGGGACCCATACTTGGGACCTCTGCAGGAACAGTGCACACGCTTTCCCACTGAGTCATCTTAGAATCTGACCTTTCATTAACACAGACTGCAAGAGAGACATTTGTTCTCTCTCTCTCTCTCTCTCTCTCTCTCTCTCTCTCCCTCTCCCTCTCCCTCTCTCTGTATGTATGTATGTATGTATGTATGTATGTATGTGTGTCTGTGTATGTACATGTGATTGTGTTTGTAAGGGTGTACATGCACATATATGCACCCATGTGCGGAAGCCAGAGAACACCGGAACAACACCCTCTTCTTTGTTTTTTGAGACAGGATCTCTCATTATCCAGCAAGCTAATCTGTCTGGCAAGCAGGGCCCAGGGACCTGTCTGCCTCCGCCCCCTACCCCTACTGAGATTTGAACCCTTCTCCACGATGCCCCAGTTTTTCTGTGGGTTTTGGAGCCTGTGCTCTGGTTTGTGCTAGGCCTGGAGGCACATTACCAAAGCCCGCTCTCTGATTCTAACTTTAGTTTTCCTAAGGAGACTTCAATCTGAGTGAGGATTGTCTGCCCGAAAGTTGGGTGTACACGCCGCTTGCCTGGCAGCCAGGCACACTTAATTAAATGTTGTCATTGGCCTCAATGGCTTGTGTGAACACACAGATACACGTTAGCACCGAGAGGCTTGCTTGTGTGGGAGTGGATGGCCCTTTGCAGTTTTTGACCATGTGGATTTTTTAAGAGATTATCTTTACGTAAAAACATCAGGGTGTGCTCAGTCCCGGTGCCCTGGCTGCAGGGTCAGAAGACAACTAATGGACAGTCCTGCCTTTGTGACTTGCCTGGGATTTAGGCTGAGCTGGCCAGCGGAGCCTGTAATTGCACGTTCAACATCGCTCTTTCCAATCTGCGGCAGGGGGCTCTGCAAAGCATCCCTTGACTGCCACAAGGGCTTAGGACAGTATGTCCTCTGGGGTGCAACAGAATGACTCTCACCTAAGGGACAGCAAAGCCATTCTCTGTAGTAGATCTTGCAGGGGGGGGACAGGATCCTTTTACCCGACAGATTTTGAGGAAAAAAAAAAAAAAAGGACCTTATGGCTTCTTTCTTTTTCTTTCAAATAAAGTTGGCTCCTGTCGGTCAGGTCACTTGTCCTATAATAGAGTGACATATTTGGGAATACGGTTGTTGGAGTAAGGCTCTGCAGATTGCAATTCCAGCAATAGTGCTCATTGGCTGTGTGGCCTTGGAGGAATTACTTAACCTCTCTGTACTTCTTTTTTTAAAAAATGGTTTTTTATTATTATTCATGTAATATATATATATGTGTATATATATATACATACACACATATACATATACATATACATGTACATATACATATACATATACATATATATATATATCCCCAACCCTTCTTGTCCCCTCTTACTCATGTTTATCCTTTCCTAGTCCCCAACTGGATCCCCTTCTGTTTTCACATCTTTTCTCCTTCTCCCTCTTCCCTTCTCCTTCCTCCGTCCTCTGCCCTCCGTCCTCCCTCTCTGCCATCAGAATGTCCAACATAGACAGGTCTTCTCTCTGATGTCCTGGTGCTCTGACTGTCTCCCTTAGCACCCTACAGATGTGTCAGTTTCTCTGCCCGTCTGCATCCTATTGGCTCTCTGAACAAACCCCGCCTCTGCCTGGCCTGCTTCCCAGTCTACAGACCTGGGAGTCTCCCTTGGTTTTCACCTCTTGGCCCTGCTTCCTCTGCCCCCAGGTCTTCAGCACACCCTGCACTTACCGCACCACGGTCCAGACCATGTGAGGTTTCTTTACACTCCTGGAGCAGCTTCGTGCCCCCAGACAACTTTCCCCATGCCCACAGCAGTCATAAATCCCAGAAGGGGACCTCTGAGCTACTGACCCCCAAAGATGCCACGCCGATTCCTCCAGGACCGTTTGCTAAAGCCCCCAGCATCCATCACCATCTGAACACCACTTTGCTCTGCAGAGTTAGAGCGCTAACCATTGCACCGTGGGCCCCTGCTTTGTTCTCCAGCAGCCACAAGCTGCTTTGAGCCCCAGAGTCCACCCCTTTCCCTCCTGCCTCTGGCATCTCCTCTGTGCTTCTCCAGTGACCTGGCTCCCACTCCTTTCTGCTCACCCTCTGGATGTCCTGACTGGTGCCTTCCTGTTCATTTGATGCAGGCTTTCCTCTGGGGAGGATCCCTGAAGACCCCCCCTTCCATCATCACTAGGACTGTCAGCCGCACTGTCTCCCACAGCTGCCCACAGTTAATCCCTCTTCCTCTGCTTGCCATGTCCTGTCACCCCATTGCCTCGTTGTCAATGCTGCTGATGTCAATTTTACAGGCTGATACTGGGCACAGATGTCACATCCTAGGCAAATGTGTCATTGTACCCTTCTGCCTAATATGGAGCCTTCCCAAGAGCACTTTGCTGATACCAGCAGCATCCCGCAGGTAGCTACAAAGCACCTGGGTGGGTGATGGGGCTGCATTGTGAACAGAACTCATGTGGTCCCCAATCCAAAGACAGGCATTCCTCTAGACCTAGAGGAAAGCAGGAGGTAAACCGAGCCAACATGCCAGGTACCGCGCCCTTGTTCACCTAGCACTAATGGAGAGGTGGGACAGGACGAGGGAGGCTGGAGAAGAAAGTGGCTCTGCCTCCAGATTCCAGTGCCTTGTTCCCCTGCAGCTCAGGCTGGGGCTCCGTGCAGCTGGTTCCAGCTCACAGCAGGCCACAGACAAATGGGTCACTGCAAGACACAGAAGCCCCGAGTGCATTTCAGCCAATAGGGGTGATAGCCTCTGTCCGCCAGCTTCTCACTGGCTCCATAACTGTGATGCTAACTCCCCCTTTCTCTCTGTCTCTCTGCCCCCCTTCTCTCTCCCTCCCCCACCAATCATCAATTGCATATAGAGTTTCAGGGAGAAAGGGGCCTCATAAGCTTGTACACCCGCTGTGAGGTCCCCTAGTGGGACCGTGTGTCCACACTGGAGAAAGGTAGTGAACACACACCTGCCGGCAGGGCTGGGCCCTGTCTGCACAGCTCCAGGGTCTCCATTCCCTGGCCTGAGACCATCGGGCTCAGGAAGGCTGGCAGCCCCATCTTTACAGCCCTTCCCTGCACCTAGACAGCTGGGATGGCCGGGACCTTCATGTAGGCAGGCTTTCCCCTGCTGTCGGCTCTAAAATCCATCCATACCTCTCCATTCTGGTCTGGATTTTGTTTTTATGACTCTTACACCTTGGATCTTTAATTATTGAGTGAAACACATGAAAAAGTCAAGCGAACAGAGTGACTCTCTATTCAGACATCTGTCTGGCCTCCGTAATACAGCCCAAAGTTAAATGTGTGTGTGTGTGTGTGTGTGTGTGTGTGTGTGTGTGTGTAAGCAAGTGTCCCCAGAGCAGCACCTTCCTGTGTGCCACACAAAGGCCGTAGGACACAGGCCTTCCTCAGCCTTTACCCGACTAGTCGGCTATGTGTCTCCTGGCAGTGTTCCATGTATCTGGGTGTCACAGAACCAAGCAGCGCTGGACAACAGTAGGTGCTCAGGAAGGGATTTTTGACTGGACCCGAATTTGACAGGCACCTGGCGCGTCAGCCATGTCAGACACTGCTTAAGGAAGATTTGCCTGTAAGTCATGTCAAGCACACATGGTGGCTTGTGTATTTGCCAGCCGCAATGACAATTAGACAGCAGGTGACATTCACTGAGCGCTCTGTCTGGCGCTCGAGCTGTTCAACACTGTAGGCTTGCGCTCGGGTATCACCCTCCAAGCACAACTGCACAGTCCACAGGGTTCCTGTTTCCCTTGGCAGAGGACGTGTCTGAGGCACAGAGAGGTTAAGTGCCCTGTCCCAGATTGCTCAGCGTATCAGTGGTGGAGTAGGATTCCAACGCAGTTAGTTTGTCCAGGTGACATTTTCTGTGTCCTAGTATGCACTGGGCATGTTCTAGGTGTGGGACAACCCATGGAATGGGCAGGTCTCTGTGCGAGTTCACAGAGGGCTTGAGAAATTGAGCTGCTGGGCCAACCTTGGTGTTTCTGCCTCAGAAGGTAAAGGCCGGATCGTGTCTAACGAGTTTCCAACAGCTGATGGAAAGCTGCCGTGTTTAGTGGATCTACGAGGACGGCTCAGCCATGTTTGCCAGCACACATGTACACAGGTGGGCGCAGGAGAGAAAACACATCTAGTCACAGGGTCGGTTCCACTCTGGCATTCCCTGCTCGGACACTGAGCCCAACGCCACCTGCCTTGTCCAGTGTGATAGGAGCGGGCCGGGTGGTGATGGTCCCCAAAAGTCACAGCTGCTATTAGAAATGTTAATGGGCCAGTCACTGTGCAAACACCTCATGGATCCTCTCAGTGAACCCCAGTAGAGCTCTCTGTCAGGCGAGGGGACCGAGGCCCTGCCTGGTGACGCCCAGGAAGTCTATGTAAGCTTCCTGACTTCCATGGGCTGCCAGGGTGGGGCTGGTCTCGGCGTCTTCTGAGGGTCTTCCCGCTCATAGATTTGTTTTTTTGAGATTGGGTGGTCCTGACCTGGAAGCTTCTCAGCCTCTAGCTTTGGGGGTCAAGGGTCAGCACTGGAAATCCACTGGATTAATGGATCTAAGAACAAGAAAAGCTCCGCCATGTGTGAGTACCCGCCATTTACAGGTGTCCGCGAGAGGCAGAATGTATCCAGGGACGGTGTATAACGGGAACACAACTAGAACCTGGAATTCTAGACAACTCAGGAGTCACCTCGAATGGCACGGCCGCTGTGCATGTTGTGAGTCTGTGTAAGAGGTGAAGCCAAGAGGCATACCAAGGGTTATGGTCCTTCTTAAACTTCAAGGTCCCCCATGGTGACACCTGGTAGTGCGTTCGTGATGGTGTGTGTTTCAGGGACACTCTTTCAGGCCCATAGCAAACCCAGGGGAGGGATGAGGAACAACCCTCCTTTCTACAGGTAAAGCCAGCTTCTGGCCCACTGCCATATAGCTGGAAGCTAAGAGAAGGACCCATAGGGAAGGCCTCTAGAAACTGCCTCTCCTCTCCTCGCCTCTACTTCGGTTCTCAGCCATCTCTTCATCTGGTCAGTCCTGCTCCAAACCTGCTGCTAGGGCTTCAGAAACAGTCTACTAGCTGCCTTTAAGATGGCCCAGAAGCCATTCAGAACCCCCATCGCAGAGACCATGGTACTAGGGAGGCAGCATTGGGTTGACAAGGCCATAGGTCCTCTGCTGGGGCCCGAGGATGCACTGCAAGGAATCTCAGTGCCACTAACCTTGGCACCTTCTTAGGAACAGGTCAGTGGTGGATTTCAAAACTCAAGCTCATGTCTGCCCTTGTGTGTACACATGTGTGTTCGTGTGTGTGTGTGTGTGTGTGTGTGTGTATGCACTCGAGTGCGTGCGTGTGTGTGTGTGTGTGTGTGTGTGTGTGTGTGTGTGTGTGAGAGAGAGAGAGAGAGAGAGAGAGAGAGAGAGAGAGAGAGAGAGAGAGGACAACCCTGTGCATCATTTCTCAGGCATTACCCCCATTTTTCTTTGAGACAGAGTCTTTCGCTGGCTGGAACTCACCAAGTAGGCTAGACTACCCAGCTCGTGAGCCTCATCTCCTCAGTGCTGGGGCTGTAAGTGTGAGCCACCATCTGTGAGTGCTGAGAAGTGTAAGCCCTCTTGACTGCTACACCATCTTCCCAGACCCTCGAATGCATTCCAGATCCAGAGCAAAGATCTCTGGCTGGGGAATCCAAGGACTCATCCCAGCTCTCCCACTCACTTGCTGTGTGACTCGGGGGAAGCTCCAGCCCCATTCTGGACCTCATTTTAAATGAGGACGAGAACAGGCACCCTTTGTGGGCTCTGTCATAGGGGAACCTATTCCGTGTTGAGGCTGCTCTTGTGCCTGCCCCTCTGAGAGGCAGGGTGCTTTGGGGAGGGGCACTGACTCCTCCTCTCTGTCAGTGTCTAGGGTCTAGACAGACTTTACGCACTCTGGTGCAGAGAGCATTGTCCTGAATGAAGGAGCTCCCGGCAGTGCCGTGGGCGGCTCAGCTCTGCACAGGGTAACACGTCAGATGCTCACCGGTGCTAGATTCTCGTTGGAATCTTTAAAAAGGAACAGCGCTAGGTTTTGTCTGATTTGATGAGAGAGCTCAGATTCAGAGAAACCATGTTTATCTTTAACTGCAGCTAATTTTTTTTTTTTTAAAGTAAAACCTTCCGACAGTAATTTGACTGTATGGGTTTTCTATCTCTAGTCATTTTCTTAGGAAAAAAAAAAAGAATGAAAGGGGAAAATGAGAACAAGGGCTCACAGCAGCAGGGGATGCTGCCTGGGAATTTAAAGGTGCAGGCATGGGAACAGCAGCCTCGCCGGCTGGCCAGAGCTGTGCTCGGCAATGTGAGGCTTAGTGGCAGCTCCAGGCTCACAGGGTTGGAGCGCTCCAACCCCAGCCCTGTTGCTGGTGCTGGCCTGCGGCAGTCTCAAAAGAGATGCTTCTGCTGAGCCCCAGAGCTGCGGCTCCGGCCAAGCAGGACACCAGGGACCTGATTCATTGCTGACTAACTCACTTGCCCTTCCTTCCTTCCTTCCTTCCTTCCTTCCTTCCTTCCTTCCTTGCTTCTCTCTCCCTTCCCTTCTCTCTTTTTCTTTCCTTCTTCCCCCTCTATCCCTCCAGCCAACCTCTCTTCCCCCTCTTTCTTCTTCCTTTCTTCCATCTTCCCTTTTCCTTCCTTTTCTTTATCCATCCCTTTCTCTTTTCCTCTCTCCTTCCTTCCCCACCCCTTCTCTTCCCTTTTTCCTCCTCTCCCCAGCCCTCCCCTCCCCCTCCTCCCCTCCCCCACCCTCCCATAGACTCCTAAGCACTTGTGCCCTCGCCTGTCTTTCCTCTTTCCCCCTGCTTAGGTTTTTACTGGCTGGAATGTGGGTTCAGGATGGAACTGTTGGGTCTCATCGGTGCCTTACACTCTGTCTCAGTGAAGACACTATTTATGGAAGGTCTTTGTGCTTTGCAGAGGCAAGCCAGGGGAGCACGCTCACAGGAGCTGAGTCATGTTTGCTTCTAGTCTGTTCAATGGTTTGCTTTCAAAATCTGGCTTACCAGTCCTTTCCACCAAAGACTCTGGCCCCATCATTAAAAGACACCACTTTATCCAAGCAGTAAAATCACCTAATGAAGAGTCTGTGGGTACAAAGAAGGAGGACTCAGCCTTGATCTTGGCCGGAGGAAGGAGAGATGGCTGTAGAGTAAACTAAAAGCCCCTACGTGATTAATGAATTCATGGCGATCTGTGTATGCCATTGACACACTGTTACCCCCACAAGCAGGTTCTCAATCCTCTTCCTTGTTCTACAGACAAGGAAACTGAGGCTTGGAGAGCTTACAAAACATGGCCAGGGCGGCGCAGAGAGAAGGCGGCACGGCTGACATCACACGCCCCTGTGTTGCCACCTAAGAGCACCTGTATTCTGCTGAGCAATGCTTGAAAGCAGCAGGCTTGAGACCAGTGAGACCAGAGTTGGCCCGCAAGAGACGCAGGGACCAGGGGAAGCCCCTCCCCCCTCCCATGGCGTCTCTGGGCATGGGAAATGGGCTCACTTGGGAACTCGTGCATTCATGTGCGTGTGCACTCAAGGAATGGGGGAGAGCACCAGGGTAATATATAATTAAAGCTTATTTTAGATTTTAAGAGCAGGGCATGCTCATGGCAATGCCGACAGTGGGTACAGAAACAGGCGGCGGAGGAAGGGCCGTGCTCTTCCCACACTCAATGGGAAGGAGAGCCAGCTGGGCTGGGAGTTCCCCTCCTCAGTTCACCTGCTCTTGTCTATGGGCAAGTTGTCATGGAGACAACCAGAACACAGTACATGGTGAGTCTGGGTGCTTGGGGTAGCTGGGCTACTGACATCTGGTAACATCTTTGACTCTTTTTGTCTTTAAGATGGATTTTATGGCTATCAAAATAGGATCAAATCTTTGGGCTGCCTTTTCCCAGATTGAGGGCTTGGATAAAATTTGACATGATGGTGAGAAGAAAGCAGATATAAAACCAGGCAATCAACATGATCTGACTCTTCAGATGTGAGCTTGCATCTGTCCAAAAAAAAAAAAAAAAAAAAAAAAAAAGCCAACGAGCCTTCCACTGGTTTTCTGTTCTCACAGGTGAGAGCTTTGTGAGCTGTTTTAACCATCTTCTTGGTGCTCTTCTGTATTTACTATAGCTGGTTATTCTTTTTTTTTTTTTTTTTTTTTTTTTAGTGCAATGGCATGTTTTGCATGTATGATTGGAGAACAAAGCATACTATTTATAAAGGTGAATAGACATTTGAGGACAAGATGCTTTTGAGAGGGGCAGAGTGACTGGTGTGCACAGAGACAAAATAAAGCAGCCATTTCCTGTTGACCCGAGTCAGCACTCCGGTCCTCGTGGGTGTCGAGGGCTGGGGGGCCATGGAAGATGCTTTCTTATGTTTCTGCAATCTTTGCCTAATGATGCCTCAGCTCAGTACCTTTCTGATAGAACACCAGCTGTTCAAAGGGCAAGTCCTCTCCACAGGAACCCCTGAAGTTACTGTGTGTGTGTGTGTGTGTGTGTGTGTGTGCGCGCGCGCGCGGACAACAGGCTTGAGTGTTAGTATTTGTGTACCATCTACCTTTCTTCTTTCACTAGGTTTCTCACTGGCTAAGATAGGCTGGCTGGCCAGGGAGTCCTCAGAATCCCCCTGCCTCTGTCTTTCTAGCCCTGGGATTACATGTGTGCATCACAACACTTGACTTTTTTTTTTTTTTAAAAAAACATAGGTTATGGAGCTCTCGTTTCATTAAGTGAACCATCTCCTAAGCCCTCAAAGTACTCTCTTATTTCTGTTTTTCCTTCCTAGCGAAAGTTTTGGGGTTTTCCCATAGGCATCTGCAGAAATCAAACAGAAGAGGCAGGTAGGGGAAATGACCCGCAGTTTAAGCTGTATGAGTGGGTAGGTGCTACAAACTGTCCCCAGCTTGACATGTACTTGAGGAATGTAACTGTCAGGAGTGCCACTGAAAACCGCCATGGACTAGGTAGGCTAGCAGGAGATTATGGGTCTTGGGACCTCCCTGAGACCATGGGTGTAGGAAACAGTGGACAGGGCAGCCCAAGGTCAGGATGGCTTTTCTGCTGGCCTGTAATAGAGCTGGACACAAACTCAAAACCACAGGAGCCCTGGATGGCTTTTCAGACTCCACGCTAGGCTGTCAGTGTCTATCTTTTTAGACATGAGCTCTCACTGTGGACGTTTGGGTAGGGGTGGCAGGAAGAGTGGTGGCGAAAGTGGGGTAGGGTGGTGAGAACCGCAGGAAGGTGGGTGTAGAGGTGGGCAGGTGCCTGAGCTGCTTCCCAGCTGGTGCAGGGTGCTGGGTTGGCACACAGAGCTGGCACTGCTCTGCTCACTCCTGGGTAGGGTGTGCACTTCCTGCAGAGCAATGTGAGGCAGGACAGAGTGCGGCAAAGCCCAGCCCCAAGTGTCTGTGTAGGAGGACTAGATAGGACATGTCAGGGTAGCCCTATCCCTCACAGGGAAGGTGACCCACTGGACTCCACACGCTCTTCCTGACTAGGTAGCTAGCAGAATCTTGGTCAATAGTAGGGATGGTCTCATGATCAAAATGTCTGGAAAAGCAGCCTCTTTGCTAGAGTCTAGAGTGACTCTTTCAGGTCACATGGATATTGTCCTTGTGACTGTTCAGCCCCCAAACTTTGTACCTGTCCCTCTACCAGCCTCGAGGACAATGAGAAAAACAGACCAACAGGCTACAGCTGGCCTGTTCTGTGAGTGACCCACTTCTTTATAGGGAACCCAGCTGGTGGAGCGTTTCTCTACTTCTAGCTCCATCCATTTTAGGAGAGACAAGGAACAGGGGGAAGTTCAATGTGGACACGACAGAGGCTGTCCCAGCTTCTGTCCAGGGTCTGAGATAGAAAAGAGCCGTGGCTCAGATGCTCCCAGGAGTCGGTATCAATTGGATCCATTTCCCATATGTCTTCTTTTTTTAAATGAGGAAGCAGAGTAGCGGAAGGCAGCTCTGTCTTGCAGAGCGCGATGCACTGTGTAGTCGTGTGCAGAGGTGGGCTTTGGAGCTTCTGCAATTAGAAACCCACGGGAGAGACACTCGTTGCTAGAATGATTCAGACGCTGTTCCGACAGAAGCGGAATGACCTATTTTCTGAGATTCTTTTAAAAGTGGAAATTCGTTTTGTGTCAATTGCCCTAAGTGACCCCTAAGAGACACAGAATGGCCCAGAGGTGACATCTGGGGGCTTTTGGGGACCTATGGTGAAGTTCAGTTCCCATGTCATGACTGGTTGGGGTCCCAGGACTCACCTGTCCACTAGCCTTCAATAAGCCTGAGGATGAAAGAGGTAGAGCGCTCTTCTCTCCTCCTACCCTTCGTCCAGATCTCCCAAGCTTTCTATCCTCAGTCTTTCATCTCGATATTCATGGCCCATGTTGCGAATACTCCAGACTTCTGCTTGTTACCTGTGTTGGCCAGTTCCCTGTCCTTTTCTTGGTGACATCACATGAGCTACCAACTCCCTCTGGCTTCACCTGTCCTCATCTTTCCCATCCCCTTGACACCTTTCCCACCTCACTGGCTTAACTTTCTCAGCCTCTCTGTGCTCTTCCTCATCTCCTCCAGATCTGCAGAGACCAACCAACTTCCTCTCTTACCAAGCTATACTCACTCTTCAAGTCTCCTGATAAGCCAATATCCTTACCATGGGCTTGGAGGCCCTAATCCAGTCAGTCCCAGGGTCAGCCTAGTCTAAGACTCCCTTAGTCTTAGTTGCTGTTCTGGAAACCACAAAACACATTCCTGGTTCAAATCTCTCCTTCCCTCTATCCCCAGTCTATTTGCCCCATCTTCTAGTCTTTTGCTTATCATTACAGTAATCGTCCCTGACCTCCAGTAACCCAGCATGTCCCTGCTTTACCTTTCTGCATCCTTAAGCCTTCCTTCTCTGTCTTCAGAGCACACCTGGTCACTGGATACATTGTATTGACCCACACCTAGTCACTGGATACATTGCATTCATAGCACACCTGGACACTGGATACATTGTATTCATAGCACACCTGGTCACTGGATACATTGTATTCATAGCACACCTGGTCACTGGATACATTGTATTCATCCCTGGATAAATTGTATATCTATTTGTACATTCATTATCCCAGTGAAACATTTGCTTTGTGAGGTTGAGGGAACTTGAGGGGTACATGTACACCTTCAGCTTCCATCCAGGGTGACTGCCACCAGGTATCAAAGTCATTATTTTTCCCAGCTGTAAGATCTCAGGGTTGAAGCCGGTGGGATAGCTCAGCCGAGAAAATGCTTGCTGCCAAGACCAATGACCTAAGTTTAATTCCTGGGACCCGCATGGTGGAAACACAATTGACAGATATGAGTTATCCTCTGGTCTTCATACTGCCACCTATCTCAGATTGCACAGAAAATAAATAAAATGTACTAATGTGCCCCTACCCCCCAGGGTCTGTGCTTACAAAGCAATAGGAAGTGACAATGACTTCCCAGGCTCTCTTTGGAGTCTCCAGGTACCCAATCAGTAGCATAGGGAAGGGATGTCAAAAGTTTATAAGGGAATAGATCCAAACAGGATGACTGATGTTGACAGGCCTCAGATCAGTACACATCCCAAACTTCCTGAAATGCCGTTCTGAGTGATACGGGCAGACGGCCGTTTAGACACATCTGTTTCAGAGGCAGTTTGACCTATGGTGAGAATGTCAAATGAATTGAAAACATTCTGACATTTTAAGAGCTTTAATTTACTCCAGATAGAAGCCATAGCATCAGAATATGTCAAGTTCATAAGGCTTGGGCTCACCAACTGGAACACGTGCCTACATGGTGCAAGGGTATGCCAGTGAGCCGACTGACTCACGGAAGGAGAGCACCGCAGAAACGGAGGGCACGTCTCCAAACCACAGCTGAGGCTCAGAATGGGGAATACCTGACATGCTCACTGCAGTCTGAAGATGGGTTAAACATGGAATTAAACAACAGCCAAGGAGATTTAGGTCAGGACAGGGCTGACGACAGTCACTCGTCAGTGGTGTGTATACAGTAGGCAAAACACTGACTTTGGCTTAGATGAGTGGGGGTTGAGCCTCGGCTCTGCATCACACAGGCTAAGCACCAGCAGGCTACTCGCCTAGCAGCTTATTTTTGGCTCCTGCCTCTGAGAAGAACAGGGAGACTGAATCACTCAAACCTATTTCCCTTCCTGTGGGTCACCCAAACCCGCTTCTCTTACATTCCCATGGTCAGACTGGCCATCCCACACATTCCCTTCCAGCGATGCAAACTGAACTGAACCCTGGCTAGTGGGCTGTGGAAATTGTGTGCTACCTCCAGGCCTGACCCTTAAGGGCCACTCCAATGTGACTAGCTTTCTCTTTCCCTTCTGGCTTGAGGAAGAGGGTCGTGGCAACTTCTGAAGCTGTGTGACAAAGACAGTGGAGCCTTAAGACAGAAAGATACGTGTCTCTGAACTTACAATTGAAGAGTTCCCTATTTGAATTTAAAGCAAGAATCAAATGTGTCTGTACTGAGCTCCGTGGTCTAGGAACTTGGTTGTAAAGGATGCCCTCACCTATGAAAAACAATGCACAAAACCCTTTGCATTTGGAGTTCCCAGGCAGACCTAGGTCTACAGCAGGGGTCCCAGGAGACCAGTGTTTCCAAGCCTCTTGCTCACTGGTCACTATAGTCAGTACACACAAACTTGTGTAGTGTTTTGTTGATCTCTGAAGGGGATTCCAGAAACACAGGGAAGGGGCCGGGAGATGGCTTGGTTGGTAAAGTGTTTGCCTTGATTGCCCAGGGATCTGAGTTAAATTCCCAGAAGTCACATTAAAAGTCATGGAGCTCGAAAGAAGGATCAATGGTTAAGAGCGCTGGCTGCTCTACCAAAGGACCTAGATTAATTCCCAGCAGCCACCGGGTGGCTCACAGATGTCTGACTTCAGTTCTAGGGGATCTGACACCCTGGTCCAGCTTCCACAAGCACCAGGCAAATACACCAAAACATACCAATCAAAACAAAAACAAACAAACAAACAAACAAAGCCAGCTGGTAGGCTGGGAAGACACTTAAGCATCTGCCTCTTAAACTTGAGGGCCAGGGTTCAAATCCCCAAAGCCCATGTGAAATGCTAGTAGGTGTGGCAGCCTGTCTGTAATTCAAGCTTCGAAAGATGGAAGTGACAACCTGGCTATCAAGACTAGACATATTGGCAAGCTCTGGGTTTGACTGAGAGACTCTGCTTCAGTGAATAAGGTGGAGGAGCAATCCATGTGACATTGACTTTGGGCCTTCACATGCATCCAAACACATGTGTGTTCACATGCATGAAAAACATGTATACACGCATGTACAACACACACACACACAAATAGACAAAAAACAAAGCTGGGTATGTAGCATGCTCTTGTAGTCCCAGGACTGAGGAGACAGTAACAAATGGTTCCTTGGGATTGTTGGCCTTCTAGCCTACCCTGTGTGGTGAGTTCCAGGCCAAAGAGAGACTGTGTCTTAAAAGTAAGAGGGCCATTCTTGAGGAATGATTGTTCTCTGGCTTCCACATCCATGCACACACACACACACACACACACACACACACACACGTACTTGTATGCACACAAACGTGCTCACATGCGGGAAACACAAAGCAGGGCCCTGGTTTCTTGTTCCCTGTCCTTTTTATGACAAGGCAACTGTCACGTGTGTGTGTGTGTGTGTGTGTGTGTGTGTGTATGTGTGTGTGTGTGTGTGTGTGTGTGTGTCCTAAGACATGAGGCTTCTGCAGGACAAGGTCAGAATGAGTGTCTCCAGCAATAACCATTAGAATTCAGAGGAAGGAGGTTCCTGTGGTCAGTTAGGAAAGACTTCATAAATCAGCCAGACAGCAGAAGACAGCAGCTACATGGGCCACCACAGATAATGGGCAATCTAGAAAGAATTTCTATTACATTTTCAGAAGAATGAGCATGATGTATTCATCCTCCTAGCAGATATTCATTGCTAACCACGTTAGCGATGTAGGCTCCTTAGAAAATTAACCTGGAATACGGAAAAGGCTATAAACGGGACAGATGCTTATTATTGAGCTATTTTATAATGTCAAAAGACAGAAACAACTCAGATGGCCAATGGGGAGAGGGTACCTAAGTGGATTGTGGTCTGTCTCTCCGATGTGCCACATCCCTAACAAACCTCACTGAGTGGAAGCAGCTCCCTGTCTTAGTGATGGCCGCACCAACGACCAATTCTCATGTCATAGCCACAGACCTGATTTCTCTCTTAAGGTCTTTGTCCCTTAGGGTGTGTGGTGGTTTGAATATGCTTGATCCAGGGAGTGGCGCCATTAGGAGGTGTGGCCTTTTGGAGTAGGTGTGGCCTTGTTGGAGGAAGTCTGTCACTGTGGGTGTGGACTTTGAGACCCTCCTCCTAGTTGCCTGTCTTCTCCTGGCTGCCTTTGGAACTAAAGTAGAACTCTCAGCTCCTTCTCCAGCACCATGCCTGCCTGCATGCTACCATACTTCCTGTCTTGATGATAATGGACTGAACCTCTGAACCTGTAAGCCAGCCCCAATTAAATGTTGTCCTTTATAAGAGTTGCCTTGGTCATGATGTCTCTTCACAGCAATAGAAACCCCAACTAAGACAGGGTGTCTTCTTATATGTTGCAGAGAGACCTCAGAAACACCGTAACAGTGGCCTGGCATTCATATTGCTTGGCTATGTTCCCTCCTGTATCCCTTGGATTTTATTTTCTCTTCTGGAGATACAGTCTCTCTGTGTAGCCCCGGCAGTCTTGAAACTTGCTGTTATAGACCAGGCTGGCCACCAGCTCACAGGGGTCCGCCTGCCATTCCCTCCCAAGTACTGGTAAAGGCACGCACTGGCTCGTATCACTGCTGTGGCTACATACTCTGGCCAAAGCACCCTAAGGAAGGGCGAGCTTATTTTGACTTGCGGTCTGAGAGCACAGTCCATAACGCTGGGGAAGCTGGTCATGTTGCATGTGCTGGCCGGAAGCAGGGGGATGAATGTGAATCAGCTTTTGCCTTCCTACCGAGCCCAGCTCGTGGAGGACGCACCCATGGTTAAGGCGGGTCTTCCCACCCCAGTTATCTAGACAGTCCCTCACAGACTTCCCCAGAGGGTTTGTCTCATAGGTGATTCTAGATCCTGACAAGCTGATAATGTCAACTGCCATACTCTTGCCCCATGCCACGAAATCCTCTCCCGAGGTGGCCGCATTCCCACTCCAGTGTAAACCAGTTTTGTGGGAATTTTCCTGGATGCCCGTTTTCCTTCCTTTCCGTGTCAATCCGTCAGACTTTGCATGCCTTTTAAATCCCCCCCCCCCACACTTCGATCTCCGTTGCCACGGTCCCACACTGCCACAGTGGTGGCTAAACTTTCCAGCTGGGATCCTCCTACCCCCAGGATCCTCTCCAGCACGGTCAAGATCAAATCGGATTCCCTCCCTCCCAGCGCTTCTTGCCTCTCAGTCTCCAGACGGCCTTTCTTGACTCATAGACAAAAAGACCTACACTTACAAGCCTGAGCCTCGATCTGCTTTCAGGCCATTTCCTTCCTCAACATTCCTTCCTTACAGTGCACTCGATGGAGAATTGCGGTCCCCAAGTTGCTTTCTCTGAGCCCTTTCTTCCATAGGCACCCACGCCAGGCTCTCACCTCCACGTCCTTCCTTTCTTTATCAACTCAGCCATCCTAGGAAAGCCCTCTCCTATCTGCAGGTCAGCCAGGCTGCTCGAGGACCCAGCTTAGCCAGTCCGAACAGGGGAGGAGAGGTGGCTTGAGGTGTTTGGTAGAGGGAGGAGTCAGTCTTCAGCAAACCTCTGTCCCCTAAAGTGCAGACGGGGCACCCTACCTCTAGACGCGAGGTGCCGGGGTGCCAGATCACAGCCGTGGTGCTGAGTTTGAGCCGAAACTAGTCATTTGTGGCTGTGCTGTCTCCTGGCCTCTTGTGGAGCTTAGCTCCTGGTTAACGAGCTTCCAAGCTACGAGTCCATTTGTATTCAATTGGTTCCTGTGGACGTGTTTTAGTTCCTTGAGTAAGACATTTCATTTTCTGGGTCTCAAGTTGTAACAGCAAGCCTTAGTGATACGGACAGGCATTCCCAATGCCAAAAGACTGGGGAATCTCAGGTCTCGAACAGGTGTGGAGAGAAGGGGGACCTGGAATTCAAGACCCTTCCTCAACCCCTTCAGAGGACCTTTGTCATTAACAGCAGAGAGCACAGCCAGTCCCTGCTGGCTGGCAAGGGCCCAGGGATTAACATCCAGGGTGCTAATGTCCTGATCTGGCCAGTGCTGAAGGTGACAACATCTGCTGTGTAAGGCTCTGGTGCCAGGGCTCGTGTGGCACCTTCTGGCTTTTGGAGCATCTGTCTTGGGAGGCAGCCTGGGTGGCCTTAAGGCTGAGCTCACCGCAGGCTCAGTGGCTGCTGTCAAGTGATAAAAGGCTCTTATTAGGGCCAACTGATTGACTTGCGCCATCAGTGTCTCAAGAAAACAATAGGGACCCATCTGATTTGGCTCTGTTCCTGAAGGTGCCCAGGGATTGGCAATTGAGTTACTGCTAAGTGGCTGGAGGCTGTGGTCACCGGTGTGAGGAAGGCGTTTGTGTACTGTGGGCTGTGTGTACTGTTCCCTTGGCACGCAGGATGTGGGAGGAGTTTGTTTTGTGTGTGCATGTACATGTGTGTGTGAGTGTATGGCACGCACATGGATGTGCAACTATGCATGCATGGCTGTGCACAAGTATGTGGAGGCGAAGGCCCATGTTGGATGTCTTCTGTATTGTTCCTCAACTTATTTTTAAGGCACTGCCTCCTTCCGTCCTAGAGTCACTGATTCAACTTTACTGGCTGGCCAGCAAGCTCTGGGGGTTCCTCCTGTCTCCACCTCCCCAGCATTGTGTCTCTGTGCACACGCGTGTGCGAGTGTGTGTGTGCATGTGTATGTGCATGCATGTGTGTGTAGGTGTGTGTAGGTGTGTATGTGTGTGCATGTGTATCTGTGTTCATGTGTATGTGTTTGCATGTGTGTGTATGTGTGCATGTGTATGTGTATGTGTATGTGCGTGCGTGCACGCACGTGTGTCTATGTGTGCGTGTGTGTATATATGTGTGTGTGCGTGTGCGTGTGCGTGTGTGTGTGTATGTGTGTGCGTGCACGTGTGTCTATGTGTGCGTGTGTGTATGTGTGTGTGTGTGTGCGTGCGCGTGCGCGTGCGTGTGCGTGTGCGTGTGCGTGTGTGTGTGTGTGTGTGTGTGTGTGTAGGTGCTGGGGCTCAAACTCAGATTCTTACGCTTGCCTGACCAGCACTTTACCATCATCTCTCCAGCCAACTTTATGTCCCTTGGAATTTTTCTTGCTGGTGTAGAGGTCAGAAGTCAGGAGTCAGAGGGAGGCCAGACTGCCTGTATCTGCTTAGGGGTGTCTCAAAAAGCCACCAGTTCAGTGGCTGGTCTGTTTGATAACCACCCTTCTGAGAGGACACTGCTGTATTCACATTCCTGATGAGGGTGAATGACCGGCCTCAAATCACACTGTCAGTAAAAGTGGAGGTGTGTGTGTGTGTGTGTGTGTGTGTGTGTGTGAAGATCACACCCATCTGCCACCTCCACACAACCTTTCCTCTTTGGGAGAGTGATGCTACTGTCATCACTGTGTTCGATAGCTCGCTAGCAGCAGAGCGGTCTCAGGTCTGCCTCTCTTCTCAGGTCTGTCTCTCTCTCATCACTGCTTGAGCCCAGAGGCTCCCTCTGGGAGACCACGAGGAACCCACAAGCAGGAGCTGTGCCTCCCCTCCTTCTGCCATGTCTTCTCATTGACAATCAGCGTGGCTCACCTCCTGGCTCCTGTTTTCCAAAGGCTTCCCACGGAGTGAGGCTAGAACCACAAACACTTACAGCGGCCCCAGATGCTCTGCATTGCTGGGCCCTTCCCCTCCTTTCCAATCCCCGCCCCCATCTGCTCATTCTTGCTCTGACCATGGTGTACTTCTGGTAGCTGTTTGAAGGACCAAGATGTTGCTTTGTCTTAAGGCCTCAACAGATGGCATTCCTTCCTCCTCCTCCTCTTCCTTCTCTTCCTTCTCTTCCTCCTCCTCCTCCTCTTCTTCTCCTTCTCCTCCTCCTCCTCCTCTTCTTCTCCTTCTCCTCCTCCTTCTCCTCCTCATCCTTCTTTTTTTTTTAAAGATTTATTTATTTATTATATTTAGTAAGTAAGTACACTGTAGCTGTCTCCAGACACTCCAGAAGAGGGAGCCAGATCTTGTTACAGCTGGTTGTGAGCCACCATGTGGTTGCTGGGATTTGAACTCAGGTCCTTCAGGAGATCAGCCAGTACTCTTAATGGCTGAGCCATCTCTCCAGACCGACGGCATTCCTTCTGACTGCACACTTTCCCTCAATTTTTGCCTCAGTGACTTCTCCTCAACTTAAGACTTTTTTTTTCTTGAATAATGTCTCTGAGGACCAGCCAGATGGCTTGACATGGGCGAAGACTCTTGTCTCCTAACCTGATGACTTGAGTTTGATTCCTGGAACCCATGAAAAAGTAGAAGGAGCCGCCCACAGAGTTGACCTTTGACTTCCACACACATGCTATGGTAAATGCTTGAGCGAGCGCGCGCACACACACACACATGCACACACACACACACACATGCACACACACACACACACACACACACACACACAGAAACACCTATATCTATAGACCTCATTGTCCAATCACACTCTTTCCCTCAAAGCCTGTATTCTGCCTTCATCACCTCCTGTTCCTTTTTTCTTTCCTGTCTCTTTCCTTTCCTTCACCTTTTTTCTCCAGCTGCTCCTGCGGTTCCTCCATTCCACCTGCTGCTCCTCTTCCAATCATCTTTCTCTGCCCCTCCCTCCTCTCCCCCCCTCCTCTCCCCCCTCTTCTCCCTCGTCCTCTCCCCCTCCTCTCCCCCCCCCGTCTTCTCCCTCCTCCTCTCCCCCCTCCTCTCCCCCCTCCTCTCCCTCCTCCTCTCCCTCCTCCTCTGGTGCTGGGAGTGGACTCCAGGCCTTTGCAGGTGCAGAGGGTGCACTGAGCCTCTGGGCTCTGCTCCTAGCCCCCCGTCAGTCTCTTTTGTACTGTCTTTCTCTGCGGCCTCACCCTCACCGCTGTTTGCTTTGGCTCTTCTCTAGAGCCCCTCAAGGTTAAGGGCTAGCTTGGCTCTGCTCCCCATGTGGTCCCTCCTGCTCCTCACTCCCCTGCATGGCACTCGGCAGACTTTCAGTAAGCATTTGAAAAGTTTGTTGAATGAATGTTTGTTTCCTTGGGATTGTCAGCATCAAGCCCTGGCAACGCGGTGCCCACGAGTGTATTTATAGAATCCGGTGCCGTCTAATGCAGTTTCCCATTTATTCACCCCTGAGTCATTTCCATCAATATTTACTAAGCACCAACTGGGTGTTGAAAATGTAAAAGTGGCTGAGAAAAAAACGTGCCGGCCCACCAGCAGCTCAGCATGGAGACAGCAGATCTGGAGACACTGAAGGTCAAGAGCCCGAGTTCCCATCTGCTGCTCAGGTCTTCCAAGTTTGGTCCCACGGACCTTGCGATGGAGCTGTGTGTCCGTGGACAGGTCACTTCACTTCTCTGGTTATCTCATGCATAGCATGAGAAAATGGTGATATCTGAAGAGACACCATGACCAAGGCGGCTTATAGAAGAAAGCATTTAATTGTGGGGGAGGGGCTTGCTAACAGTTGCAGAGGGTGAATTCATGACATTAATGGTGGGAACATGCCAGCAGGCAGGCCTAGTGCTGGAGCAGTTGTTGAGAGCTTAGGTCTTATGCAAAAGTTGGAGGGAGGGAGGGAGAGAGAGAGAGACAGACAGACAGAGACAGAGACAGAGGCAGAGACAGACAGAGACAGATTGGGACTTTGACACCCACGCCCCTAGTGACACATTTCTTTCAAAGAGGCCACGCCTCTTAATCCTTCCCCACACCACACCACCAACTGGGAACCAACTATGGGCCCATTCTTATCCAAATACCTCAGTCTCCATCCAGCACGGCCAATCAATCCGTTGCTTGCTGAGAGGGAAAGCACCTGCAGGCAGAGAGCACCTTAGGGAGGCAGGTGCGAGTCTACTGAGCCGAGGAGGGTCACCAGCTTCCACAACTGAGTAGGTACTACTGAGGGTCAGACCAAGGGCAAAGAGGGAATCTTTGGTGGTCCTGAGCCTGTCACACCTGTGTGTAGCCTTCTGTTCCTCCTCTTCCTTGAGGGTCACATGATGTCTTTTTCTTCTATTTATGCCTGGGTGACCACATCCTCCTCCATCTGCTCCTCTTTTCTACCCCCACCTCTGCTTCCATCCTTGCCATTTCTACATAAGTTTCCAGGGACCCTCCTCCCCTCCCCCCCCCCCAGACCAGGACTAATAATGGCGAGCCTGGAGCACCTCTCATCCATCCGGTAGGGTAGGAGCTGGTGGTTTGTTTTCTTTTAAACTGCTACTTGCTCAGCGTCTCCTTACTCCCAGCATAGATGTACAAAGCTGAGGCCCACTGTGGGGATTGGTTAGGTCTTTAAGAAGAGATGGGCAGCCTAAGACCACCCCAGCTGCTGCCCACCTTTCTAGAAAGCTCCTTGCAGCACTCTTGAGAGAGCTGTAGTCCTGCATGGACTCTGCAGTGGCCCTGAATTTATGTGCACAGGTGGTTTAAATAGGCACCAACCATGGTGACTCTCTTGACTGAGTTCCACTCAGTCTCTCGGGTAAACAGATGGAGGAAGCCCAAGTAGAAGGAGGAACTCAAATACTGGGGGCCTCAACCCAGGCCCACAATGGGACCTGACCACGCAGCTGTGTAGGACAGGATAGCAGCAGCACTATCCTCACCGGCTGCTCTGAGAACAGGCGTAGACTGTGTGGGAGATGAGAGAACACCACAGCACCCTTACAAGAGCTACTGAGGGCTGGCTCTTCTTATTCCTTCTTGGAGCATTCCCAGCGGAAGGCCTGAGAGATCTCCACCTCCAGAAACCCTCCCTCTGGCTATTCCCTTGATGAAGAGCAGGCCCTTTCATCACGGGGAGAGACACAAGCTTGTGACAGCTAAGACAGCCAGCACTCTGCAGCAGGCAGCCCGTGGGGCTCAATTGCCCTTGGTAACTGTGTCTCCCTTCTGTGCCTCAGTTTCCCCATCTTCGGGGTAGAGACATAAATGCACCCCACAGAGTGACTCTTAAGCATTTAGCTGCACCTTTATCGTGAGTGTCTGAATGCCAAGTAGAGAATGGGAGCTTGCTTGCTTGGGCCTCCGACAGCTCTTCCAGTGTTCAGTGTTATTGCCAGACTCCCTACTCAGCTCACAAACCTCCCCCTTCTGCCTTGTCCTCTGCTCCGCTTCTCTCCCCCATCTTTCCACTCCCCCTCTCCCTGGTCCCCTCAAAATACACTGAGTGTTCCCAGGACCCTCCTGCTTGCTGCAATTATGCTACCTTGGAATGTCATCCTCACGACCATTTCCCAAAGCTTATTTACTCATTCCCAAGTGCACAGATTACAGGTGTGTACCCCAGGATGGGAAATAAATGCTTTTGTATGAATGAATAATTGTATAATGTGCACTTAAGACTGACTATATTTGTGAAGAGGTGCCCGGTTCATGGTAGGTATTGGATATATGTTTTCATGTGTGCATGTCACTGTTCTTGGGGATGTATGTGCATGTATGTGTATGTGTGCATGATTGTAGAAGTCAGGGGTCAGTCTTGGGTTTTGTCCCTCAGGAATGTTGTCCATCTCTTTGTGAGACAAGGTCTCTTACTGGCCTTGAACTTGCTAAGCTCAACTGGCTGGCCAGAGTATCTGCGGAATCCATCCACTTGTCTCTAGGTTCCTAGACCTGTGATTATAAGCACACACTGTCATGCCAAAATTTTTAATGTGGGGGGTCTAGGGATCGAGCTTAGATCTTCATGCTTGTGTGGAAAATAACGTATTGACAGCACCATTCTTACCAGCTCTGCATGTGAGGTTTTCATTCCTTCAATATCAAACTGAGGAGGAGGTTTAAGAAGCATGCTCCCTTGGGAAGGGCAGCCTGCTGAGCTAAACCCATACCAGAGGCTGGAGAGAGGGCCACGGGCTGATTTAGACTCCCTACTGCTTTTGTGGGGGACCCAAGTTCAAATTCCAGCACCCACACTGAGTAGTTCACAACAACTGCCTATGGTTCCAACGTTGAGGGATCTGATGCCCCTGGCCTCCAAAGGCACCTGCACTCACGTGCACACAGCAACGTACAGATACAAACACAAACAGATACACATAATGTAAAAAAAAAAAAAAAAAAAAAAAAAAAAAAAAGTTAAATTCACACCAAATTCCCGGAAAAGAGACCTAGTGGGTGTCCAAACGAAGCAAGCCAGGGGTCCCGCAGACCGACTTCACTTGCTAAGCAATCTCGCCTCTGGCCAGCTCTGTTTGTGTCTCTCTGTGTGCTGATTCTCCAGGCAATTGAATTACATTACCCTTTTCATTCTTATAATACGAGCAGAATTCAGATGCGGTGTTTGATGATGTCTTGTCTATCGCCCGGCTTTGGGACTGCCTGGCTCACTGCGGCAAATTACTGTCAACCAGAGGGCCGCTGCGCCTCCGCCACCGTGCCAGCGTTTCCACGGAAAACCCTGGCCATTTAGTTTATGTCTCAGAAATGAATTTTTATTTCATTGGCTTAATCTTTAGAGGCACTCAGAAAACGTCTGCTTATTCCCAGGGAGGCTTCCTAGGGAAGATTCTTATAACAAGACCGGAGCTGGAAAAGCTCCTGAAGAGGGAGAAATCCAAGTGCTCCCTGCCTGGCTGCGGTGGCTGTTTGTACCACACCTGCTGAGACAAAGAAGAGCCCAGACTGGATTCCCTCCAGAAACCGGAAGGGAAGCTCAGTCCAAGTTGGGAAGGTGTTAAAATCTTGAGTCCAAGGCTGACAGACCCGGGGAGGCGGGGGAGATAGGAGAGCGTGTCTTCTAAAATCAGAAGCCTGGGAATTGGAGGGCTGAGGTGCACAGTGAGCTCAGCTGGTGAGGGTTTGGAGATTTGCTGCTATGCCGGGGATGGGGATTCGAACCCATCTCCTCCTTCCCGACTCGGCACATTCGTATTGTCCAATGACTTGTCACAATTGACTTACAGTGTTGGAGCCTTTGCTGTGACCCAGGGAAGGACCCCAGCCCTCTCAGGGAACTTCCCATCAGATTGAGGCATGGCTCTGCTGTCAGGCTGGGTCCCGGGGCTAGGATGGCATGCCTTGCAGGAACTAGTTTTACTACTCTTGTTTCCTCTGTACTCATAATGCCTGCTTGCTCTTTGGGGCTCCAACCTATGGTAGCCATCTTGGTAATGAGGACCTGTCCTATCCAGCTGTCCCCACCGCTCCAGCTTCTGTACTCAGACAGAAGGGGGAAGGCAGCGCGTACTCTAAGGAGGATGGCCCTCAAGATTTCTTCAGCCTGGCTGCCTAGCAAGGGCTCCTGGGATTCTGGGTGATTAGCAGTGTGCTGGAAGCTATAGCTGTGTCACCAGAGTAAAGCTGCAGGGTAGGTGAGTGCAGTCCACTCCACACAGCCCCTCTGAGTCTTAGCCAGGGACAGATGTGACAGTGAGAACAGATGTCTAAGGCTGTGCAAGCCACCTGGGACTTCCCCTGCCTCTCTTCCCCCTCCCTTCTTTCCTTTCTTCCTCTCTTCCCTGCCCCTCTATTCTTTCCTTCCTCCCCTCACTCTCCACGCACCCATCCTTTCCGTCTTCTCCCTCCCTTCCGTGATCGGTCTTCCTTTTCTTTCTCCAATCTTCTTTCATTCTACTCTCCCCCCTTCCCATCCCCCTTTCTTCCTCTACCTGTTTAGCATCTGCACATCCTTTCCCTTTCTGTCATCTATCACTCATCTGTCTGTCTGCCTACTAATCCTATCACAACAACTATTTCGTGGGCCCTGAGCTCACACCTTTTGCTGTCTGGGGGGCCACAGCAACAAACAAAATAGACAAAGCCTGCCCAGCTTGGCTTCTTAGACTCTAATGATCTATAGCTCCCCATCCATCTCACACAGTGATCTTTTGTGAAATAGACAATAAAAGTCACAGGGAGTCGGGGATCGAAGAATGTCAATCAGGAGGGAAGGTCAGGACCACAGGAGAAGCGAACGCCAGCAGGAGGCGTGGCCTGTAAGGCTGCCTGTGCTATGTGAGAGCTGGGCGGGAACCAGCCAAGGCAGTGCGTGTGTATGTGTGTGTGCGCGTGCGTGTGTGTGTGTGTGTGTGTGTGTGTGTGTGTGTGCACCCAGTACAGAGTATTACTAGTCATAAGGGGCAGTTCTGCACCCTATTTCCCCCTTACTAAAACATGCTCTCTAATCATAAGGCCTATTTAAGCCTCAGGATAATCTCGCCGTTCAGTTACTGTCACTAGTTTCATTGCAGATTTAAAAAACTAGGTATTAAAAAACTTAAGAATGTTGCCCAAGATCAAACCTTGAGAGAACTCCTCAGTAGTTCAGACTCAGAGCCCAGCTCTTCCTTACCCTACCCCTCTTGCAGGGCAACCAGAAAAGGCACTTCGTGGCCCCTTTGGCAAAGCATGATTGTCCTGGGAAAGTGATCCTGAGAAAAGGGCATGCCCACAGGCAACGGAGAAATTGAAGTCAACTTTGAAATCCGTCAGCTTTGAGGTCTGAGACCTCTGAAGCTCCCGAGAGAGGGAAAACCAGAAGTGACCAGTGTTGGCTGGAGCTGGAGGCTTCGCTTGGCCCGAAAGCACCACAGCCAGTTCTTACTCAAAATCCTAGTAGAAGATGGAAAAAAAGGGGATGGGGGGTTGGCCCTGATTGCTCCTGGGTCCAGCCAGTAGAGATGGAAACCCCGCCTTGCCTTGCCGGAGAGAGCTCTCCCAGGCGCTGCACCAGGCCACTGTGCTTCTCCCAGCAGCACACGGGCTCTGGGAAGCAGATGGGCAGCGGAGAGACTTCGGGCTCATTTCTCTTCTTTGTTTCTTCCTGTTTTGAGGCAGGATCTCACTAGGCAACCTTAACTGACCTAGAACTCACTCTGTAGACCAGGCTGGCTTTGAACTCAGAGGTCCGCCTGCCTCTGCTTCCCGATTGCTGGGATTAAAGGACTGTGCTACTATGAGTATCCTGGACACATTTCTCAGATTTTGAATACCTCCCTCTCCTCACCTGTAAAATGATGATGGTGGTGGTGGTGATGGTGGTGGTGGTGATGGTGGTGGTGGTGGTGGTGGTGGTGGTGATGGTGCTGGTGATGGATCAATTATAATAATAGTTCGGGTTTCCGAAAGAGTTGCTGCAAAGATAAACGGACTTGCTTCCTCCCATGAACTTAGCAGTGTCTGAAAAGCCTCCCGCCCCCACCCCACCCCCGTGCACCTCCTCCCCCCCCCCGCCGTGTGTGTGTGTGTGTGTGTGAGAGAGAGAGAGAGAGAGAGAGAGACAGAGACAGAGACAGAGAGAGAGAGAGAGAGAGAGAGACAGAGACAGAGACAGAGACAGAGAGACAGACAGAGAGAGAGATGAGGGGGAGGGAGGGAGAGGGAGAGAGGGAGAAACTTGGTTACATTCCTTAAGGCGAAGTTGCTTGGTAATGGGGTCATTTCTGGATGACAAGCCTGGTAGAACTGTGCCATGCCATGGACAGATTGAGCCCCAGGGGGGCAGCTATGACCGACGACATAGGAAACAACCCAACTCTCTTCCCTCCCTATCACACCCGCACGTCAAGACAGTCCTGCCCCACATCCAGCTTTGGTCGCATCTTAGAATCCTAAGTGATTTCTCTGCGGTCTAAGGTCCCAGGTTCTGTGTGCTGTATGGTTTTTAAACAGCTGTGCAGGGACCCAGAAGTGAACATGAACAAGTGTCCCCAAATCTCTTGGCCCCTTTTGGGGATGTTCAGCAGCCTAATTAACCACTGTTTACAAAACGTCTGAGAATCTTTTAGTGAAAGTTTCTGTAGGAACGTGAGCCGTGGACCATTATGACACGCGCTTACGTTTGTTTTCAAAGTATACGTACTGACAAGGAGAAGAGGGGGCTCTGTTTTCTCCCTTGGTGGTAGTGATGGGGGGAGATGCCTTGAGGTGAGAATGGGTGTTTGTGAGTGCTAAGTCATCCTGTGAAACGCGAAGTTCCTAGGAAAAGAAACGAGCATCACACGGTGGCCCCACCTAAGGGACCCAACACGCATTTCAATATGGAACGCCCTGCAGAGAGCCAGCTCTTCTGGAAATAGCTCCTCTCTCCGTGTTTGCTGATACTTTAGAAACCTCGGGCTAAAAATCAGAGTTTGAGACAGAAATGAAGGAAGATGGGCGTCTTAAGTTAGGGTTTTTACGGCTGTTGTAAAACACCTTGATCAAAGCAACTTGGGGGAGAAAGGGTTTATCTGGCTTACGCTTTGATATCACTGCTCATCATCAAAGACAGGGCAGCACTAGCAATCAGGGCAGGAACCTGACCGCGGGAGTTGAAGCAGAAGCCATGAAGGGCTGCTGCTTACTGCCTTGCTCAGCCTGTTTCCTGATAGAACCCAGGACCACAGATCCAGAGGGTGGCCCCACCCTCAATGGGCTGGACCTCCCCCTATTAATCACTCACTAAGAAAATACCCCATTGGTCTGCCTATAGCCCAATCTTATTGGAGGCATTTCCTCAATGAGGCTCCCTCTCCAGTGACATAAAAGTAGCCAGCACAGCGGCTATGATGCAAACCCCAGTGGCTACAGTTACCTTTTGGGTTGATACATCTATAAGCCAACTCCTGTACCTAAGAGGGTGCGGGAAGGGAGAAGGAAGATTGGAAGAGCCAGAAGAGCAGGAAGCTTGCTTTGGGGCTGTGTCTTCAAGTAGTGCCACACCCAAGGAGTCTCACCAACACGACTGTCATCTAAATATGAGCTGGACAAGGACGGCAACAGACGTGGATGGGACAAAGTTCTCAAGGCCCAGCCTTAGACAAAGAACCACAGCAAGAAAGGAATGCTGAGTGGGGAGAGAGTCTCCTCCAGGGAGAGCACACCAATTGGTTACCCAATACCTGATGGCCAGCCCTGAAAACATACATAGAAGAGACCATTATGTAGACCAAGAGGGTTGTGTTTATGTGTGTACATAAACGATCGAAGAAAAAGAGACCATGAGTTTGAAAGAGAGCAAGGGAGTTACACATGAGTGTCTGGAAGGGGGAAGGAGAAAGGAGAAATGATACAATTCCAGTATAATCTCATAATATTATTTGATTTTTAAAAGTTACATGCTGGGCCTCCTATTTAAAAAAAAAAGAAAAAAAACTCCCTAAAGCTGGGCACAGAGAGATGCCTGTAACCCAGGCATCCAGGAGGCAAAGAGGCAGGATGATCACACGCTTGAGGCTAGCCTGAGCTTCATAGTGAAACTCTGTCTCAAAAAGAAAATCTTCCCTTGGCTTGATTTATAGTGTAATGGCTGTCTCGCAGCTGAGAGAGGTTCTGCTATGGTCAATAGTCACTCTCTTCCTCAGTGTCTGTGGTCTTTGTGTGTGTGATGGATGTCTGATTATGGTGTGGTATGTGTGTGTGTGTGTGTGTGTGTGTGTGTGTGTGTGTGTGAGATGGGTGTCTGATTATGGTATATGTGTGTGTGTGTGTGTGCATGAAGATGAATGAGTTTGTGTGTGTGCACACACATGTGTGTAAGCTAGAGGACACCACCAGTCACCTGCCTTCATTACTCTATTTTGCTCTTTGCTGAGACAGACCTCTCTGAGCCCAAAGTTCACCAATTCAGCTAGACTGGCTGGCCAGCAAGCTGCAGGGATTCTCCTGTGTCCACACCGCGATGCGGAGGGCACAGGCACAGTCGCCGTGATGCCCAGTTAGAGATGCAAACCCAGGCTTCAGGCCTGCACAGCAAGCGTCATGCCCACGGAGCCAGTCTCTCCCTGGTCTCGGCTTTCCCCGCTTTTGTAGAGAATCTCTCTGTAACAGATCAGTTTGACGGCAGCTAGTGAAAATGTCTTTCCTGGCAAGAGTGTCTCCTAACTCAAATCTGGAATAAGGACATTGACCTCAGCAGAACCACAAAGTGCGTCGGAATCACATTTCCCTGGGACACGGAGGACGACGGCAGGCTCCTGAGCAGGACCTGTGACTGCGTGGAGTCTGAATGAGATGAGAACTCCATCCTTTGCTATCCGTAGTGCTTCAGCCGTGTTTTAGCAATCATCTACACACAAATGGATTGGCAATCAGGGGTGTGTGTGTGTGTGTGTGTGTGTGTGTGTGTGTGTGTGTTTCCCACTAAATCAAAGAAGTCTATTACAATCTGGGAAGTTGGGTAGATATTTGCTGGTTTTCTGCGAAAACCTGGAACATAGCCATTTTCTTATCTCCAACAGGCGCCTGGAGGCTCAGTCACTCCATACAGCCCCAAACGACACACACACTTCACACTGCTACTCAGCGTGGGGTCTGCAGCTCACCTTACCGCCTTCTCCACTCACCCTCTATTCCCAGCTGTACCCCCAAGTGTCCTGGCGTGTCCAACCATTGCACTCTCTCTCTCCCGTGATAATGAGCAAAGGGAGAGATGCTTGGGTGAGTCTTGCCTTCTGAGGGAGAGGCCGACGGTTTTAGATTCTCTCCCAGGCTTGCCTCACTGGTCTGATGCCAGGGCCAGGCAGTTCTCTTGAATTACCATCGGGTTTTAACAGGCTCTGAGCATCCGTGGAAGGCCTCCGTTCCTAGTGCATGAACCTTGTTTGCAGTGGTGAGTCAGGGTTCTGATTCTGTCCGGTCCTCACGTGCAGCTCTCTGGATCTCACGCTTACTGCCCGTGTTCAGGAGTAGTTCAGAGAGCTCTCAGAGCCTCTGCCTCCGCCCTTATCACCATCCTCAGCTGACCTGCCTTGAGCTCCCATCTGGACACTGCTAGTGCCTTCCTCAAAGACCCACTTCAATCCTCCTTGCTTCTTTTAATCTCATTATTTGTATGAGAGCCAAAAGACACATACACACTGCAGACCTCATGGACCTATTCCAGGCTCCTTTCCAGTCACTTTGTCCCCTTGGTCCATAATGACCTCTGTTTACTCTCCTGCTGCAGGACCTTTGCACCCGGGCCATTCTTTCCTCGCTCATCTGTGGCTTACTTACCATCCCTCCTCTTCTGGGATCGTTAACCTATCAGCTGTGCCTCCTCCCTGTTCTCTTTGTGCTTCATTCAAATTGGTCAGTGCGCGCGCGCGCGGGGTAGTTGTGTGTGTACATACATCTGTGTGCATGCTTGCAGGTGTATATGTAAGACCATGTGTGTGCACGAGTGTGTGCACCTGGGTATGTGTGTGTATATCTGTGCCTGTGTGTGTATGTGTGTGTGTGTGTATGAATGTGTGTGCATCTGTGTGTACACATGCATATGTGTATATGTAGACCTCTGTGTGTGCATGTGTGTAATCTGTATGTATGCACATGCACCCTTGCATGTGTGTAAGTACATCTGTGTGTGTGTGTGTACATGTGTGTGCATGTGCAGGTATGCACTAAACACAGTCACTGGATCCACTACCATTTCCCATTCTGCCCCCAGAACTGAGGCACGCTAGTCACACAGTGGAGGTTTAAGAACTATTGCTGAGAGAGCAGATGACTCTGAGGTAAAAGTTAGATCTTTGTTGGAGAGCTGGGAGAGTGATCTCTGTCCTTGCCTGCCACCCCTTTTGGCCGCCCAGAAGGTGTGCATGGCAGCTTCACCCAGCTCTGCTACGAGCACATCCCTGGCTTTAGCCTGAGAAATTATGCAAGGTTCCCCAGCCCCCCCGCCCCCCGCCCCCGCCCCCGGCAGGCAGTCCAGGCCTTTATAAAGCACTCCCATCTACTTGTGGCAAGTGTCCAGCGAGCCTATCACAAAATGAAAAAAAAAAAAAAACATTTAAAAGACCATCCAATTTCCAAGTCAAGCAACTGAAAAAGTCAGACTGTGCTGGTCATCTTTCATGGTGATAGTGGTCACCCAGAGTTGAGTGGTCTGGCTGGTCCTACATAACTGCCACTCTCACACCATCATAGGAATGGCTGCCCATCACTGTGATCCCAATGGAGAAACTGGTCTGTTCTGAGACCCAGCAGTCAGGTTGCGCCTCCTTATTCAGAGCAGCCGACATGCACACACTGGCCACCTTTGCTTCCCTGCCTTGAGACACAGGCTGCTCCCCATTTCCCCCTTCACCCTCCTCTCCAGGTCTCCCGGTGCACAGCCTTAACTCCACCCTTGCTGGACCTCACAGCATGGCTTTTCCAAGTGAAGAAATACTTCTTCTTTTGACCTATCAATGAACAGCATTACTGAAGCCCCCCCACCCCCACCCCAACCCTGCCACCCTGATTCCTCAGGATGGAAATGAAAGGGTGTGGTTTCCTTTCCTTTCGTATTCATGGTCTCTCACCTAACAAGTTTTGTTGCAAAGCTGTCCCTTTCCTCCAATTCCCCCACAGTAATCTTAATAAGTTTCCCCCCATTGCATGTCTGTGACTTCCTTTCTGCCCTCAGAGGTTCAGGTAACTGGGAGTTTCCTCTTATTTCTCCTTTCACTAAGAAAAAACAATTTAAGGGGCCAGAGTGATGGCTTAGTGGGTGAAGATGTCTCCCATCAAGCCGGGTGACCTGAGTTTGATCCTTGGGGCCCACATGTTGGAAGGAGAGAACCAACCTCTACACTTGTGCTACTACATATCACACATGCCTGCAGACAGACAGACAGACAGACAGACACATGATAATAAAGAAATATAATTTTTAAAATTAAAAAAAAGAAAAGCCCTTCAAATTTCCTTCCAGTCTCACACAATCCCTAAGATTCACACTTCCTGTATCAGTGATGCTGTGGGGATCTCCCCTCCCCCCCCCAACCTGACCTCCCCTGCCTCTCGAAGGGTACCGCAGATGGCCACCCTACCCCCACACCCTGCTTCCTAGAAAACACACACTTTTTGCTGGTCAGATTGAAAGACTTGGATCCCCGTTTCACACCCAGCTTCCCAGTAGTCAGAACAGCCACCCGCCTGCCCCTCCAGAAGGTCTCCCAGCCAGTAGCCCTATCATAGCTACCCACCGAGTCCTGTCTGGATGGTGGCAGCGACTCAACTTGTCTCCCTTCCTAAATTTGTTCCTTCCCCACTGTGCCTCCTCTCCCACACCCTTTCATTCCGAGTCAGGCCGGCCACCTTTCCACAAGTCCCTGTAAGCAGGGGTGTCCAGCGTTTTGGCACTGTGACACATCATTGCCGTCTACGAAGTTCACGCTTCAGAATGGTGTGACTGAGCTACAGAAAGAAAAATCTCGTAATGTTTTGAGCAAGTTCACAGTTTCCCATTCTGCGGCTTTCGTAGCTGTCCTTAGCAGCGTTCAGCCTGCGAGGGGTAGGCTGAACACACCTGCCAGCGGTTGCCAGCTCATGTGGAGTTAGTGCTAACCTCCTCATGTGACTGGGGTTTTTTGTGATGTCACTCTAGACAAAGTGGCCTCCATTCCGCTCTAAAACAGTACCTAGGACCCGGGTGTCTGCTAGGACCTCTGCCCAGGCATCTTTCCTTACTATTTATCATTGATTTGTGATTTCCTAGATGTTATTTGTTCCTCCAGATGTATTTATTCAGTGTTACTAAGATCTTCCCTGTTTAACTTATATAGCTAATTTCCTTTCGCTGGAAAAGAAAGCCCATTAAAAAAAAAGGTTTTGTTAATTTTAAGTGTGTGTGTGTGTGTGTGTGTGTGTGTGTGTGTGTATGAATGCACTTGCCCTAGAATGCCTGCAGAAGCCAGAGGAGGGCATCAGATCCTGGAGCAGGAGTTATAGACAGTTGGGAATCTCTGTATATGGGTGCTGGGAACTGAACTCGGGTCCTCTGGAAGAGGAGTAAGTCCTCCTAACTGTTGAATCATCTCCCCAGACCTAGAAACCTCATATTTTACACTCATTTTCCTCCCATGTATTTGTCTCTATGTGGCTTATATGGATGGCTTCAAGCAGCTTTTGAGCTGGGGCTGTTACGTGGCCCTTGTGCCTAGAACCCTGTGTTTGATTGGTTGTGTCTTGAGACTCTGTATATAAACACACGTGCAATGTACATTGAACAACACACCCACAACTTCCTTGAATGGGACTGTGTCCATGGCTCCTGCCTATGAGCACTTAGGTTTACTTACTTTATTCCTCTGATGCTCCCTCTCCCACTAGAATGTAAGTGAGCTCTTCCTTCCCAAAGCCCAAGGCAGCTGCTCAGGTCAGACTTGATGAAGGAAGGAGTCTCCCAGCCCAGCTAGCGGGAATCAGGGAGTCATGGATACCGTAAGAAAGGCTCTCCCATGCTGGGGGACTGATAGCAAAGTTTCACTCTCTTCAAAGCAGCTGATCAAGCGCTCTCTGTCAAACTCTCCCTGGGACCTTCTGTGTTCTCTCTCTCATGCCAAGGCAGCTGGCACACTTTGGCCCACAAATAGCCTTTTGTTCTTGAAGTTTTCAAACCCTGCTTGTGAGACTCTACAATGTTGCCCCTTGCTGTGAGGAGCCCTGGGGGGATTCTAGGGGAAAGACAAGGCTTTGAGGAATCAGAAGTCAAAAGCCAGATGGGACAGTCAAGGATCAAACGCCGATGGAACCTCAGGCTGGTACAAGCATCCCACCCACGGCAGCCCCAAGATGACGCTGGTGATCTCTATCGATAAGATTCCCCGAGGATCAGCTAGGATGCCAGCATATTGATTTCTCCCCAAGACGGACAACTTCATTACGGGCCGGAAGGGGACTTGGCATTTTATGTCACTTGTGGCAGGACCACGCTGGCTGCACTTCGTCGGGGACGAGTTCTTGCCACACTGGTGTGTGAATCTTAGTTGTGTAGATTCAGGAAAGGAAAGGGGGGCAGCAGGTGGAGTGGAAAGGTCCTTATGGCTGTGGTGTATGTGGTGAGGGATGGTGGGCTGGGGGCAGGATGCAGGGAGGGGCTGGGCTGGGCAGGGTGGGGCTGGGCTGGGCTGGGCAATGGATGCTTTTGATGGGGGCGACTCTGGAAATGGGAACATTTCAGGGTTACATTTTTAAATAAGAAATTGCTTTCTACTTACTCTCTGGCTTTCTCCTCCTCCCTGTGTTTTGTCTTATGTAGCCCAGGCTGGCCTCGAGCTCACCGTGTATTGGATTATACCCCCCGAGTGCTGAGGCATCAGGTGAGCGTCAGCTGAGTTCAGACAGGCTTCTCGCTACATGTATGTTAGCCGAGCTGAGCCACTCAGGGGACTGCAGCGTGTCTGTGCCACACAAGCTCTGCTCGCTGGGTTTTTGACACCAGCATGTCAGGCTCTGGAGCCACCAACCCCTGCAGAGGTCTTGGTGGGCTATGGGAGGTCCAGGTCAAGAATAACATCTCTTTTCTGGAGGAAAAGAGAGAAGGAGTGGATCTGGGGAAGAGAAGAGAAGAGATGGGAAGCGGGAGGAGTGCAGGGAGGGAGACTGGTTGGGAAGTAATGTATCAAAGAAGAAAAAGTAATAATAATAATAATAATAATAATAATAATAATAATACCTCTTCACTAAAGCCTCCCTGGACTCCTGAAGCAATGAGCCAGTTCCTGGGGGTCCCCACCAGTTCCCTCACTTGTGCTTGTGCTGTCACATAGTAGGAAGGTAGTCACACAGTAGGTTTTCGCTCTATAGATTCAGCCCAGAGCTAAGCCCACAGTGGTTAGCAACTGCGAACCCCCTGGAGGAGTTGGTGAGTGCGCTTTGCTTTGGCTGCCATTCCCTGAAGACTCTCAAACCTTTTAAACTAGGAACTTGAGAGTGGGGTTGTGAGCTCCCCGGAAGGGAAGCAGGGCAGGGTCGAAGGAGAGAGTTGAGGCCTGGGCCAAGTTCGCAGGTGTTCGGAGCGAAGCTGATCCCCAGAGTTGACCTCACATCTGGCTTCTCGTCTCTCCCAGGAACCCACATTCTGAGCCGGAAGCAGACTCCCGTCTCTCCATTTCCAGGCCCCAGCCTCAAGCCTGCCGCATCTCCCTCCTGCTCCCAATCTACAAGCCAGCCTGGGATGAGATGACAGCGCCTCACCGACTTCACTGTTTCCAGTGTCGTCCATCCCCTGCTCTCTACCCACCAGCCAATCATGAGCTCCTTACCCATGACATCCCTCAGGGTTCCCATTATGCTCAGGAACAAAGCCAACATCTCAGCCTGGCCCCAACCTGTCCCCTGTGCACCTTGCCGCTAGCGACCCTATGTCCTTGGCTTCCTCCAGCAAACCACACTCATCTCCCATGGTTCATCCTCTAGACATGGGAGGGCTCTTTCCCTCTCTTCTTTTGGGGTTCTTCTCACTAAAGCACCTGGGATCTCCCGTGTTGGCATGCACCAACCCCATCTGGTTTAATTCTTTCTAGTGCTTCTCTCCCATTGGCTTCTGTTCTGTTCTGTGGTTTGGTTGGCTATTTCCTCTCTCCAGGAGAGTGAGGACTGTCACGAGAGCCTGGGCTTCCTTTGCTCTGTTTATTCCTGTATCCTGATGTTGGGGATACCAACGAGCCCCTCGAGATTAGAGGAATCAGTGTCAGAACTCGACCAGCGGTGCACCTCATCCTTCAAGGGCCACGTGACTTGGTTTATGTCCTGTGTTGCGGTGGTTTTGTGCAAAACGCCGTTGGCTTCATGGCTGGGGACCAGTGCTGACTCTCTGCTTTTTTGTTTAGTTGTGGGGTTGGAGGTCAACGGGAATGGAAGGTCAGTGGGACAGAATAGAGGGGGTTGGCTTTGGTCAACAGTAGAAAGCAAATGTAGGGGCCTCAAAATTAAAAAAGGACACTAGCGAGAAGGGCGCATTCCACCTGTGGGGTCAGGAGGGAGGAACGGGCTCCCAGCTCCGGAAGGCTCTGCTTGGGGGAAGGACTGTGAGGGTCACACCAGAAGCCTTTGGTGGGGTGGGGTGGGGGTTGTAGGGTCTGGAGTTGTTTCTATTGGGATGTGTCTCATGGCTCCAGAGTTATCCCAAGATTTCATTTAGGAGTCACTTACACTCCGTGACTGTAATTTTTTTTTTAACTTAAATAGAAATTTTAATGTTATTAAAAAGTGAAGAACAGGAAGTTTGACAGGTGAATGGAGGACAGATGCATGATGGGAAGGGGCGATCCTGAGGCTTGTGTTTCCTTTTTCATGAGCAGCAGGTGGAAGCTTCTGGTTCTGGAATAGCAAGTGGGTTCCTAGAATTCGTGTCCCCTAGGAACCCAGAAGAGAATGCAAGGAAGCCTTGGGTTCTCTGCACTCTCTTGCTACTCCAAATGCCTGGCGATCTGATGGAACATAGAATGCACAAGGACGTTCAGACTGTCAGCTACAGGCCTAGAGACTTGCGACACGCAAGTATGTGGCTATGAATTGTTTCATTAAAGTATCGTGGGGAGCATTCCATGGCTCAGCTCCAGCACTCTGCTGACTCATCAGAGGCAGAGCTCTGTCTGCCTCACCCCTGCATGGGAAGCAGAGCTCCCTCCTGGATGCCTCACCCCTGCATGGGAAGCAGAGCTCCCCCCAGATGCCTCACCCCTGCACAGGAAAGCAGAACTCCCACCTGTCTGCCTCACCCCTGCATGGGTAGCAGAGAGCTCCCTCCTGGATGCTTCACCCCTGCAGGGAAGTCCCTGGGTAGGCCACACTTGCAGCACTGGCACAAGGTTTTACATTAGTACTGTGGAGGGATTTGTGAGAATCTCTAGGACGTCACTCTGTTAATGGCTAGCTATGAAGAAGACCTTGAAAGGCTTCAGGGGTAAACAAAACCGTGGCTGGTGAACTCGAGCGTGCGGGTGGGAAGGTAAACCTTTATGTGGAGGAAGGTGGGACCTGAAAGCCCAGGTCAGGGCAGATGGTAATAGTGTGAACTGGGAGGGACAGGGAGTGCCATGCACAGTGCGGTGGACTATGGGAACTCAAAGATGGAGGACTTAGGGAAGCATCTGTAGGATCCTTACCAGGAGCCTAAAATAACCACCAAGTGGCTGCTTTTGCTCCCAATTTCCAGGAGAGGAAAATCAAGGTAAGAAGTTGTACAGACAGTGCACAGTCAGCTTCTGGCATCTGGGCTTTGTGCTAGGACTCAGATGCCAGTCTGCCTGGCACATGGGTGTTTTTCCTTCCTTCCTTCCTTCCTTCCTTCCTTCCTTCCTTCCTTCCTTCCTTCCTTCTTTCCTTTCTCATGTTCCTTTCCAGATCTTGCTCAAATGATCAAAGCAAGACTTTCTCTTCTTTCTGGGATTGCAGGTCGGTGTGTGTGTGTGTGTGTGTGTGTGTGTGTGTGTGTGTGTAGAGTGAACCATAGCATGTTCCCATTGGAACGCCATGTTGGAGAGGGGGCAGGGGTCAGGGAACAGCAGGGATAGGAGAGAAGGATTCTGCAGGTTGATGCAGACAAGTTGAGTTCTAACTTGGTGGGGTTAGAGAGTGGCCATGCATTCTCCCACTCACCCCAGCCGATACCTGACTCCCCAGAAGAGGATATACATCCCACTCTGCACAGAAGCATGGAGCTCGGGCCCTGGGAATCTAAAGTGTGCTGTGGGCATACTATTGTGCCCCAGTGGGCACAGGTATGGGCCTGTGCACAGAGTTCCAGGGCAACATTAAGGCAACCAGGCAGGAGCTCTTGACCACTGCAGATTCAATAAAGCATCCAGGAAGCCAGGCGTGGTGGCGCACGCCTGTAATCCCAGCACTTGGGAGGCAGAGGCAGGCGGATTTCTGAGTTCGAGGCCAGCCTGGTCTACAGAGTGAGTTCCAGGACAGCCAGGACCACACAGAGAAACCCTGTCTCGAAAAAAAAAAAAAATAAAGCATCCAGGGTGGACTGGGTGGGTCTGGTCTCCGAGCCACCCTCGTGCCGAGGAGAGGCTGGTGTGCTGAGAAGGACTTTTCTTTGGGTGTAAGAAAGATCTGGGCTCAAACGCCAGCTGATACCAACTGCCAGGGCTCAGGAGCAGATGGGACGCCCTGTCTGTCCATGTACCTCCCCAGCTGTCCCCCAGAGGAGGCCCCTAGATCAGCTCGTCTTGCCACAGACTGCTCGAATAAGCAGCCCCCAGAGGAGCCTGACTCATTCACCTTGGTTCCCTGCCAGTGGAACTGCAGGAGGCCAGTGGCCCAGTGGCCTGGTACCTCCCCGCCAGGTTTGAATGCCCAGCTTCCTCGGGGAACAGGCAGGGGCACTCCCATCATGCCTCTGCTCTTGATCCCCCTCACAGGCTCCAGCCTCCCGGGTTAACCTCTCCTCCCTCTGGGCCCAGATGCAGCTAGCTTTCTTGCATGGAGTTGCATGTTTCTCTGTGTCATTGTCCCTCACTAGGCTGTGAGCTCCTGCAGGTCAGGGATCTCCTGAGTCATCTCCTGTTCCCAGCGCTCATGGTAGGGATTGGCAGGATGCAGGGGCTACTTGGCAAATACTTGGTGAAGTCCCTTCCAAATCAAACAGGAAGTCCCCGCCTGCTTGCCGGAGGGCCATCTCTGCTGGTGCCCCGGGACCAGGCTTCTATGGGTAGCACATCTGAGAGAGGTGCGGCACGCAGTGACATCTGTCACACTTCCGTGCCATGCTTCCCGTTGCTGGTTTTCTTCCAGCCCATTCTCACTTTCCGTCTTGGAAAATCACAAGGAAACTCCACGCTGCTCCTGGAACTCTTGCCAGTGTGATTCAGGCAGAATGGAGTGCATGGAGCTGCGTCCCTGCACAGGCAGAGACGTTGCTACTTTCAGCTCGGTGGCCTCCTTTCTTTGCCAGCCTGGGTCCCTCTGGCTAGGTGAGAGAGGACAACCTGTGTGTGTGTGTGTGTGTGTGTGTGTGTGTGTGTGTGTGTGTGTCTGTGTCTGTGTCTGTGTGTGTCTGTGTGTGTCTGTGTGTCTGTGTGTGTGCATGTGCGTGTATGCGTGTGAATGTGTGTGTGAGAGGGCAGGTAGCTATGGAGTCCAGAAGACGGCACTGGATCTTCTCGAGCTGGAGATACAGGTGGTTATGAACCACTCAGTATGGACGCTGGGAATCGGGCTTGGGTCCTCTGAGGGAACAGTACAGACTCTTAGTTGCTGTTCAGTCCAATTTCTTAGGAACTTGAGTTAAGTGACTCACTTCCTCTGGCCTCAGTTTCCCCATCTGGGAAACAAGAGCACTATGAACACAGATTCATCAGGGGGATTGGATGGGATGGATTGGGACTCGGTGCCTGGCACAGAGAATGGTGCTCGGCGAGCCTTTGATAAACATGGTGGCTGTTGGCTTTGATGCTTGGGGGAGGTGTGTGCTCATGCTTGGACGTGTGCTCCAGGCCCACGGGCTGTACATTCCTATACCGCTGCCCTCGGTACTGTGTGGTCAGCTCCCCAATGCTTGAAAGAGGGAAGAAGCCATGTCTTCCCTGTGCCTCCATCAGGGCCAGGCAATGGCATGGGCCAGGGATGTCCTTGTGGTTCTGGAGGTTTATTGATGTAGCTCTCCTGTCCCTTCTTCAGGCTCACACTGGCTTCTCAGGGCATATTTGAGATGGAGGCCTATTAGCCATCCTGTTGGCAAAGAGGGGGCGGGGTAGAACTGTCTGCCCAGCTCTGCCATGTCTGAACAGAGAGCTTGGGTGCACCTTAGTCACCCTCAGGGCTGCTGTCCTGCCTGAGAATGGAGCTGACCACTGAGCATTCTTCAAGGGCTTTCGGAGGAGGCACCGTGGGCTTCCAGGGGCTGTGATATACGGGTCTATCCCTGTGAACACGTGCTGTGGAAGGCACCCCTCTTCCTCTCTTCTCACAGGCATGCTTTGTCACAGACCATGGCATCCCAGGTAGAAGGCAGAGATTTGCAGTTGGCTCTACTGCATGACATCACATGAGGTACTGGAAGATAACAGTCCCGTGGCTGTAAGGGGACCTGGTCCTGCCACAGGATAAAACCCCCCTGAGGCCGACGGTCAGGCGGCCTGACGAGCCTGGGAACACACTGAATGGATACAAGCCACGTCTCCACCCTCATCCTTTGTGATCTTGGCAAGATCCCTAACTTGTCTCAGCCTCAGTTTCTTTACCCGGAGAATGGGGATAATGGAGTTGTAAGACTGGGCCTCAATCGTATACCTTTTCTCTCATCAGTCACAGCCTGCCCCCAACTCCTGCTCTCTCCCCTGGGTCACACCTCACGCGCTCCAATCATTCTCTAAATGTGCCAAGTTGGCTCTCTCCTCCTCCTTCAGGATGTCTTCTCTCTTGGGTACCAGTGGGCACCCTCTGGCCTGGAACCCTGGTGCCCAGGCATTTACCCCCGTCAGCCGCGTGTAGAAGATGACCGTGTGTCTGTGTCCTGGGCACTGGAATGAGTCCTTCGCAGACAATTCCCATTGCTTGAGAGCTTGACTTCAAACCCGGATAAGTCCTAAGCTTTCTGCTCTCCCTAGGGCATCCGTTATGCTTTTCTGTTTTACTGGACCTTGATGTACTTAGCTCTGTGTCCCCAGGGCGCTGTGCCATCTAGGGAGGAGAAGGAGAGTGGCGGAGTTGATTCTGAGCCCTCTCTTGTAATGCATTGCTGGAAACAATTACCATTGAAAGGGGAAAAGGAAAAGCCGGGACACTCAAAGACCACAGGTTCCTGTCTCCAGGATTTATACACCCCTCCCCCCTTCACTGGGAGCAAAGCCCTGTGAGACAGGAGCGCTGTCCATCACGTCAGGTGCCAGCACCTGCCACGGACAGCATGCCCACCGTGGACACAGTGCAGATGGGCAGGTGCCTTTCCCTGATGAACCTGACAATTAGACAACACTGCTCTGGGAACCAAGATGACTCCAGGTCTCCTAAGCTGGAACGGCCTTTGGTATATGCCAAGGGTACTTCGAGGAAAAGAACCACCTCTGCCTCCCCAGACCCTGGGACGCAGCTGCTGTGCAGGAGCTCGGAATGAGCTGATAAGGCGACATGGAAGTGACAACCCTCCAAAGGCTGTCTTCTCCAGGCACCTGAAGCTTTTCCTTTCTAGAGCAAACTCTGTAATATTAATAAACGACAGGGAGAAGGAGAGAAAAGCGACTCTTTCCCTTTGACATGGCGAAGATCACAGGGACGAGAGAGACCTTTAATCTTTATTAATGTGTCTCAAGGGGGCCTCTCCCGCAAGCTGTGGGAAGCAGACATCCAAAGAGCTCGCATGGCTCCTGGCTCTCTGCATCCCCGGGTGCCTCAGATGACTGCCTGGTACTGTTCAGAGTTGAGCAGGGCAGCGTCATGGGGACCTGCTGTGTCCTGGGCAGGAACAAGGCAGTCCTAAGCCGGCTCCCATCTGTGGGGGGCTGGAAGACAGGGGAATTCAGGACACAGGGCTCGGTCACATGGCCCGGCTTCTAACCAAGGGCATCAATGTCCTGAAGAGGTTCAGAAGGAATGAGCCTGTCAGTGGCAGGGACAGGCAGCCATTCTGCCTATAGGGCCACATCGGAGTTCATTAAGGAGCGGCAGCCCCCTCCCGCATTTCTAACCGAGCATTTCAGCTCTCTCCCACCCCACCTGGCTGAAAGCTTCTTAAACCTGCCCATCCTTGTTCTGAACTTTGCTTGATCGTGGCTGAGAAACATAATCTGGAACTTGATGTTATTCCAAGGGCCTCACACACCATTGTTGGCAGGGTGAGCTGGGGAAAGTAAGGAAGGGGGGGACAAGAAGGGTCAGGGTCACACACGCATAAGAAGCCAAGAAACAGAGATGTGTGCATTCATTCATCCACCAATGCATTCACTGATCCATCCACACCTTCATTAATTCATTCCTTCGTTCATTCCTTCACTCATTCATTCATCTAGGCAGTCACTCATTGAAAAGCGTTTACTGATCCCCTACTTGGTGTCTCTCTGGGTGCCAGACCCCGGACAGGGTTAATGTCACGAAGGCCACATCAGAATGCAGTGTTAATCCTGGTGACGGAGCTATCGCCTGCCCTCACCCTCCCTGGCTCACATCACACAGCTTCAGGGAGATCAGCCCATCCAGGTCTCCCACTGGGCTGTGGACTGACCAGGCTTTAACTTCTGTTCCAGGCTGGCTGCTTTCTGACTCTCTGTGAAGGCTCCTGACAGACCTGAGCTGGGCGGGCTGGCAGAGGAGGAGGGAGGAGGCAGCTGGAGTGTACTCACCAAAGGCCTCGCCTAATTCGATTATGTTTGCTAGACTGGAGTAGAATAAAGGGGCTGTCTCTTATCGGCACCCGCTCCTAATGTTTACAGAGCAAGAAAGGAAAATGTCAAGAGAGAAATTTCAGTGTTGGGGGGCACATGTTTTAAAGCCAAAAATGTAGGAAGAATAGATCTGGAAACAGAGTTTCTGATCACCACTTAGCTCTGATGAGCGAGGCAGGAGCCCGGGGAGTCAGGACCTTCAGAAGGTCGGGTGGCACCCGGGAGCTGGTAGGGAGGACGGTCCTTGTGGGAGGATGTCAGGGCATGGAGCAGCTCCTGGGAAAGGCTCCTTCAAGGAAGGATGGCGGGGCTGGCGGGTGCAGGGACGTGTGCATGGTCACTTGGATTTACTTCCTGTGCCTTCTCCCCTCTTCCCAAGTCCCCTGCTCCCCCACCCCAATATCTACCCTTCCACGAAGCCAAAAGGAAGTTTCTAGTGCAGCAGAGCCCCGTGATTAGGGTTTGGACTCTGCCTAGGTTTGAAGTGTGTTCAGCCCACTTCTGTGCTGTGTCCTGCATGGGTTGTTTAACTCTACTGCTTGGCCATGTCCTCATCTCTGAGTAAGGAACGAAGCCACACAAGACTCACAGGGTTGTTACTGAGGAGCCAGTGCACACAAAGTTTACATGGTAGCTGGAGTGTTCAACACACAAGAGCTGCTGTTGTTATTGCAGTGTGTTTCCTCGTGCTGAGGACCGAACCCAGAGCCTTGAGCCTCTTAGGCACATACTCCCCCGCTGTCACAGGCTAGCTTGTCATCACTGTAGGTCTTCTCATGCTGTGTCCTTTAGGATTCTACTAGTAAGCATAAACCTGTGCACACACATATGCACATACATGTACATACATATTCACATACACAATACATGCACCTATACTCATCTCTACACTTGCACACCTGCACATGTGCATACATATATACACACATATACACACACGTGTGCATGAATGCACATATGCATCCATATGTATGTGGTTCTACCACACATGTGAATGCATGTATATGTATCCATATGTGTGTTCATTCACATATGTGTGTACATATGAGAATGTATATATGTATGTGTGTGCATGTAAATATGTATATGTACATGTGTATATACAAGTACAAGTGTATGTATGCATTCACACATGTGTACACATATGCATGCACATATATATACTTACATGCACACACAAACATATATACATTCTCACTGCACACATATATGTGAATGCACACACATATTTACACATGTAAATATAAGCATGCACATGTACACACAAACACCCATATGCATATGTGTATATACACACCACATACACATGTATGCATATATACACATGTGCATGAACATACATATATATACATGCATACATAATATACACATAAGCACATGAACACACACACACATGAACTTCAAAATTCAGAGATGAGCAAAAGACTAAAATCAACATCTCAGAAGAAACTGCCACACATACAAAGGGAGATGCTTGGTATATCTAACCCAAGGGATGCAAGTCTAACTCACAGTGAGAAGACACCATCAGTGTGGCTGCTTTTAAGAAGCCTGAGTAAATTTTGGTGGCAGGAGGTGGAGAAATGGGAACCCTGCGCACTGTGAATAAGATATTAAATGGTGTCATCAATGTGGAGATGGTATGGGTGTCACTCCAAAAGCGAAGAGTAGAATGCAACTCACGATTACACTTCTGGGCACATAATTGGAAGACTGGGAGGGGAAAAACTATTTGTATATCTTTGCTTATAGTTAAAGACCCAAATCAGCCCATATATCCCTTGGTAGTTATATGTGGTGTGTCTATCCCATGAAATATTATTCATGCTGAAAACAGAAGAAATTCTTTTGCCAATACCACCATGAGGTAATGGAATGACACCAAGTTTCAGAAGCTGCAGCATAAATGAACACAATTCAAAAGGATAGTCGGTTTATATGCAATCCCTAGAAAAGTCACAACTTCAGAGAGAGAATGGAACGGATGCAGCCAGGGGCTGGAGAAGACAGGGATGTAGAACTAGTGTTTAATGGACACTGAGTTTCAGTTTTACAAAACAGTAATCATTCCAGAGGTGTATGGCAGAGATGGTTGCACATATCCATGTCTGATAGGATCAATCATATCTCACACCACTGGCCATATCTCACACCACTGGCCATATCTCACACCACTGGTCATATCTCGCACCACTGGCCATATCTCCACCACTGGCCATATCTCACACCACTGGCCATATCTCATACCACTGGCCATATCTCTTGCCACTGGCCATATCTCGCACCACTGGCCATATCTCATGCCATTGGCCAGATCTCATGCCACTGGCCATATCTCATGCCATTGACCATATCTCATGCCACTGAATAAATCTCAAAAACACTGGCCATTTCCAAAACTCAAAAAATGCTTGGGGTGGTAAATTCTATGTCATATGTGTTCCATCACAATAAAATGCTGGGACCCCTCCTCCAGATGTGTGTGGGTAGAGGTTCTTCCTTGCCCTCAGAGGCAACCACACTTATAGCCTGGCTCTCAAGGCCATTGTTAGACCTCTCCCTTTCTTTTTCCTGGCTCCCCGTTACTCTCTGTGCTTCCGATGGGCCCAGTGTCCATGGTCCTTGCCGTTCTGGGTGTGGCTAGCTTCTTCCCCAGTAACGGCCCTCCCATCCCAGTCCCAGATCCAACATGGCTTCACACTCAGGCCTCAGTTTCATCTGGAGAGACCCTTCCCAGTCTTTGTGGGCTCGAGTGCTCCCCCACTCCTCTCCTCATGCCACCGTACCGCCCCTTGCTAGCGTGTGGTCCTATCTACTCATCACTTGTCACTCTGAGCATCTTCCCTGACTGACCTGACCACGTTTGATGGTGATGACTCATGCCCAAGCCTTTGTAGCCACACCCTCAGGCCAACTTGATGATTAGGTGCCCAATGGATTTGGACTCAGAGAAGGAGAGCATTTGCTGGGCAGGGTGTTGCACGCTTCCTGTCTCAGCTACTTGGGAGACTTAGGTAGGAAGACGGTGAATGAGGCTGGGTGTTTGAAGCAAGCCTGGGCATCTAGAAACATCCTGCTTCTTAAGTAAAAACGAAGGCAAACAAGAACAGCCTGGCCTGAGGGGTGCTCATGTCTCCCAAGTTGTAATAAAGAATGTCCCCAGCCCAATCCTGCAGGTTGTTCTCTCCTGGGCGGAGGCCCTCAGATGACCAATGGAGGGCCACTCCGGTCTGTCTTCTCTCTGCTCCGGGAGCAGGAGGGATAGAGCAAGAGTTTGTGTTTTTCCTTTGAGAAATCAGGTCACTGGGTGTCGCTGAGTGTGCCTCTCAGAGCTATGCTAATAAGTTCTCTTCTGGCCTAAATATCTGGTAATTATCTTGGTTTTTTTGCTCTGTTAGACTTGGCTTCCTGAAACAGTTCATCCGCTCTGTTACGTCTCAGCTCTAGCTCCTCCAGGATATTAACCACCATCAAACACAACACAGCCTGCCCTTACCTCCTGCGCATGCTGTTTCTGAGCCTTTAACCTACATGGGCTCCTTAGATCTTCCCGTAGTTCTGAGGTGGCTAGGACCATACCAGGTCAGAGAGGACGGCACCAGGCCCACTGCTTCTGTGGCTACAGGCCCCTCTCCCTGTCCCCTGCCTGGTCCCTCTTGCTCCCACTTGATGCCTGGTCTTGGGCATGTGTAGTGGGTGGGTCCCCGGGACAACCCCAAGCTTCCAGGTGGTGCGAGGATCTGGCCTCTTCCTGCACCCTGGCTCAGTTATGAAACAGAGCCAATGGGATGGAGAGAAGGCAGGAGGAGGAGAGGAAAAGGAGGGGAAAGGGAGGGAGGTAGGGAGGAAGGGAAAGCAGGGGTAGGAAGGAAAAAAAGGGAAGAGAAGGAGGGAGAGGGCAGAAGAGGGAGGGAGGAGAAGAGAGGGGCAGGGGGAGGGAGAGAGGGGGCAGAGAGGAATTGGGTAGGTTGAAAAATCTCCATCTATCCATTTGCATGGGCACAGTTGGCATGGCGAAACGGGAAATGTCAGGGGTACAGCTGGGTCTGAGCTTAACAGAGGGCTAGTAGCATAAGCCTTGTTCTGAGTCCAAAGACCCAAGCACCAGCAGCTCCCATGTCCAAGGAAGAGAGACGAACCCCCTGTTTAGCTCTAACACAGCTCAGAGCCATCTTAGAGAAGCCTGAGCTAATGAGCTTCCAAGGTCAGACGGTCTGTGGGAGAGTGTCCTGATCGTTCATTGATATAGGAGCGTCCCGCTCACTGCGGGACGGACCATCCTGGGCAGGTGATTCTGGGCTGTTTAAGAAGGATAACTAGGGGCTGGGGGAGAGCTCAGTGGATAAAAGCATTTATTTATGTTTTTTTTTTGTTTGTTTTTGTTTTTTGCTGAGGATCCAGGTCCAGTTCCCAGTGCCCACATGGAGGCTGACAACCATCTGTAATTTCCAGTTCCAGAAGTCTTTTCTGGCTTCTGTGGGTGCCAGGCACACATAGAATGCACAGATTCATACAGGAAGACAGGCACCTAAATACATGATATATAAAGCCTAAAATAAATCTTTAGAGTGGGAGAAAGCTGGCTGAACATGAGATCTCCCAGTGAGCGAGTGAGCCCGCGAGTCTCCCTGCACATTCCCCGACTTCTCTCCGTGACAGACGGGTCTGGAAGTCTAAGACAAATGGACCCTCCCTTCCTTTTAGTTGTTTTGGGTCAAGGTCTTTCTTTCAACAACACAGTGAAACCAGGACAGTGGGTGTGCCCACTATACCCAGGAGTGCGAGGGAACAGGCCCTAGCCTTTTCTTCCTATTTGGTTCATCTGTAGGTTGGTGAATAGTGTTCACCCACCACTGAAAAACCTGAGCTCAGTGACTCAAGGGCTAATCTCATATCTCTTCTAGAAACACACACACACACACACACACACACACACACACAGTTGTATCAGTGATGTAGGTAGCCTTTTTCTCAGTGAAGTTAGCACACAAAATTAGACTCCATCCTCCCCTCTCTCCCCTAGATAGCCTCAGGTCTGTTCCTTGAAGATGTGCTAAGGTCTAGACTGTGCCAGAAAATTCTCTTTTAATTTGTACTCAAGAGCCCTAACCCATGTTTGGCTTTTCAGTGTTTGCCTGCTCAGGAATGTTCATGCATGGGTGTGTACATGCATGTGTGTGCCTGTGCTCGTGAGATTGCGTTTTTGCTTTTCTTCTCACGTTTAGACTACAATGTGGAGTAGGGATCAAGGGTCCCTTCTCTCTCCCTGGCTGAGCGGCTACAGAATGTTTATCTAACTGTAAGCACCCTCTTTCCAGTCCTCAGTCACCGAAACCACTCACGGCAAGACTTTATTAACCGTTCACTAGGCGTCAGGTCCCATGGCTACCCCTGCATGCTGGCTGGACAGCAGCTATGGAAAGAGAATTCGGGAAAATGTAGGGATACCCACTTCACTGATACAACTGTGTGTGTGTGTGTGTGTGTGTGTGTGTGTCCCAGGTAGACCAAGTACAGTCTTCATTTTTATATGTGGGGCTGTGATGGGGAAAGCAGCCAGGCCTTTAGCCTGGGATAATAGATAGTGCCCTATTACTGCCCTATGTCCCAGTCAAGTCTGTCTCTTGGGGGGACTACAGGAGTGTAGTTGGGATTAAACCTAGGGCTGTCTATATACTAGATACTCTATCACTGAGCCTGTGTGTGTGAATGTGTGTGTGTGTGTGTGTGATTCAGTTACACACACATGTGTAGAGGAGCCTGTGTGTGTGTGTCTTTGTGCCTCTGTGTGTGTGTATTTCAGGTATGTACACATGTGTGGAGGAGCCTGTGTTTGTGTGTGTGTTTCAGGTAAGCACACATGTGTGGAGGAGCCTATGTATGTGTGTGTGTGTGTGTGTGTGTGTGTGTGTTTCAGGTATGTACACATGTGTGGAGGAGTCTGTGTGTGTGTGTGTGTGTGTGTGTGTGTGTGTGTTTTGGGTATGCACACATGTGTGGAAAAGCCTTTGTGTATGTGTGTGTTTCAGGTATGCATACATGTGTGGAGGAGCCTGTGTGTATGTTTCAGGTATGCACACATGTGTGGAGGCCAGATGGACACATTGGATGTCTCCCACTATTGTTCTCTGCCTTAATCCCTTGAGACGGGCTTTCTCATTGAATCTGGACCTCACCAACTTCCCACTAGGCTGGAAGTCAGCAAGCCTACCAGCCTTCCCACCTCCAGTCCCACAATGCTGGGATTACTGGGACATGCCCAGCTGTGCCTGGCTTTTTACAAAGAATCTGGGGTTACAAATTCAGGTCATCACACATGTGCCCAAAGCACTCATTTAGTGAGCCATTTTCAAAGCCACACAGCCATCTTGTGCCTTAAAAAACCAAACCAAACCAAACCAAACCAAACCAAATCAAACCAAACCAAACCAAACCAAACCAAACCAAACCAAACCAAACCAAACCAAACCAAATCCTACTTTTTATTCTGAGGCAGGGCCTCCCTAAGCTGCCCAAGCAGACCTTGAGTTTGTGATCTTCCTGCTTCAGCCTCCCGAGTAGCTGGGATTACAGGCTTGTACCACCAAGGCCAGCCCGATCCATCTTTCAATACCCAAGGCTCTGCAGTCCCACCTCATTAAACAAACAACATTGTCAGCTGCTAGCATGGCGGAATATAAGTATCAACATCACCGTAGCATATTCCGTGAAGCTGGCTATTTCGGGGAGCTTTTTAACAGCTATTATCTTTGTAGAATGGCAGTCTCATTGGAAAATGACTTCCAAACTGGGTTTGGTGGTGCACTCCTGGAATCCCAGCAGTCAGAGGCAGAGGCAGGAGGATTACTGTAAGTTTGAGGCCAGCCTTGGCTACATAGTTAAATTTAGGCTGGCCTGGGCTATATAATGAGACCCTGGAGATAGAAATAGAGAGAGAGCCGGGCGGTGGTGGCGCACGCCTTTAATCCCAGCACTTGGGAGGCAGAGGCAGGCGGATCTCTGAGTTCGAGGCCAGCCTGGTCTACAGAGTGAGTTCCAGGACAGCCAGGGCTATACAGAGAAACTCTGTCTCGAAAAACCAAAAAAAAAAAAAAAAAAAAAAAAAAAAAAAAAAAAAGAAAGAAAGAAAGGAAATAGAGAGATAGGAGAAAAGAAAAAGGAAGTGGGTGTGGGTGTGGGTGAGACAGGAAGGAGGGAGAGGGAGAGAAGAGACACATGTGGAGAAAATAATGGAGGCTTTGGGAACAGGATCGTGAGGTTTTCCCAGGCTTTGTCTGGGCTTTGCTGCATGAAGACCCACACAGAGCAGCTCCCCACGCCTGCTGTTCCAAGGGGGCCCCGATAAACTCTTCACTCTAGCGCTTAAGCTGTCTGCCCGCAGGGCAGGCAGGGCAGCCACAATTACAGGCCCGGCCCCCGTCTACGGTCTTTACTCAACTGGTCTCTGCCTCTCTATTTCTGAAGTTCTAAAATTATATATGGAGAGAAATGTTTTGACCTTGTGGTAATACGTTTTCTGTAAGGTCAGAAATAAATAAGTAAAAATTAATCTGACAATCTCTAAGAAGGCTGAAAAACGCCGCTCTGCGTTCCCCTTGGGTTTGACCCCAGCACCGGTCCCCTCATTGACAGCTGATTGGTTTAAATAATTCATAGCCTTTTTCAGGGCCTGTGACTTCCAAGTGGCACCTGCTCGGTGAAGGCTGTGCCTGACGGGTGATTACAGGCTTAGAGTTCACTGCGCATCAGAGCGAGGCTCAACCCACCTCCCCAGGAGCCTCTCTCTCTCTCTCTCTCTCTGTCTCTCCCTCTCTCTCTCTCTCTCTCTCTCTCTCTCTCCCTCCCTCTCTCTCTCTCTCTCTCTCTCTCTCACACACACACACACACACACACACATAGACACACAGTTGTGGGGTTAGGGTGGTGTAGGGGTGCAGGTATGAAGGAAACAGAGATCTCTGTCTATTGCTCTTCATTTAATTTCTTTTTAAATGTAAAATCTTTTAAAATCAGAGAGAGAGAGGGGGAGAGAGACAGAGACAGACAGAGAGAGAACACAATGTGCCTGGACTTTGCATGTTGCAATGTGCATGGACTTTGCATGTTGCAATGTGCATGGACTTGGCATGCCACAATGTGCATGGACTTTCAGGAGTCTGCGTTCACCTTATGTCATGTGGGTACTGGAGATGGAATCCTGGCTGCTGGGCTTGGCTGTGAGCACCTTTACCCACGAGCCATCTCACTGGCCCTGTCTAGCTCTGCCTGTGCCACCACCGAAGCTGGACTCTGTGCGTGGCTTTTACATGGGCCGTGGAGTGAAATGCTGTCATGTTTGTGCAGCATGCACATGACCTGCTGACCCACGCATCTCACCAGCCCTGCCTGTGGTCTTCCCCAGAGCATTGACTCACCAACAGTCGGTTTGAGAGGTGTTCAAACCTTCCTGTTGTCCAAAGGTCAGGGCTGGCTGGGCTTTCTGGGAGACGTGGAGGCACCTGAGTTCTAAGTTGCACGCCTGGCCCTAGTGTCTGCAGGGAGCCTGGCCTCCTCTGTCTAAGATAGGAGCCCATCATCTTCATAGGCCTACTGAGGACCCAGATTTTCTGCTATCAAAGGGGAGCCCCCAGTTTCTTCCAGGCCTTCAGATACTGAGCAAAGTGCTCGGCCCTTTTGAAGAGAGGGGAGTAACAGTGCACCTGTGAGGCTGAGAGAGGTAAGGAATGGGACTGAAGGGAGACAGGGACATGCCAGTGACAACTTCAACAAAAGGCGTCAAAGAGGGGAAATGAAAGGCAGTCACAAATGACAGGTGACAGAAGCAAGACACATTCTTAGACCCAGAGCAAGAGAGGGCAGGTGAGCTCAGGCCTGTGGTACCTGGTTGTCATGGTGAAGCAGGTTGAAGGAGCTGGGTAAAGGTGGCAGGTGTGTTACCTTTCGAATGGGATGGAAGGGAGGAAAAGCTTCAGACAACAGGGGTTCCTTTGCCTCAGAGGTTCTGGGGCTTTTGCAGGGAGCTTAAATGAGCCCCTGCAAGATGGGGTGAATGTTAGTCCCAGGGTGCCACTGTACAGCCTCACCTGGTCTGAAGTCACTATGTAGACCAGCCTCCCTTGAACTCACAGAGATCCACCTGGCTTCACATCCTGAGTGCTCAGATTAAAGGCGTGCACTGCCATGCCTGGCTAGGACTTTCTTCTAGGTAAGGATGTTCTCCACAGTGATGTCTCACTTGCACTTGCTGAACTCCAGTTTTCCACTGGACCCCGACTGACGTGTGCACGTTGAGGATTAGGAAGCAAATCTAAAGGCTGGAAGTTTCACTTCACAGGCTCGGGATAATGTCTAGTGTTTAGCTTTAATTCCTAAGCACAGGGCTTCGCCTGCAGTGGGATATTCAAAATGTGTATGAAGGTAAACTATGAAATCTCCCCCGCAGGCCAGGGGTGGCACATGCCTATAATCCCAGTGCTTGAGAGGTAGGATTTCTGAGTTTGAGGCCAGCCTAGTCTACAGAGCAGCCAGCGCTATACAGAGAAACCCAACCTTGGGGGGTGGGGGGGAAAGAAAGAAAGAAAAAGAAAAAAAAAAAGAAATATCCCAGCAACAGAAGCAACAGGGCAGGGTGTGTGTGTGTGTGTGTGTGTGGGTGTGTGTGTGGGTGTGTAGGGTCCAACAAAAGAGAAAGAGGTGATTGATACATTGGAGAGGTGATTGATACATCGGAGAGGTAATTGATACATTGGAGAGGTAATTGATACATTTAAGAGGTAATTGATACATTTGAGAGGTGATTGATACATTGGAGAGGTAATTGATACATTTAAGAGGTAATTGATACATTTAAGAGGTGATTGATACATTTGAGAGGTGATTGATGCATTTTAGAGGTGATTGATAGTAGGCAGCAAGGGTTGGGAGAGGGTAGAAAAGGCTGAAGATAGAACCTTCTGAACTTTAATAACGTCACAACTGTCCATGAAATCTTTACGTGGACAGTAGCGTGCCTATAAAGAGAGCAGCTCAGAGAATACATACATTGATCTCATTCCCAAATTACTCAATGCTACAGAATGGGTGTGTCCAATGAGGGACCACTCTGGTGGAAGGGTAGGTGGGAGGTAGGTAGAGAGGAGCCAAAAGTCGGGCCACTTGCATCATGGGAAGTTGGCCTCAAGAGCAAAGGAGAGCAGCCACCTTCGGCACTGCGGCAGGAGTCAGAGGAAACTGGGCACTGTGTGTGTGTGTGTGTGTGTGTGTGTGTGTGTGTGTGCCTCTTTCTCCACATGTTCCAGCCTCCATATTAGTTTCTCTCCTGAGCAGAGCACTCTACAGTTACAGAGCAAACCACTTGTCATGTCTGGAAGTCAAAGTACCTAGGCCTGTTGGAGAGTTGACATCAGGGATAGGAAACCATCCTTGTGTGAGGAAGGACAGAGCCGCCATCTTACTGTTGCATATGATTATGGGTGGGCATGGAACATATTCTCTGACCTGGGAATGAGCATGCTTGGCCCTAGAGCCTGTACTGTAACCTCCCCCTGAGGATGACCTTGGTCCTGGCTGATGGTACCACGAGGTGACCTCATATCCATGCTGGCTTCTGAGCAGAGGGGGCAGTGACCATCTGGAGCGGTGACCACAGGAATTAAATGACTGAGTCTCTCCCAGCTCCCACTTCATAGTGTAAACTGTGGCTGAACCCATTTGAACCCTAAAACCATGCCCATGACGAGGCTTGCTTTAAAGTCTCATTTTCCAGATGAGGAAACTGAGACCTAATGTATAGTCCACCACAAGAGCTGGGTTGGGCACAGACAGTATGCTTCCTCAGACAGAATTCCTGGCTTCTGTACTGCACTGCAGGGAAGAGGGAAACGGAGGGCAGGGTGGGGGATAGGCTACACCCCAGTCCCTGCTCTCTGGTACTTGGCTGTGTGGCCTTGAGCAGGTGAACTGATCTCTCTGAGCCCCAGTTCCTTCACTGTAAAATCAATTTTGAGACAGTAACTGTTTCTCGGGGCTGCTTTGAAGGTCAAAGTGACATGACCCAAATTAGTCACTTATGACAGTGTATGACTCCCAAGTACAGCCTGGGGCCTTTTCTTCTCAGGGTTGGAGAGAGGATAGTCAGGTGGCTTATGGGGTGGCCAATCAATCAAAAAGATAGCAATCCAATTTTCATTTCTCGCTACCTCAAAGCAGAGCCTATGATCAGCTGTTAGGGTCCAGAGTGGGCTGACTTCCACCCTCAGCTCTCCTGTGTCAATCGACGCTAACTGCTTCCAGGATGGCATGTCTCACTGTACGGAGGATGGACCCAGGAGTTACCTCTCATCAGATGCCGTGTGGCCTGCTGGGCTGCACTGACTGCCAGTTAAAACCTGGCCCTGCCTGAGCAGTGTGTGGGCTCCGAAGGGCTCAACTCTCGGCTCCCGACGCTGTGACTCATTCCCATCTCCTGGCCCTGACTGTTCCAGATATTTGGGAATAAGAAGGAGAGAGAAAAGAAAGGCTGCATGGACTGTTCTTCCTACCCCTAACAGCAGGGCTGATGTAACGCCTGCTCTTCCTAGGGAGAGCAAAAGCTCCGGACATCAGGGGAAGGATGGCCCTGACACCCCACGGTTACAGGGACAGAGGGGAAGGGTTGTGTCTCAAAGTTGGTGGTCTCCTGCCTTGGGGCACACCAGAGGCCATGGTGGAGTCTCACTTCAACCTTCAAAGAGCAGGCTCCTATATACTCTCTCTTAAGAAGGCTGCCTATGGGCTATGTGCTGTACTGACATGAAGTGTGTGTGTATGTGTGTGTGTGTGTGTGTGTGCACACACATGCCAAAGGACAATTTCAGGTGTTATTCCTCAGACATCATGCACTTTTTAAATTCTGAGACAGGCAGGATCTCTTATCAGCTTAGAGCTTTCTAAGTACGGCAGGCGGCTGGATAGTGATCCTCAGAGATGAGCCCCTCCCTGCCTCCCCACTGCTGGGATCACCGTGGGCCGCCACGCTTGCTTCTGAGGTTCTGGGGACTTAGCTTACGTTCTCATACTTGTGAGGCAAGCACTTAACGGAGAGCTCTCCCTAGCCCTTGGCGGGAGTTTTCGGGGACACACGGTCTTGCCATTCCTAGAATTAGGACCACACACTTCCTACCCTTCCTTGTTTCGGTCTGTGATCCACCTGGACTTAGTGGGGGCAGAAGAGACTGCTCTGGCTGGGACTAAGGACCCCTCTTTAAGAGATAGTGCTATCTGCCACCTGTTACATGAAAACTGGTACCTGGTTAGCCATCCTAGGCAGATACCACCCCAGAATCGCCTGGAAGCTCTCGTTGAAACAGTAATATCATTCATTTTTGCAAATGAGTGACACTGAAGCTCTGAGAGCTAAGCTACTCTTTTAAGGCCGCAGCAGACCCCAGTTCTAGCCCTGCATTGCTAGGGCCACCCTGAGAAGCACAGGCTTGCCTGGGTGTAATTAGGGGCCTTCCACCCCGGGGGCTGCGAGGGGGTGTGACCTGCACCGGCTGGCAAGATGGGCTTTGTAAACTGTGGCTAGCTATGGAGACAAGCATTATCTCTCTCTTCTCTCTTACAGGAGACGAAAAGGAGGCTGAGAGGTAAGAGCCTTAGCCAAGGTCACAATGCTCAGAAGTGGAAGACGCAGAAAGCTTCCAGCCCAGACTCTGCCTTCAAATCTGGTACTATTTCCTGTACCCTAGCTCACTGCCTGGGCACATCCGCTGGGACAAATCTTAGTGAATGTCCTGGGGAAAAAAAAGGGCAGGGACCTCATTTCCCTCCTGTGGCTTGATGGGACTATCTTTGTAGCTGCTAATATGAATGTGCGCAAAAGTGTCTGTGTGTTATGCGTGTGCACACGTTTGTGAGCTCTCTCTCTGTGTGTGTGTGTGTGTGTGTGTGTGTGTGTGAAATCACAAAGAGGCTGACTTCAGTGCTCCCTCCTTTCCTTCCTTTGGTGCTAACGTCTCACTGTATCAAACGGCCTCTGCTTCAGAGGAAAAGCCATAATGAATGAATGACTCAAAATAACTCCACCGAAGAAAACACAGTTTTGATTTGAATCACAGAGGAAACCATTCCTTTTAACTCACCCCTCCCCCCCTTCTCTGTACTTCCTGGAGGAGGCTTGCAGAATCAACAAGATCCTTCTAAGACAGGAACGGTCAGAGCCAAATGATATATCTGAATGCCCGCTTAGCCCATAATCCCGGAACACCACCAAACACGATCTAGAGGAGAGAACACACCGTATTTCCAGCATCCTGTTTTCTGAGGCCCACAGGAAAAGGTATGCTTTTTCTATCCTTGTCCTGTCTTGGTGAGCATCTTTCAAGGGGGTAGGACAGACAGACAGGTCTGCATAACCACACAAGCCTCTTACAGCTTGATCTTGTTCATCACCAAGATGTGTATCAATCAAGACATTTTTAATCGACGCAGATTTAATCGATGTGCCTTGATCCGATTAGATTTAGTACAGCTCCATACATGGATCCCCAAGGAAACCAAGGGCTGTGAGGGTGTGCTTCGTTAGAAACTTACTTGACCCAAATGCGCTACAAGTGAAGCTGACATCGCCAGAAAAAAAGAAAATGCAGGCACGGGCCTCACCACGCTGCTGCTTCCTTTCTCTTGTAACGCAGGTCTGTGTTCTCCACAATGCCTCTGTGGAGTGCCACAGCCAAGTTATGAATTGAACGTTCTCCTTGTGCTTGGAGAATAGTTCAATTCAGCCAAGCAGCCAATAGGAGCTGAGCTGATTAATAAAAGCCCGTTTCTTTTAAGCGTCATTTTAAGTATTATGGTCTGACTGTTCTGTGACTGCGCGGATTTGAACAAAGCCGGTTTGGAAGCGGCTGAAATCAAGGCGTTACTCAGTTTTATTGACACAATGAGTTCGCGGCGGCAAGTGAGGCGCTGATGCCAACAGCTGGAGGGAGGAGCGTGAGTCGTGGACGCGGCGATAGGCTCGGGGCTGAGGGTAAAGTGACTGCATCCAGACTAGGCAAAATAAGGCCACGGAAAGTTCTGGAAGTCTTACTTCCCCAAATCCAAATGTGGGTTGGCTTGAGACGTGCTGAAGACCGAGCGGTGCTCTGCTGTGGCTGACCATAATCTGATTTTTGGGTAAGAGTGAGCAAGGCGACTTCAAACCTAATGATCCAGGGGGTGGGGGTGGGGGTGGGGGTGGGGGTGAGCACATCAATGGAGTCAGGAGGAAGTGGCCCAAGTCTCATGCTTCATCCTTTATCCGGGCTGCCGGTCCAAGCCCCGCCCCCTTCGCCGTCTGATTGGAGGGAGCCATTGCACTTTCAATATCACCTTCTCCTACCCTCCTTCCACGCACGTTCACATTTGACCCACTTCCCCCTTCTATCCAAAGACTCGGCCCAATTCTCAAGCCTTCTCCCCCACAGTTCTGACCCAATTCTCTCGCCATTTCCACAAAGACATGACCCAATTTGCCTTCATCCTTCCTCATGCACATGCCGTCACCCCCCACCCTCGGCTCTCACGCTACAGCCCCAACCTCTCGCTTCCGCCCTCGGGCTCCGCATCACACCTGTTCCTCCCCGTTTCCGCACACGGGCTGGAGCCGGACCAGCACCCTTCTCCCCGAGGCCACATCACCCCCTTCTCCAGCACAGGGAAGGCCCAGCTCCACTTTGGCACAGCCTCCTTTGTCCCAGGTGTGTTCCCGGGGATCTGACCCAATTCCCTCACTCCTCAAATCCTGCTCCCACCCTGGACCTCACCACACGGCCTCTTCCCAAGGACGTGCCTGGCAGGTCACCGCAGAAATGTCAAGGCCACTCGCGATGCCAGCGTTCCCAATTACAGTCCGCAGCCCGGCCCTGCGCAGGCAATTACCGCCGCACCTGCTATGGCCAGAGGAAAGCATACAGCTGCCTCTGCCTTCGACTGAGATTCTGTTATTAGGTTATTTTTAAAGAAATCATTTTGTTGGCTGTCTATCTGTCAGCACTTGCATTTTTTTTTCTTAAATAAAAACGATCTGTGATTAGTTAAGGTGAATCGTGACAGCGTGGGGGTTCAGGTCCCGCTCCTAGAGCAGCTCCCTGTGTCCTCCTTTAAGAGGTGAGTGGTGACGGCTCTCCAAGGCCTTCTCATTAAGTAAATATTTCAATCATCACACACACACACACACACACACACACACACAAAACCACTTTAATTTACCCACAGTTGGAAAGGTTACTGGATGGTTTGTTCGGCATTGCCACTTTGGGGACTGACTTAAGCAGGTAAGTGGTGGAGCCTGGAGGAGGGCACTGTGGTGTTCCTCTCCTCTTGCTTCCTGCCCCCACCCCCACCCCGTGAGAGTCTATGTGGCTGATGGAGACAGAGAGGAGGCCGGTCCCCTTCTCACTTGAGTCCAGGTGACACACAGGGTGGGGTTAGGATAAGATAGAGCCGCTGTTTGGGAGACCTCAAAGAGTTTTTCTCCTAAAATGAAGTGATTGCAGATGAGAGGTTTAGGATACGGCGAAGATTTACTCTGAGTGTTCATTGTTATGATGACGGTAGTTCTAGCTGTTGTAGAAGCCACCACTAACTTCTTCTTCACCTTGGCCTTCGTCCCAGCCATCATTCCTATCGTCACTAATCATCGCACTCAGTGCTACCACCTTCCCCACCAGCATCACACTCAGAGGTACCACACTCGTCACAACTACCACCGACTCACTCTTCACCTCTCCTGGTCGCCGCCGCCGACACCACCCCCTTTATTTACGAATGAAGTCTTCGAAAAGATTAGGGATGCAAACCAGAAAATGCATCCCCCTATTTACTTCATTTTCTTTTTGAGACAAAGTATCGTGTGTCCCAGGCTAGACTCAAACATAACACCTAGCCGAGGAAGACCCTGAACTTCTGATCCTTCTGCTTCCATTGCTAAAGCGCTGGGATTGCAGATCTGTAGGGACCAGCATGCCCGGCTCCTAGGTGACCCTGGCGACTGAACCCAGGGCTTTGTGCTTGTCAGGTCAGGACTTTTCCAAGCGAGCCACAGCTCAGCTCCCTTGCTTTGACTTTTGAAGTTCTTATCTGTCTCCGGCATGAATGTGCTAGCGGTGTGCGCCTTAGCTGCTCTCCTTTCCTTCGCTTTCCTGTCCTCCTGCTCTTCCCTTGATTCTTCTCATCCCTCCGCCCCGCCCCAGGCTGCCCTGACCCTATGACCTCTGAGGATGTGCAGCACACCACCAAAGACCCCCGCAAGACACGCCGACCCTGCTTGTTAGAAACCACATGGAGGAGGACAGCCGAGGCCTGGAGCATTTCTCTGCACTCCCAATCAAACATGTCCATCCAAGGGGACGGTGAATAGAAACCGATTCATGGCCTGTCACAGACGGAGCCGCACAGCGCCCGCCCCTTTGGTGCTGTCTGCATTAGTGTTGGCCCTCAGTTTCAGTCAGTGAAGGAATCAAGCCCACAGACTCTGTCTGGGCTTTCCCTTCAGGACACATCCCTGGCCTTACCCACTGCTTTCGTTTGCTTTTGAGCACTCTCACACTGGCAGATGTTTTTGTGTTGGGGATCCATCTGTGGACGAGACTTTAATCCCCAGCCCTCCTGATGATTCCTCATCAGATGACAGAAGAACCACTGTGCCACCCTCACCTAGCTTCTGTGGGTCTTGCCTTTCTCATCCAACCTGTGGGAATTCCACCCACCATACAGCGTGGGTGAGAATCCAGTGGAATGTGGTGCTTTGTGTTAGTTCCTCGGAGTCCAGCCCATGTTAGGTGAATGCCCATGGGGTGCCTGCTTCTCTCAGCATGTCCTCCCAAATGAGCACCTGGAGCCAGGGCACTTGGATTCACCAGTTCCCTGAAAGGGCAAGGTATTCCCAGGAGGTGTCTCACACCCCCCTTGTTGGCCTCTCGCTGCTGCTCATACAAGGAACTCGGATTTATTCCCAGGGCTCACACTAAACATCCTTGGGGGTGGGTAAAGTTCAATGTCCCAAGTCCTGGTCTTTCTTTATGAATGGCAGAGGAGGGGCTACCTACAAATCTAAGCGATCCAGTCAGCAAGAGGAGTGGGAAGGGGTGGTGGAAATGGTGTGCCTCTTCCTCAGGGGACGGATACTACAGCTGCCTACTCCTGGAGCCCACCCCTGTCTATTCTCTCTACCATGCTCGACCATGGAGGACGGTTGACAGTTGTGGTCAGGAGCAGTGACACAGGCAGGAAAAGAGGCAGAATTCCCATGCCACTGGATGACTTTTAAACATTTCGAAAATGCTCTGAGACAATTCAAGTCCTCATGCCTGGGGCTGGTTCCTACAGTTTGGCTCATGCCTGGGGAAGATGTGGGGCCCAGAGTCTACGCTGGGGCTGAGGAAGTGGACAGAGAATATCCCAAACCCTGTGCCACCTCTACTTGTGAGTTTTGCAAAGGGTTACCCAGTCTCATGGCATTTCAGGTTCCACATCTACAAAATGAGATTTTAAAGCCAGGTTCACATGATTGCAGTGAAGATATAATAAGACACATTTTAATAGATTTTATTCCACTGTTCTTTCCCTCTGAAACCTTCCTTTTTTTTATATATTTTTTTTTATTTCCCCCTTCTTCCCAGGTTTCTTGATCTAGATTTTTAGAAATGCTGCCATCTGAGAGGTGGGATACTGGAACTCAGTGACCTTGGGAAGACAGGCAGGAAAGAACCCTACATAAATTGAATTGCATACATAAGGACAGCAACATAATTTCATTATTAAATAGAAAAACAAAAGATACCAAAATAACAGCAATGGTACGGGAAGCCAGTGGGCACCTCTAACCTCTGATCTGTCTGTGACTACTACCCTAGTTTATAGTTGATGCTAAATCATGCAGTTTATTAAGAAGAAGAAGAAGACATCCAACTTGACAATGCTGGTGACGGTGATGCCTCTTCCCAGCATGGGAGGTGGCTCTCACTTGCTTTAATTGAAGGGAAGCTAAGCAAGTGTTTCTCTCTCTCTCTCTCTCTCTCTCTCTCTCTCTCCCCAGTTCTTCCTTTGGTTCCCCCCTCCCCCTCAGGCCATCTGTCCAACTATTAAAATCTCATCAGCCTCATCAGCCTCATTGTGAGAATACTTACTTTCTCCAGACTGCCATCCCAAAGGGGGCGCCTGGAGCCACTGAGCTCGTGGCACTTGGGTCCCTCTGAAGGGCAGGCATCTACCCTGGGCTCTTGTTGGAAGGTACCTCATCTTCTCTTCCTGGCTTCTCAGTGCTAAATCGACAAGAGACTCTGTGATTTATTTCCCGGCCCTGAATTAATGCCCAGTAATTAGTTTATAGCCTTACTAATGTGTGGACACGTTCTGTGGTGGAAAAAAATCATGATGGTTCTTGTCAGCGGGTTAGGGTCTAACGAGACAGTGCTTAATCTATGGAAGAAGCACTCTTGGGGTGAAGATCAACTCTCCGAGTCCAGTATGTTCTTTTTGGATGACATAGGAAGGGATGTTCATGTATCCAAGTGGTCCAGCCAGGATGAATAATAGGAGGGGGACCTGTGTTCTCCTAGACACAGCAAGCATCTGCATCGCTACCATGCTAGAAATGTCAATTGAGAATCTACAACTGCCCGGAAGATGGGTCTCTGGGAATGCGAGGGGTTCTCCTCTGTCAACTGACGACACGATCCACGGAGAAAAGGTTATGGCAAGCGAGTTTTCCGGAGATGGCCCATGTTTGCATGGCTGCGAGGGCACTCTCTGAGAAGCATGGGCCCCGACGACTTCATCCCAGGAGTGCTTCATGAAGCTGATATGCTTTTTTTTCTGCCACGATTACAGAGCCTAATGAATCAGCCCACGCTATTGGGAAAGTTTCCTGCAGATCAATATAAAGATGTACTTTCATATAATAACGCTGTTTAGATGTATTGATGACTTAATAGAATTCCTGATTTGATTCAGATAATCTTGGGAAGAGAGTTTACGGAGCTGGTTTTAGTCGTTTTGCCAGGAAGATGTAATGAAGTTAGAATCAAGAGTAGAATGTGCTCCCCCCTCCTCATAGAATAGTAAGCAAAGGCTACATAATGAGGAATACAATGAGCTTTCATAAACTACACCAAGAAGGAAAATAGGCTTAGGACAGATTTGTTGTGATCAAGGAAAAACATTCATTCTAGGTCAGACCCAAGGATGAAGCCACAGGTGTGCACTATGATAAAGCCAGGCTACGTGAAACTGTGGCTTTGAACTTATAATGAGCTTACAGAATGGAACACTGCTTTGAGCTTACTATAACTTACTTACTGTAACTCTTTTTTGTGTAACATTTTATCTGTGAAGTAATTTCATGAACTTTTGTCTAAGAAGCTAGAAAAAGTCTGAGAGAAAAAAATGTGTGGCTGTTGGGGCTCTGTTCCATTCACAAAATGCTTATGTATAAATGTCTGTCTATATGTCTGTCTGTCTATATGTCTATATGTCTGTCTATATGTGTATACATCCATATATAAGTGAGTATATCTGTGTATATATAAGTATACATGCGCACTTGTGAAAATGGTGAAAGAGATGGTCAGGCCCAGTGGAGTAAGTGCTCGTAGTATGACTTCCTCTTTATCCTTTCCCTTTTTCTCTGGCTCACAAAGAGTTAATGAGCTCCTAGCCTCTCTCTGGCCAGTGAGAGGCTCCTGAATTAAAGAGTAAAGAACTCAAGTAATTAAGTTTCTTTTCCTAATCCCCTACTGCTATCAGCAGGGGTCAGTTGTCAGAAGCCTCCAGTAAGAGGAACCTAACCACAGAAGCCATCAGCATCTGGGCTGCCTACCTGTGCCCCACCTAAGCATCTGACTCTTCTGGTGGACCCCTGACCAGATGATGTGGGAAGAACCATCTTGATTGTGGGCCAGATCTGCGCTTTGGACTGGGTGAAATGAAGGAGGAAGTTGAGTACCTCCATACACACATCTGTTCCTCTCTGATCTTGATTGTGGCTGTGATATAACCAGCCGCTTCTAGCTCCTGCCTGGCTTCCCTGTCATGATGGGCTATACCCTGAGCTGTGAGCCAGGGTAAACCCTTTGTCTCTCAAGTTGCATTTGTTGAGATACTTGCAGCAGCAAGGAAAGAAACCAAGAGGGCCGTGTAGCACATTATAGGACAGCGTATGGCACGTCCCATTTTCCCAGAATTCTCTGCCACTGTGTGTTAAATGAGGCTGTCACCTCTGAGACAGTTTCCCCCTTTTTCTCACCCACCAGGAACTGTCTTCTGAGACAGCTGGACTCCTCCAGGAGCAAGCCAGCCAGCCAGTCATCTGGCTTTGTGGATTGTACATCCACTGGGTAATATGGTATAAAACCCCGCCCCTACAGTGAGCTCATTCGGACACTCCCCTTGCCTTTACTTCCTATAGGACATCCCATAATGACTTTTACATTTGAGTTGTGCTCGGTGGCGTGAGTCATCAAGAGAGGGTTAAGCACACCAGGGGAATGTATGTTGAATATTTGTCAATCTTGTGTTCCTCCTCCTCCCCCTCTTCCTCCTTTCCCTCCTCCTCCCCTCCTTTTTCATTTTCTTCTTCCTCCTCTTCTTCCTCCCCTCCTCCTCTTCCTGCCCCCTCCTTTGTTTTCTTAAGATCTTAAGCCTCTTTGGGTTTTGTGCCAATGAGAGGATGGGGAGGGTTCTGAATACATCCCCACGTGGATGCAGAAGTGTGACTACACTTCCTAGTAGGCAGTCAATTTTTAGGTTTGATAGACTAAGGCAAGGAGAATAATCCCTTCACCACAGTTGTAGAGGAAGGCGTTAATCTCTCTATCTCTAGTGGGGAATCAGGGAACAGCCTCTCCTGAAGACCCACAGGGAATTACGGAAAGTCCTCAGTACTCATCCAGAAGGCCATCCCATCCTGCCCCAGACTGATGTCTATGCCATGGTCTTGATGGGAGAGCAGACTCAGTTCTAAGAACTGGGTCTTCCAGATTCCCCTGAAAGATTATTAAGAGCCAGAGACTTCCACGAGTTGATGCTTAACGTTTCTGCTTTCTTTCCTCCTGTTCCTTGGCTCACTCGATGCAGAAAGTTGGGGTATGCTTGGGGACGGAGGGTCACCTATCCACTTCTTTCAAACACAGTGATGGTCTGTCATCAGAATGGGGTTTCTGTAAAATGGGCAAAGCTCACACTCTCTCTCCTTCTCCCTACCCCGATGATTCTCCCATCTCTTCCCAACACTGAAATTACAAGCAAGTGCCACCACGCCTGGAGTTTTATGTCCGTTCTGGGTCTCAGACTGAGGTCTTTGAGTTTGCAAGGCGAGCACTTTGCCCACTGAGCTATCTTTCTAGCCCTAAGCTGGATATTTCAAACAGTTGTTAAAAATATAATGAGAGCCTTAAATCTGGGCTTCTGTAGACACTGCTCAGGATGAAACGGTAGCGTGAGCATCACTTACAGATAAGTGTCTGGATAATGTGCATGGCCTCTAAATGATGGATGCCTGGGAACTCGGGCCTGAGAGCAGCACCCGCCAGCACCCCCGCCAGCACCCACCAGCTTCGGAGCTGGTGCGTAAACCTTGAACTTTTGAGCGTGAGCCTTCTTGCGGGCTGCTGGTTGAGTATCATCTGTGCTTTTGCTAGCAGATGAAAGTGTGGTTTAGAGAGGCTAGCCCGAGGCCTTCAAGCCAGTTACGATCCACAGTCAGGTCTACCCAATGCCCAGAACCACCTTTTCCCAGGGACAGAGCTACTGGATTGTCAGGGTGTGGAAAAACCTAGGGCAGGAAGCCCTTAGAGCGGAGGGGGAGATCTACCGGATGCTGTGTTCAAAGCCCTGTTCAAGGCTCCGGGTATCCTTCCAGCTGGGGCCCTAGGGCCACAGGCTTTCTGGATCTTCCTTACTATTCCATTAACAGTGGTGTTTCAGAGAGCTGTCCCAGAACAGACTATCTGGAGGAGCAGAGGTCTCTCCCTGCCTGGGAGAGACATCATAATTTCTTCTGTCCCCAACCCTCATGACCTCCATTATTCCACCAGATCCCAGTGGGGATGCCCCCATGCTTAGGGGGGCTTATGCTGATCCTCTGGGCTCCCGCCTCTTCCCCAACATCTGCCACCGTGCTCTGTCGCATGGCGTTTCTGTCTCCGGCCTGGGTCTCACCCCTGGCTCCTGTTCTCAGGTGGTAGATACAGGGCAAGGGCTGGTCCCTGTGCCCACCCACACCAGCCATCTTAACCTGCTCTGCCTCTGCCTGTGAGCCCGGTGCCAGGGCACAGTGTTCCTGAGCTGGAGCGAAACCCTTTGAAGCAGGCAGCATCCTCTGAAGGCGGCCATGGGAGGGACTCTGCTATTCCAGGGCCCAGGCTGCAGGACAGCTAGCTGTCTGCTTCAGCTTCTGCGGCTTCGTTGGGAAGCCAGACGGAAGTCAGTTTATTCCTCTGGCTTTCCTCCCTGCCCAGATCCCCTTTCTTACATTATAATTTTCTTTTGGGAGACTGGTGTGTACCAGACCCTCTTTTACTTTACCTGACCCACTATCGACCCACCCCTCACTCACTGACCAGGTAGATGTAAGACCAATAAGGCCCTGTCCCCGGCTTTACCTCCTCACTGTAGCCAGCTTTACCTCCTGGTCGGAAGAGTGACTACTTAAGAGCAGAAGCACAAGAAAATATACGGATCTTTGACTGTGCCTGAACTTGTGGGCCGAGGATGCCAGAGGGTGCCCTGTCAGCTTGCTGGAGAGGGGCAAGTGCCACCCACTTCTGGATCCACTCCGGTCTATCTACGATCTGCATCATCGTGTTTGCTGCAGAATCCCCAGGCAATGGGAGCCTTCGCCAAAGGTGAAGCCTGTCTCAAAGCCCCCTCTCCAAAGAGAGGCCCTGCCAATCAACAAACCAGGAGGGAGGAAGCCCTGCATTGCTCCGGACCTCTGAGCCCCGCCCCCTCTGGCCACGCCCACCGCGCTGCTCTGTTGGAGGCAGACACGTTGGAGAAGTGATGGCTTCAGGGACCACTGCATGAACTTGGAGTTCACCAGGGAGAACAAAAGAAAGGAGACCCAAGACAGGGTGGCAGCCAGGGGACTCAGAAGGGCAAGTGGCTGGGCCTCCTGAAGGGGGGACCCAGCATAGGACACGGACCGGAGGAACAATCAGGGCATGAAGGAACGGCCGCCTCACAGGTGCCATTAGCCGCCGCTCTCAGCTGCAAGCCTGCAGTCACTGCTCTCCACTGCTCGCTACTGGCTCTCTGACCCTGCAGAGTCCTTTCCCTCTCTTGGCCTCAAGGCCTTGAAGGAGAAGGGGGACACACATAGGGCACTCTGGAGACACTGCTTAGCTCCTTCCCTTTCTTCTCTCTTCCAGGAACCACAGAACCTCTAGAGATTTACTGGCCGCATGGCCGTCTGGAACAGAGGATGAGCTAATATTTCTTGTGCCTTATGCATGGTCGGGAGGAAGAGTTTTCGGGCCTCTGAGGCTAACGTGAAACTGTGTCAGAGCGTCTAGGAAACAGGCTGAGGAGTCCTTTGCCCGTGCCCTTTCCTACCATTTCACACCTTGCTGTGTGAAACGCTAAGGCAGTGTGGCTGGGCTCTTGAGACTGAAAGTCACACAGTGATGGTGGTAGAGTGGAGATCCAGGGACAATCTGCACTGTCAAACGTTGTTTGGAGCCCCAAGATGGGTGTGTACTTCTTGCTCAAGATCCACGAGCTTGGACAAGAAGAAACCTTTTCATCTTATTTGATCTCTTGTTAATTTTGTTTTGTTTTGTTTTCTGTTATGTTAAGTAATCCTTTTTTGTTAAAAACTCTATAAAACTCCTCCCAGGGAACTGGTCTGGAGCAGTGACATTAGATCTATCTGTTTATTTATTTATTGGGTTTTCAAGACAGAGTTTCTCTGTGTAGCGCTGACTGTCCTGGAGCTTGCTCTGTAGATCAGAGATCCACCTGCCTCTGATTCCCAAGCACTGGGATTAAAGGCATACGCCCTGGCCGATTTTAGGATTCTTTAAGTATTCATTCCCCACAGGAGGCAAAATGACAATTTTCCAAAATGTCCACACCCCCTCGTTCTGCAACCTGTGCCTCTGTTTACGATGTGACACCGTGCAGTGGGATGGGGCTGCTGTGGAAGGAAGGTCTCTACTCATCTGGCCTGCAGCTGGGCTGTCTGGGTGGGCCCCACATAGACACAAGGGTCTCTAAGAACACAGCAGTAATGTGAGCATCCCAAGAAAGACTGCCTCAGGTCTGGCTCTGGGAATGAAGGAAGAGCATAGAAAAGACTGTAGCTGCATCTGGAAACAGCAGACACCCAAGAGCCTCATAAGGAGCCCAGTTCTGCTGAATACTCAGCCTTAGCCTGGGAACACCCCCAGATTTCCAGCCTGGGGAACCGTGGGAGAATAAGTGCGTTGTTTGAAGACCCTGTGCTTGCAGTCTTCTGTTATAGCTGCAGCAGGAAGGGAGTACACCGTCTGCTTCCTGTGGGACCCCCTAAGTCATAGAACCCTGGGCCATTCATGGAGGGTGACCTGTGCGGTCCTAAGGACTGGGCCTGGTCACCAGCTCTCTCCCAGAGAAAGTCCCCCCATCTTGTGACTCTGTCACAGAGCCTGTTGGCCAGGCTCTGAGCCTTGATTCTGAGAGTGCGGTCCCACAGACAAGCAGCACCTGCAGGCTGGAAACACAGCATGTCCGCATCCACCTGATCCTGGGGTCAGCATCACCATAGCAGCAGGATCCCCTTGGGGATTGTGGGACTATTGACATAATGGAGGCGCTTCCCTAGACCTTGCTGTGCTCTCTCCTTGGCCTCTCCCTTCTGACATCAGCCATGGGGGATTTTATTTTCTTTCTCTGCTTTGGGTCTTTTCCTCCTATAGAACTGCTGTCTTCTCTGTCCCTTGTGTGTGCTGGGCTCATGGTAGTGCCTTCCCACATCGTCTTCCAGGCTCTGATCTCCTTGAGAGATGAGACAAACCTGCCACCACAGACATTTACTGAACTCCTAGAACATAACTACTGCCTTAGCGATTACCCGGGCATGGTGTCCCTTCTATCTCAGGGGCAACTGCCCTGAGTGACAGAAGAGGACCTGACTAGGATAGAAGCAACGTGTGCTGTGCAAATGTATGCAGAATGTGCTAGAAAACAACGCAAGAAGGAAAGCAGGCCAAGAGCGGGGAACAGGGGGCATTCTCTTGCCCCACCCCAGCCCCTGGGTCTTGGCTGGACTCAGTGACCCAACATCAAGTCTGACATAGTCGTGATCATTCAAGACAACTTAAATTGGATCAAGTCAGGCTGTTCTCCTGGCTCAAATGACATGTTTTTAAAGTTTTTTTTTTATTGATTTGTTTTTGGTTGGTTTTATGCATATGTATGGTGTGTGTGTGTGTGTGTGTGTGTGTGTGTGTGGTGTGTGCATGTGTTTGAGTGCATTCCCATGTGCATGTATGTGCACAGGGAGGCTGGGGTCTACGCCAAGTGGTTTTTTTCCCCACTCTTTATGTTTTCCACACAGAGATTTCCTTGAACCTGTCTGGACTCACTATTTTTGGATAGACAGACTGACTGGACAGCCAGTTCCCCAGAATCACCAGTTTCTGCCCTCCCCCAACCCAAGTGCTAGGGTCTTAAACAGGCCCTGTCGCACCTGGCTTTCACGCGGGAGCAGGGGATCTGAACTCATGTCCTATGATTGCACAGCAAGCATTGCCCTAATGAGTCATCGACAGGTCTGGTAAGGGCATAAGGTGGGATTTGAACCCAGGCTATTGGAAGCCAGAGCTGATGGGAGGAACGCCAGGCCTGGCTGGAACAGGATTCAGGCTTTGATGTCAATGGGAAAATCCAAGCTGAAATGCACATTGTCTTCCTTGCAAAATATGACCTGCTGCTGTTCTTTTCATTTTTAAACACATTTCTTGTTGTAGATAGCCCTGAGCTTGTATTTTGATGCTAATTCCACTCCTCAGAGGAGCTGCAGATGAGGAGTTACCTTGTGAACCTTCTCCCCACCTTAACTCTCCAAATAAAGGCTTGAGCCAATGATTGGGCAGGAAGAAGGGGGAGGAGCTGAGAGTTTGGGGGAGGAGAAAAGGACCCCCCCAACTCCTACCCCCAACCCCCTCTCCCTGGAAGGGGGAGGAGCTACAAGGGACCCACTGAGAGGCTGCAAAGAGAGAAGCTCGTGGAGAAACCGCAAATTATATGGATAATATAGATGGGAATAGAGTAGTGTAGTGGGAGATCTGCCCGATCTAGGCTTATAGCTTGTATCGTTATTGATTGAGCTGAGATTTCTTTTACTGGGTAATTGGGTTGGAAACAAAGTAGCAACAATTTCTTTGTTCTTTCATGCCTCTAGGTGTATCCCCAACAAGGACTCACTTAGCATATCCCATGGGACGGGGTCTCTGTCTAATCCCAACCCTCTCAGTCACTTCTCCCACCCTACCCTCCTACATCCAGCCTTCTAACAATTCTCTAAACCGTGGTGGTGCTCTTCACACCCCCACTCACTCACACCTTATCCTGGGGCACAATGATAACTTAGAAAGTCCTTTCATCAGTGGGTGAGAAGCCCGTGGTCTAGAGGTGGAGACGGAAAAGGTACTAGCAAGGTAGAAGACAGCAGGCACGGCTGGTCTAGGGTGTATGCTCACTGGCCATGATTAGTGATGACTGTCAGTTTGGCAGGATCACATGGGAGAGCAGCCCTGGGAGACACATAGGAGACTCTGACTATGCCCTTGAGGGATTATCTAGATTACGATGAGGTTGGAAGACCACCCTAAATGTGGATGGCATCATTCCATACTTGATAGGACGAGAAGGAGAAGCTGAGTGCCAGCGTTTGCTTCTCTCTGCTTCCTGACAGCAGACACAGTCTGAGCCGCTGCCTGTGGCTCCTCCCACCACTCCTTCTCCACCGTGATGAACCGTACCCTCAAACTGTGAGCCAGAATGAATCCCTGCTTCCTTACATTGTGTTTATCTGGTATTTCTTTCTTTTTTTCTATTTTCAATCAAATAAAAAATGTGTATTCACGTATGCATGTTTGGGTATGTATGTGCACGTGAGTGCAGGTGCTGGGGAGTGCCAGAAGAGGGCGCCAGGTTCCATGGGAACTGCTGTTAGAGGCCGCATGAGCTGCCTGGCATGGGTGCTTTGGACCAAATCAGGGTCCTCTGCAACAGCAGTAAGTGCTCTTAACCACTGAGTCATCTCATTAGCCCCCTCATTGTGTCTCAGGTAGCAACAAATAACTAATGGGCCAGCCCATCATCACACAGGAGGTGGTGATGTGAAGACCAGGATCCAACCTCAGCTACACAGAGAGTTTGAGGCTAGCTCTGGTTTCCTGAGACTCTGTTTCAGAAAACAAATAAAATATACCGAAAATGAAACTGTGGATGGTGGGTATTGTGCCGGGGAACACATGGGAAGGGAAGGTGGAGGCACAGAGCTCGGCTGGCCAAGGCAGGAGGTGATGCATAAGCTGAAGGAACTAGCAACCTCTGTGAATCCTGGAGGTAAAGAGAGGGGTTGGGAAACAGCCTTCGGCAGACGACAAGGGCCAAGGAATTATTACTCTGCCCCCAACCACAGGAAGATGGCCTTGCCTGGAGCAGCATCCTCTGTTTTGAGAGGTTCTGGTGAGTGAGTGGTTCCTCCAGCTTCCCAGCGCAGCCCTGGGTAAGGGGCATTAACCTAAGCTAGACCTCAGGTCACTAAAGAAGTCATCACGCGTGAGAGCGCAGGCTTCGGAGTCCCAAACATCTCAAAGGTCTGTGCTTAGGCTTGGGGAGTAGGATTCAGAGAAAACTCTGAACCCAACGATGTGTTGGGGTCAGACAGGCATGGGTTGGAAGCCCAGTTCTGGCACTCTGTGACCTCAGCAAGTCCCTATCCTTCCCGAGTCTTTCAAGACAGGGATGATGGGGATCGCGGCTCATTCCTTCAGCCCTGGGAGGCTAACATCTGGGGAACATCAGCAGCAATTCTTAGCAGAAGAGAGGCACTCAAGAAATGTTAATGGTGGGGGTGGGGAGAAGGTTCCAGTAAAAAGCTTGCTGTGCGATCACGAGGACCTAAGTTTGGGTCTCAGAACACACATTAATGGCCTGACTGTGCGCTGCGTGTTCGGTAATCCCTAGGAAGTGCTGGGAATGCAGAGGAGGTCCCTGGGCTTCTCTGGCCAGCTAGCCCAGCCTAAGCTTCAGGCCAGTGTCACAAAAACGGAGGATGGTACTCAAGGAACAACTTACCTACCCCCCACACAATGACTGTTATCTTGTAATAGTGGCAGCAGTGTGCAAGAACACACACGCACACACAGTGGCTACCATCATCACCATCATCACCATCACCATCACCAGCATCATCTCACTATGCTCACTATTGTTGGGATGTAGCCGAGGCTAAGGTCTGTCCTTTATCTGAGATAAAGTTGAGACCAAACTTGGGAAGGGGAGTGGCAGAAAGAACGTGGCTAGGCGGAGAAAATCAACTAAAGTGCACACTGGAGCGGAACTGGGCTAAAGGAAGGTCTGAGGTGGCCACAGCCCCACCCTCAACCCCCCAGCATTGCTGGGGGAGGGGCAAGGCCAGGGAGAAGCTGGCACTGGGTACTGAAGGTGTAGGGGAACAGCAGCTGAAGGGTTGGCGCTCAGAGGAAGGAGGCCAGCCTGCTCCTGGAAACTCGCTTCAAAGCCCGAGCGCCTTGTTAGCATCTGGAAGCTTACCCGAGGGCAGGGAGGTCCAGGGAGGATGTGGAGTGTGGACAGCGAAGGGACAAGGGACAAGGGACGGAGGCTCTTTGGAGGTGAGTGCAGGATGCCGTGCAAATCCCTCAGCTGGGCAGGAAACAGCCAGGATTTGCACCCCAAGCCAAGGTGTCCAGTACCCAAGGCTGACTTATGACCCTCCCTGAGCTATATGGAAAAGAGGCAGCTGGAAGATGCCCCAAGAGGCCTCCAACATGGGGGTGAAGGGAAACATTGCCTCTGTCCATGTGCTCCCTGAGAACTGAGAATGCGCTTTTCTGAAACTTGAAAGGAAAGACCGGCTGAGAGGTTGGTTTGAAAACCGAGCAGGAGAGGAGGGGAGCCCTTGCATCGTTCCTGTGCTCCCAGAAGTCCCCATGCGTATATATTCCTTGCTATGTTGCCGACATTGGTCACTGGAGGCTCTTCTTTTTTTATGCTGATCTCCTTCAGGGAGCAGTCGAGACTTTTATGCACTGAGGATAGGCTCGGCCGTTAGGCCATGGGCCTGGCTCTGGGGAGAAGCAGCTCCTGTCTGTGTTTACCATTTGTGGTGGGCTAGAAGGGAAATGTCCCCCACAGGCTCCCGTACTTGAACACTTGGTCTGTAGTTGGTAACACTGTTTGGTGTTGGGGCGGTTATGGGATCCTTTGGGGGGGTGGGTGGCACCTCGCTGGAAGAAGTACGTTATCATTGGGGGTCAACGGGGTCAATGTTGAGTGTTTAGAACCCCACCACACTTCCTGTTCACTCCCTGCTTCCTGTGTGTGGGTACCATGTGACCAGCCAGCTTCCCGATCTGCTGGCGTGCCACATTCGTCCTCCTGGGAGCCCAAAGCAACCCGCTTCTACCCTAACAGCTTTATAACAGCAACAGAAAAGGAAGAGAAGCAACTTTATGTCCCAAATGAGAAAGTGGGGATCCGGATGGAAGTATCCCTACTGCGCGCCACACTTCACCTCTCCCCTCACCCCCTTCACTCTGTTACCATGACTACCTTAATGCCAGTCGCTCAGTTACTACAGCCTCCTCATCTCCAGGCCTTGTGCCTCCCGGGAAACCCCAAGGTGGTGTGGACTCCTCCTACCACCCATTAGACAGTCAAGCTTCAGGGAGCAGAGCAGGTGGGAGGCCAGTGGGACCCCCCTGAGCCTAACACGAACTGCTCTGGGAAGCGCTTCTGTCGCCACGGGCTTGCATCTCCGTGCTCCCAGCTTTGTCCCTCCCTGGCTTCCAGTCACACCAGATAATCAGCATTTCCTCTCGGGTTCCTGTGTTTCTGTGCACACCATCTCTCCTTCTCTCTAGCTCAGTCTTCCCCAGGAGCTCCCTACCCCATCTCCGTGCTCCCAGAATCTCCAAGTATGTATAGTTCGCACCATCATTCAGTCTGCTCACAGGTGGATCTTCTTTACTGGTTTCAGGGGTACCTGGCTGAGCTAGCACCCCACCCCCTTTCTTGCCAGGGAACTCGTGGGTCAGACCACATTCCTTGGCCTTGTGTTGCTTTGAGTCAGGGTCTGGATACTGGCTAAGGGCTACGGAGGCCCGTGGGGGTCACAGCATGCCGTCTACCATCCTTTTAACAACTGAGGCTGCTTTCTTCCTCTGATTCCACGGCACACATCTCAAGTACTTGTGTCGCAAGAAATTGGAGTGGCTCTCTCTCCCTCTCTAAGTACACTTGTATGTACGAGTGTGTTCTTGTATGTGGATGCCAGGGGTCAAGTTTGGGTGTTGTTCCTTGGGTGTCATCCCACTAACTTTTTGAGGCGGGGCCTCTCATTGGCCTAGAGCTTGTAAAGTGGCTAGACTGGCCAGTGAACTCCCAGGAGACACCCATTTCTACACCTTTTTTACTGGGATTCTAAACACTAACCATCATGCCTGACTCTGAGCGCACGCCTAGGAGCTTCCGGGGATTCTTCTGTCTCCACCTCCTCCCCCTCGCTGTAGGATGCTTGGCATGTTATAGACACACGCTACTGCATCCAGCTTTGCCTGGGCTCTGGGGATTTGAACTCAGGTCTTCATGCTTGGATGGCAAGCCACTTTAACAACTGAGCCATATTTCTAGCCCACACCCAGCTTTAAAATAAGTAGAACCAGAGTTCCAAGTCTCTTAAACTCAGCCCTGTTTGCTGCCCCTTAGTGGCACTAATTCAGGCTACACACACACACACACACACACACACACACACACCCCCCACACACACACACACACCAGAGTTGTTGAATTAGGCTCTAAGGATCCTGATATTAGTGACCTTGAATGGCACAGTTTCCCACGAGGTCCCTAGATCCCTGGCACTTGGGACTTCAGAGAGGCTCATCAAAAGTTGAGTCAGGACAGGGACTGCCCCGTGGCTGTGGAGCAATAGCCTGGACACTTAAAACGTGAACTTCTTTTGAATATGGGGTTTGACCAAAAGAATTATTTAAGAGTAAAAAGAGTCACTGACATTTGAAAACATTATGTTTTTAGAGACAGGGTCTCACACTGTGGTTGAGGTCATCCTGGAACTCGATATGTAGCCCAGGCTAGCCTCTAACTTGTGACAACCCTCCTGCCTCAGCCTACTGAGTTCTCAGCTCATTGCTGTGAACCACCACACCATGACCCGATATTCTGAAGAAACTGAAAACTTCTTAGCAGTCTGGGTAGACATTCCCTCCCTCTCCCCGGCACAGCAGCTCTCTAAGATGCTCTCTAAGACATCCTCTGTAGATGGTGCGGCAGGGGAAATCGGGGCCAGCGCCTTTCCTGAGGGTGCCCGCGCTGTGCGCTCCCTCGCCAGGCCCTTCTTCCTTCCCAAGTTCCACTTCTATCACTGCTTCTTGTCACTTTCCTTTCATGGTGGCCCTCTGTTTGTCTGTCTGTCTGTCTGTCTGTCTGTCTGTCTTCCTCTCCTTCACCCACTCCCCTGTCTTACACTCATTGTTTATTTCGGAGTGTCACCAACAATGTTTTGCTTTCGCTGCTCATACATGAAGGGGCAGCCAGGTCTCAGCTGCCCTCCCCTGGGTGGTGATTACTTATTCATTCACCAGCATAGGATGACATTCTGCACCGTCATGTCACCGTTGCTGGGGGTACAGCGGTGAGCTGAAGAGAAGTACCTCTGCCCTCATGGAACTGATGAGGAGAGAGATAAGATTACAACAGCAGCAGCAGCAGCAGCAGCAGCAGCAGCAGCAGCAGCCAATACAAGGAGCTAGACAGCAGCAAGTACTTAGTTAAAACAAACAAATAAATAAAATGAGTATGGGAAGGAGCTGGGGAGGGGATAGAAATTGTTGACTGAACTTTCAAACACTGCTGAGGACAAGGCGAGCGGTTGCCCTCCCCGGTGGAATGGAATGTTCTTCCTTCCCTTACCCCATGGGCTCGATTAAGCTCCGACCCCAGGCCACCCTTGCAGTGGGGTTAGGGTACTTCCTGCTTTTATAGGAAAGGAAACCGAGGCTTAGAGGGGCTCAATGGCCCTCCCAAACGCCTCAGCTCATTAGGTTGAAGTGAAGCCACAAAGTGAACCCAGTTCCAAAGGCTTACAAATGCTTCCCTTCCCAACATTAAGCTTTCTATGAAAACTCCCATGATGCACAGGGGCTGTAGACTTGGGTATTTTCTGAATTGTCATAAACCCATGGGACGGTCATGCCAAGGACACCTCCAAAGTGAAGTGTCGCAAAGAAAGAGGTGCACAAAGAAAGGGTCACAAAGAAAGTGGGGCAGACCTAGAGCCCTCTGTTGGGACTTGGTCACTACAATCCCCTCGCCTCATTCTGACCAAGGAAGAGGGGTGGACTGCAGTCATGTCCTCCTAAGAGGATCAGGGTGGCACACTGGCAGGTCTGAGTGGTCAAGAGCTCAGCCCTCCTGACTCATGCTGGCTCGATGGGTCTCCATCGGATGCAAACCGAAACAGAACCTGTTACTTGCAGGGACTAGGACAATAGCCACGGTGTCAGGCCCAGGACTCTCACCGGCCTCTGAGCACATGGAGCACAGGAGATCGGGGCTCTCCAGGTGCCACAGGGACCTGAGTGCAAGTCCTGGCTTGGCCACTTTCTGCCATGGGACCCTGGCATGGGATCCCCTCTTCCCTCTCCTCATGAGCAGAAGCAAAGGAGAGAGTGGGGGGGCGCAGCTGTGAGGCGCAAGAGCAGAGTCAGGCTTGGCTAGCAGGTGAGGGACGCTAAGACACCGGGCCTGCTCTCTGGCAAGCTGCTATCAGCACCAGGTCCTGATCAGGGAGAGCTGGGCTGGGGGTGTTCCAGGGTCTTTAGATGAATTAGATGGGAATTTTCCTAAAGAAAAGAAAGTTCTATAGGTGCTGACTAGGGTGGTCCGTTGTAATGCCTGTGGTCTGCCCGAGGCCCCTGCTCAGGAGAGGGCCAGGAGACACTTGAATTATGGTGGCAGAAGCAAAGACAAGCCCTGCTCCCCTTCCCCTCCTCTCCCCTCCCCTGTAGAGACGGTGCAGACTATCTTCCCCTTGCCTTGAATAATTTGCCCTCGCTTTGGCCAGTTAGGAACTGCACAGCCCAGTGGCAGAGTCCTTTGGCTTCTCGTATTTTATAATAGACTCATGACTCATTATTATTTTTTAAAAAAGAATTCCAGGAAGAAAAAAAAAACAAATTATTCTGATCGCTCTTGCTCTCTCCCTGCCCCCCCCCCCGCTCCATTCTAATAATGTTTGCATCCATTTCAATCATATTAAGCATCTCCAAATCAAGATGTTGATAAATATTTCTTGTGCACCTACTATGGGCAAAGTTCCTAGATTCTAGGGCCTAGAAAATGCCAGGTTATCTCAGAAATATTATTATAGTATTAGGGAGCCATGTGCCCACACCGAGAAGGTTCAGTTGAAGGCAAGAGTGTCCAGAAGGGCAGGTGGCCCCCCCTTAGGGCAAAAGCTCTCTCTTTTCTGTCTGTAGAAACAAGAGAGCATGCTGAGAGGCCTGGAACATTCTGCCACCTTGAAGGCCGGGCGAGGACTGCAGTTCTGAACTTAGAAAAGACCAGGGACAGTGGAGGTGTCGTTCCAAGGCAGGGAACGCAGGCTGAGCATCAGAGGGGCCATGCACAAGCAGGGGAGACACTCCCGATGCTGCAAGAGCTGGAAAGTTCACCAGGGGAAGGCACCCATCCAGGCAGAAAGCAATATTTTTGTTGTTCCTTATACATTGAGGTAAGAGGCATGGAAAGACAGAGCGGGTGGAGGTGGCTTCTGTACTACCCTTTGGCTCTTCCTCTGCAGGGCTGGCAGTCCCCTGAGGGAGAGTGGAGCGGGGACAGAATGAAGGCAGGAGCTGGTGAGCCCCTACAGGGTGGGTCGCTAGTCCCTGGAGATGATGCTTCCACTGAGGTTACGGTAGAGGCTCATTCTCCAAGTGGCGAGCCACGGTGGTCTTGTGCCCTCTTGGAGATTTAACTAAGTTTGTTTTCGGAAAGAGCCCGTTCTGCTCCCAGCCCCAGGACCCCTAAGGCAGTTTCTGAACAATTCAAGGCTTCCACCCAACACTCCGTTCATGCAAGAGTCACCTCTCCCACCACGGGCTCAAATCCCAGGAAAGACACCCACCTGCCAGAGAGTTCAAGAGTTCACACAGAGAGACTTTTCAGTTATCTGCAGAGTGGAATATTTCCTTTATCTCTCTCCTTCCCCAGAGTGTGGCCTTAACAGGTGGCCGTGTCCCTCTTTTTATCCCTCCACAGTCTCATTAATTTCAAAAGCAGCCACAGAGGCAAGGGACAATTTCCCAATTCTTCTTTTCATGAGGAGGTAAAAGAAAAATAACCATTTCGTGGGACCACACACAAAAATCCTAATAAAAACTAGTGAGCAAAAGAGAGGAGAGGAGATCAGGCCTGGTTTTTGGCTGCGGTTACCAGCAGACTCAAGGAGAAAACTGGTAACCTGTTCTCCAGGTTCTTCGGTGTGGATACAAAGTGCCATCCAAGGTGGGGGAGCGGGGGAAATCTTTCTGGAAACTCTTTCTCAGATTGACTGAGACCTGACCTAAAGAAATGCCAGTAACCGGGCCCTCGTTGAAACTGACTCTGTTCTGAACACTCAGAGATGCTAACTTGTCAATACCACAAGAGCCACGCACGCCGATTCACGGGAATCCCCAAACTCCGGTTTTAGGAAGTGCATGCAGTTTGAAAATCCACACCATCCGCTTCCTAAGTGGCCAAGGTGAGGTGGTCCCAGGTTTGTGGAACCCTAAGGCAGAAGCTGTAAGAAATGGACCATCTGGTCAGACAGAGCCCTGAAACTCACTAGCTCCTTCAGCCTGAGCTGAAGTGGGAAAGGGACTATTAATCCAGCCCTCCCCTCACAGCCTGGAGGCAAGTGCCTGGGTTGGGCACCCGGGGAGGCTGCTGGGGACAGTGCCAAACCCACAGCTCCTGTGAGCATCACACAACCCTGGGGGGTGGGGTGTGTGTGTGCTGCAATTCACACACTTTATAGTTGATCGAGGCGGAAGAGAGTAAGGCTCAGAGAGAAAGTTAGAGGAGGTGGGTAGCTTCGGACTTGGAACAGATGGGCGTCTAATGAAAATACTTAAGCCTTTTGATGCACAAGTGGCCCAGAGCCATCACAGACATGACTACTGCGAATTACAAGATGTTTAGAAGATCACAACACCAAGGACCCGTCAAAACCCCCGATTTAGAAAGCATATTTCTACCAAGTCCCCGATATCTGATTACATTTGCCCTAAAATAAAGACACGTATTTTTTTTTCCTCTCTGATTTTTCCCGGCTGCAGATCTCTTCTCCCTCTCACCAAAATCCAAGGAGTGCGAGCAGCTGCCAGGATCACGTCCCCAAAGCCACCCTCGGTCCCGTTGCTTTCTTTCTCTTTCGGCATCAAAGCTTGCCATAAATGTTTAATTACATGGAAGCTGCCTTTTCACTGCAAATGACTGGCGCTATGAAAGGCTTTTCATTTTTTAAGAGAGGCGGAATGCGTGTGTGTAAAACGGTCCCTATTAATTTCCTGATATTGACTCTCTGGCTGGGGAGGAGCAGGGGGTGCTGGGCAGAGAGCGCCTCTGCAGAATGTTAAGGCGGTTTGGACTGGGAAAGGGTATCAAATGCAGTATGCGTCAAACAGACCATCGCTCAATGAAGTCACTTAGCTATTCAAAACATGTTCAACCATCACTCAACCGTTTGCACCAAGAACACCGGGAGGGGGCATGCGATGTGAGCTCTTTTCCCAGACTAGTGTTTGGCTTAGTATAGGTTAGACCCTCCCCCCAGCCCCCTTGCCAGGATCACGTCAGTTTTGCCCTCTTCCCCATCAGCTGGCCCCAACTCCCTGCAGCACCATCCCTTGTTGAGCCTAACAAACAGTTCTGCAGTGCTCACTTCCCGATGCCACCTCAAAGAGCCTCCAGGCTTGGTTCACCTCAGCGGAACACAGACAAGCCTCTCTCCACACAGGGGCATCTGTGTCTCTCTGCCTGTCTTCCTATAGGTGGCTTTTGCACACAGACAGATATAGCTATGCAAATTCACTCCTTCGTATTAAAGTCTGTGGCTAAATGCAGCTTGTGTGACCTGCAGGGTTCCCCCCCCACCCCGTGTTTATTAACGTGTCCCAAAAGCACATGCCTTCCTCATGTCCTAGCCTCCCGGCCTTGACATCGTGGGAGCCCCTCGGCCCACGGCCCACGCGGCACACATGCCCCAATGACTCTGCAAGATCGAGACCCACAGCTGATACCCCCACCCCATGTTTTCCCATTCCCCCTCAACCTCTCCATGCCCTCGCCTCCTGCCCGCACAGTGCTGACTCGACTTGCTCCTGGGTGACAGACATGTCACTTTGCGTGGAAGCAAATCAGCGCTCAGCCTCACCCGCAAGTGACCGCTGTTTATTAGAACTCGGGCTTGTTTCCTGTGAGAGGACACATGCATTTTAGACTTCGTAAACGTTAGAACACACACATAAACACAGCCAGCCACCTGGAAGGGTACACGGGGCTTGTAGACATTACGAAATGCTCTCGAACTAGGCTTGGGCTCCTGGAATAATCAGAATCTACCAAATAAGGATTCTTAGAAACAACAGATTTTTTTTTTTAAAGGGAGACTTGCAGATGGTGCTGGGCCTGTAACTTTTGAGGAGTGAGGAAAAGAGGAAGAACATTTTCTGAATCCTTCATTGCAAAAGGCTGAGCAGCACGCAGGGGAGCAATGATTTTCCCTCCTCATAGGTGGCAAAGCTGGACCCAAAGGCAAAGCCTGAGGACTCCAAAGCACCCAGAGCACATCTCGCTTTACTGACAATTTCCTGTTTCCACCGCACCACACAGATCATTCCAGTGAGGAGGTCTGGGAGGACGGGATGGAAGGCAAAGAGTAGAGACTATGGGTTCTGCTTATTGATTTTCTTTCCTCTGAAACTAACCCAGCCAACCTTGATCTGCAGCAGCGGCGGCGGCGGAGGGAGTGAAGTGGGAAAATGGTGGAATGTGGAGGGGACTTATTTGGAGGCGGGGGGGGGGGGAGTGTGGAGGGGAGGGGCGGCGTGGGAAGGGGGAGGAGGTAGGAAATCAAATACCTTCGAGGCAGCAGGTTCTCCATAATCCGGAATGGGTCATAACTTCCTCGTTCTTTTTGCTGGTTTCATTCTCACTGACACTTTTGGTCTTGCAAACCCCTCTGGAGTACAGCCAATAGTCGGTCCCCACAGCGATGGTCATCAAGCTGAAGGCAGCGAAAGCACCAACGGTGGTTAAAAGCATTTGAACACCTCGATCAAACAGCCCCATAATTCTTCATTATATAAACACCCAACCGACTTCTGGTTCTCAGGAGCGTGTGTGTGAGGGTGCGATTGGTAATTCCACTACTAATATAATGGATATATGTGTGAATAGAGAATATGGAGAGATATAAAAAAAGGGAGATAAGAAAGCTCACGGAAAAGTGTGTAAATTATAAAGATCACACGGGAAGAGAGGCTTGCCTTTTGAGATCAAAAAACTGTTCCAGTTGCAGCGAATTTTTTTTAAAAAAAGGGAAAATAAATAAAAAGACACCCCCCACCCCCCCAAGTGAGATGCCTTAATCTCTTTTCCTAAAATTCTGGTCTCCAGTTTCCATATGTGATCGCTAATTTGGAGATGGCTTCCACAGCGCGCCAGGGTACAGTCGAATTCTCAACACCATCTCTCATGGTCCGGACCTAGACAGTTAGAGACTGGAGCTGGGGAGCAACCTTCGGTCTTCGTTCGCGGCTCTGCGGCCTGCGCCATGAAAATCCGTGGCTTCGCCAGTTCTCTTCCTTGGGGAGGGAGGGGGTCCTCGGGGCGCCTCCGTTTCAGAGGAGACTGCCCAGTCTTCTGCAAGCCCTCGAGCTCAGCTGCACCGGTGAGGGGGTCTCGCCTCCCATGGTTGTGCCCCGGCGGCGGCGGCAGCAGCAGCGGCGGCGGCGGCGGCGGCGGCAGCAGGGTTGGCGGGCGCGGTGGCGGCAGGACGAGCAGCCGCGGTTATTGTTGTTGGCGGCGGGGGTAGTGTCGGCGAAGTGGGGGAGGGAGGGGGTTTCTCCCGGAGAATCGAGGCGGGGTTCCCTCCCCCGATCCGCAAAGCTCCTTGGAAGCCAGAGAGCGAGCGAGCGATGGGGCGCGCTAGCCGGCGTCTTGCAGCAGGCAGGCCCGCCCGCCTCCCCCGCTCACGGCCGCGCAGCCCCGGGCCAGGCGCTCCCAGCTACAGCATCGCCGTGGTGCTGAAACGGACAGCTCACCCCGGCCGGGCTCTTCCACTTACTGCATCGCTGTGGTGCTGAACTGGATAGCTCCCCGCGACTGGGCGCTCGCACCTACAGCATCGCCGCGGTGCTGGACTGGACAGCTCTCGGAGCAGGAGCGCCCACCTACTGCGTCGCCGTGGTGCTGAACTGGACAGCTCCCCCACTCTGTGCGCTCACTGCACTCTGTAGCCCTCCAGGAGTGGGGCCAGGCCACGGGGCCTCTGTCATCCGCGGACCGGCCAGGCCAGGGCCAAGCACAGAGCTGCCTGGCCTCCCCGACTCCTGTTCCACAGTTCCGGAATGAGCACTGGCCGGGGCCTCCTGGAGCTGGGAGATAGGCGTAGCTGGCGATCTCTCCTCTCTCTCTCTCTCTCTCTCTCTCTCTCTCTCTCTCTCTCTCTCCTCTTCCCTCCCCCCCTTGGTGTTTCTTCCAGATCAGCCTCCTTCTCATTCCATCTCTACGTGCCCAGAGCTTCAAATACAGCCCTCCCATCACAGTCAGATTCCCACAAAACTTCAATCAGCTGCTTCTCCTCCTGGAAGAGAACCTGGATGGGTAATTACAAACACAGTTTCTATGTGCTTTTCTCCCTCCCCTAATCATGGGTTCCACACTTTTTGGGGGAGGGGAGGTTGTTTTATCTTACTGACTGGATAGATACATACCCTTCCTCATTTCCTCTTGATCCTTCTTTCTTTCTGACTGACAGGGGTGTGTAGAGCTTTATCTGTGACTCTCTGTAGCTTTTCTGTGAAATTCTACATCTTGCTTCCACAAGTAGACATTTTGGAAAGATTACTCTTGTGAAAGGATGAGCAGAGGGTGGCTGGGAACTGGGGTTCAGGCCGTGATACTCAACTCAAAGATAAAATTGTTTTCAGGAAGTAGGTTGAGCTGTGGGTCTTTCCAAGTTTCCCCTGCCATTCATAAATGGGATCGATTTTTCAAAGCCTCTGCTGTGAGCAGGGAGGAGCAGGAGCCCTCTCTTGCTCAGCAGAACCGCAAGCCTGGGTTGTTTCCTGCGTCACCTCTCCGGACTGTGTGTGCAACTTTTCCTTAATGTGACCCTGGACATTGAAGCCTTCGATGGTGCTTGCTGCTGTGGATGCCATGTTTTCTCTGATCAGTTCCGTGACTTAGTAAAAGGAAACCATATGAGGTTCTGGGGTATGTTTTTTTTTTTTTTTTTTACCTTTGGGGGAGGGGCTAGAGAAAGCTGTGAATCCAGTGGGTCAGTCGAAGGGTGTAGAGAGGTGGTTTGATCTCATCCCTCACTTTGCTTTGAGAGGATCTGCTTGGTAATTTCTCAGCGATACAGAGCTCAGGGGTGCACACAGAAGATGGCTGAAGTAGAACTAGTTCCTTGGGTGTAAATCCCAGAGCCCAACTTCCTCCTCTCATCTGCCCAGTCACAGGTAGAAACTACCTGTTTCTCTTTCCTGCACAAAACTTCCTTTTCTCCCAATCTGCTCCCTCCTCATACTGGAAGGACCCTTCCGGGGGTTGACAGCTGTCTTTCTGGTTCGGGAAGAGAGTCCTGGCATCTAGAGAAGGGGGCCCAGAGCTCGGCAATCCTTGCCAAGGGATTAGTTAGTGGAGGCTGGGGCTGGCTTTCATGGAAAGGGTTCTTGGGTCTTAGATTCCTGTTGTGGGAGGAAAGTGGCAGTGGAGAAGAGGTACTCATCCCAGGTGCGGTTTAGTCGTGGCTTGGGTGGGTGTTTCCGTTGGGCTGCTATCCTTAAGGAAGATCCGAGGGGCAGATATCTATCAAGGCTTCTGAGATCTTGCAGGACAGAGCAGGGCAGATGGGAGAGACACTTGGGTGTCTTATATGTGCCTGAGAGGTTCCCCGTTACTGATGCCCATCACCTTGGCTGTCCTTGACCTTCCTGTGCATAGTGGGAGCAAAGCGTTTCCTCTCATCCCTTCCGTCTTCACATCAAGCCCTGGGCCTTCTGCTCAAAAGGCCCCCACCCATACCAGAATCTCAGAAGCCTCTGTTTGTCCTCAGACTCTGCTAACCTCGGAACTGCTGACAGCGGCTGTAGCGTTCACAGCTTTTGATTCATCTTCTGGCCACATCGTCACCGAGAAAACAACAGGGGTGGGGGGGGGAGGGGAAGCGGTCTCCACAGCCAGCATAGAGACAGCAGAGACTACTGCAGAGAGAATATAGGCCTTGGGGACTCAGCTTCACTCGGGACTTGGACAATTCCCATACTCTATGCAAGTTGGCTTCCTGAAGACTCAGTTTCAGCGTCTGAAAAATGGGTCCCTGAGCACGCACTGTGTCCACTCCTTTTAGAGCTTCCCAGCTGGCCACACTGCTATGAATTCAGTCACCACACTGATCACACTTAATTGTGCCGTGTCCCCCTCATGGCCTCATAACCCCTTGAGAGCAAGATCTGAGTCAAGTTCACTGTTATGATGTTGGGACCCATGGATGTTCCAGATTGTAGCAGACTCTTGGCAGATAATGCCTGAGCAGCTTGAGGGCTTCATATGGCCGAAGAAAGGCAAGGGGCCTGCCATGTTCCAAGGGGCTGACTCTCATTCTTCACCCCCTTTGACTCCCCACCCCCAATGCTTTCTGTCTTCATCTTTTGGACACTTCCTGTCTCTGCAGGCAAGCATGGCCACCTGGGAGAGCTGGCCCCGCTCAGGCCCGGTTTGCAGCACCCGTGCTTAGTGGCTGCTGAATAGATGTCTGGGGAGCGGCTTTGTGTGGCTACAGTTTGTTACTTGGGAAGGGCTTAGAGGAAATTAGCCGAAATGCCACAGGCCTATTTTGAGCTGCCTCTTTGATGGAGTGGAAAGAGCATGGGATTTGGGCGCAGCAGACCTGGCCTTGGAGTCTGAGGCTGCCATTTCCACGTTGTTTGACCTTGGACAGTGACTTAACCTCTCTGGAAACTTGTCTTTTCACTGATGAAGAACTGGGGGATGTGAGTCTGTGCTGTGGTCACCGGTGTTGGGCCTTAATAGCCACTGCACTAGCTGACATTTATTGGGTGCTGGCCCGTGCTGAACCCCACACTCCTCCTATTTTAAAGGGGGTCTCGTTTTACTCCCGTGTACAGGTGAGGAAACAGAGCTACCTGTAAGATGCTAGTATCTGGCATCATTTTTCACACTTAGGGAGTGACAGAGCCTGGAGTTTAATCCTTCATCCTGGCTGAACCCGACCTCTGAGCGTTACAAGGAAGGGCCTTGCACTGAGACTATCAACTCCTCAGCCAGTTTACATGGAAACCCCTGGGCGCGGGTGTGTTCATGCCGACGCCACACTGAGGCGTCAAGTAATCCTCAATTATGTGCTAAGAACTTTCCCTTTAGGTGGGCAAGAGCCCAGAGAGGTCACATCCCAAGGTCATAGGTCAAGTAAGTGGGTAAGTGGGTCAGCAGAGATTTGAGCACTTTGCTGCCACTCACAAGTACAAAGTCGATCCATTCAGTTGTGTTGCTGTTGCTGTTGCTGTTGTTGTTGTTGTTGTTGTTGTTGTTGTTGTTTTAAAATCCAAACTCAAGCATCTACTGTGTGTCAGGTACTGGGCTAACTCCTGCTGAGAGGGACGGTCTCAGCCAAAGTGAGGGGAAGCCTGTGATCCCAGCACTTGGGAGGCAGAGGCAGGAGGATCACTGTGAACTGTGAATTTCTATTCCAGCTAGTGTTAGTGAACACACACACACACACACACACACACACACATACACACACACACACACATGAGAGGGCAGGGCACATTTTCTGTGGGAGATGAATTAGTTAGGCCAAGATGGGGTGGGGGGAAATCTGAGACTAGAGAGAATATTCCAGGCTGGGGAAATGGTCTGTGGAGGGTTGAGGTGTGTGAGAGGAGATGACTAACCGGTTAGCAGGAAGCAGGACAACCCAGTAGGGCGGATGCTAACACAATGGTGGGACGTGTCCAGCAGCCTTGGAGAAGATGCTGGGACTGAGGAAACATCCTGGAGGGAAGGAGTCACCAGGTTCTGGGACAGGTGACAGCCAGGCTGATGTGACTGGTTCCTGAGCCAGCGATGGAGTCACTTAGGGGATCTCGGGAAGGAAAGTGGGGCGGTCAGGAGCATGTGAGGAGAGCTGGGGAGGTACAGGCACCCACACTGAGGTGGCTGTGTGTGAGGAAGGAGCAGGTATGTCTGCTGGTGTGGGGAGTGGGAAGCTGAGGCCTCTGGCTCTGTCACGGTGCTGGTTGCCATGTTCTGAGACCTCTCTGCACCACACCCCTTCTCTCTCTTCTCTGCATGCTAATTAATTAATTAGGGATGCAAATCATTCATTTGATTCCATTCTATTCCCAGCAGAATGCAAATCTCAGGAAGGCAGAGATTTTTACCCACCGTGTTCACGCTGTACTTCCAACCTGTGGAACACAGCCTAGCACATAGTAGGTACCCAATGAACAGGAATTCCTTTGCTGATGTAAAAAATCCAAATTAGCCCAGACAATATGCTGTGGGATACTGATGAGATTAAATGTTCAAATCAAAGAGCTTGACACGTGGCAGAGTAGTCCGGGACTCCATGACTCGCCTGGAGAGCCATGGGTATCTGTGTTTCCTCCTCTCCACATGCTCATGCGACACTTCATCGTGTATTTGGTATTTCAGCCTGATGTCCAAGGTTGCCTGGCACATACTAGGTCTGCAATATGGGTTCGCTAAGTGGACAAAAAAAAAGAAAAAAAAAAGACACACATGCCCAAGGTAGCCAGCATATAGGCCCATCCTAGACGGGCTCAGAAGGCTTGTTGGTGACCAGAAGACCCCCAAAGGCCAGAAGAAAAGGTCACAAGTAATCAAGAGGGGGGAGGGGGATTCTAAGCAAGGCAACATGAGCAGCTCTAGCAGAAGACAAACCAGTAGGAGAGGGAGATGCCCTTGGTCACAGGTACCCATTGACTTTATTGTTCTCAACCAGGAGGAAGCTGGTCGGTGGGAAGAAGAGGTGTGGAGTCTGCTGCATCTGGCCTGGATTCCAGTTCTGCTGCCTATTTGCTGTGTGGTCCCACGCAGGGATTTGACCTCTCTGGGCTCAGCCTCATCTGTAAGTGTAGGAACGGTGCCGGCTCTGATCCCCTGTATGTGCCGTTTCCTTCCAAGTGTATTGTTCAGGTCTTGGCATTGGTCTCTCTCACCTGCAGGAAGGTGTAATCTCACACTTACATAAGTGGCCACAGATACCGAGGCCTGTTTTGTCTCCGCTGTGCTGATTTTTGCAGACTGACACACTCTCACTGACAATCTGAAGTATCTCTTGCCCGATTTTCTTCTTGGATGTCGAATCCCGTCTCTTGTGTCTTGTGGAAGGCCCGGCACCTAGAAGTTGCCAGAGCATGGAGTTGCCGGGTGACTGCTTTCAGGATGTCTGAAGCGTTCTGTGGCCACTGGGACTGGGCAGGGTGTCCATTCGGAAGTCAAGAGATCCAGGGCCACTGGGGTGTGATGGGGTGTCATTCATGGGGCTTCTGAGACAAGAAGACCCAGGCAGGGCAGTTTTCTTGGGGCTGGGGAAAGGAGATGCCTAGAGACAAGAAGTCCTCCTTAGCCAGCCTTGGGGAGCATGGGCCACCCAGATTATCAACTGAGGGTGCGATTTGTTCTGAGCTCAGGGACAGCAGAAAGCTGAGCTCTGCTATGGGGGTGTCCATGGCAGGAATCTCTGCAGAGAGGTTGCTTCTCTCCTGGGGACTGCCACCCCTAGCCAGAGCCGCGAATCATAGCCTGAGGGAGGGTGTGGGATTCCCCAGGAGCTGAGCCGCCCATGAAAATCATGAAAGAAAATTAATAACATAGTTACAGAGGATGGCAGGGAGAGCAAAGGGCAGCCAGGGCTGGAGCACGAGGGATAAAGAGGGGGAGGAGGAGGAGGAAGAGAAAGAGAAGGAAAAGGAGGAGGAGGAGGAGGAGGAGGAGAGGAGGAGGAGAAAGAGGAGGAGGAGGAGAAAGAGGAGGAGGAGGAGAAGAGACGGAGGAAGAGGAGGAGGAAGAGGAGATAGAAGAGAAGACAGGAGAAAAGAAGGAGGAAGAGAAAGAGGAGGAGGAAGGGGGGAGGAAGAGGAGGAGGAAGAGGAGGAGGAAGAGGAGGGAGAGGAGGAAGAAGAGGAGGATGAGGAAGAAGAGGAGGAGGAAGAGGAGGAGGAAGAGGAGGGAGAGGAGGAAGAAGAGGAGGATGAGGAAGAAGAGGAGGAGGAAGAGGAGGAGGAAGAGGAGGAGGAGGAAGAGGAGGAGGATACCACTGTGTGCAGAGAAGATGAGACACAGAACTATTGAGTGTGTAAAGACAGCTGCTGCCATGCCTGACTACCTGAGTTTGGTCCCCAGAATCCACACAGTAGAAGGAGAGAAGAGGTTCCCACAGGTGAAGTATCTGGGGGAGGACAGAGATGGTCCGGAGGGGTCTCCTGACCAGCCACCCACCGCGTGGGTCCTCTTCTTCCTCTGCTCTTTCTTCTGGGTGTCTCTGGATCCCACGGTCCACGCCAACCTCAGGGCCTTTGGTCAGCATCGTTTGCCAGGGGGCTTCATCTTTAGGAGCCAGCTTAGTCCCTAGTTCCTACAGGTATCTGTTCCGAAACAACCACCCAGTAAAGGCTGCCCAACTGGCTCGTGCCCACTCTACTTTAGCGCTTCCCAGCCCCCCACCCACTGCCCATAACCGTTTGTTTCCTTAACTAGGATGTTAGGTCCTGGGCTGGACTGTGTGACTGTTGTGATCTCTGCCTGGTGTAAAGTGTCTGGCACACAGTAGGTGCTCAATGCTCACACAGACCCAGTGGTAAAGCCCTGGGTCTGTACGGAGGGAAGTGGAGGCTGAGCATCATGGGAGAAGGAAATGATGAAGGCTTGTGGGGAGACCCCCCCCCAACAGGGGCAGGGTCCGAAGGTCTGCCCGAAGAAGGTGTCTCAGAGAGGACAGGGAGTCTTCGGAGCTATCCGGCAGGGTGGGGCTTATCTAGTGAAGAAAGTAAGAGCAGAGGTGACCTTGCCAACGAATCTCAGGCCGTGCAGGTGATTACTGCTGGGGTGGCAGGGATGGGTGTCACGCGCACTGGGGGGTGTGGCCCCTGCCGATCAGACTGCAGTCGTAATCCCTCCTAACAGTGAGACCCCAGGAAGGCGACAACTTGCCACCCTGTCTGAAAAGTGGCGCAGCGTCGCGCCTGCCTCGAGGTACTTGTTCTGATAATTAAATAAAATAACGTGAAAACGCACTTGCCGTCCTCCCTTGGTAAAGCCCTGAATAAATATTAGCTGCATGTTAAGTTCCCATCGGTAGCATGCGCTCTGAATAAAACACAAAAGCGGGAGAGCTGTGGTCCCTGGTCAGGAGTCACTCAGCATGCCGTGGGAGACAGGATGAGAGCTAGGGAAGGAAGGGGGAGGGAGGTGTGGCCCTCCTTCCCCTCAGAGGGTGAGAAGCTCCACTCGGGGCTTCAGAAAGGGGCCTGGAGGAACTAGAAGCCGCAAGCCAGATGATGGCGGAAAGCCGAGGGGCGCCTGGAAAGAGTCTTTAGGCAGAGGGCCTCGAGGTGACATGACGCGGGACTGAAAACTGAAGTCAGTGGAGCGCATCAGGACCCGAGGCAGTGGGTGTCTGCCTCTCGGACAGACCTTCCCAGAGGCAGATGCTAAGCAATCGACCCCACAGCCAGCAGCGTGGAGAGTGGGCGGAAGCTACAGCTCATTCCCGGAAGTGCCGGGAGGGCCTGGGGCTCGGGGGTGGGGGTGGGGGTGGGGCGTAGGCCAGGGAGGCCACGGGTGCAGCCTGGGGTCTACTGCGTGCCAAGCTCAAGGAAGAGCAAGACTAAGGGTTGAGGTCCACGGGACAAGATGGGCGACAGTGCGCAGTGGGGAAGGCTTCCTGGAGAAGGTGTCCTTCCACCTGAAAGGAAAGTGCACAGCCTGGTCCTGCCTCTTGGAAGGCAGCTTTCTCTACTCTGCAGGCTTAAAGAGAGCAGATCGCATGATGGCCAATGGGCCTTAGGGGGTTCTGAGTCAGTTCTGAGATCACCCTCTGGGCCTTGGGCACCAGGGACGCACTGATATCCTGAGCTATAGACCCAAAGGCCCAAGAGAGCGGTAGGCTGCTCAGCTATCCAGATGCCGCTCTGGGAGGGCTTGAGAAATCCTCCCACCTTCCTGGTCCGGGTTACCCGAACAAGCAGCGTCCTCTCTTCCGATGGGATGGATGGCCGCGGTGGAGAGGTTCCCCCCCCCCACCGTCACACCCTTTCTCCTGAAGGATCGAAACCCCGCGCAGACAAACCTTCCTCTCCTTCAGCTGTTTCCGCCAGGTAATTTGGACCCCGTGGTTGAGACAGCCGCGACTGCAGCCGGGGCCTTCACGGCCTCTCCGCGCTGCGCTCTAGCTCATTCTGAGGACTAATCCCGAGCATGCAGCTGACCCAGCTTTTCAGACATGTGACCAAGGTTTTGGAGTACCTGTGAGACTTGTGGTATCTACCAGGGTTCGATAAGAAATAAATCGAGGTGGGTGGACGGGGAGTCAGACTGCTACTTTCTCCAAACAGCGCCCCCTGCTGTGACCTCAGACCAGGGAGCTGGGCTCGCTCTACCACTTCCTTCCTCGCTGTAGGTGACCCATCCCAGGCTCCTACAGGCCGAGGCCTTGATTCTGGTATCATTATATGCTTTTCTTTGTCAAAAAAACAAAAACAAAAACAAAAACAAAAACAAACAAACAAACAAAACCCCCAGGATCTCGTGTAGTCTAGGCTGGCCTCAAAATTGCTATGCAGCCACATAGCATCTCTCTCTGACTTACTTTTTATGTTATGTGCTTTGCCTGTGTGTGGTGCTCTTAACTACTGAGCTGTCTTCTCCAGCGCCCGAACCTTGAATTTCCAACTCTCCTGCCTTCCTCTCCCGAGGGCTGGGATTACAGATGTGCACTACCGAACCCAGTTCTGGGAGACGCCGGGGCGTGAAACCCAGAGCTTCGAGCGCACCAGGCAAGCACTCTGCCTGAGATGCACCCTCACTCTCAGGATTACAACAGGGCAAAGCTCCATAGCTACAGCATTGATTTGAAAAGGGCGGGGCAAAGGAGAAGCCGAGAGGAGATCACGGCAAAGTCTAAGCACCTTGCTCGCTGCCCACGGTCACACAGCTAGGATGTAATAGAGTTGAGATTCTCGCTCTGAGCTGCTCCCGCTGTAGGACTCTGTATTGGGGAATCAGTGATTGTGTCCTGGGTATGTTCTTCTCTCCTGCTCTAGAAACCTTGGGGGCAACTGGGGCTCGGGGAGGTAACCACGCCAGGTCAAATAGCCTGCGAATGTGATAGCCGTAGTCTGCACGCCGCTCTCTGCCTGTCTGAACGTGTCGGCCGGTATACAATCGGAGCCCCAGAGTGTGGAGAGCCTGTGCGAGCCACCTGCCCTTCCTCTTCTGCCCTGTGCAGACCTGAGTGACGCAGAGTGGGAACTGAGCCAGCGCCTTCCTGCTTGAGCTTGGCTCTTGTGCTTAGCCCAGGCTTGCCCTGCTCTAAGAGGATTCTGCAAACCCTGGGAGGCCATGGTGGGAGGGTGGTGGACAGAGCATGCGGTCTGAGCCCCTGGAGGTTTGTGGGAAGGTGCTTCTCATTCCCAGAGCCCCATTTTCTTCACTGGGGCAACTAGTAGGTTCAGTAACGGTTAATTATAGCAAGCCTCAGGACTGTGAGGCTGAGACGGTGCTCCAGGGAGGACAGCAGTATCTCTCGACGCTGCACTTGAGATGTCGCTGTGGATTCTGACCCATGCTATCACCCCCAGCCTACACTTCTTAGCAGCCAGCTCTCAGTGGAGGTGTCAGGCACACCCTTTTTCCTCTCTGACACGCTTGCTGGATTTCTGTACCATCCAACCAAACCCCCTTAGTCCTCACGTGTGACATACAGGCAGACAACTGGTGGACAGCCACCAACTGGCTGGAGCCCACAGGTACGTCCCTTTCCAGGCTGTGCTCGTCTTGGTTCTGCTTCTCATCTTCTCTCTGCAGACGCATCTCTCTCGTGTTGTGTTTCTACACGTGCATATTCACAAAACACACGCGAGAGTCACAGCCATGGAGCCAGCCTCACAGACCCACACCCGTATCTGCAGGAATCACAGGATACACTGGCATTTCATCTCTCTTTCCCCATTCAAACAACCACAGTAGTGGACTCTCTCCAGGACTGTAGCATCTTTGGGCCCAGGCTGTTTGTTTGTTTGTTTGTTTGTTTGTTTTTGAGACAGGATTTCTTTGTGTAGCTCCCGCTGTCCTGGATCTCATTCTGTAGACGAGGCTGGCCTCAAACTCACAGATCCATCAGCCTCTGCCTCTACCTCTGCCTCTGCCTCTGCCTCTGCCTCTGCCTCTGCCTCTGCCTCTGCCTCTGCCTCTGCCTCTGCCTCTGCCTCTGCCTCTGCCTCTGCCTCTGCAGTGCTAGGATTAAAGGTTGTACCACTACAGCCTGGCTCAGGTCCAGTCTTAAGATGGCAGAACATCATTTTTCACAGTGACAGGTGCTCTGATTTCTCTGACAAATCTTTTCTTACCAACAGGCACTCCCTTTATTTCCCTGTTCTTATCCTCTGTTCTAAACAATGCTATAGTAACATTCATGTACCCGGGCTCTCCAACCTGAGCTTTTATCCCCGCCAAATGCCATTCCAGTCCTGGGGTCACCCTATGGAAGGGCACATGTATTTTTTACGTTAGACAGTGTTGCCAGATTGCTCGCCAGAAAGCCTTTGTAACACTTCACTCTCTCCTCAGCAACTCAAGAGGCAGCTCCTCCCCTTCAGCCGCCTCAGAAGCAGGTGCGAGCACCGCTTAGCATTTTCCCATGGGTGATGGAGGCAGCACGAAACCTCATAGTCCCTACAGTTTCTACTTCTGGTAAACTTTATTCGTCTTTAATATGTGTGTTGGCCACTCAGCCATGTGCCAGGGCCCCCCAGCATCATCTTTGCCCAACTCCAATGCTTCTTGTCCATTACAAGTTGGCAGCAGCTCTTGACATGTGTGTGCACTTACTTTTTGTGGGACAACTGTGTGGCAAATAGTTTTCTACTCAAATTGCTACTTTTTGTGTTGACTTTATAAATCTGTTGTCATAAAAGTAATGCTTGTGTAATGGATGTCTTCTTAAATTTTGTTTTTAAATACTTTATTGTGGGGTGGTGACGAGGGTGGTGTGTGTGTGTGTGTGTGTGTGTGTGTGTATCCATGGGGGCCAGAAAAAGGAGTAGGGAGGCCTGCCCCATTATGCCCCATCTTACTGACTTGAGACACGGTTTCCTTTGAACCAGAAGCTGTAGCTTTCTGGAGGGTGACCGGTCATATAGCTCTTGGGATCCTCCTGTCTCTGCCTCTCCCCTCTGGGATTAGGCACATGTGAGACCTGTCTTTGCATGGATGCTGGTAATTCAGCCCAGGCCCGCAAGTCTGCGTGGTAAGCACTCTGATCCCCCTGAGTCAGCTTCCCAACTCCGTGTCTTTCTTTTAAAACATTACTTTTTTGATACCCGAGACTAATTTTTTTTGCCATCTCCAACATTTTCTTTCAAGATATCTATTGCTTTAAAAACTGTTTTTGGCTGTTAGCTCTCCAGTCCTCCCGGGGTTTACGTGTATAATGTAACATGAGATTTTAACTTGCTTCCAAAAGATAGCGGCTTGCACAGACATCATTAATAAACAATGTCTCCTTTTCCCATTGGATTGGAACAGCAGCTCTGGTGTGTGGCTGAGGCTCCTGGAGGCTTGGTTTTAATTCTGTGCTGTCTTGTCCTGCTCCGTGGGCCACTTCCTCATCAACACCCTCCAGGCTGTACTTTTAGTTTCCATGTGGTCCAGCTGTCCCTTGCTCTTCCTTTTTCAACATCAACCTAGACAGGTCGTATTAAGTTGGGTCTGAGATCTCATGGTATCCTGGTATCTAAGATGGATCAAGCTTTCTGTCAGGGAGAGAATATGTCTGGATGTTCTTGCTGCTCTCTCCTCTCCTCAGAATCACTCATCCTCCACCCTGAGAGCTGTAGCTATTGAACCAGTGCTGCCTTCCATCCCAGTGTACCATCAACACACAGACACACACACACACGCACGCACACACACACACACACACAATCACCCCCCACATATATATATATAATCACACACACATTCACATACACATATACTCACACACACACATTCACACACACGTATACTCACGCGCGCGTGCGCACACATACACACATCCACACATACACATATAATCACACACACACTCACACACACTCATACACACACACTCACACACACTCATATACACATGCTCACACACATTCACACACACATACTTGCTCGCACACACATTCACACTCACACACACATTCACACACACATATACTCACACACACATTCACACATACATTCACAACACTCACACTCACTCACATACACATTCACACACACATCCACATTCACACACATATATACTCACACACATATTCACACACACACTCACACCCATCACACACACACAAGCACGCAGTGTAACCAGGCAGGAGCAGACCCTCAACTTTCACGATGTTGCGAACCTTTTAATACAGTTCCTAGTGTTGTGATTGTGACTCCCAACCATAAAATTATTTTGTTGCTACCTCATAGCTGTAATTTTGCTCCTGTTATAAATTGTAATGCAGATATCTGATATGCAGACTATCTGATATGTGAGCCCCAAAAGGGTCTTAACTCACAATGTTGAGAACCGCTTTATTAAACAGTAACACAAAGTAGCCATTGTGTAGACGGTCACAGATCAGAGCAGCCTACAAAATGGAGATGCTTTTGAGGGACTGAGAGCTGGAAGCTTGTCCCACTGGAGCTTCTGCCATGCCCAACCCCCATCAGCTAACCCTTCTCTGAGGTGTTTACATATAGAGATGGCTAAGTCAGTTATAGGTTAGTTTCAGGTTGCAACAATGATACTTTGTATTATTTTTTGATGTGAAAACAATATTGTGCTTATGTTTTTAAAAGGACCCAGCGCTGGGCAGTGGTGGCGCCTACCTTTAATCCCAGCACTTGGGAGGCAGAGGCAGGCAGATTTCTGAGTTCCAGGCCAGCCTGGTCTACAGAGTGAGTTCCAGGACAGTCAGGGCTACACAGAGAAACCCTGTCTTGGAAAAAAAGGGGGGGAGGGGGAACCCAGCTGGGCATAATTATACTCACCTGTGATCTCAGTACTCAGGAGGTTGGGGCAGGAGGATCTCATGTTCCAGCCTAGCCTGGGCTAAATAAGGAGATTCCCTCACTCCCCCTCCCCCACAAAAAAAAAAGAAAATGAAGAAGAAAAAGGAAAAAAACCCAAAGCAAACTAAACCAAGAGACAAAATCTTTCCCTTTATTTTAGGGGAACTTGCTGATTGCCTAAAGATAAGACGACATTTGGAATCTGTTTCTAGATAATCAATCCGGGGGAGGGGGGGCTGCGGCGGTGCAGCATCTGGGACGTGCAGTCGAAGCAAAACAGGCTGTGGTTTGGTCCTTCTGGGGGCGTGGTGACGAGGTACCAGGGATCTGTAGTATTTTCCCTAATGTATACCTAAGATAGTCCATATTAAAAAAAGCTTTAGAGAGCCGGGCGGTGGTGGCGCACGCCTTTAATCCCAGCACTTGGGAGGCAGAGGCAGGCGGATTTCTGAGTTCGAGGCCAGCCTGGTCTACAGAGTGAGTTCCAGGACAGCCAGGGCTGCACAGAGAAACCCTGTCTCGAAAAACAAAAAACAAAACAAAACAAAAAAAAAAGCTTTAGAGCTGCCGATGGAGGACTTGCCTAATTTGCCCAAGGCCACAGGTTCAACTCCCTGCATCGTGTACACGGTGTGTGGTCATCTTAGCTCGTGGGAGATGAAGCAGGAGGATCAGAAGGTCAAGGTCATCCTTGGCTATGTAGGGAGCTTGAGGCCAACTTGGGCTACAGGACACCCTGTCTTAAAAACAAAGGAAGTTTTAAATAAGCACACAGAGGCCAGCGAGGGGGCTCCGAGGGTGTAAAGATGCTTGATGCTAAGCTGGCTGGGCTGAGTTCAATCCCTGGAAACCCACAAATGGAAGGGAAGAGCTGATTTCTACAAACTGTCTTCTGACCTTCACAAATAGACTGTGGACTGGGCATATGTACACACACACACACACACACACACACACACAAATATTATTCACACAGGACTGCTCTATTCTAGGCTTTGTTGGATCTGCCTTTACTTCAGTCATTTATCAGATGCTCAAAATGGACCCCTGAGGGGGCCAATTTCACGGATGAGAAGAGGTAGGCCCCTGGGGTCTGGTTCCTGCGCCAGGCCATGGTGGATGAGTGGGACAGCGCACTCGCTGTCACCTCGTCCCCCTACCAAGCCTGGAAGGGCAGCACCAAGCCTGTAGTAGGTTGTTTCCGATGGTGTCGTGTGCTCAGGGCTGGGAGCAGGGTGCTGGGGTGTGAACAGGCTCCCAGAAGTCCATGCGCTGGAAACAAAGTGTATGGTGGGGCCCAGAGGGCTGAATGTTTCTCTCACAGGAGTGGGGAAGCTCTCTTGAGGTTGGACTCTGTTCCTCTGCCACTCTTGGCCTTTCTGATGCCTGCCATGTGGGATAGTAGACTTCCCAGCCACTGGAACAGAAACAAAAGCTCTTAAATGATCTCATCTCTAGTGTTGTGTTACGGCAGCAGACAAGGGGCCTGAGGCATGGAAGGCGGGGTGGCCAGAGAAAGCCCCTCTGAGCAGAGACCAAAGGGAAGACAAGGAGGCTGGTATGGGGAGGGCAGCTGGGGCTGAGGTTGAGGGTGTGTGTGTGTGTGTGTGTGTGTGTGTGTGTGTGTATGTTTTGTGTGAACCCTGAGGACAGACTTACAAATCGGAAGCAGGGCCGAGTGCTGAGGAGTCATTCACATAACCCTGCCGCTCTGAGAGCCGTGGGAAGCTGTTACAGGTTAAGAATGTGAACTAAGACATGTGAGGGAGATCCTGATGATTTACTGGATTTATAAACTCATGGTTGTTTAAATGCAACCCTCTTCATTTTGCCACGCGAAATTCATCTACAACAGAGGAGTAATTTAATTCTGACGCTAAATGAACTGTTCTTTGCCTCTTCGCAAGGCCACATGCTTTTGGGTTTTCTTTCTCTCTCTCTCTCTCTCTCTCTCTCTCTCTCTCTCTCTCTCTCTTTTTGCATAACTTAATTCAATTTTTCGGCTCTTGCCACAATTTCTTCAGCTCCTACGCACTTTTGAGGGCGGTTATGGCGTTATTATCTTATTATTAGTCACTAACTGGGGATAATCTACTTTTCCAATTGATCTATGCTGCTTAGAAACGCCCGCCCCACGGGCAGGTTTGCAAGTTTTGAGTGCTGGAGGAGACACAAATGTGACCAGAGACGATGGTGCAGATGGCTGCAGTGACCTGTGGTCAAGCTTCAAAGGAGCACGGTAGGCAAATTGTCAAGGTCGCTGGCAGGGTCACGTGTTTGCATCAATCTCGGGTTGTGTGTGCTTAGCAGGGGATACAGTTCCTGCCACTCTCTGTTCTAAGTTTGTTTCTGCCAGTACAGAGTACAAATAGATGGGCCGATGGGCCCTTTCTACATACAGTCTGCAGATGGACCCTCTTACATACAGTCTGCAGATGGACCCTCTTACATGCAGTCTGCAGATGGACCCTCTTACATGCAGTCTGCAGATGGACCCTCTTACATGCAGTCTGCAGATGGACCCTCTTACATGCAGTCTGCAGATGGACCCTCTTACATGCAGTCTGCAGATGGACCCTCTTACATGCAGTCTGCAGATGGACCCTCTTACATGCAGTCTACCTTTAGGCCCTCTTCCATACAGTCAATGAATGAACCCTCTCTATCTACAGCCTATGCATGGACCCTCTCTCTATACGAGCTATGGGTATGCCTTGGCGGAAGGCTGCCTAGAGCCCTCATGAATCTGGGAGGGTGACAGCGTACTTAGCTGGTACCCAGAGTGTTCACTGTGTGCGTGCACAGGGTTTGAGGTGCAAACAGCTGCTGAGATCACTTAAGGAAGACTCACCCCTGAGTCTGCATGTTGGAACAGAGAAGGATGAGGCCAGAGCAGACAGTGGACTCAAAGGAGAATCAGTGGGTAAAGTGCGTTCCAGCACCCACCAGGAAGGCCAGGCTGTGTGTGGATGAGCGTCTCCCTCTCCTTCCTGCCGTCAGCTGCGGTTCATTTTCATGCTTGGCAGTGTTGGACCAGCTTTGGGGATACAGAGCACGGCAAGCGAGAAAAAGGCAATGGATGAGAGCTCTTGCTTGGGGATCAGGAAGACTCTTGGGGTGCTGGGGGAACCTTGGGGATGATATGGGAGGTGGAGAGACAGGTAACTTGTAGGAAGCTCGGGTGCAGATGACAGTGTCCGTGGAGTATGGGAACCGTGGAGACGAGGCCTGAGTTTGGGAGCCATAGGTCGCTGGATTGTGGTTCTTAGGTGATCTCGCCTTCCTTTAGTCTGGGCTACCTGGGTCCTGGCTTTCCAGAGTCACATGAGACAAAGGAGTTGCAGGCTGGACACAGCGCTTGGACAAGCTTTAGCCTGGCTAAAGGCTTAGAGAAAAGTCAACAGTTCAGAGAATTTGTCTTGTGCTGATAATGCAGATGGAGCACTTACTTGTCTGGCATGCATGAAGCCCCAACACTGCGTAAACCTAGCATGGTGGTACCCGCCAGTAATCCTTGCTCTCAGGAGACTGAGGCAGGCAACAGGAAATTCAAGAGCATCCTTGATTACAGAGGGACTTAGGGGATAGCCTGAGCTACATGAGACAGTGTCTTTAAAAAGAAAAGAAAACGTGAGGTTTGGGGTCTGTATTAGTCAGGGTTTCTATTCCTGCACAAACATCATGACCAAGAAGCAAGTTGGGGAGGAAAGGGTTTATTCAGCTTACACTTCCACATTGCTGTTCATCACCAAAGGAAGTCAGGACTGGAACTCAAGTGGGTCAGGAAGCAGGAGCTGATGCAGAGGCCTTGAAGGGATGTTTCTTACTGGCTTGCTTCCCCTGGCTTGTTCAGTTTGCTTTCTTATAGAACCCAGGACTACCAGCCCAGGGATGGCCACACACACAAGGGGCCCTCCCCCTTGATCACCAATTGAGAAAATGCCCCATAGCTGGACCTCATGGAGGCACTTCTCCAACTGAAGCTCCTTTCTCTGTGATAACTCCAGCCTGTGTCAAGTTGACACACAAAACCAGCCAGTACAGGGTCTTAAGTCTTAGGTTAAAATCTCAGAGCTGATCAGTATTAAAGCCATTTGGCCTGGGTCTTGGTGGAGCCCTCCTTCTTTCGTGGGACACATTAGGTCTGAGTTGGATGCCAGCCCTCTAAAGGTGACTTGTCCACCTTTCTGGGTAATTTGAATTGTGCATCAGAAGGTGACAGACAACAGAAGAGAGGACATTGGGAGCAGGTGACTCTTCCTGTGAGAGGCAACAGACTCTTGAAAGCACCAGCAATGGTCCAGAACCCTGGATTGCTGTGGTTTACTTACATCCGCAAACCTATATTAAAACTCAATGTATGTGTTGGGTCACGCCAGAGATTCTGAGAGTAATACTAAGAGACCGTGGAGTGCAATAAAAGTTACAGGAACAGGCCTTTCTCTCCTTCCCTCAGAATGCCTTCCTAACCACAGTGAAGGAATTGTCATGGACCATAACGGGGTCCTGGACAAGGAGAAGCCATGGGATGTGCAGAAACATGAAGCTTTAAACCCAAGGAGCTGTCCAGGGCAGAGAGCATTTCAGTGGGCTCCGATCTAGGGCACACTGGTTCAAAGAACACGCGACGAAGTCCCTGCTGCTTGTGTCATGGGTGCAGCCGTTCTTCATGACTGTAAATAAGGCCGTGAGTCTATAGGATGGTTTTGTGTGTGTGTGTGTGTGGGGGGGGTCTTTTCTTTTTCGGGCATTTTGGATTGAATCTGGAATCCCATTGATGTGTCTTAAGCAAGTACATATCTTTTTACTTTTCATTCTGAGACAAGGTCTCATTAAGTTGCCTAAGCTGGCCTTGAACTTGTGACCCTCCCACCTCAGTCTCCTGAGTATCTGAGATCAGATGCCCAGAAATGAGATGAGTCTTAGTGGGAGAATGACCTGCTGTCCTTTTTCATCTGACTTGCCCAGTGATTGGTCCATCCAGACTCCTGTTTCTTCATTGTTCTCAACTTGAACCCTGGGGCCTACAGGCCATTCTCTCCCCTGTCTAAGTGTCTCCTGATATCCTTTAATGGTGCTTGTTCAGGACACTGGAAAGCTGAGTTCCTTTTTCGTTCGTTAGTTTTCCTGTGGGGTAGGGAACTTGCCAGGAAGCCACCACCTTGGACTCTAAGTGACATGAAAAATCACTCAGCTATTTCATGTGAAGTGTCATCCCACTTACCTGACTATGATCATCAGGGACATTCAAGGGAGATGTTCAAGGTCACAGAGTTTCCATCTCCTGGGATGGCTGGGTCTGTGAGCCTTTCGTGGAAAGGCAGGAGGAAATCTCTTACCAGCTAAGTCAGGGCGACGGGGCAGGGGGAGTCAGAAGGGGCAAATCACTGTTGAAATGGCATCTTCTTCGGTACCTCAGAGGGTTGTGAAGGTGAGTGGATTTAATGGTCACGACAAGCAGTGGATGTTAGAGTGGTGACATTAGCAGTACTGACTGGCATTAATGTGGGCATTCTATTAGCATGTGCACAACCCAGATGCTCTTATCAAAATATACGTTCATACCACAGTGGAAATGTCTGATGGCATACCAGAACGCAGACCTCAAATATTGAACAACAGATGCTTAAACTAAGGAGGCGAATTACCGAGGTTGGAGTTTGAGAAGCAGTAAAATGGGACGACTAAGGGGAACGATTCTGGAGTTAAATTTGAGTCAAAATTCCAGCCCTGCACGTTCTCATGGAGTGAAAGACAGTGGGGGCAGATTCTTACCCTGCCGTGACTCATAGCACCACAGTACACCTCTAAGAAGCAAAGCAAGGGGGAGAAGTGCCCGGCACATAGTAGGTCTGCTCAACATGCCTGGTGAACAAGATCTGGACGGAGATAGGCTAGAAGAAGCCTAGGACCTCTCTAGGGGTCCTGAACCTCACTTTCAGTGTCTCTGGCATCACCTCTGTCCATTCTATTAAACCACTGACTACCTACTATGTGCTGGTACTGACAAAAGATACCCTCATTCTGCTCAGCCAGACAATACCAGTTTCTGTTCCTTGTGGTGTGTCCCTCTGGCTGTTAGGTAGGATATGAACACACACACAACCATAGCCAACACTCTAGGTCCATTGGCCGGGGAATCTTGATCCTTTTAAGATTCAAGGCTACCAAGACGGAGACAGATGCAGAGGGCAGGATTCCCGATTTGGTGACCAGAGGATGCTCAAGGGTGGGTGTTGCTGGGGTTTGGAAATGGCACTGTGACTCACCTGCCCCCAGCAGCTTTGTTACAGGCACTGCCTCTCGCCTTGTTAGCCTCACAGCCCCTTTCTAGGGGGTAGAACGAGCACCCCAAACGCGTGTCGCTTAGTTGATCCATACTCTGTGCCCCCATAGCATATAGAGTGTCTTGAGACATCACCCTCCTCTTCCTGTCTCTGCTCCTCCAGGCGACCTCCTCATATGGTTCTCTGAGATGGAGACCTGTCCTGGGCACTCTTGGCCTCGCCATAGCCCCATCTTGACTAAACTTCTACCTGTTACTTGTGAGTGTCCTCTCCACACAGTAGGAACGTCTGTAGTGGGCAGAAGGACTGCGTCAGCACCACGATCGTGTTCACACGCTTAGTCAGACCGCTGGACTTACAAGGTGAGAGGCGCTGTCGTCCTGTGACGCAGGAGGAACAACAGTGGCCCTCAGGATACCACTGGAGGGGAGGAAGCAGCTCCTCTCTCTGCACCTTATAGGGGAGGAGACAGGGCCAGGGAGTGGCTCAGCTCAGAGCCCGCTTGACAGGGGGATGGGAGATGGGTTCACCCTTGACGTCTCAGCTTCCTGCTCTGCAAGATGGGGTAAGATGCGTCTCCATTGGAGGCTTGGGCTGCCTTCGGTCTGCAGCTGTGTGGACACAGTAGCCCAGGCAAGCACTGAGCAAATGAGCCTTGTACTCAGTCCATAGATCTGGGCCTGAGACTCATGGAGTGCCCCCAAGCCGGAGTGGGCAGAATCCTGGAGACACAGATGAGTCTTCTAAATCACTCTAGTCCAATGGGACCCAGACAAGGCCAGGGATCACCCAAGAGTTCACAGAGAGGAGGCCCCGGGGCTTATTAGGTGAAGTTCTAGGTTTTCCAACTCTCCTACTGAGAACATGCAGCTCCTCAGCCAAGCCCGTGGACACCTTGGTTGGCTTGGAAAGCCTGAGGGGACTGTCAAAGTCCACACACAGACATCAAACCTGGATGCCCCACTGTGTGTGATGACATTAATAAGCTCTGCTTTTCAATTGCCAAATAGTTTCTTTGTCCAGTGAACTATGAGGTGAACATTTTAATTAGAAGGGAAAGGGGTTGAGGGCCAGCAAGATGGCTCAGTGGGTAAAGGGGCTTGCTGCCAAGTCTAACGACCTGAGTTTGATTCCCAGAACTCATAGAGTAAAAGGATAAACTCAGACTACCCACTGGCAGGAAGCACTGCAGGCACCTTCTTGATTCATGACGGGGCCTACAGGTATAAGTTACAAGGATGACATTTTTTCCCCTTCATTTTAATTGTCAAGTAATTATTTCTCTTGCAACACACCAGGTGTCTTGACACCATATTTTGCCCGTGGTTGAAGGTGTGAAGGACACTGGTTTCTAGTGGCAGGTGTCTGTGCTGCTCACCCTGGCTGACTCTACAGTGGAGACTTGTTGAACCCCTGAGCCTGCTCCGTGCAGCTCAGGGTGGTGAGGAAGAGAAGTTGAGCTCTCGGACCTCAGTGGGCTGCACTCCGTGGGCCGTGCTACCCACATCCCGGCTAGAGCGTGTGGGGCTCTCTCAGAGCCTGGGGATGGCATGCACATACCCCTTAGCTGTGTGGCCTTGGGAGAGTCACCTTGTCCTCTGGGCCTCTGGTGTTCATCTGTCTAGTAGACGGGACAATGGTGTTTTCACTGGGGAGGCGTGACCGACCGGGACAGGAGCCAATGGGACCACCAGCACCATCACTGTCCCATTTAATAGCAGCCCCTAAAATGGGGGCTTCAACAGAGCCTACATTCATCCCATAATGCCTCTGACTACCAAAGGAGGCCGCTCAGACCACTCGTTTCTCAGCTGGCGCCCAGTGGCTCAGCTCTACTCGAGAGCCTTCTCTCCGTCCCAAGAACGATGACTTAGGTTTGCTGGTCTTCCCAGAAGGGCTGCCAGCATGTGTCAGCTTTTACAAGACCCTCATCAAACCCATGTAGTCCAGCTGTACCCGTGTCCCAGGCTCCCTGCCACATCCCTGCCGTGGTTTAGAAACATGGACCCATGGCTTAGAGAGGTTGCACTGGGGTAGAGGGCCCTGCCCGTGGGTGGCCATGAGGGAGGTGCTAGCCTGAAGGTACTCAGGTCCCCTGGCCCCATCCCCCACCTCCCTGCTGTCCTGCAGAAGAGTGAGATTCCTGAATGGGGTTGGGAGTGTGGCCACCGCTCAATGAGCTCATCATGATGAAATTGGAGACTCAGTGGGCAGGAGACTCGGTGAATGATGACCACAGAAAATGCTGAGAGCAGAGTCCTGGAGACGAGCCCGGCCCCGCTGGGGGAGCAGGATGAATGGGAAGAGGCAGCCCTGCCTGTGGCGTGTGCAGGTGAGGGTTCTCCAGCCTCAGGACAGACCTACGCTCAGATCCCTGCCACTCTCCCATGCTCCCGTGAGTGTCGCCACTGGGTGAAGGACTGGTTACCTCAGGGCTCCCCGGAGCAAGGTTGGCAGGGCCTGGGCGTGAAGTAGATGCTCAGAAAACACCCAGTACTTCCTGCAGGGGGCAAAGTGCACCCTTTCCTGTCTTTCATGGAGGGACCCCAACCCTGAAGCTGTCTATACTGTCCAAAGCGGGGAAAGGGTTCCAGTTGGCAGCAGGGGCTCTAGTCTGGGGAGGTCATGGGATCTCTGACAGTGCTCCCAAGGATGACAGCTCACCTGCCCAGCGTGGTCATGCACAGGACCTTTCTTATTAGGTGTGTCTTCACACAGAGGTAGGGCTGGGCCACATACACACAAAACCTATGTGCTTTGGGCTGTTGGTGTCGGGGATGGAACCCGGGGCCTGGCGTGTGCATACGTGCACTGCCACTGAGCCACACCACCAGACCCACCCCGCTCCCTTCAAAAATGTACATGGCAACCTCACAGGAAGCTGTCCTTCTCCTCATCTTTGGGTCCAGTCTTGGGGTACTGTCCTTTGAGAGGCCAGGCCTTCTCTGAGGTACTTGGCCTAAACTCAACTTACAAGATTATCTATCCATCTTGGACCTTGTCTAGAGCAGAAGGGATGAATTTGCTCCCTAAAAAGAGGAAACAGAAACAAGACTATCACCCAGTCCTGGAAAGGTAGCTGGCGTCTCTGCCCTCTGCTCTGCCCTAGACTCTCATTCTTTATCGGCATTGGCATCTTCCTTGAAAATCCCCTGCTCCAGCCAGCCCCTGTGAGCTCCCCTTGTCCGTGATCCAGTGCCCTGTCTGGAGATCCATTCTCCGCAGTGGGAGCCCTCTGTCCCCTGCCTGTGGTGTGCTATGACAGGTACTCGGAATAGGCCTCACACAGCAGGTGGTCTTTTGTCTTCAATGCCCTGTCCTCTAGGGGACAGTACTGTGGCATCCAGGAAGGATGGCCTTCGGTTGGGAGCCCCATGCTGCCAGCAGGACGCCATTCTTACCTGACAGATCCTCATGTTCGGGCACAGCATGCTCAGTGCTGGCAGGCTGGGCAGGTGGGTGGGTTCTTGCCTCCTCGCTCGGGGACCATGTTCCTTGTTCTGCAGTTCTGCATGCGGGTCTCGGCCAGGGACTGCCGTTGTCCCTCCAGGACAGCATCCACAGCAGTGTCTTTAGGAGAGATGGTTGTGGAGGTTCTGAGAAACTGTCATGCGTCCAGCCCATGACTTTGAGGGGGGTAGTCAGTGGCACCTACTGTCACATCCCCTTGGTCTCAGCGCTCTGAGAGGAGGCATGTACCCATTTTCTGGACCAGTAAGTTGAAGCAGAGGGAAGTTGCTAGGAAAATACAGCAGGGGTTCAGATCCCACTTGGTGCCTCTTATTCAAGGACATCCTAGGCATTTCTCCTGGTTCATTACAGGGAGACACAGACAGACCGGATTCCTCCAGAGCCAGCCCTATGTGATCGCCCCAGAATTGCACCTTCGTGTTGACATGGTCTCAGCTATTTACACTCAGGAGAACTCCAGCTCTTTCCTAAGCCATGCCGCGTCCCTTGGGGACAATTGGGATAGCCACATGATGCTGGTGACACATTAACAACTCACAAATCCCTGGCTCTAGACATCCCTGCCTATGTCCCATAGATGAGCACCTCCAGCTTCCTCTCCACGCTCCAGTGCTCCAGGAAGGGCCCCTGACTCTACTATATGATCCCACACTGCTGGGCTAATGCAGAGCCTGTAGGACTGCAGAGTCGGTAGGATCCGAGTGGACCTAGAATACCTGTGTTCACCAGCTCCGTCTGTGACTCCCGTATCTCTCAGGGTAAGAGCCCCAGACTCATAGTGGTTTCCTGTGGCCTCCGGGGTTGAAATTCTGGCATGCTGGGGCTCTCCGTGGTCGCCACTGAACCACAGACTGAGAAGCTACTTGAGGAATGAGGCAGGGCTCCTCTCAGTGTGTTGAACTGGCCCAGACAGCGTTGCTGAGTGGAACAAGTGATATAAGATCTAGAGGAGAACAAAGGTATCCCGAAGACCCTTTCAAGGTCGCCGGCTGGCAGGGAGCGAGCACTGTCATGTTGTTTGATCATTTATTTATACTCTATTTTTTTTAGCAGAACTTGAGGCACCCGAGATGAAAGGCAGAGAAACTGTAGAAACAAAAGTTCACGTCTTGAGCTCTCCCGCCTCTCCCCCAGCGCTTCCTCGGAGAGCCTGCTCCGGTCTGTCTTCTGAGTCCAGGTGCTGGGGTCTTCCTGTGATAACATGTCCCTCCCTGCAGCTGTGCCTCCCAACCAGGTGTCTGTGACCAGAATCTTTCCCCAAGTCTACACTGCTGAATGATTTCTGGTCTTCTTACGACGGTGGCCCAGGCCCTGGCTATGCTTGGGCCATGAGGTATGATGTAGTTCCATACCTAAGTCAGCTGTGCTCAGGGAGTCAGAACGAGGCCATCCATACTCTGGTCAGTCCCTAACCCACCAGAGCAGAGCACCCTGCATCGAAGACCATCTTTCTTATCTGATCCCTGGGCACAAAGCTACCATCTGGGCTAGGTTGAGGATTGTGCAGCCTGGGTGCCCGTGGCACAGGTGGGCATGGCACAGGCTTATCACCTGTCATCATTTTGGGGTCAGGAGAAACACGCTGGTTGGCTAAAGCCAGAGGTGTGATGAGACTGGAAGGAGACAGGACCAGGCCCCATCACCAGCTGTGTGCCTAAGGGTCTCACTGCTGGGCACTGAGATGATAGCAACACTAGGGCTGGATCCTTCTCATCCTGAGAGCCGCCCACCTTCTGTCTGTTCCTGGAGACCAAGCCAGAGTGCCACACGCAGCTATCAAATCTGTCACGTCTGGCAGCCGTGAGACAGTGGGCCTCGTGCTGGCAAGGCACGTCCCTTTTGACCTTATTCATGCAAGCACTGTGTGCTAACTGGTTGCTCCCCTGAATCTCCCCCTCTTAAAGACAAGAAACTGAAGTCACCCAGCACCTGTGATGATTACTTATTTGACATAACCCACAGTCACCTGGAATTAATGAGGGATTGTCCACACTGGGTAGGCCTGTGGGCAGGTCTGTGGAAGACTGCCCTTAAGTGATGTGGGGAGACACAGTCCACTGTGGGCGGGGGCCATTCCCTAGGCTTGCACCCTGGACTGTATGAGAGTAGAGAAATCAAGCCAAACACACCAGCAAGCGAGCACATGTGCATCCATTTCTCTCTGTTTTGACTGCAGGTCGTGAAGTGACTGAAGTCACCGCCCGGACGGCGTGTTATGGCCGAATGAAACCTGGAATTGAGAGCTAAAGCAAATCTAAGTCGGTTTTTATCCAGGTATTTTATAACAGCAACAGGAATTAGAACAAGAACATGCCTACTTTGTGCCAGAGAGTCTCCCTCGTGCTTTGTGGTCACAACTCTCTAATTCTTCCCACATTTCCTAAAAAAAAAATGATGGGTGCAGTCTTCACCTCACTGCTTAAGAGGCCAGGAAGCAGGCTTTGGGGGATGGCTTAGTCGGTTTAGTGTTTTGCTTTTCAAGCATGAAGAGTGCCCGGTATGGTTCAGTCTGCAAAGGACTTGCCCTGTAAACATGAAAACCGGGGCTTAGGCCCCCAGCACCCATGCAAAGAGCTAAATATGACAGCATGTGCCTGTCACCCAGCCCTCGGGACGGAGACAGGTGGGTCTCCAGAGCTCACTGGTTTATCCGCCAAATCAGTCAGCTCCAGGTTCACTGAGAGATCTTGTCTCAAAAAATAAGGTGGAGAGATGGAGGACACCTTAAGTCAGGCGATGGCTTCTACACACATACGTGCATATGTGAACACAGAGCCAGGCAAGGTGTATGTGCTTGTAATTCCAGTGCTCAGGAAAGGGAGCAGGAGAAGGGCTCTCTGTCCGGCCACCTTAGACTGATTAGTGATATCCAGATCCCAATAAGAGACTGTGTCTGGGATGGGGGAGGAGGGGGTGTGGCTCCTGAGGAAGGACACCTTAGGTTAACCTCAGCTTCCATATGCACATGTGCACACCTGCACACACACACACACACACACACACACACACACACACGTACTATTAAAAGAAACCCACATCCAATAGCCACGACATGGTAGCTCATGGCTGTCATCTTAGCACTTGGGAGATGGAAGCAGGAGGATCAGAGGCCATCCTTGTGTCCATGGTGGGTTCAAGGCAAGTCTAGGCTACATGGGACTCTGTATCATAAAATAAACAAACCCCAGGATCCAAGAAACATCGAGAGTTGAAAAACCCCTTAAAAGCGCAAGGAGAAAACTCCAAAGACAGCCACTTCCTGCGGTCCCGGGGCTTGTGTCTGAGCGACGACTTGACCCATGTCCTTCCCTCTCCTAAGAGGCTCATGATGCACACAGGGAGGTAGGACTTCCCACCAGGCCCAGCCCTCACCGCTTGGTCTAGCCTTTCTACCTCAGGAGGATGCCTTTCACTCCAGTCAAATGGGTGAGGTCTCTCAGGACTGGACAATTCAGAGGGCTGTGCAAACTGAGGCCAGTGTCGTCTCCATTTTGGTTGCTGTCATCCCTGGCTAAGACACTCGTGCCCCTGGGGTCACTTCCTGTTCACAGCTGCTCTTCTGCCTCTTGACAGCGGCTGCAGGGGTGTGGTGAAGCAAGCACAGATCGCATCACACCACTTTCCTAAAATCCCGTATGGTTCACATGCTTGGTACCCTGGGGGACCTGGAGCGGACCATCTCTAGCTTCTGGCCTGTCACACACACACACACACACACACACACACACACACACACAGCCCTCTGAATCTAACCCCATGTGTTTTCCTGCCCTGAGGCCTTTGCGTGAGCTCTGTCTTCTATATGAAGTAAAACCTTACTCTTCCCATGCCTTTTCTGGGTGTCACCTGTTTCTTCCTCCATAGATGTCACAGAAATGCCATCCTCTCAGAAATGCGTCTTCCTGCCTCCCGGACCTCCTAGATTTCACTGAGTTCCCTGGTTTTATTCTCCTCAGCAGGTCTGCTTCCTTCATTATGTCCAGTTTGCCATAGTCTTTCCTCTGGTTTGTTTCATCGGGCCCCATGTTCTGCAGACATGGGCACCATGTCCGCTCTGTTTCTTCCCGCCCTTTCCGCCTCTGAGCCTGGCATGATGGTAGCTGTCAGCATTTCCGGTTGGACAAGCACAGTGTTTGCAGCTCTTTGCTGGGTGTTGGATGCCTCTCCTGTGCTGAGCTAGAAAGGCACCTGGCTTCCCTCCCGCTCTCGAGCCCAGTGCTAGGCTATAACTGTAGGCTCTGCTCACACCCCTGGGTTCACTGAACCCCAGTGGCATCCAGGTCTCCATTTCCTCTGTTGGGAGAAGGGATTCCTAGCAACGGGAGGTTGGAAGAGATATGTGTGGCCATTCCTTTCTTTCTTGCAAAAGCCTTCTCAAACAAAGACTGCTGAGGACCAGAGAAGTCAAGCACTTTATCTGAGAGCACAGAGCAGATCTGGGTGCAAGAGAAGGCTCTTGCATTTTAAAAAGGAACAGGTTCCCACCTGCCAGCCATGGTACAGCATCAGGGTGTTCAGACTTAGAGAGGAGAAGAAGGCCCCCACCCTGACACCAGAAGAGCAGCTGGCCCATTTCTTGCGCCCTGTGCCTCCTCCTAGTCTTCAGGAGGCATCATCCCCAAGGGCAGCAGCAGCTCCCTCCACAGAGCTGAGCCCCAGACGACAGGCTTTCCCACACCAGGACCCTTGGGGGACACCACACGGAAACTGACCTATATTAATTTCAAGTGCTATTTGCAGTCTTGGCCCCTTCCCACCCAGCTCATAGCCCCGCCCTGCACAGGCTCGCAAACACGCTGATCGGCCCAAGGACATTATAAAAATAAAACGATCTAAACCCCCCGGCCTTCTGGGAGCCTCCGCTCTCCTGTGCCCCTGCTCCGAGGCAAGGGGACAGTGCTCACAGCCCAGTTTGAGGAAGGGACGCCCTCCTCCTGGGAGGGGACAAGAAGGAGGTAGCAGCTAAAACAGGTGCAGGGAGCTGGTGGGTGTGACAAGCTGAAGGCCAAGGAGAGGGCAGCAGAGGGAGGAGAGAAGTTAACAAAGGCTCCCTGGGGGGCAGGTCACACCAGGGAGTGCAGGAAAGTGCTAGAAAGAACAGTTACAGCCTCGTGGAGAATGACGACGGAGAAGTGAAAACCCTGGGAAGAATATGCTGGAAATGGAGACAGTGACATCGGAGGACACAGAGCCCATGAAGGGGACAGACAGAGACATGGGGGGGGGCACAGCCCATGGGAGCAGGAGGAGGGACCCACAGCTAATAGGATTAGGGTTTTTGGGGTGGGGTTTGGAGACAGTGTCCTGGAGAAGAGTTAGGTGTGGGAGGTGTACAGCTGTTAGAACAGAAAGTTGAGGCCTGGCTTTAATGTGGCTTTCAGATCAAGCAGAAGCCAAGATCTGACGCTCGAGGCTCTCCTCTGACCTTCATGTGTGAGCTACCGCAAGTGTGTATGCACACAAACACAAAGGAGATTAGGAAGGAGGTCCCGGGAAGATGTAGGAAGAGCACGCTATGACCCCGGTGTTCCGTTTACCTGACGTTGGAACCCCAGGATGGCAAGGGAAGGAATCCCCATTCTGAAGCCTCCAGGTTGCGGAGTTCCTCGTGGCCACCCTCGTATACAGCCACCAGTCCCTCCTGTGAAATGCGCTCAGCTTCCCCCTAAGCCTGTCTTTACCTTGTCACACCACCTAGGGGGAGTTCCCGAATAGACAAGCTCTATGGTGTAACAGAAGGGAGTTTCAACATATGCTTAGACATTCTCTGTCTTTCTGGAAGGGTCTAGAAGGCACTGCCATGGGTCTTGGTCTTACCAAAAGGCTTCTCTATCACACCCTTGGGCAAATCCTCCTCCTGGTAGCGATCCTGGCTTTGAGCTTTACCCAGAAGTCACTTCCTAGTTTGAGAACTGTTGTCAAGTAGAGTCTGGGAATGGGAAACATCCAAACCGAACCCATTTGGTTTATTTATAGTCACTCTTTATTCATTGACTTCTCTCTCTCTCTCTCTCTCTCTCTCTCTCTCTCTCTCTCTTTGGTTTTTCAAGACAGGGTTTCTCTGTGTAGTCGTGGCTGTCCTGGAACTCACTCTGTAGACCAGGCTGGCCTCGAAACTCAGAAATCCGCCTGCCTCTGCCTCCCAAGTGCTGGGATTACAGGCGTGCACCACCATGCCCGGCTCTCATTGGCTTCTCTTATTGACAGAGCCAGGATTTGAACTCAGGACCATTACCTCAAAGCTTGTGCTCTGGCTGAGACCCTGTTGTCCCTGCATTGTGGCACAAGTAGGAGTTTTGTTCAGTCCCGAGGGAAGGATGGGATTCAAGCAGGAGAGACAGTGAGAAGCATGGCAGGCACGGGGTGGACCCTGGCTGGGGGGGGGGGGGGAAGAGCACCAGCCGACAGTCTGTTCCCGCCCTTCCTTCCGCCTTGCTCCGTTACTCAACACTTAGGTCCTAGCTTCCATGTCCTGGTGGTGACCACTTTCTATGTCCCCTATGCAATGTAAACACAACCCTCCACTCTGCCGCCAGCTGGAGCACACAATTCTCTCTTCCCTCAGAATGCCCTTCCTCATCTTGCCCACAAACACAGTGATGCTTTTGTTGTGGTCCAACATGAATGCCACCTCTACAAGCCCTGCTTGGAGGGGACTGAATGTACGGCTTTCTCACTCCGAGCACGATGGTGAGGAACCTGGCTATAGTGAACTGGTGTCACTCAAAGAAGCTGTGTGGTCCCCAGGTTCCTCCAACCCAAGGATCTGCCACCTTCTAGGAGGAAGGTTTGCAACCTGTGATGGGTCTTTTTTTAAATAAAGTTTTATTGAGACATAGTCACGCTGTTTAGTAACATTTTGTCAAAGACCGCTTTAGCATAGCGCAGCCAAATGACTGGCTGTGCCAGAGACTGTGTGCCTCAGAAAGCTTAAAGAAAACATTTGTTGACCTTTGCTTTCATAGTCAGGGAAAAGTGTGGAAGATTTGGGGGAGGGGCATATGGGTTGGACAGGAAGTGCAGTTCCTCACTTCCTCTCATAGCCCATTGGCCACAGCTGATCACATGACACAAAACTACAATGATGTTGGGAAATGTAGTCTTTCTCAGGTGGATAAAGGAGTAGATCAGCCTGATGCATAGCCTAGTGTCTCCATATAGCCTTTCCCAAACTGCTTCTCTCTGCTCTATGCAAGGGTTCCATCCCACCTACCTGCAAGGCCCGGGCTAGAGTGCTGGGGATTCATGCTTCCTCAGTCCTCTTACCACAGACAGTCAGAGATGGGTTACAAATTCTACAGTTCTCTTGCTCCTTGGTAACCCATTCTGGGTGTTCTACTGACAAAGGCCCTGCTGCCTGCAGTGGAGGCTTGGACTTACTGGCTCCCCTCTTCCTCATTTCAAACCTCCACACTGCCGTTGAGCTCACCTCCCAGAACAAATTCTGCCCCTGACCATCTGTTTGGGGGATGTCTCTAGAAGAAGCCAAAATAAGACACTGCTGTGTGTATATTAACTAGACAGGGAAACTGAGACATGAAGAAATTAGCACAATATATTAAAGAAAATGACAGCAAATATTCTTTGAAATTAAAACTGTGTGCGCACGCGCGTGCTTGTGTGTGTGTGTGTGTGTGTGTGTGTGTGTGTATAAGCCAGAATAATGTCGGGGTTGTGGTTTAGCCTATCAAGACAGGGCACCTGAGGCTTTGAAGGGCTCTAAGTAGATCAGTTGTCTTTTGAACTGTAGGAACAGGATCATTATGACCAGTTAAGAAGCCTCTAGAGGTCATTTAAGGGGTCATCAGAGCAGGGGCCACTTAATTCAAGGTTCTCTGCACCGCTCCACCCCCAGAGACCTCCCTCTATGGGGACACACACCTGACACTCTTAACATCCATTTCACACCCTGTTCCCACTAAGGCCTCCCTCCCTCTCCCCCAGCCTAGTCTCTATCAGGGAAAGTCTGTGTCAGAAGCTGGCATCCCTGCAGCCTGGCCAGGGTCAGCAGCTTTAACGGGCAGTCATCTGGGCCTCTGATGGCCATGCCTGCCCTAGAGGCAGCCCATGGCTGGCTGGGCACTGCTGTTTCTGCCTCAGAGCCCTGTGTTGCCCGCACCACCTGAGAAGATGGTCTTGCAAGTGAGTGAGGTCAGGAGGGTCTGCTGGCTCCACCTTCTCCTCCTCTGCCTCCGCTGGGCTCCACTGCCCTTGTCTGCTCTCCTGGATGAATTCAACTGGCTAGACTGTAAGGCCTGGCCAGGCATGGTGTGGCCCAGCCCTGAAGCCCAGCGTGGGGGATGCCAGGTCTAGATCTCTGCATGGCTACAGCACACTGCAGCTTGGGAGGACGGTCAAGTGGCTGACCTCTCTGAAGAGGAAGTGGCTGCCAATCTTAAAGGTGAGAGTCCCGCTGGATTTCTGGGCAATGGATGGAAGGCACAGGAAAATGGAGGTATTTACTGTAAGATGTGGGCGGGACTACAAAGCATGCACACACACACACACACACACACACACACACACGCATGCACGCACACGCACACGCACACGCACACGCACGCACACGCACAGAATTGCAGCTAGAGAGCCCCACTCTGCTCCAACCCCAACTCCTCAGTGGCTGCCACGGAACTTCTGCAAAAGCCCACCCTGGGTGGGGGGAGGCTTCTCCAGCCTCTTCCATTTCCCCCTTCACCAGGGATGCTGGCTTTTCCAAAGACCGGGATTCTTCTCTACCTCAGGGCCTTTGAATGCATTATCCCCTCTCTGATCCCGACAAAATATTCTCCTGTACCTTCCCATGGAAAGACCCTAGCGAGCCGCTTCCTATGCAATGGGGATGTCTCAAAAAGAACCCAAACAAGAGATCTGGGGTCTTTCTAAAGATCTATCACTTTCTTTCTAGAAGTTTCTACCACTTGGCCTTATATATTTGTTAACTGCTTACGGTCTCTCTGTAATGCCAGAATCTATGCATCGCAGAACAGGACAAGGGAGCCATGTTTGTCTCGTGTGCCTGGAAGCGTATATAGACAGACCCCAATACTGGGCCCTTCACAGCTGTTTATCCGACGCTGCTTGCCTACCTATATGGGAGAAACCCCGAAGGCCTTTGAAGACTACGCACTGGGAGGAAGACTGGCCAACCTTGTCAATATTGGTCAGAGCTAGCTAAACTCAAGACTCCAGGCTCCAGCCTGGCCACTCTGTAGTCTCCTGGAACTGCGGGGGGGGGGGTGCGGCTACCCTTCCCCTTAGAGCACTTGCAGACCCCTGGGCTTCCTTGCTCTGAGTCAAGGGTGGGGGCCTCAGAGCTAGCCCTTTGTGTTATCCAGGAAGAGAATGAGAGCAACCACATTAATTGTTGGCTGCATCACCGGGGCTGGGCATTCTGTAGGGGCCACTGTATGGCGAGGCAGGTGGTCTTGGGCTCTCTTTGGGGCGGGAAGGAACTCCAGGTCCCTTTGGTGAACTATCTGAGCAGAGGCCACTAGCAGACAAGAGTAGACAGAACGTGGATCCTTATGAACGTGGGCCAGGACCCCATATACCTCCAGGAACTGGCCAACCCTTCTTATTGGAGCAAGAACACTAAAGTGAACATCTTCCTGGGAAGGCAGGCTCTCCGGAAAGTTAGCGTGCTGTGGGCTTCCGCTGTAACTGGGAGAGTCCTCGGCCTCCTGGAGGGGAGTATGTAGTCTGAATGATACCGCTGGGACCCGAATGATACATTCAGAGTCCGCTGGGAAGACGCTGTGGCTTTGGGCTCCTTCCCTCGCACACTCTCCCCAACTACTGAGCCAGGCAGTCTTTTGGGCTACTGTCAGGAAAAGTCTGAGGGTACGGGGTCTGAGTCAGAGGGAACCCTGTGACCTGCCAGGCACGTGTTTCTACCCTGTGAAGTTCAGTGCTAGACGCCCAAGGGGCAGATGTAAGGAGACAGGCAGGGCTCCGTCCTGTGTCTCAGTCCTGACCCCTTCTCCCTAACTTCAAAAGGTTGCTATTTAAAATGGAGATCTGGGGTGTGAGTTTCCAGTCTACCTTTGTACAACTGGATCCTTGTTCATGAAACTTGGCCTCTGCTTAACACTTTTGTTTTTTGAAACAGGGTCTCACTATGTAGCCCAAGTTAGCCTAGAACCCATCATCCTATATGCTGAGATTATATGACACTGCCCAGCCTTGGAGTCTTCCTTTTGTACCAGCGAGAGGCTCCCATGACCTGGACTCTGGACTCTGCTTGTTTTTATTCAAGTGTCTTAGTGTGTGTTTTGGCACCAGGGGTGCAGCTCGAGTGTGGAAGGCTTGCCTAATGGAGTGTGTGCAAGACCCAGGGCTCCACCTGCGGCCTTTGAGTGTGTGTGGGTAGAGGTGTACCCATGTGCTGCTGTGTGCGGGCTACGGGTTCTCCCGACTGTGCTTCCTGAGGGTGACCTTTGGTTGAGATGGCTTCTCGCTGACCTGGGACTTGCTGTTGTCTAGGCGGGCAGCTCAGCAAGCCCCAGGGGTCTTCCTGTCTCAGCCTCTCCCGTGCTAGGATGACAAGGGCATGCGCCATGCTTGGCTTCTCTTTCTTTCCCACCCTTTCTTCTCCCCGCTCTCCCTCCCCCCTTCCCCTCCCCCCTCCTTACCACCTCCTTCTCTCCTTTTCTCCAATTCTGGAGATTGAACTCAGGACTTTGTGAGCTAGCCCCACCAGCGAGATGCTCTAGACTTGGTGCCACGTGCTCAGCGGATGCCACCGTGGGCGTGGCTCAGCGGGTACCACCCTGAGTGTGGCTCTGCAGATGCCACCATGGCTCTGTCCACTGCAGCAACGCTTGGCTGTAACTTCGCTCGGGTTCTGTCTAGGTGTTCAGACTCAACACATAAATATGCCTCCACAGCCCGGAAGGGTGCGACCGAGGCTAGCAGAGATCTTGCTTGGCACACACTTCTCTCCCACAGAAGACAGCCCCAGGCTGGCCCAGTCTGCAGCAATGGAAGCGACCAGCTCTCTATTTTCTCAGTGCAGAGCCAGGCCTCAAACTTACCTTCCCTCACACTTGAAATAGACTTTAATTTCGAAGGCTATAGAAAGGAGGAAGGGGGAGGGGAGGGAGGGAGGAAGGAAGGAAGGAGGAAAAAAGAGGCAGACTGGGAGGAGGATTTGGCAGCAGTGGCAGGCAGGCAGGAAGAGAGGCCCTGAGGAGGAGACGGGCAGGTATATCCCTTGTGCCCTTAGCTGTGTCTCAGACCAGCTGAGCTGGCCTGGGCTTTGAGGCCATTTGTGGTAACCCCTGTAGCTCTCAGATCCATCTTCTCAGCGGTTGGGCAGTGCAAGGGAGCTGGGCAGCGACCAGTGCCAGGCTGTGGCAGTTAGGGCTTCTGCCTGGCACCTGGGACAGGCTGCTCTCAGTTCTTCTGGAGAAGCAGCTTCTTAGAATGGACCAGGAGTCTCCGCTCAGGCTCCGTTCTCAGTCCCCACCAAATCTCTGCTCTAGGGTTTAATCTGCCACAGATGCCAGTGGGCGGTGCCCCAGGGCTCTCCCTGCGCCCTGCTGCTAAGGCAAGCCACCTTGTATCCGGGGACTCCCCTGGGCCACTCAGCCCAGGCCCCTCTTCCTTCTCTCTCTTTCTCTGCATGTTCCTTCTTTCCCCTCAATTTCTTGTCATTAACAAGTGCAGGCTGTCCAGGGTGCAGCTCCCCGATGGATGCTGGGAGTGTGAATTAGTGTGGTCCCCTGGAGGACAGCTTGTCTCGTGCTATTCAAAAGCTCACCGAGTACACCTGGAAAGTCCCCTTCTGTTCTGTAGACATCACCGGGCAAGGGTCTGCTGTGTGCAGAGGGACATTGCCTGTGTCCTTTGTAACACAGGCAATCTTGTGACATCAGTGGAAGATCACTGGAAAAGGTCAAGTATGGAGCAGATGAACCGGAAGGGAGCCTTGAGCCTCCCAGGGAATGTGGACTTCGGACCTATGCTCTCAAGGAATCATGGCTGACTTCATTAGCGATGCTAATGACCATGGTGCTGAGAGGTGAGATGTTGGGGCTGGTTTTCCACTGAAACCTTAGAACAATAACCCAAGAGGAGCGTGGTAGGCCAGGGTTGCGGTCTGCGGGCTGCGGTGCTGGAAACATCCGCTCAGCTGTGTGGCACGAATGAACTCTTGTGTCCTCTTGCTGTGTATGTAAACACTTTTTGTGATTGTAAAAGAATGAGGGGCAGGGATATGACTCCGGTAGAGAGCTCTCTAGCAAGTGTCAGGCCCTGGGTTCAAACCTTTATATTGGAGAAATCAACCATCAAGCAAGCAAGCAAGCAAGCAAACAAAATCTCAAATTTTCTCTCTCCTCTCTCTCTGTGGTATAGCCCCACCCCCTGTGTGTGTGTGTGTGTGTGTGTGTGTGTGTGTCTGGGTCTCCACCTTATATTTAGGGAAGGGTCTCTTGCTCATTGACTGGCCAGTGAATCCAGATTGGCCAATGGGCTTCAGAGACCCCTCTGTCTCAGCTACTTTATAGTGCCTCAGTGCTGGGTGCACAGTCGCTCCTGGCTTTCTACATGGGAACTAGGGATCTGACTCGGGTCCTTATGCTTGTAAGCACTCCGCCGACAGAGCCATCTCTCCAGCCTCCATTTCTGATCTGAAATCATGTCTGCAAGATACTCTGCAGCCAGGATGGCCATGGTGGCACAGGCCTGTCCTGCTGGCATGGGAGAGGGTGAGGCAAGAGGGTCTTGAGTTCCAGGCCAGCCTGGGCTACATAGAGAAGAAAGCAAAGGAAAGACACTGTCAAGTGAAAAGAGCCAACTTCCCAATAGCACACGTAGTTGTGACACAGGTTTTTGGTTTTGCAATCTGTTTATATTTTACATACAGAAGGGCAAAGATTTGGGCCACACACCCTCGGCCAGTGTGGGTGTCTGTCCCCGAGTGGTGTGAATACCTTCCAGTTCCTCATCTATATCTTCAGTGGTGCTGTCTCTCTGCTTATCTCTGACAGGGTCTCACTATGGCCTCGTTGTCGTCACTATATAGCTCATGTTGGCTTCAGACTTAGAGCAATCCCCGTGCCTCAGCCTCCTGAATGCTGGGGTTACAGATGTATACCACCAAGCTGGCTTCTCTCTCTCTCTCTCTCTCTCTCTCTCTCTCTCTCTCTCTCTCTCTCTTTCTCTCTCTCCCTCTCCCTCTCCCTCTCCCTCTCCCTCTCCCTCTCTCCCTCTCCCTCTCCCTCTCCCTCTCCCTCTCCCTCTCTCTCTCTCTCTCTCTCTCTCTCTCTCTCTCTCTCTCTCTCATTACATGTATGTTCATGCTGATAAACAAGTAATAATTATCACTGAAAATGTGAGGACTGTACCGTCTAGATGGAGGCTGTATATATCTGAATCCTCAAAAACACTGGTGACGTTGGTGACACCTCACCTGACAGATGGGGAAGCTAAGGATCAGAGAGGTGGCACCGTGTCTAAGGACACACAGGTAGGATGCTAACCCCTCTGGAGGAGAAGACAATGTTTGTTTGTTTGTTTGTTTGTTTGAAATCAATCCCCAGCAACTTTGGCAAGGAGGACTGCCCTCCACAGTCAGAGCTCTCCTGGTCTCCTGCCCCAAGTTTCACTCCAATCTCTCTCCCCTCTACCCCCCACCCCTACCCCACCCCACCCCCACCTCCCCAACCCACGCAGCCACTTAAGTGAGGGCTTCGCTGAGAACCAGCTTTGCTCTCCAATCGCCGCTGGCGAGAGGCGAAAACTGCCCGTTCAATATTTCCTCCTAATGAGCCTCCACACTCCTGTCGCCTTCCAGGATGGAGGCGAGCTCTCTGCCACCACCGCCCTCATATTTATCAGCTCTGTTTACCTGCAGGGTGGCAGAGGGAAGGAGCGGCGTTATACATAAATATCATGAAATCCACCGAGGGCAGCAGGCAGAGCACTTGATCCCACCTCCTTCGCTAACGACTTACAATCCAAAGAAGTCACTCTCTTCTGTTTTCTCTGTCTCTAAAGTAAATAGAGGGTAACATGCTTTTTTTTTTTTTTTTTTAAATCAATTGGTGTTCCAAAGAAAAAGGATGTGTGCAGATGAGGGTAGCAGCTCCACGTTGGACTGGCCTGCACTTCCACTGTTCTGATAATGCGGAGACCGGAGACTGTGAGCTTTGTCCAACCCCACCTGGGAGCTCTCCTCCCAGGCCTGAGAGTATTGATAACCCCCCCCCCACACACATCTCATCTCTGAGCACTCTCCGGGTGAGTCATTTCTGTTGGGACCATCCCTCTGGAACAAACCAACTTTTTGGTTTTGGATAAAAAGAACTCTGTGCTCCTGCCCTTCCTAGGGGGACAGTTCAACCTGTGCTGATGCCCATGGTGGGGCCAGCAAGCACTCACCACCTTGCAAAAGGCCACGTAACCCAGGGACCTCACCTAAACCACAGAACGCCCAGGCTGCTCCCCGCATCTGAGTCATACTGAGACCCCGAGTCGGGGGGGGGGGGGACGGACCGAGACATTGGGGGATGGGCATCAAGGGTTTTTACACGGGGAAAGTTTTTTTTCTTTTGAACACTGGATCGAAGACATGACCCCACTTTTGAGGCCTCCCCAGCTGTCTCTGTGGGAGGAAAAGAAGAAGCCAAAGGCCTGACATTTAAGACAGCTGGTTGAGTGCTCCTCTGACATGCGAGCCCGAGGCCTAGCTTCATTCTGTTGGGCTTAGTCCCTAGAACCTAAAAAAAACGTGGACACGCTAGCATGCACCAGTAATCCTAGCACACTGGAGGCCGAGGCAGAAGGGTCGGACGTTCAAGAGTCATCCTCGGCTACATAACCAGTTTGAGGCCAGCTTGGGCTACATAAGAACTTGGTTCACAATAACTAGGAGCAGCCAAGGGCTGCTGGCCAGCTTCGTGGTCCAGCTTCATAGAGTCAGACCATGAGCCACTGCGGAGGACCGTGGGCGGGGCCCTCCCCCCAGTCCCTGGGCCACTGCGCTCCTGGAGTTGTCTCGAGAGACTCTGGCTGGATACTCCGCGTATCCCTCGGAGGGTAGACGCTCACTGCTGGTTCACTATTCTCTACAGACTGTCGGCAAGGGTAAGGCCAAAGCTGCCTCCATGGGCGTGGCTCCTGCTCACGGGGCTGAACCCCCCCATCCTGGCTGCTGCAGAGACACGGCTCCATCTTCGAGGGTTGCAAAGGAGCCATGTCTCACGGCTACCGGTGGCTCTGTCCACTTTCAAATCCAATTTCAAAGGCATCTTCACGGTGAGGTCTTCCGTGACCTCCCTAAGTCTTATCACAGCACTCCTCTTGACTCTGCAGAGCCTCTGGTCTCCCTTGCTCTCTCAGCCCCTGACAGCAGGCACGACTAACCTCCCGTCATGCAACTCCTCTCCCATCCCAGTGGAACACAAGCTCTGAGCAGAGGCATCACTCACTGGACTGGGCTGCTATGCAGTAGGTGCTCACACACATCCGGGACACAAGACCTGAGGCTGGGGGAAACAGTCCACTCAGCAAAACGCTTACTGTGTGAAGACCTGAGTTCAAATCCACAACCCCAGGCCCAGACAGGCACATCTGTAAGCACAGCACTGCTGAGGTGGGGGGTGGTGTTGGGGGGAGACAAGCGAGACAGGCAGATCTCCAGAGCTTGCTGGCCGTGCAGTCTGGCTTAATCTCTGAGCTCCAGGTTCAATGAGAGGCCCCATCTCAAAGGTGGGAAGGGACAGAGGAAGACACCTGATGTGGACCTCTGTCCCCGCCATACAACCTACGCCCATTGTTACACGGTGAATGGCTGCTCAGACAACAGATCTTCAGTGCAAATAAACCGGATAAACCGCTTGCCAGGTTCCTGCAGCGGTGCAGCCGGTGCAGCCGTGCCTGGCGGGAGGAGGCCGAGGAGGCCGGTACTCACTGAGACACACCCTTTCTTCTAACTGGCTTCTGTTGCTTTGTGGAATCAGACACGCGTCCCTCCCACCCAGATCCCTGCGGACCCACCTCCCTCTGCTTCCACTCCGCATACCCTGGACTAGCCTTCTTTGGCCTGGAGCTCCTCCCCTGTGGAAAGCTCCAGAGTCTTTAGACCTTCCATCCTTGCTGCCCATGACTGTGCCCCAAGATAGCAACATGAGGACAGACCTCAGCTCCGATCGTCCTTCTTAGGATCCCATCTAACCCAGCCCCGCTACCCCGATTTCCAGCTACCGCTGCTCCATCTTTATCACCTGTACCGTCTGGGAGGATCTCACATACTAGAGAACCAGTTTGCCAGAGAATCTTATCCCCATGGGCTCAGAACCCAAGCCTGGCGCCTCCTCTATCCGATGGAAATCAGCCGATCTCCGCGGTGCCTCCTCTATCCAGTGGAGACCAGCTGATCTCCGTCCCCGCTGCGTTCCCCAAGGCTCCTCAGCATGGACAGGCACGCTTGCTCATTATGCCTTCGATCAGCCGATTTGAAGCTTGTGGGTCTGTTCAAAGCTCTTCCTAGGGAAGCACGCACTCTTTTTCTCTGGGGTGCCATGGAAGGAGTCATACAACCCCCCAAGGTCCCATTCTCCATCTAGTTTGGTCTGCTGTAGTCTCTGTAGATTAGACACATCTGTGCCCCTTGATGGTCGCCATGACCCTTTCAGCTGCCATCTGATCAGTGCCCCACCCCACCCCCAGCCCTCTCCCAGGTCAGAAGCAGCTTTTGCCCAGTGCCGCGTGCTTTGAACATGGCTCCCTTCCACATGTCCCCGTCAGAGGTCTCTGCAAGGTCCCTGGTGCTCTGTGAAGAAGGCACTTCCTCATGAGTCCCCAGAGGAGCAACCCAATTGCAGGGACACTTCCTAGGCACCTACAAGGGCACCGACACCCAGCCTGCAGTTGTCCCCAGCTCTGCAAGCCTCCCTGGCCTCCATCCAGCGAGCCTAGTGCCAGTACCTCTTCTTGGCGGTGCCCCTAGCTGCAGGATCCTGGGGGCCTTCCTTCACCTGCATCTGGGGGTGAAGAGAGGTGGTCACCTTGATCACACGGAAGGGTAGAGTCGGGAGAAGAGGGGTCAGAGGTGACTGAGGCTGCACAGCCACGGAGACAGGTGACCGTTCAACGTGCTTTCTGTCGCATAGGACCTCTGAAGAAATTCAAGGGTCCCAGGAACCACTTTAGGGTGATGGAAAATGCTTCCTGTTCTCTTGGCTGTACACTGAGGACTTTCTGTAGCCTGGCATTGCTGGTGTCTAGACATGTGCCTGGCCTGCAGTCAACCCTCAGCTGTGGTTTTCTGAAGTTGCCGGCCTGTGGTGGCCACAGTCGGTGCATGCTAAGGCATCATGGCGCCAGGGAGGGAGATGTGAGGGCTGGGGTGCTGGCTGCTGCTCTGTGCCAGAATGCCCTGCACACAGTTGTCCCTCCTTCCCGTGACCTTGGCAAGAAGTCCGACCTTCCCCCTCTGCGGGCGGCATGGCCTCCACAGCTCCTGCCAAGCTCAGGGGGAGGAACCAGGAGCTGCTGGCTCTGGTGTCGAGCATTCTGGCTCTGCTGCCCCTTGGCTGAGCTTAAATTTTCTCCTTCCAGCTTGTCATTTGTAAAAGTGGGATATTAACAGACTCCATGCTGTAAGGACAGAATCGGTGGATGCATGTAATGTGCTTAGCTCGTGTAGAGATGTGGTGGGTCACCAGCAGTAACCAGAGCCTTTCCGTCGTGGCCATTATCACAGGGACACACCAGGGGCTGTACACCTTTATCTAGTGCTGTTGGCATGATTGACACTCTCCCATAATATATAAGTCTGAGGACAGGAGGTGACCAAGCCCCGTGGGCCAGGGGGTCATAGAGAAAGCAGGGGTCTCCAGGGAAGACTGAGTGAGAGCCTGGAGTGGAGAGGCCTTCACTGGGGAGCAAGAGGTTAAATGGTGTTTCAGGACTAATCTGGGGACAGTGGCAGCACAGAAAGTCATCTAGCTCAATGCAGAGAGAGACATAGCCACCCAGCTCTTGAGTGGAGAGGTGGCCCTTACAGGAAGAGGCCATCTCTCCGCTGTCTGTGAACTCAGGGTTCTTGGGGTGTAGCTGGGAGAGGCTGGCTGAACCTCATGCCAAGCAGCAGGGGCCATTGTTTTCCCAGGGACAGAAGCCACCTTGAGAGAGAGTGGAACCTGGAGGTCCTCCACATAGAGGTGCTTCCGTGTACAGGGCCGCAAAGGCTCAGTTCCAGACCCCCTGGGGTTGGCCCTCTGTACTGAAGGCCTACAGAGCCTGCAGAACAGGCTGGCCCTAGACACTAAGGGCGAAAACTGGGGTCAGGTGTACTCTGCGATTGGCCAGGGAAGCTTCTGAAAAGGCACAGCCCCCAACTAAGAACAGACGCAGGCGCTGCTCTTTTCTCCTCGTTTTATTGAAAACCGTGGTGATATTGAGAAGTACCAGGCGATCCCGTCTTCTGTTCTCCTGGAAAGATGATGGTCTGTTGGGCTCACAGCAGCCCAGCCCAGAGTGGCCAGCCCTGTGGGACAGCCCACTGTACCCTCACACCAGGGTATGGAATATGTCCACCTTCTCCCGGTACAGCTGGTAAAACTGCTTGGCCAGACAGTGGAACGGGGCCTCGTAATTATCCATCTCCTTCTGTAAGAGGCGAGGGGGCGTGAGAGGTGAGTTAGTCTGGGGACGCAGGCACCTGCTGGAGGCTTCCCTCCCACCGGGCTCCTGACACTTGGAGTCCGAGTGTCTTCATGCTATTTGGACAGCTGCTGTCACAATGTAGATTTTATGGGGAAACTGAGGCGGATACAGTGACAGCTGCATGCCATGTGTTGGGTGCAGTCAGGGTCTGGGCTGAGGTCTATCTGTGGAGCCATTCTGTGGCCACTCGGGTTCTGTGTGGAGGACGTGAATAGGAATCCCTGTACTTAGCTCTGACAGAGGTCCAAAGGTGGAAGAAAGACAGCAGGCAGGTGTGTTATAGGAGAAAGTCTGGCCACAGGCTGCCTCCTGGGCACAGCCCAGCCAGGACAGGTGCAGCCCACACCGTCCCCTACTCAATATACCAGGCTGGAGAAGAGTCCTTTTACTCACCCCAGAGACCAGGAAGGCGGGGGTGGGGGGGTGGGGGGGGAGGGGAGGCTTATTTCAAAGGAAGAAGCCGAGACTTCTGGGTTGGTACCAGATCCCAGCAAGAATGCAGGGATCCTCCCATAGGGGGGCGGGGAGTGGGAAGGAGCAGAGCTGGCTCTCTGTGGGTGGTCTGACAGGAGTTTTGTCATCCCTCACTCCTGGGGCGGCACAGACTGAGCTGAGTGAAAACCCTTGTTCTTCACAACCAAAGGTGCCCAGAGGGCATTTCTTGGAGCTTGCCTTAGGCTGCATCTAAGAGGAGTCCATGGTGGGCCCTCCATGGCGAGGTCAAAGGGGTGCGGGGAGGAGGGACACCTGCTTGCGCACACTCAGTACCTCCTGACACGGTGGTCACTGCTCACCTCAAATGCCTGCTTTTTCTGTCTGTGTTCCAGTTCCACAAGTTTTTGTGTTTGTTTGTTTGTTTGTTTTAAATTGGGCCCAATGTTGCAACACCAATGGGACCCAACACAGGAGCCTGTCTTGCAGACTGCCTTTTTGTCTGTTTTGTGAGATAAGGTCTCATTGTAGCTTAGGCTGGCGTGGAACTCACAAAAGTCAAGGCTGACTTTGGGTTTCTAATCCTCCTGCCTCTACCTCTGGAATTCGGGGATTACAGGTATGTACCATGGTGCCCTGCATGTCAGCCAAGCGCTCTGCCACCTGAGGCACATTCCATAGCTGCCAGGATCACCACCACCAGCATCATAATCATCACCATCACCACCACCACTTCATCATAGCATAACCATCGCCATCATTATCACCACCACCACCATCACCACCACCTCATCATCACCACCACTATCATCATCCTAAGAGAGATTCCTGCCAGGCCATCCAGGCTGGCCTCGAATTCTTAATTTCCCCACCTCAGTCTCCCACGTGGTAGGATTGCAGGCACACAGCGCCATACAGCCCGGGTGTTTTAAAGAACAAAGCGGCAGACAGACAGAACCTACCACACTGCAGATGGGAGCTGCCGCTAAGAGCCTACAAGGGCCTGCCTGAAAGCTTTTCAGCGGCTGGCAAAGGCGCAGCCCGCGGAAGAGGCACTAAAGTGTCCCTGATGGAATGGGGGGGGGGGTGCGGAATATCCCAGAACTCAGTGTGGCCACACTGTGCGGAGGAGTGGATGAAGCCAAGAGGGTGGAGTGGCCTAGCTGGGCAGTGTACCCTGATCCCAGGCAGGTGACTGCTTTATGGTGTGGCCATAAAAAAAACAGAAGTGCACCAGGCCTGGGGGAGCAAGCTGCCTGGACCCCACAGCCAAGGGGAAAGAAGCGCAGTCAGGGGAGTGGCTGACTGGCCGGTGCCGAGGGGAGGGCATGCTGCAGAAGGTGGGCAGGGCCCAGGCCGAGAGCATGCTGGGCAAGGTGGGCAGTCTGGTGCCCAGTGGGCACCTGTGCACGGGAGCCTCCTCAGTCCCCAATCAGGGGGCATCGCTGAACAGGGCGCCGTGCCCAGTGTGCTGAGCAGGGTGGGCGGTCTGCTGCCCAGGGAGTGCCCGTGCGAGGCTCCGCAGGGGCATGCGAGCCTCTCGCTTCTGCTGTGTGGCCATCGTGTCGAGGCCAGTCAGTGTCACTGAACAGCTTCCCTCCCCCTCCCAACCAGTGTCCTCAAGCACCGGGCGGAGGGAAGGAGGCGGTGAGACCCTGTGGGAGGGTTTTCAGACAGAATGAAAAGCTCTCCAAAGCACTAGCTGGGAGAACCCATCATAAAATGTAAGGAATTCAATGCCCAGGAGCCCCGGCAGACACCATGGAGCGCCTGGAAATAGATGGAAATTGAACCATTTTCCAAACGCATTAAGGGGGCCGCCAGCGACAGAAGCCCTTTTATCCAGTGACTAATTATCATCTTGTGCGCAGTTTGGACACTGACAGCAGGCTGTTGGATGTTTGGAGAAGGCTCAGACTAGCTCTTGGTTTGACCTAGAATTCTGTCACCAAGAGCTCCCAAGCAGGTCCGCTGAGGGGGTCAAAAGCTTGAACTCCTGGAAGATCTGACTTTCCAGGTGGACAGGGCTGCATTCTGTTCTTGGTTCTATTTCTCCTTCGCTGTGCAACCAGGGAGAGACGCATGGCCTCTCTGAGTCCGTCTGCTAACTCAACAACAGAGACAGGAACGGCTGCCTTGTCAGGGTGCTATGAGGCTGGAAACACAATCTTTGCAACACCAATCAAACAGTAGGCCCTCCGCTGCCGGGGAGGGCGCGCCTCCTCACGGAGACAAGGACTCGGCCTTGCTCTTGTGCTTTTATATGTCATCCCACCTTAGTGAGAAACAGTGGGTTTTAATTTGGGTTTTGAAAATCCTTTAAACTTTGTTCAAAGGAATCCTTTTTTTACTTTGTTGTGGGGTGGGGGGCTGGAGATGTCAGGACATGAAGGGGTGTTTAAGAGCCAAAGGCCCACGGAGGTCTCTCCCCGAGGCTGCTGCTCGTTGGGAGAAGGGAGGAGGGGAGGGACTTGGCAGCATCTCAGACCACGTCGGGTTATGTTCCCTTTTTAATTACGGCTTTCTTAAGCGAGCCGCCAGTGGTGCCCTGTTAGCAGCAGCTCAAGGGGGACTAGTTAACTCACACAGTTAATACGAAGCACTCACCCGCAGCCTCTTCAAGCAGAATTTATGCGCATCCTTCCCGACACCTGAGCGGGAGCTGACCAGTAGCTGTGGGTGACTGACTGATGCTGTGTTGGGGTGCGTTCTAATTTCTAGGAAGTAAGGGGTGTTGGGGGAGGGGTGTGTGGCTGAAGAAGGCAGCAGAGGGGGGGACGGGGAGAGCTGTTAGGGATGCTGTTTGCTGCTTGCTCACAGGGGTGTGGCTCGGCACAGCCCAAAGCCCCTTGGAGTAGGAGCTTTCTCATTTGAACTGACCCAGCATTGACTCGGGTGACTCCCACCTCTGTACCAACCGCTGGCTCCGGGGTTTAGTAAGGAGTTAACAGTAAAAACCCTAGAGTAAGGGATCGTAGTCTGTTTTAAAACACTAGCATGGTGAGTGTTTACTGGGCGCTAACTAGACTCATTCCTGTTCGAGATGGACCCTAAAGGGCAGCTTCCTATCCCTGGATCAAGAGGTAAAGAGCCCGAGGCCCCACAGTGGACATCCCATGCCCGGGGTCCCAGGGGCAGTTCAGCTTCTTGCCCTTGGAAGGCAGAGCTCTTGCTCTGGAAGCTAAGGCCTTGTCCGGGGAAGTGTGCCAGAGGGGCACTATAGATGCCCACGTCCACACCGCAACACAGGGCTGGCTCAGGCGGCCTGGTAGGCACGACAGAGCCTGTGGCTGGAGGAGGTGACACACAGAGTATGCACCCCTCCCGCTGGCCTTTCTGGAAAGCCATATAGATAGTTGGGTCTAGAGACCCTAAAGTGAGGCCGCATGTGACATAGCCACTGCAGGCCAAACAGGACTCTCCAGCAATGCTCCTGAGGGAGGGCCGTGGCTGTTTAGGAGACAGTGGTGTCTAGGCCACCCGAATGCCTGTGGTGGGAGGAGACACAGGGCAGGGATCTGACTGGTATGATCATGTGGCCGGAAGTCACAACTTTCAAGGTTCCAGATGTAAGAAGGCATGTCACTGTGCTACACAGCCCTGATGGCAGCTGCTCACCGCCCTGAGGCTCCCACTGTAAGACGGCTCTTAGGTCAAAAATGACACTAGATGCTCCTCTGGGTATGAGAAGGCGGAGGTCCCGGGACTGGGTGCACCCTGGTCATGTGCGCCTGGGGCTACTCTTTTTTTTTTTTCCCACTTCAATGCTGAATTTGGAACTGGGGGGCCAATTCCTGTCTCACAGAACTACATGGTAGGCTCTGCTGAAACAGTGTGACCTTCAGTAGCTCTCAGAGTGCAAGGGTCAGGGAACTGGAACGCCTTCCCTCCCCCCCCCCATATACTTCAAGGTCTTCTCAAGAGAGATACACACAGCTTTGCCCAGGGTAGGCTGTCTGCACTGCTTCCCAGTGCCACACAGAAGGCTCTCATGGTGACATGCACTGAGCAGAGACCCTGGGTAAAATGTGGGCATAGCTTCTAATTTAGATTTTTGCACCTGGTGGTAGAACCACTTGACACATCTCAGGTCTCGATCAAACCTCCAGCACAGGTCACCCCCCCCACACACACACACAGTGGCTCAGAGGGTGGGGGTACTCACCACAGATGTCTCAAAGAATTCCAGGCCTTGACTCAGCGCCCATGCCTGGGCCTGAGCAGAATCCACGGTTTGTCGGCCAGCCAGGTCTGTCTTAGTTCCCACTAAAACACCTACTCAAAAGGAATAACCACAGTATTAGGTTTTGAGGTGGCAGGACGGGAGGTTGGCGGCAGAGAGAGGGGCATGTGACACATCAAGTGACAGACACTGCCCACTTGAGGTGGTATGTGCCATCACGGAAGGTCCCCGAGGGCCACAGAAGACAGACCGGCTCTGCTGTGCACCCGCAGGTCAGCTCAGAGCCGTTGCAGGGCTTCAAAATATATCCATATTCCTCACCTCCTTCAGGATGAGCACCAGGCAGGCCTGAATCAAGTTTAGAAGAGCGTATTTGCTAATTCTCAGCTCATGGAGCCAGTGTCGGACACGGTCATTAATGCTAATCTCGGGCCTGGGCTCTGAGTCAGGGACTCAGGTAATTGAGCTCCGTTCCCAGCTGCCTCGGCTGCGCTAATTTCTCAGCCCGTCTCTGGAGGCCGCTTTCCCTGGCCTCTAATGAGGAGAATTTGTTGATCTCACACAGGGATGAGAAAGAAACTGATTTAAAGCGTGCAGGAGTGGCAGCCGGGATGGAATGTGACTTGTGCCCAGCGTACTGGCGAAAATGAGGGGTTCTTCCCCGGAGTTAGCTTTCTGGAAACATCCATTCGGAACACAGTGCCGTCCTTGTTATCTCAGCCCTCCCAGCTCGGCTGGTGGGCGGCATCGTCTCCCCACCCCCCAACCGCTTAGCGGCTGGGCAAGGACACAGGGATTCAGGCTCCTGTTCTGTTTCCACAGAGGCTTGCACAGTGACCTGAGGCCCTTGAGTTGGAAGGACAGAGGCGGGGTTGGAAAAAGGCCCATCCACAGCTGATACCTGGGAGGGAGATTCCCGAAGTCTGAGACCGGACCTTCTCCAGCCACTTGGTGCAGCTGAGGAAGGACTGCTCACTGGTCACATCGTAGACGAGACACAGGGCGTTGGGATTCTCCCACTAAGCAAGAGACAGGAGAAGCCTGTTTCAGGGATGTGACAGGGACTCTTGTGATGGGGATGGGGGGGGGGCGGTGTGTGTGGAAGAGAACATGGGCTTTCGGGGAGGCGGGTAAGGGAGGGGTGTGAGCTGAGAAACTGTCCCACCCACAGATGGCCACAGGTCACCACAGATGAAGGCAGGCCAGGTTCAGTGGCACTCATGAGGGACGGGCAAGGGAAGGAGGAGCTTGAACCTGGGTTGGGGGAAGATGGCCGAGGCTGGCAGGCACCCCTCCTCAGGAGCTGCCTGTGAGTCACCGAGATGTCCCAGTCAGTGAGGCTGTCTGGGAGAGCCTCACTTTGTAGCTGAAGCAAACAGCTCAGCAAGGATGCTGACTGGCCCCCGGGGACAGGCTCCAGGGGCAGCCAGGCTGGGCAGGACGGGGCTGTTTGCCACCCAGGAGCCATCTTTTGTCTCTCTTGATTCTACTAACTCATGCACCACAGTTCTTTTGGGAGCCCAGATATGGCGTTCTCCCAAACTGCAGGCTGCAGAGGGCACACCTTCCTCCACTGCCTAGCCCCTGGGCCTTCTTCATAAGGGTGGGCTTTTAAAAAACTTGGGGACATCTTGTCTTCTTGTATGGTGTTGCCATCAACCTAATGCATACAACACCATACCTGGAGGGGGTTCTGTCACCCAGTTAAGAGCCAGGATTCCAAGCTGAAGGCTGCTGGCCTAGAGGAGGGACTCTGAGTCCCTAAAAGTCCTCTACCTGCCCCTGATGAGGTCACAGGATGCCCCTGCCTGGGATGTGAACCCTCCCTCTGATGCACAGGCATTGGGTACCACTGCCCCATGCAAGTAGGCCCTGTTTTGTTTGGGATATCAGTGACCTTGTGGGGCCTGCAGAATCCTATGTTCTAGTCTCCTTAGAAGGCCAACCCAGCAGAATATGCCCAATGCTATGTACAACCTTTCTTGGTGTGGTAGAAAGGGCAGAGCCTCTGGTTCTAAGCCTCCTTAGTGGGGAAGGGATCAGAGGTCCTGTCCTGGGAGGCTGGGGAGAGCTGAAAGACTCTCAGGAAGGGCTATTAAAATCAGCAGGCTGGGGGCAGGCAGCTACAAGGACTGCTTCATGGCTCCTGGCACGTTCTGGAGCTGGAGCTGACCATGACAGATAAGAAGGAACATCTATATCTGCCATGTGGCTCAAAGCCCCAGTAGGAGGGATCTTAAAGGATCTTGCCTGGCCACTCCCAGGGCATCCCTACGGGAGGTGCCACAGGGACAAGGGATGGACAGAAGTGGGTGGAGAGGGAAAAAATATCAGCACGCATATCAACACAGTACTTGCCAACTTATCCAGCATTTCAGAGAACAGCTCCTTGCCGGCTGAGTCAAAAATGAAGAGTTCCTGGGACCAGAAAAGCTCGTGTCAGAAGAGGACTCAGGAAGAGTCAAGCCAAGGTTTCCCACTCGGCTTGCTGCACACGAGGCTTGCATGTAGACCGAGAGCACGTGCCCGTGCCCATGGCTGCCTTCACACATGTGCTACCCTCCTCCGAGGCCCCAGAGAGATGGCGAGAACAGTCCAGAGCACCCGAGGGGCAGAGGTATAGCTTCCGTCTACCTGGTGTGACCTGGGTGGCAGGTGGCTCACCTTTCCCAACCTCAAGCACAAAAATGGCAGGGGTGGGCAGACTGCCCCCCTGGCAAGACAGAACGCTAAGCAGGCTGGCAGGTGTTCTGGTGTCCAAAAGGCCGCTCTGTGCTTTATTAACCAAATGGACTCTCAGATCGGCTAACAACTCCTGATAAAGGAGGTCACCTAGGAGGCCTGGGGAAGGTGCTTAAAGTAGGACAGCCTGTCACCGCTCTGAGGCAGTGAACATGTGCTCTGTACACAGAGTTCTGAGCTTTCCCTGCCCAGGTGGAGACCCCCCCAAATGCTGCTGCTTGCCCGAAATGCCCTCAGAGATCCCCGAGCCTCATCCTGGTGCCCACCTCCTGCCTGGCTCTAAACCCTGGTGGGTAGCTCTGCCTGCTCCATGGTCTGGCCCTGGACACTGTGGTTCCTGTCTCAGCCTTTCCTGTGGCACTGGGGGCTTTTGTGCCTTTCTTTTTGCTCAGAGGTCTCCTTAAGCATCTGATGAATGCAACAGACCCTGTCTCCCTGGGAGCGCCCAGACGCTGTGACAAACATGACATGCATGATGCCAGTCTCCCCCCAAGAGCTGTGGGATGTGGGAGTCTTTGGAGGGATCCGGTAAAGAACTCAGACAAAAGGTAACGAGCTCTTTTTGGTGAGGCCTGCTACACCCCAATCCCTCCCCCATACCCCAGGCCCTCCCTTGGTTCCCTGTATCCTTGTTCCATGATTCCATTACCTTTGCAGCGAGGGAACCCCAGCCCACAGGAGCAGCCCCGAGTGCCCTCACCACTCACCACACTGTCATTTGTGTCAACAACTGGCACTGTCTTCACCACCAAATCCACTCCGGTTGTCTGCAGGGGACAACAAGATCACAGGTCTTAGGGGCCCCCACACTAGGGCAATCTGAATGAGGCAAGTACCCATTCTCCTTGAAGGAGGTGTTCCCAGCCCAAGCAGAAGTCAGAGGCTGTGAGGACCTTCTAATCCCTATAGTGAGAATTTTGATTTCTTTAAAAATACAGATATGCTATGGTTTTGTTTTTTTTTTAATCCCAGGTGCGGGATATGGGGCTGCTTCAGTCTGTCCACAGCAGATGACTAAGATTTGCCTCGTGCTGTGGTGGGGGTGCGATTTTGCCAGCTGAAGATAGTTTACATTTGGAATTCTGGGGACTATTCGGAGGGTATAAAAACACCAGAGCCTGAGAGGAGGCTGTTGCTCCCTCTGCTCCTGCTCATGTCCTGACAAAGGACTCGCTCCAAGGAACTCAATGCCCCTAATCAACAGGAAGCTGTCTAACGATAGTGCCTCACCCTTTCCCCTCTGACCTTCTTCTCTCCTGTTTAGTTTTGGGGGCTTGGAAGGGATTCGGGTGGAGAAGGGCGGTAGGGAAAAGAATCCAGTAAAGTAACCAAAATTGCGGTTACAAGTCCCTGCCCTCCACTGTTCCTAGCAACCATGTGCTATCCTGGTTGGTCCCTTACTGGTGGCCAGTGGAGGCTGGATCTCCATGTGGCCATTTCTTCTCAGGCCTCTTAGGGCATCATCTAGGGATCTTGCCAAGTCACCCTCTCATGGTTAACTGCCACATTTCATTGCGTAGTGGCCAGGTGGGGATTCTTTGGCCCCCGCTCACCAGAGTGTAGTTCTTCTGGAAATGGGTCCCGTCACTGCGGAACATCTGCACCAGGGCCGTCTTGCCTACGGCTGGATCTCCTGAGGCCAGAACAGAAGAAAAGCCGCTGCTTGGACCCCATCAGGCATGAGAGCCTCCTCGGGCTCTCGAGTGCTTGCCTCGGAACCAGAAACCCCGCTGAGTTTTCAGAGCAAATGTCTGCAGCTCTCATGGGAAGCAGAAAGGTTGCCAGCAGGGCGACTGGTCCGGGAGACCCGCCTTTAACAGGTATCTAGGCCAGGGTACATTTGTGTAAACCCCATAGCCCCGTCAACTAGAAGAATGGCCTAAGGTAACGGTCACAGGCGTGAAGGAGGGCTCCCGAGCCCGGGCAGCAGAAGTTCCGCTCTTCCACCAAAGTGCACCCTGTGGGGAAAGCTGTCACTTTCAAACTCCAATTCACGCTAGGGTCTGGCCTGCAAAAGGGGAGCAGCAACTTGTGACCCCACCTGGCTGAGCCACTGCCTGCTTCCCCATCTGCGCAGGCAGGCAGGCAGGAAGTCAAGAGGCTGCGCTCGCTGAGAGAAATCTCATTTTCAAGTGATGGACTCCAACTTGACCTGCCAGGTGAGCGCTGAGCTGCCAGACTCTGGGACCGCGCACCCCCACCCCACGTCGGCAGTCATTTCCAACGTCTCTTTGCCCGGCTGGGCCCTTCCCTCTCTTTGTTCAGTAAACAGTATCAGGGACCCACACATTAGAAACAACGTTTCTTGTCAGTTTTCAGGCCCAGATTATTTTCCACAAAAGGAGGGCGTTTTCACAGAGTTCATCCCGGGTCTTCATGGGGACAGCTTAGGGTGCCTTGCTCAATCCGCTGTCCCACCTGATCTCCTCCGACCTTCTCTTTCCGGTCTTGAGAGCAGGATGCTGGCTCTCACTCCACTGCCCAGGTGTATTCAGAACACCGGCTTTCTCATGTTCCTGACCCTCAGGGATGTGACCATGACGACCCCCACCACCACCACCGCCACCACCACCACCACCGCCACCGCCGCCACCACCACCACCACCACCGCCGCCGCCGCCACCGCCGCCGCCACTACCACCACCACCACCACCACCACCACCACCACCGCCAGCACCACCCATTCTGTGTTTCTTGATTCCCAGCACTTGGAACAACCTCTGTTTTCTGCTTCACAGTGGCTCCCCCTGCCTGACTGCTCCAGGCTGCCACTCTGGACACGGACACCGGACATGGACGACACCTTTTCCTGCCTGCCCTCTTCCTGTGTGAGACAATTACGAGACTGCTGTGGTGTCTAGATGTCTGTGCGAAGGCGGAGTGAGCCATTCAGGACTTGGTTTCCTGCTGGTGCTTCTTAGAAGGAAACAGCGACCACGCTCTCCTCACAAGCTCTTCACTCTCATTCTGTCCCTCCCGTGCTGTCCCCCCCCCCCCACTGAGCTCACAGGTGTAGACAGCCAGGCTCGCAGAAGCTAGGGAACTATCTGAGACTATAACACTGCCTTGCTGCCCCAGGCTGGTCTGGCTGACTACCCCAAATACCGCCTTCAGGCCCTTTTCACTGTGGCCTCTCAGGGTCTGCAGGTCCCACCTGCCCCCCAGGGTACACGGCCCAGCATTTCCTTCTCCACGCTTGCCTTGATGACCCCGCCCACTCCGGAATGGGAGTCAAGTCACCACCATCCTGACACCCGTTCTGTTCCTAAACCTGGGAGGAAATTGGCTTTCTCTCCCTGGGAGATTCCCTGCAGATTGGCTTTGGCTAATTTCTCGAATCTCTCTGCTGTCTGCCAGTCACCGAGGCTGGCAGCGGGACTCCTGTGTGGGCTGCGAGGAGGGATCTGAGCGTGGCGAGGCTGGGGAACTGATGAACACACTCTAGGAGTAACAGCATGACAAGCGGAAAGCCAAACAGCACGGCTGAGGCGCAGAGCATCCGCGGGAGCACGGGAAACCTCGAGAGCCTGCGAGCCCACGTGGTTGCTGGCGCAGGGGTTCACCGGGGGCCGCGGCAGGGGCTGGAGGACGGGACTGCCGTGGGAGGCTACTCATGACCTCATAAGTAACTGCCAAGGCCGATGGCCACTCCTGGGCTCTCACTAGTGAACTCTCTAGATGGGATGGTAGCCTGCAGCAATCCCCTACTGCCCCCCTCCCGCCCCCGCGCTACCCGTCCTGTGGTTGTGGGGACCCTGCAAGGCTCTATTTTGTCGCCATTGCCTGCCCCTCTGCCCCCCACCCCATGTGTAAAACTCCTCTTCTGTTGTCCAAAGGTGGGCACTGCTGGGGTCTGTTCCTGCTCTGCTCCTGCCTCTTCTGCCCTAGCTAGCCCCTCCCCCTCATTAGTTTGGGCCTCGCACACGTGAAGAGAGTGATCTGCTGCTGTCATTCCTTGACCCTTGCTGCCCTAGTCGGGCTCCTTCCCAAGCCGGCTGCGTTTCCAGCCCTCGTGGGAGCTTCCACTGTCTTCTGCAGTTTGCTTGTCCACGGCCACGTCTCAGCACAGACCTGGGTGATTTCTCCTCTCCTTCTGCTCATCATGACGCTGTGGACTCAGCATGGCTGTCTGAGGATATGATCGCCACCTCCTCCCCATCCTGCTGTCTCCTGTGGACCCGGCACCCTCGCTGTCTGAGGATATGATCGCCACCTCCTCCCCATCCTGCTGTCTTCTTCCTTGTCCTGGCTCTGGCCTGCCTCTCAGGCCTATGCTTTGGGCACTTGCCCCACTACCCAAGGCTGCCCCAGGAGCTCACACATCATCTGCAGAGCTGGGAGCCCCCTCTCTGGGCTTCTCTCTGCCCAGCCCTGGAGCGGTGATCCCCCCACCTGACTAACTCCTTGCCCCTACATGACAGTCACGGATGTAGAGAGTCGTCACCAGGACAGGGGCCCCACATGTGTCCTGAACGCAGAAAAGGACTGGGTCGCACCTGGCTCTGGAGCTGAGCTGGGTCCCCCTGCCAGAAGAAACAGGTCCTGGTGTCAATTGGCATGTGGTGACACGGCCCCAGTGTGACTGAACTGAGTGCTGTCCTGCCAGCCATCGTCCCTGCACCTAGCCAGCTCGGTGGCCTTCTTCCGGGTCTGCACCACCGCTGTGTGTCTCTGCGCCTGCAGGCTGACTCCCGACTCTCATGGTCGGGAACTGATTCTGTCTTTAACTCTCCCTGACTCCCAAGCCCACCCAGCTCAGCCTCACCAGAGAGGCAGTCACGGAACAGAATGGCCGCGAGTTCTCTTGCTCACCCGCCGCACGCATCCGTAGCTCTTCCAGTCAGGTCCTGGGTGACTATTCCAACCGTCTCCAGCTGTCCCTTATAGAAAATCTGCACAGGTACGCATGTCCTCCGCCCAGCCGCCCCCTCCACCACCACCACTCCTCTTTCCAACCCGAGTCTGAATCCCGTCCTTTCTCTCTGGGCGAAGCTCAACTGGCTTCCTGTACGGCCTCCGAGGTCACCTGTCCTTCTGCTGTCTTCACCGGGGGTGGCTATCATATTAGGTTCATATAATCAGACAGGGTGCCATGGCTACACTCCAGGAGGGTGTGACCACTGTTCCCACACCACTAGACAGATGGGCATCCCCAAAATGCCAGGCGCCAGGTCCACACTAGCTGCCTGTTAAGTCACTGTGCCACATCTGTGAGAGAGGCCAACAGCTTCTGCGAAGGCCCCACCTCAAAGCGTTGCCCGAGTTAATGAGCCAGTGTGTCCCGTGTCTGGTGCGCACCGCTGTTGGTTGGATAAATGGAACACGGTTGCCTGTCACCTGGGCTCCCTCTCTTCCCATCTCAAGCCAAAGAAGTGACAGCTGTGCCTGAGGCACTTGGGCAAAGTCTGACACTCGAAGGGCCCCACGATTCACACTTGCGTGTCTGGGTTCTTCCTGGTGGGGGTGCTGGGCCACCTGCAGCCTGCAGGGTGACTCAACACAGTAGGTGCTCAATAAACATCTGCGGAGTGACTGTGTGTGTGTGGACTGGTGATTATGTGAGAGAACACGTGGGCCAACGGTGTGTGTGTGTGTGTGTGTGTGTGTGTGTGCGTGTGCGCGCGCGCGAGCATGGAGATTAAGAATCTGAATGTGGTTCCATTGGGGTCTGTTGACCCCTGGAGGCTCCCAAGGGGAAACATCCTGGAGGTCTTAACCAGAAGCTGTAGACTAAGGACCAGGCTGGGGGTGTGTGGGGGGGGCAGGAGTGACTAATGACTCTGGTTGGGGCTGGAAGCATGTGCCAGGCACAGTGCCAGGAGGACTGGGGTCAAGCAGACTACCTGGGTCTGGGTCACACAGCTCTGCTGTGTGACGGAGGACAAGCATCTTCACCGCTCTGGGCCTTGCTCGCCTTGTCTTACACGAGGACCGGCTGTGGCAGCTGTGAGCATTTGGCCAGGAGACTGTGAGGGTGTGACACGGGGCCAGCGCACAGCCAAGCCTAAGGAGAGGGGCTCACCACAGGAGCTCCTCGAGGGCTAACCAGCCAAGGAGGAGCTAGCCGAGAACAGCAGGCAGAACCGCCCACTTAAAACAAAATTTAACTTAAAAAAAAAATGTCCCCAACTTACCCATGCAGAAGCTGGACACTGTCCAAAGCCACGAAACTGGGCAAGGGCTGGCGGCGTTTGTTACACCACACTGCCTCCCCTGGCGCCCTGAGAACTACAGGCTCTCTGCAGAGACAGGCTTCCTTGGGCAGCACCAGGGTCTGAGTGACAACCGGCTAGCATCTCTCTGCACGACGCTTTCATTTTCATTTCAAATTAGAAAAGTCATTACAGGAGAGATGGCGCAGCGGTTAAGAGCACCGGCTGCTCTTCTGAAGGTTGTGAGTTCAAATCCCAGCAACCACATGGTGGCTCACAACCATCCATGAAGACATCTGACCCCCTCTTCTGGGGTGTCTGAAGACAGCTACAGTGTACTTACATAATAAATAATAATAAGTAAATAAGTATATAATAATAATAAATAAAGTAATAATAAACAAACTCTTTAAAAAAAAAAAAAGAAAAGTCATTACAGGTACTGTTTCCCCACCACCACCACCACCACCACCATGCCCTCCTCATTCTTAGTCTTTAGGATAAAGATCAAGACACCCCCTATTGCTAATCTTTTGATTACAAAGAAGAATCACAGAAGAGACAAGCCTCTGGACCTGGATGTAAGAAGTGTCTAGCTTAGGTTAAGGTGGGAAGGCCCGCCCCCACAGGTGAGTGGCACACCGGCCTGACTGAATAAAAGGGAAAAGGGGGGCTGAGGGCCAGCGCTTGTGCTCCACTTCCTGACCGTTGATGCGTCACGGCCAGCCTGCCACCCAGTCAAGCCACCATGCCTCGCTCCCCCCACCCCCGCCCCATGACGGACAGTCCTCTGAACCCGTAAGCACAATAAACTCCCTATTTCCTGTCTAGTATATTGTCACAAGAAGTAGCCAACGCTTTTGACCCACAGGCAGAAGTCAGGCGTATCTGGGAATGGGGTGTATGTCCTTCACTGTGAGATTCACCCATGGCAACACCCCTCAGTGCCCCAGTCACATCAGGGTCACACGGAAGCTAGCCGGGTGTGCTGTGGCAGGGGGGCTAAATCAAATACCCCCAAATGACACTGGCATGCGGTGCCGACACAGTAGACACACGTGCTCTGCCATTATCCAGGCTACAAGCTAAAAACATAGTCTAGGCTTCCAAATGTTCAGACCAGCTCGAGGCAAGCCCACGGGTGTGAGCACCACAAACTCACTCTGCACATGTCTATATAATACTCCTCCACGCTCTGCAAGCTGGGCAGGCTACTTCCATGTCAATCAACAATAATATGCTTCTTACTTCAGGGGAAACTCACATTCAGGCTCTCAGCTGCACCACACAGAAATCCACCCCCCATCCCCCATCTTCCTGACATCAGAGGGAGTGGGACAGCAACGCTGACCACCCCTGACTCTGAGGTTCAGTTCATGCTTGTACTGAAATATTTGCTCAAGTTTGTAAGTCTACCTGGTGAAGGTGATTTCAAAATACGTTAGGGAGACTGGGACACAGCTGCATCTGCAAATGTGCCCTAGGGGAGGGGCGGTGTCGTGTCGTGACCCCCACGCCCCGCGCGCCTTTTAGGGTCTGCTCTGTTGGTCACTACAGCCATTCTTGAGGCTCAGACAGTGGACGCGACCATGAACCAAAACTGCCTGAGTTAGGACGCCTAGGGCTCGGGGGCCACGCCTCCAAGCACATTTAGCACTCACCTGCCAGGATGCATTTGGCAGCTAGCTTCACCATAGTAACCAGGTACTAGCAGAGACGCGGGGTGGGGATGGAGCGCTGAAAAGGGGTTAGGATTCGGGGACAGCTGACCCCAGGGCCTGAGGCCGTGTTGGAGGGATGAATGGTGCCCCGGGTACTAGGGTTGGGTGGACAGGAGCCCTAGGCCCCAGGCAGCCTGCAATGGTGCCGGCGGGGCAGAACCCGTTCCAAGCCCAGCCTCGGACGGGGACGAAGAAGAGTTGGGACCCAGAGACTAGTCCTCTGATCCCGAGTCGCGCCAAACAGGCTCCTGGCAACCACCATCAACCCGCCTCCTCCCTCCATATTGTCCTTTGATTGGTTGCTATCAAAAGCTCGGAAACTCCAGACACCCAATAGAAGAAGGAGGCGGGGAAAACCCGTTTCCCTTCGCCGGACAAAACCGAGAGGTTTCTGCTCTTTAACTGCTCGCAGCTTGGCCAATGGCTTTAGATGATGTCAATCACCGCTGGGCACCGCCTTGCGTCGGTGGAGAAGCCGCCCAATCAGGAAGCGGCTGGAGGCGGGGATTAAGGAGGCTTTCTGATTGGCCAGAGCATGGCTTGAACCATCGCGAAGAGTTCGGGATTCGCTGCACTCCACCCCCGTCTTCCTGGGAATGGGTTCGCCCACACGGAGCCGGGAGCGGGAGGGCTGAGGGGGGAGGCCCCCCTCCCCCGCTACGCTGCTGGAAAGGCGCCTGCGCAGTAAAGGAAGCTGCGGTCGTGGGTTCTCGACGTGATTGGTACCTTTCCCAGACCCCAGGTGCAACGAACATTCACAGACCTAACCTTTGCTTCATGTCCAGAACCAAAATACTATCTTTAAAGCCCAGGCGTGTTCTGAGCCTTAAAGTCTGAAGTAGCGGGGAGGGAAGACTGTGCAACGTTGAGCAGAGAGGACGACGTTAACTGTGGATGAAGCAGGAAGGCCCTGCTTGCTTGCACAGCAAACGACTGCGGACAACACCCTTGCTGGGCACCTTCCGGAAGAGGGAAAGGAGGAGGAATATTCACAAGGAAGCGAAAAATATTTGGATAGAGACCTTAGTCCTGATGGAAAGTCATACAGTATATTCATATGTAAATATATGTCACTTTATGGTATGTATCAGTTAAACTAAACTAAAATATAAAACCTAAAATAGGCCTATTTGGACGTGATACCTTACTGGATGGGAGGACGCACCTCCTTTGTCGAGCGTATTGTGCCTTCCTCTCAGTCGGCTTCCTCCGTTATGGATGAAAGGATCATCCTGGTGTCGCCCCTCATGAGGGGTAAATGCCACCTGACTTTCCTGGGAGCCCCTCTTGCTTTGTCACTAAGTGAGGTATGACTGGGCAAGGCGTGTAACCTCTAGACCTCTGAAATAGACAGAAATCCGCTCATAGGAAACGCTATAACAAAACACCTGAGAGAAACTATTTAAAAGAGAAAAGGTTTAGTTTGGCCATTTGGTTGAACATCATAACAATAGCAACATATAAGCATGTAACCACCTCAGGTTGGGAGAGGAAGGAAGAGTTCCCAGGATATGCTCGCAAAGCTGTGCTCTCTTTCAACTAGGTTCCATTTCCCAGGACCCAGTCACCGCCCAGTAGCTCATCACTTTAGGTACCTGTGATGGTTTGTATATGCTCGGCTCAGGGAGTGGCACTATTAGAAGGTGTGGCCCTGTTGGAGTAGGTGTGTCAGTGTGGGCATGGGCTTTAAGACCCTCATCCTAGCTGACGGGGAGCCAGTGTTCTGCTAGCCGCCTTCAGATGACGATGCAGAACTCTCAGCTCCTCCTGCACCGTGCCTGCCTGGACGCTGCCATGCCTTGATGATAATGGACTGAACCTCTGAACCTGTAAGCCAGCCCCAATTAAATATTGTCCTTTATAAGAGGACATGCCTTGGTCATGGTGTCTGTTCACAGCAGTGAACCTAACTGAGACAGTAGCCATCAGTGGGTCAGTAGTCCACTGATGAAGTCAGAGATCCATCACTTCCCCTAAAAGCCCTAGATCTGATCACCCACCCCTCCTCTGCGAGCCAGGCTTTCAACACACAAGTCTTTGGGGGTGCAGTGGGGTGCGTGTCCACCATGCTGTAGGTTGGCCGGGGGAGTTCACCCCGCTGCTGCCTTCTTGCTTTGACTGGGTCCTAGGATTCTGACTGTGAGCACTCAGAGAGGGGCCGTCTCTCTGGGAAGATGCCTGTATCAGGAGAAACCGTTGGAGCTATTGATGCCTCAGCGTTACCCCGGCTCCCCTAGGAGCCCTTGTCTATGCTTCTGGAACAAACCCCTCTAATCTGATTGGTTTGCCACACGGGACATGGGCAGGGTTTCTCTGGTCTCTCTGTCCTGTCTGGATGAAGAAGCGTTTCTCTGGAAAAGTCGGCTGGCTGGCGCCTTCTTTGAGGAATTCATCCCGTAGGGTGGAGAGTGTGGGGGCGGGGCAGAGCCTGCAAGCTCCACTGGGAGGCAGGAGACTGAGAAGACTGTCCAGAGATATTTGGAATCAGTGTTGGGTAAGGGAAGATTTAGGGCAGGAGCACAGTTGTCCTCATGCTATGACCCATGAGCGCCCAGGGCTCCCGGGCAATTTCAATGGACACTGAACTGCAAGTAGCCATTCTCAGGCAGTCCCGGGGCTGCTGTATTTTTCCTTGAGAGTGTTCCTACCCCCAGGGCCTTTACAAGTAAAGTTCCTAGCATGGCTGCAGGACTCTGTTCCTCACGACCTTCAGCTCGAAGCCCCAGTGACACGTCCCTAGCAGCCCATCCCTGGGCACTCAATGGAAGGACTTTCCTTCCATCTGACGGCTTGTGACCTTGCTTTACTGTACTGTCTTCCTGGCACTGGCCACCGGTGGAAAGGAAAAACCATGGTGCTTTGAAGAATTCTCCACTTGAAGGTCAGCTTTGTGAGAAGAGGCACTTAATGGCGTTTGGTCATTGGCCTCTAGGACAGTCTTCAGCATGGTAAGACGCTCGGAGTGTGGGGCTGTTTTTGAAGGGAATGAATCTCATGGGGTTCACCCTTCTGGTAATATGACAAGCACTAATTGTTTGTTTTATTTATTCTTTATTGTCTGTGGTATTGGGACTTGAATCCAGGGCCTTGTGCCCACTAGGCAAGGGCTCCACTACTGAGCCACGTCCCCAGCCAGTTCTCATGACAGTTCTCACACAGGTATTGCCAGTGGGAGGGGTGCAGCCATCACTCAGACGTGGTGAGTTTGCTCCTGGCTCCTCCCTCTCCCCTGACTGCGCTCTGAACGAGAGCTGAATTCTCTACTGAAGAGGAAGGGTTGACAGCGCTGCTTTCAAAGCTGGAGGTGGGGCTGTGGGTGCTGACAGGAAAGGGAACACTGCTTCTTCGCATGGAGGGCTTTGCTTCAGAGTGGGTCACAGAGGCAGCTGCTGACACGTTGTTCCCAGGGACCTTTGGATCATTCTGGGGTCCTGACAGCGCGGACAGCAGCATGCATGAGCTGCTGTTCAAAGCCATGCGGTGACAGCTGCCACACTGTGTAGGAGGCTCGGGCTGCTCAGATCCACTGCATAGCCTAGTCCGTCCTCACACTGTGCTCCTCCCTCCCTCCGTCTGGATGACATTAGGGGTCCATTCACCCACAGAGTGTAGTTAGCAAGATTGTTGGGTATTAAAGAGATGGTTGGGGGAGTCGTACCTTGTAGAGTTTAGACTGAGCTTCGGGAGGAATGATTTCTGGGAACGAAGACTCAATCACTCTGGGGCATGCAGGTCCGAGCCAGTGCTGAGCAGAGAAGGAGGGAATCTTGTGGATCTTGTGAATGTGTGTCACTAAAGCAGAGCTGGGCCGCAGCCTCACGCAGCCCCTCCCCCCAAGGAGACCCTGGGCCAGGTTGTGCCAGGCTTCTCCTGGGCACGGCTGATACTCTAATACGGGGAAGGGGGCATTTTGTTTGGGGGTGGGACGCTACTATGAGCTAGGATCTCTGATCTACTAGCTACCCAAATCACCATATCTCTGCAGACAACAACAAAATGTCTCCAGACATTGCCAAATGTCCCCTTGGGTGTGTGTGTGTGTGTGTGTGTGTGTGTGTGCATGTCAAACTTTTCCATGGACAGAAACTGCTCACTTAGAAAAGGCTACTGATTTAAAATGGAAATCCTGAGGACCACACTGCTTAGGCCTGAAAAATCACACCCTCTTTCTCCCTCCCTCCTTCCCTCCCTTCCTCCCTCCCTTCCCTCCACCTCTGCCTGTCCCTCGGGTCCCAGTAGCTCAGTAGTTGTCCTACCTGTTCTCATGACAGAACATAGATGTGTAGCAGGAAAACTCATAAACCCCGGCTCTGATGCACAGCCCGGGACACGATGGGTCTCCTGAGGGGCTGCCTGAGGCTGCAGCCGTGCTTTGCATTACAATCAGCTGTAGGGCAAGGCATCGCATCTGCTTCCTGTGGCAATGACCTTTGAGGTTTGTGTGCCTGGCACCCGTGCGGGCCCACTTGATTGTGTCTCTGCTTGGTGCAGTGCTTGGCAGTGGACATCTCAATACAGAGCAGAGGCTGCAGGACTGACTCACCTCCCCTGTGCTCTGAATGCAAAGTGGGAGAGCCCATAGCTGTGGGCCCTGCCTGCCGGGCAGGCTGCCATATGCTGATTTGGTCAGCAGGGGGCAGCAGTCGCCGGGGAAAACACCAGCCACAGGCAGGCGCCAAGGGCGCTTGGCTTTTCCCAATCTTTGGAGTTGTTTTTACTTAAAGTCGAGCCAGTCACCCGAGGCTTTCTTTAACAGCCCTTTGACAGCTCATCTGTGAAAGCCCAGACATGCTCTTCCAGAACGTTTTATGTTCAGTGTGTCTTGTCCTGTCCTGGGTGCATGAGGGCCTAGGAGACTGGTGGTGGGCAGATAACTCAATTGGCTCTCTCTGGAGGCTGGCAGCTTGGGTGCCCACCCCGGATCCTGTGCTGCGCACACTAAGTTTGTGTTGCTATGTTCAGAGGGCTCAAACTGCACAGATGGTTTCTGTTTGTCAGCGGCCAAACTCCACTACAACAAAGTAACCTCTTCTGAAGTGCTTTTCTTTCTTCTTCCTTTTGCGATAGATACCCTCACACTCCACAATGCCCCGAGTCTGGAGGACACACCACCCTGCGCAGACTGGCCTTTGTTGCCTGGTACCTGAAACTCCTTGGACCCTATCTTAGCTTGTCCCTTGGCTTCCTAAAAGCAGCACAAGCCGTGTTCTCTGGCTTTCTTAAAATCCACTGTTGACTTCCACTGTCTCGATCGGCAGTCAGGGTGATCCTTAAACATTTTTAGGGCCAGTGAGATGGCTGGAGGGCGTCGGGGAGGGGGCGTGCGTGGGGGGGGGCGAGAGGGGGTGGTGTGGGTAAAGACTTGCTGCCAAGCCTAGCAACGTTGAGTTTGAGCTCTGGGACCTGTAAGCTGTCCTCTGACCTCTCTACACATGCCTTGTGGCACATGCATGCCTCGGCGCTCTGCTCTCTGTCTGGGACTGTTAGCTTCCCCGGGACCAGCAGGCTGGACCCTGCCTGTGCTGCCTCAGGGCTTCCGTGCAAGTCTCTCCCTCTTTCCTTGACCCAATCCTTCATTTCCGACGGGCAGCTGGCAAGGTGTAGCTGGCACCCCCCCCCCGATGTTTCTCTACTGTGTGACAGTGCTCTAGCGCTCTGCCCCCATCCTTCTTTCCTGAGTGCCCCCCCCCACTTGCTAAACACAGTCTTTCTGTGACTGTCACACAGCAGGTCACTTCATGGCTGGACAGAGGAACACACACACACACACACACACACACACACACACACGTCTCTTGCTCTCCCCAATAGCTACTGTGAAGGTGCAGCCTGACCACTCCCAACGCCTTGCGAACTCTAAAGTGCTAGGCGAAAGCCAGAGGTCTCCCTGTCACCGGGGGGAGGGGGGGGTCTCCATTCCGAGGCCAGTTCCCTGGCACCTCCTCCAGGTAACTTTGAGTGTTATCACCAACACCCCCAAAGGAGCCTTTGTGGCTGGAACACAGCGGTGTTAAAAAGATACCTTCTGGTGGCCCACAGGACAGAGCTGAGGGCCCTGCAAGGATGGATGGGACTGGCCAAGCATGTTAACTGGGGTTGGGTGAGGTAGGGTGTGACTGGGGCCTCCAGAGCATTCTAGAGCCCTTGCACCTCTGAGCTCTTCTGTGAATTCCCACGATAGCATCTGTCAGTCTGTAAAGGGAGCTCGTGGGAGAGACGGCCCTTCACCCTCCCAGCTCACACCTGGTGAGGCCAAGGGTCCCAAAGGGACATTCCTGATCTCTCGGGTGCCAGAGGCAGGGGGACCTTTGAATCAGGAGATTCCATTTGGAGTCTGACTAGAAACAAATTACACACATCAGGAGCCAGGGCCTGCCTCAGAAACACAGGGGCTGGGCCGTGAGCTCTGTGGGCAAACTGCAGTTTGGAAACTCTGTTGGAAACCCGAGGCTCTGAGTTTCATCTTCAGAGCCCACATAAAGAATCTAGGTGTGAGGGCAAGGGCCTGTAAGCCCAGTGCTGGGGACAGGGAGACTGGAAGATTCTCAACACGCAACGCTCAGCGAGCCGAGCCTATCTGGCAAGCTCCAGACCAGGAGGACACCTTGTTTCATAAAATAAAGTGAAAGGCACCGGAGGAACAGCACCAGAGGTGACCTCTGGACTCCACATGCAGTTACACACATGTATGTTACACACACGTACACATACACACACACACACACACACACACACACACGAACACCCTCACACTCATTATAAAGTCACGGGCAGTGGTGTGTACCTCAAAACTATATTTTGAGCCCAATGCAAGAGGATGTCTCAAGGCTAAGAGTTCAAGCCCAGCCTGAGTACCATAGATGCTGTCTCAAAAACAACACAAAACAACACAAAACAACACAAAACAACACAAAACAACACAAAACAACACAAAACAACACAAAACAACACAAGTGCATATGTCAGGCTTGCCTGCCCGCCCCCGCCCCCCCACCTAGAAGAATTTTAGAATTCCCCAGATCTGATCTGGTGGGAACAAACACTTGGGGTCTTGCAAAGCTAAAATGCAGATGACAAACTGAGCGACATCTTGGCCGTGTTCGAGCCTCTGCTTTTGGCGCAGCCATTTGCCAGAGGAGGACGCGGAGGTTCTGAGACACCCATCAGACTGGTGTACAAACCGCAGGACTGGCGATAGTGTTCCGGTCTGCCCCAAGCCTCGCTCTCCCAGCTGCAGGCTGGGCAGCCCTGGGAGAGCTCATAAACCCAGCTGAGCCTCCGTCTCCTGTGTAAGATGGAATTGATCACAGGACCCAACTTGAGGCCGTGCACGGTACACCGTGCAGAGAGCACGTTGCATGGTGACTCAGTGAATCAGACAGGTGCCACCTGTGACTATGATTCTAGAGCACCTTGTTTTAAAACTAATGGATACGCAAACGGGTAAATTCATAATCTGAAGACTCTCTCCTCTCCAAAGGCAGGAAGCTTCCTTTACAAGGAATGTGAGACCCAGAGGTAATGCCTTTTAGGCAGAAATAAAATACCAAAGGGAGTCATTTCGAGCAGAACTGGGTGTCTCTGTAACACCTACATTCTGAAAGGACCTTTCTAAGACTGGCCCCACACGGCGGCAGTGGTCTCTCTAACCTTGTTGACAAAGCACGGAGGCTTGTGACAAGCAGGGCCAGTCTTTCTGCAGCTGACCCCGCGCCAGCCGGGTGGGGGTGGGGGTGGGGTAGTGTATTTCACAAGGCGGCAGGAGCATTTCCATCTCACATCCTCAGGCAACCTTCTCCAGGGCAATCTGCGAGACCGAGCGTTCTTCGCTCCTTTCCTGAGAGTTCGCAGATGAGAGCCTTACACACACCGAGAGAGTGACAAGTGACTTGAGACCTGGAGAAGCTGCAGCAATGAGAGAGGGGAGCTGGCTTCTTGCTGGAGAGCGGCCAAGTCGGCTCGGCGGGTGTTGTGGTGAATACAGAATGTGATAGAACATTCTCTGTTTCCCAGCATGACTGTCAAGTGTCACCACTGTCACGCTGGTCTGCCGGCTGCTGAGTCCCTCCAATCTCATAGCAGCTGCCGAGAGCTAGCTGCTTCCCTGGGAGGTCCTGGACGGAGGTGACACACATCTGGCCTGAGACCCACCCAGCCTCTTGGGCCCTTTATCTTGGGGCTCTGGGGTGAGCTCAGAGGTCAACATCATCTTGATCTGGGGCCTCCTCGAGTTCACCCTCAGCAAGGAAGGGGTTTCCATAGCACCCCTAGGGAGTGGGTCAAGCTGGGGAAGGAGGCAGGGCAGGGCCCCCACCCCATGCTGGGGGCATTTGTGCAAGGAACAGGAAATGGGAACTGGGGCAAGCTGGATCTATCTCGGGCTTGGGGATAGCCCAGCTGCAAGGAAGGAGCTGCTGTGTTTAGATCCAGCGCTCTGCCCAGGATCCTGCAGATGCTGCAGGCTGTCCACTGGGGCGGCCCCTGGCTGCCTGCTGGGCTGTGAGGGCTTCAGAGCTGGTGATCAGGAGCCTTTGGACAGTCGGCTTGGTTCTTCAGGATGGGGAGAGAGGGAGGGAACATCTCTACGTCTGCTGTGTCACCTCTCTACCTCCCTGAGATTGTGGCAGTGGGGACAGAGAGTCCCCCACCAAGGAGCACTAGGAATGTGGCTGTTACCGCCACCCAGCTATCTGGAAGACTCGGCTCTGTAGCCAAAGGACTCCTCTTCGTCCTTCAGGGAAGATTCTGCCGCTCACACGGTGCCCTTCCCCTCGCCTGCCAGCTCCTCAGGGCTTCTCTGACAAACCGCCACACACGTGCTTCCTCGAGGGACAGAAATTGAAGCTCTGGGCTCTGGAACTCAGATGTCTGAGATGAAGGTACTGGGGCCACCTTCCGCTCGAAGGCTGTCAGGCAGCGGCCTCTTCCCTCTCCTGGCGCCCTCTGCTGTGGCTGTGACCCTTTTACTCTCGGACTCCGGATCCACACAGCCCCCTCCCCCAGGCTTTCACTTTGACTCTTTGTAAGGTCATTGTTTCAGGGCCCACTCTCATCCAGACACCCTCACAAACAAAGCCTTACCTGAATGTCATCTGCAATCTACCAACATTTATACCTGTTATGGTCACAGCTTGCGGTCCTAGGGGACATGCTTCTTTGGGGACCATTGTGTGTGTGTGTGTGTGTGTGTGTGTGTGTGTGTAGGTCTGTAACTATGGCAGCCAGAGGTTAACATCATATGTCTTCCTCCATCATTATCCACCTTAGTAAAGATCTTTCTTTAATTTTTATTTTATGTTTTTGTGTGTCTATTTTTGTTATTTTTGTTATTTTTGTTTTTTGCTTTGCTTTGTTTTTTTGCCTGAGGTGTACCATGTGCTTGCAGTACCCACATAGGTCCAAAGAGCACATTGGATCCTCTGGGACTGGAGTTTCAGATGTTTGTGACCCACCATGCGGGTGCTGGAACCGAACCCAGCGCTCAGCAGCCTGTGCTCTTGACTCCTGAACCATCTCTCCACTCGCTTTGTCTTGGTCGGGGTTCTGGTTGCTATGACAAACACCATGACCGAAAGCAACAGGGGACGAAAGGGTTTAATTGTATCTTACAGCTTGTAGTCTAACATGCAGAGGAGTCAAGACAGGAACTCAGGCAGGAGCCTGCACCCAGGTACTCAAGCAGAGACCACGGAGGAATGCTGCCTCAGCCTGCTTTCTTATGTACTCCAGGACCGCCTACTCAGGATGGCTCCGCCCACAATGGGCTGGGCCCTCCCACACCAGCACTAGGTAAGAAAATGCCCACACAGGCTTTGCCCACAAGTCAGTCTTATGAAGGCGTTTCCTTAATTGCGATTTCAGCGTCTTTGATACCCAGCTTGTGTCAATTTGACACAAACCACCCAGTAGACCCTTCTAACTTATATTTTTGAGACAGAGTATTTATTTCAAGAAGCTAGATTGGCTATATAGCTCAGCTCTCTGGATTCTCCTGCCTCTGGCTTTCCCAGCCTTAGGATTGCGGGCTTAAGACACTATCGTTGCTTCTTCTTCTTCTTCTTCTTCTTCTTCTTCTTCTTCTTCTTCTTCTTCTTCTTCTTCTTCTTCTTCTCCTCCTTCTCCCTCTCCCTCTCCCTCTCCCTCTCCCTCTCCCTCTCCCTCTCCCTCTCCCTCTCCCTCTCCCTCTCCCTCTCCCTCTCCCTCTCCCTCTCCCTCTCCCTCTCCCTCTCCCTCTCCTTCTTCTTCTTCTTCTTCTTCTTCTTCTTCTTCTTCTTCTTCTTCTTCAACATGGGTATTAGTGCCTGAACTCAGAGCCCCATGCTTGTGTGGCAAACATTTCGCCAATAGTCATCTCCCCCACCGTTGGGCATGCTCTTTGATCATTGTGGTATTGGCTAGACTGAGGTCTGCTTCCTGTGTTAACCACAGCCACTTAACTAAACCAGTCTGCTCCCCTCTGACACACTAACCATCGAGGTCGGCAGCTTCCAGAAACCACCAGAGTCCTAGAATCTTTCTAACATAACTGGTAGCTGTGCCTTTCACCGTGAGAAAGGGACCTTCCCCTCTGGGTCCTGAAGCTGCATGGGGGGTGGAGGGTGGGGAGGCCAAGGCCAAAGCCTTTGGCACTCCACCTAGGGACTTCTCATGGATTTAACTGTCATCTGCTCAGAGTGTAGTCGCCCCAACCCCCAGGGCACATTGCTGCTCCGTATCTAAGCAGAGTGCTTGTGGGAAGACGGGAGGGGAGCGGGGTATGGTGGCAGAACCTGGGTGTGGGGCACATGGCCGCGATCCAGCAGTTGGGAGCAGAGAGAGGACGCTCTCAAGTGCCCGGTCAGCCTAGACCATGGAGCCAGACTTTGTTCCAAACACAACAACAACAACAAAATTTAAAAATCACTGCCGCCGAGCCGGCAGCCATCATGATATGCTATCGCCACCTACAAAATGTCTTTGATTTTCCTAACTGCCCGGGGAGAAGATTGAAATCACCAGTGCATGCTTCCACGGATGTACCTATGACCTTCTGAAGGTCACCGTCACAAAATAGAATGCCATGGGGGGGTGCCTGGCAGGCCCATGCCAAGGCGTGCCCCTGAGCAATTGCCCCACGCAAGAGATCTGGTGTAAGAGGGTTTCTTGGGGTGAGGGAGGACCTGGGGAAAGGATAGAGACATGCAAGTGGACATGTAGACAGGCAGACAGACAGACTGGACAGAGCCACGAGGTCAGAGAAATGGGGAGAGAGAGAGAGGCTGTCTGGGAATGTGGTGGGAACAGAGAGAGTCGAGTGGCAGGCCGTCCTTTTATACCCGCCCCCCTCACCCCCCACCCCCAGCACCTGGAGGTGGCAGGTGAACACGGAGCCATGGCTAGGTCCCTGGGAGGGGTCTATGGAATTGCCTGAAGCTAACAATTCCCCCCACGGACCCACCCTCTTTCTTTTCTTAACCTCTTCCCTTCCCAGATTGCAACAGTCTCCATCTATCCACCCAAGCCTGGCCCTGTGGGGTCCCCCTCAGCTGGGAAACTTATCAGACACTGGCCAGCAGTGACATCACCATTGGGCTCAGGGAGACAGGAACGTCCCCTCGGATGCTGTCACGCTGTATGATGAGTACCTGAAGGATCCATCCAACCAGTGCTCAGCAGGAGATAAACAGGCTTTTTAGGGTCCGGAAGCTGGCTCAGATAGAGCGCCTCGGGGCTAGGAGGAGTGTGCACTCATTTAGCTCGTCTGCTGCTAAATTCCCTCAGCAAATACCCTCATCTCCACGGCATACCTCTCCTGACAGGACAGCTTGTCTTCCAGGTCAGCAGCTCCAGACTGGACAGGTTGACCAAGAGCTGTGTGGCCTGTAAACTCCCTCACTTCTCCTGATTTGGTGCTCACGGACCCACGCGAAGCGAGCTCCCAGATCACACCCTCGCCCCAGAAAGGCTTAACACGACGTTGGCCCTTGTTGGCCCGTGAGTGGCATCTTTATTTTTAAGAGTTAATTTGCTCAAAAAGACCAAGTAAATACTCCCTTGTCACTGATAACTGTTCCGTGCTTGGGGGTGGGGGTGGGGTCCAGTGCTGAAGGGGTCTTATCCCCGCGGAACCGAACAACCACACAAAGAAGGCAGACGCTGATGGCGGAGATACGGGACGGTCAGCTCACCCGCGTGAGAGCGGCAACTGGAGTGTCCACCTTTACTCAAACTTTTCTCTAGACTCAAAACTTTTTGTGCCCCCCAGAGCACTCCGCACCTACAAGGTAGCGGCTGCCCACCGCACTCCTTGATCCACGCTCTGGCAGCAGTAACTGACCGTTCAGAGAAATTCCTTTCAGAGGAATTACGGAATTTGAGGCTAAAACCTCTTCAAAGGCTCCCGTGTCAAGAGCCTGGTCTCCCAGCTGGTGGCACTATTGAGACGCAGTTGCCCTGTGAAGGGGGGTGGGGGTGGGGAACAGTCCTCATGGATTCCTCGCTGGACAGACATTAGGAGGTGGGGCCTAGTTGGAGGACGCACGCTATTGGCTGTACCTTTGAAAGGGATAACACCTCCTCAGCCTCAGTGTCCACAGCCGTCCTGGGTAAGCAACCTCCTCACCCGCACCTCCCTTGCCAAGATATTACTCTGCCTCAACTCAGGCCCAAGGCCATGAAGCCAAGCAAACACCACTGAATCCTCTAAACCATGAACCCAAGCCTGTCTCTCTCTCTCTCTTTTTTTTTTATATGGGTGCCAGGAATCTGAATCAGGTCTCCAAGCTTCTGGATCAGGTGTTTATCAGCAACCATCACCCAGCCTCTGCCATTTGAGCCTACTCATAAGGCAGTTCCCAGGGCCCACCTCTTAATCTACTAGCTGACCATGAGAGTTCGACAAGAGCTCGGGAGGGATGAGGCAGTGAGCCGACTCCCCTTGCGTGTTCTGTTAAGCAATGCAAAGCCGAGGAGCACAGCGTATATAAACACTTTCCATGTTACCCTTTATGACAGAGTTTGGGGTCCAGCTGGCTCTCAGGCTGGCCTCTGCTGGGCAGCACACAAGCGTGCAGCTAGGCAGAGCACCAGGCTTTTCTCTAAAGAGCTGCTAAGCCATACACAGCCCTGCCCAGAGACCACCACAGCGCTTTACGAGAAACACGTCTAACAGCTGGCGAGCTGGCACTTGCCGCGCCAGCCTGATGACCTGAGTTCATTTCCCAGAAGCCACATGGTGGAAGGGGAGAACCCACAGCACGAAGCTGTCCTCTGACCTTTCAAAGGACATCTGCCTAGCGGCTGTCCCCACCCTCAACCTGACGTCGTGCCTGTCTGCAATCATGGTGGCTGATGGCTACCATTTCAGAAGATTGTGTGATACTTCTCACCTTTGTCTTTCAAGGTGTCCCCTTGCCTTGTAGGAACGAACCAAACCGAAGCCATTTTGAGTAAAGCTTCCATTTTGAATAGGGTCAAATAAAGGTTAGGTTTCTGAGACCTCCCTGGGTAACTGATAACTTGCTTGCCAGAGAGAGACATGTGCGTGGGTTACTTGACATCCTGGTCGGCAAGTTGAGCCGTGGATGCTAGGCACGCGTCCCCATCGCGGTTGAACAGACCAACCAGGGAGGACAGGGCAAATGTACCACACGGGGAAATGGCCCTAGGGGAGTACCCTATCCCTGGATTCTGACTGGCGGGAAAACATAATTGTAAATTTGCACAAACGTTTATGGGTTTCATGCTTAAATGCTCCGTAACATTCTGGCTCTGGGGTTGGTGGTGGGGTAGGTTCACTGCTCAGCTTCCGGGTCCTCTCTGTGTCCCTGACTGATCAGCGGAGGCCCAATTACAATACGTTCTTGCTTTCTGGATTGACGTGGTGTTTGAGTTGTGTTGGATCTCAGAGGACCCTCTAACAGCGTCGCCCCACGAGTCCGCACATCCCATACTGTGGCTGTGCCTGCTCTCCCAGTCCAGCGCCACCCTCAAGCAAACAAACGCTAATCTTTGGATTCTATCCTTCTGTATTTTTTTTTTTTTTCTGCTTAGTGGTTGAATGAGCTAAAAAAGCCTTGCTATTTTCAGTTGTATCAGCTGTGTGGTTTGGGGAACTTACCCAACTTCCCAGAATCTTCCTCTTCTCATGGGTAAATTAGGCTCGTCCTTGGGCGCCCAGGGCACGGGCTAAGAGGCGACGACGACGTCTTGGTCCACCCCGGCTGCTCTAGCAAACGCTTAACCCTTGGCAGCTTGTGTGTGTGGCAGAGATGGGCTTCTCACGGTCCCGAAGGCTGGAAATTCAAGGTCAGGCTTCTGGCAGACCGGGAGTCAGCTGTAATAGTATCTGGGAGGGGGCTTTCCATGTTCCGTTTGCTCCCAAATAACTTGCAGGGCATTTCTACGCATTCTGTAGCCAGTTTAGCTCCCAAGTAATGAACACGGACGCAGCAAACCAGACAGGTGCTGAGCTACTCTCACCCGCTAAGGCTGCCTATTGCCAGCCCCGGGGTCCTTGACCTGCGTCCGAGTCTCGCCCTGGCTGGCTCTCTCTGGTCCACGCGTGCCCTCATGGCTGGTCTCTCATTGTGATCTTATGGCGACTCCTCCTGGTCCCTCCGCATGGTCTCTCCACACCTTCGTCTCCTCTCCCACTTGTTTTTCTCTTTGGGGCTCCCTCACTGGGCTTGCCTGTCTCCCCTCTTCCTCTGTCCTTCCATAGGCTGGTCAGCTCTTTATTGACCAGTTAGAAATGATGGGAAACAATTTTTTGCATAGCATTGAGATCAGAGATGCTTGATCATGCCAATGTCTGGGCTGCAAACAGACGTCGAGGCATAGACATCACCCTCTGAGCACACATAGTACCCAAGACCCTCTCCCAACAGTCGGCTGAGGTCTCGGCTTCATGAGTGGGGCATCTTCCACGTGGTGGAGGGGAAATCGGGCGCTTCAATATCTTTTAAATTTTATTTATTAGTTTGTTTGTGTGTGTGTGTGTGTGTGTGTGTGTGTGTTGTGCCTTCGAGTGTACTCACACGTACCATGGTGCATGTATGGAGGTCAGAGGACAACTTTTGGGAGTCAGTCCCCCCCCTTACCACTTGGATCCTGTGGATAAAGTCCAAGTTGTCAGACTTGACAGCAAGCACCATTACTCAATGGGCTGTCTTGCCAACCCTGTTTTGTTATGTTCTGTTGTGGATATGTGCTCCAGTGTGCATATTTGTGTGTAAGTACATGTATATGTATGTACGTATATGTGAGGGGGGAAGGCCTGAAGTCTATTCTGTATGTCTTTTTTAAAATTTCTACTTTATTATTATTTTATGTGTATGGGTATTTTGACAATTTGTATGTCTATGTACCATGGGCATGCCTGGTGCCCACAGTGGTCAGAAGAGGGCATCAGATCCTCTGGAACTGGAGTCACAGTGATTGTGAGCCACCATGTGGGGGCTGGAAATCCAACCCAGGTCCTCTGGAAGAACAGCCAGTTCTCTTAACTGCTGAAGCATCTCTGCAACTCTTTGCTTTCTTCCTGTTTTGAGGTAGGAGTCCTCACTGAACCCGGAGCTCATTTAGCTTCTGGAAGCCAGCCCCAGAGAGCCTCCTGTGTCAGCCTTGCAAGGGCTGGGATGACAGGTGTGTGGCACCACGCCAGATATTGATATCTGTATCTGTGCCTGTACCTGTATCTATGTGCTAGGAATCAAACTCATGTCTCCCGCTTCCACATTAAATGTTTTTTTTTTTTTTTTTTTTTTTTTTTTTTTTTGAGACAGGGTTTCTCTGTGCCTGGCTGTCCTGGCACTCACTCTGTAGACCAGGCTGGCCTCGAACTCAGAAATCCGCCTGCCTCTGCCTCCCGAGTGCTGGGATTACAGGCGTGCGCCACCACCGCCCGGCCCACATTAAATGTTTTATCAGCAACCATCTTCCCAGCATCCGTCCTTTGAGCCCATTTAGCAAGCAGGTCTCCCGGGACTGCCAGCCCCATCTCTTAATTTACTGAACTGCTGATTAGACTCCACCAGGAACTCTGGAGGGATGGGGCATTTGGATCATAATGGATAGCAGCACCAAGCCTCTTGAGACATGGTAGGTGTGCAGAAGAAGAGGCAGCTTTGGAAACCAGCCTGTCCATCCCCTGCGATACAGTGGTGGTCGAGCCTCCAAGCTCGTGATCCTGGTGATCCCCAGCCAGCTCTACCGGCCAGACATGCTCACCTCCGCTCTTCTTCCTTACCACGCTCCCTCTGGTGTTCCCGCCAACAGACACCGTGTACCTGGGTGCTTAGTTCATCCCCTGCCACACCACACACACACACACACACACACACACACACACACACACACTGTCCACGTGTAATGAGACACTGCAAAAACCACTTGGCTTGCCAGCTTCTCCCAGCTGAGTACCCTCCTTCCAACTCCCAACTCAGTCTTGATGGGAGCAGGCGGAGGGGCCAGGAAGCTCCCGTGAGCTTAGGAAAGGGAAACTGGGTCCTGCTCATCTGGGGTGGGGGGCAATATAGAGAGCGGGCAAAGGTTGATGAGAGAGAGGCATCCTGGCGGGGTCCCAGGGGACCTCAGAGCCCAGTGACCGGGTCTGCTGAGGAGGGCGCTAAGGAGGGAGGGTCCCTCTCCAGTCCCCCTTCCTTGGTGAGTTACTAGATCTCTGTAGATGAAGCCCCGCGGGAAGGAGAGACAGAGAGATGCTTAAGGCCAGTCCCCTGGTCTTCTCCATCCATCTGCCTTTACTTTTTTTTTTTCCCCGAGACATGTAGGAAGCCACGTTCGCCATTACAAGATGGCGCCCATTTCCTGTGATGAATCAGTGATGTGCTGTTGTTACTCCACTCTGCACCCTACTACGCATGCAAAGGTAGAGGTTTGGTGGGCCTCAGCTCAGTCCCGCAGCATGCTAATGGGGCATCGTGGCGTGCACCAATCAGGTAGAAGCATGTCTTGCCTAGGCCTATTTAAGCAGCACCGTTTCTTCCTTCTGGGTCTTTCGCCTCTGCAATCAACCCCGCAATAAAAGTCCATGGAAGGATCCTGATTGTCTCGGGTCATTCTTACTGACGAGATAGACGCGACCGACAGAGACAGGGTTTCTCTGTGTAGCCCTGGCTGTCCTGGAACTCGCTCTGTAGACCAGGCTGGCCTCGAACTCAGAAATCTGCCTGCCTCTGCCTCCCAAGTGCTGGGATTACAGGCGTGTGCCACCACGCCCGGCCTGCCTTTACTTTTAAAAGTGTATGCAATGCTGGAGACTCACACCAAGCAAGCCCTCGGCCTCTTCTGTGCTGACTGAGTCAGAGCTGGGTGAGCGCCTGTAGTGCCTCTGTATTACAAGGATGGCCTCCAGCACTTTTTCAGGATTGGCCTTTGCCTCTAGTGGGGAACCCACAAGAACTCCCTGCCTGCAAGGATCTCAGGGCCTCTGAGAGAAAGGGATGGGATGCCATTCCCTCTGTCTGCTTCACTAGCAGGAGAGGCCTGGCTTCTGATTCCTGCTGGAGCCAAAGGCAGGGTGGTTGTTTTGGAGCCAGGCTAGGTCAGGGCCAGGACAGGGAGGGTCCAAGTAGGACACCACCTAGACGAACTGAAGAGCCAGGTGGAGCCCCTGCTGAGGAGGCAGGAAAGGGAAGCGGGGCTACCCTGAAGCCAGAGGTTATGCCCAGAGCTGTGGTTTCTTTCAAAAGAGTGAGCAATCCCTCAGTTTCTAGCTGAACACTGTGACCTGACCTGCACCGTATAAAGCACCCTCTACTCTAAGTGTGCGGCTGGAGCAGAGAGAAAAGGGCAGGAGACACGCTAGGCTACTGTGGTGGTTCAGGGACTGGCGGAGTCCCATCATTGTCTCTCAGAGCCGGGCACGAGCCAGCCCACCTTCACATGGCAAAGGTACCAGCGTATAAATATGCCAACCCAAAGTTACAGACATGGCCGGAGGACTAGAGCAGGGAGACAAAGTCTGTATTGGAGGTTCCCTGTGCTCCTCGTGGTTTCACACAGGGGTGCCCCCCCCATCTTCCTCCCCGCTTTTATAAACTCAGGGTCTAAGTGGAGAACTCTGAGGACCTCATGGAAACCTGGGTCAGCCCTGGCCCTGCCTCCTGCCCCAGCTATCTCCACACGTGCCTGTGTGCTCACACACACTGGCACACACTCTGGTGGTCAGCACTCCCATGCACCCCGTCTCTGGCCATCGAGACAAGCCTGGGCACATCTGCACAGGGTTGCTCTAGGTCTCTCCCAAGGTCTTGTCCTGCTTACTCTACCTGAGTGCTACTCTACAGCCTGCTCACCCATTCAGAGCGAAGGTGGGGGGGTGGGGAGGGGGGAGGGGGGAGGGGCTCCAGTCCCTCCTCCCACATACAGCACTGAAGGGAGCTTCTCTAGGGTCCAAGGTGGTCTCCCCAGGGCCCTTCTGGACGCCGGGACATATTTGTTGAGGGGCACAGGAATCTGGGAGTGATTTGGCACTTGGGATGATGGTTCTATTGCTTCTGCCTGTGTGACCCTAGAAAAACACTTAACTTCCCCTAGTCTTATGCTCTTCGGCTGCCCAGGGGTGTTGGGACAGTGCATTCCTTGCCAGGCTGCTGCAAATGGCATCCTGCAAAGGTCTCTGCAAACATGCTCCTAAACCTTAGCAAGGCTAGTAGGGCAGCTGAGCTTGGGCCCTTGGGGGGGGGCGAGTGATGGGGAAGGAGGAGCCAGCTTTGAACTTCCTGGGCGTCCTGCTAGCACTGGGAGGAAAGCCTGACCCGATCACCATTTTAGCAGGCAGGGAGGCCGTGCTCAGAGACAAGCAAGGAAGGGCTCACTCTTGCGGGTATGTGTGACGGCTCATCTTGCCAACTTGGCGGGAACCTAGAATCATCTAGGGAATAAACCTAAAGGCGTGGCTGTGTGGGAGTTTGTAGATTCGCCTGACGTAGGGAGACCCATTTTAAATGTGGGTAGCGCCACCCAATGGTCTGGAGTCCCAGGAGGAAGGAAAAGTAGCGAGCCAGGGGAGCACGGCAGTTGGCCCTTGGTCTCTTTCCTCCCTGACCTGTGGATACACTGTGATACAATGTGTCCTGCCTCCGCATAGCCTGCCTCCTGGGGCTTCCCTACCAGCCATAGACCGAGACCGCACCCTCTGAGAGAGCCGAGACCGCACCCTCTGAGAGAGCCGAAAGAAACCGCTCTTTCCTTAAGTTTCTCTTATCAGGTATTTTATCACAGCAAAGTCAAAAGCAATTGATAGAGTGTCGTTTGAGTCCTTCGATCTAGCTATTCCTGAAGGGCCTATTCAGGTACAATAAAGTAATCAATCACCTGTGGACTCAGACCCTTCCCTTCGGCTCTTTAAAATGCAGGTTGTTTCTTTAAAATGGATGGTCCACCACCCTCATCTCCTTGTGGGAAAGGTGCAAAGACTGAACGAGGTGGTCCACGTGAACACTCAGTTCCAAGCAGGCAGGAGATAGCAGGGCCTTGTCCTTTGATCTATCTCACTTTTTCTACCATACCCCCCCCCCACTGCCGTCGGGGAAAAAAAAAAAACCTTGTCAAACCAACACCCTACCAGGCCTGGGTCCCCCCTACAGGTGGTGTCCAATGGGTACAGCCTTTATTGTTTCTCCAGCATTTTCCAGAAGAATGGTGTCATCCGAGGGCCATAGAGGATGGGGGGAGTAAAAAATAACATAAACAAACTGAACAGGAACTCAGGAGGGCCTCGAGAAGGGCTGAGATGGGGCGGTGGGGGTGGAGAGGTGGGGGGGACCCAAGCAGTCGGTGCTGCTTAGCTTTCAGCCACCAGAGTGGAGAATTCTGCAAAAAGAAAAACAACACATTATTATCACCAGCAATTGTCCGCGTGTCTGCTGGGCACCAGCTATCCTAACCGCTTTGAGTACATATCCCCTTGGTTTTCAGCAACCACCATGTTGTTTATCACCAAGCCTCGTCTACAGATGAGGGAACGGAAGCCCTGAGCCTGGCGGTTTCTTTGAACAGCTGCTGTTTGACCTGAGAGGTCAGGGTTGACATAGAATTTGCCATTCGTTGTCTCTGAGAACCCCCCTGAGGTTCTGACACCCCCCAACCCCCCAGTTCCCATCACCTCTAGAAATGCCCCCATTGTGACATGAGACTAGGGAGAGGTTTAGGCCCTTCCTGGAGAAGTTCCTGGCCTGCTTCTGTCCCTTCCGCATCCATGGAGGGAGGCAGAGCCAAGTTCCTGAGTGGAGCCAGAGGTGGATGTAAGACCGCTGTGAAGCTGCTTTGAAAGGCCACCAGAGGATCCTGGGAGCCCCCCTCCCCCGGCCCCACCCCCACCCCAGAAGTCAGCTCTGTCTTCCCAGTGTGTGTACAGGACCTCGGTTGTACGTCACTCCTCATGTGTCGCCCTGGACTGAGGTTACATAAATGTTAACCCCCAAGGAGGCTGGGAGAAAGGCAAAGGGACTGACTCTTCCTGATACTGTCACATTGTGCAAATATAAATAACGCTTTAAAAATCCAAATTGACCACGGCAAGCTCAGCCGTACCATGCAGCGGTCCCGGTCCTGGCTCTGTGAGGGAAAAAAGCCTGGGACCTGGGAAACAGACACCACAGCTCCCGTCTTTAAGGCAGTGGAGGGATGTAGGAGTCTGTGCTGGGACTCGAGGTGGGAGATATTGAGGGTCCAGGCAGCTAAGAAGCTCCTGAAATATCAAAAGGCTCTGGGATCTAATGATTAGAAGCACCGAAGGGGACTCAAACATTCAAAGACTCTCCCCCAGGCCATGGGTCAGAGGACCCGCCCCTTCTCAGCCACAAGCCCCCAGAACTTGCAGGACCAGAGGGAGGGGTGGTTCTCACAATCTGTCTTTATCCTGTTGTTAGAATTCTCATCAACACTGACTGTGTTGTCTACGGTGACAATCTGCGAGGCATTCACCAAATGTCTACATGGGAAGAATCCAGGAAGTGTTCTGGAATTCTTACAACTACCACAGAGAGTCACACTCTCGCCTGCATTTTACTGATGGGGAAACTGAGGCCCTAGAGTTTAGCTTTCACATGGTCACATTCACTCTCAGAGTCCTTCTTTCCTGGGAAGATGTGTGGCCTCCCTTAACCTAGGTATAGAGTGACAGACATCCTGGTTCAAATAGCACCACTGCTGGTTCTATCATATTAGCCCATTTTTATGACTTCATTAGCCTCAGCACAGCACACTACGACATGATCTTATTTATCTTCTTGCTTATTTTTGTTGGTCCCCGCCCCCACACTGACTCCCTGGTTCATCCCTTTCCCAGTGGCCTAACACCCTTCAGGTGACAATAATTGAATGAATGGAAGGGGAGCAGGGTGAAGGGTGGTACACAGGTGATTCCCATTTTACGGATAGGAAAACAGAGGCTGAAGCAGTCAAGGTCAGATAAAAAGCAACAGGGCTGTAATTTGTTCTCTGGCCTCATAAAGTACCTGTATGAGCCCTACTGACCAGGCTAGCGGCCCAGGTCCTGTGAAGAAACAAAATTCCCCAGTGTTGCTCACGGGATATCAGAAGGGAGCGAGGCTTTACAGTCACTCTAGGGATTATGGGCTCCTGCCTACTCCTCAGCAAGATTCCTCTCACCTCCTGCCCTTGAGCTGGAATCAGAAGAGAGCTACATAGGATTGGGTGAGGTCTAGACAAGGTGGGGTATGGGCAGTGTTGGAGGACCAGGGGTATGGAATTTGGGCTTTTGGGAGCCTGATAGTATGTTTCTGATTTGTGAGGTTTCCAAAAGCCCAATCCATCAGATCCCGGGATCTTCTGTGAGTTATCTAGGATGTCCTTAAGGGCACTGAGCCTGGCTTTTAGCAGGGAACACAGGATTCTAATTTTATCCTCCCCTAGAACCCTGGTCAAGGCGCTGTAGACAAACTGAAAGCAGGGTCAGTCAACGTGCTTAGGAACTGCCAATCAACTAAGAGCTTCCTGGGCAAAGGTCTCCTCTAAAACGTACCCTCTCACCCCAAAGAAAAGCAAATGGCAAACACAGAGACCTTGGAAGTCCCAGTCAACCGATTTGTCATGTGGGTCCCAGAATCAAACTGGGTGCAGAACGGTGGAGGTGGGGTCTGTGCTCTGCCGCCCTCTTGGTCCCCTGGAGCAGATGTCTCACCCTCCCATCCCAGCTGGAAGGTGTACTTCCTGGTCTAACTTGGCATTTGGAGCAAGTGGGGTGGGGGTGGGGGTGGGGGGACGGGGCCCAACAGCTCCTCTCCTTGTGAGTTTGGCTAGATGCTCCTGCCTCCTGCTTCCTTTTCTTCAAAGTAGAGCCCAGGAGACTAGCTGCTTCTTGGGGCTGTGCATCCCAGCTAGTACCACGGCTCCCCATCACGGGCCTGGTGCGGAGAAAAGCCCTCACTCAGCTCCTGGAAGCCGCTCTCATCAAGGCACTTCTATACCTCAAGCTGCTCGACCAACGCCCAGACGCCCAGCTGCCCCCTGACACAGCAAAAGGGGTCCGTCATCTTCATCTGTCAGGGATACAGCCGCTAGGGTGGGTTATCATCTGTCCCCACCGAGGCACCTGCCCAAGACCTCACAGCCACCCTGGCCTGTGGCTGGTTCCGTTCTTACTGGCAAGGTAGCCACGGCCACGGTCCTGCCTCTCTTTGTGAAGTGGGAATCATGCCAGCTCACGTGGCTTTCCTGAAGAGCAGCTGAGAAAGCACACAACAGTGCTTCACACATGGGAGGGAGCGGCTGTTGGTAGCATTTGGTAGCACCGTCTCCCTTGGACCTCCCGAAGTACAACTGGTAGAGAAGCTGTGACGTAACCACCTCCTACAGCAATCCCCCAAACCAAGGTCAAGCAGAATGCAGTCAGACCATCTAGGAAACCCAAAACACCCAACAGCCGACCTGGTATAAGCTCCTGACACAATCCGAGTTAGAACCCCACCTCAGTCTCCTCATCTGTGAAATGGGGACAGCTACAAGAAAGACTTCCGTGGGACGCAGATGAGAGGCACCTGGCACGCAGAATGAGCACAACCGAGTCAAGTACAGATGAGGTATGAAGGACATGGTTCCTTTAGGAAAATCTAGAACGTTCTTTCTCCTGCAAGACATGTAGGAACAGCACAACCCCCAGCTGCCCCTCTGAGGACACTTTCTGATGGCTTCCTTATCCAATCAGAAAGAGAAGGAGACACGAGGGAGCAGGGCAGGAGGGAGGCAGCGGAGGCCAGGCCGCTCTGCTGTTTCCCTCAGGAAAGTGAAATTAGCCTAATTAGGGCTGCCCCAGTCCTGGGTGCTGTGGGGATGGGACAAATTTAGAAGCTTTTGACAGGTGAGGCCAGCGAAGGCTGATAGCCCCGAGTGAAATTGAGACTCCGGGAGTCAGCGTCTGGAAGGCCTGCCTTCCCTCCGTTCTGATGACCATAGCAAGGGCCGGCTCCTGGTTTATCACCTCACCTCGCCTCAAAATAGCTCCAGGGCTCAGTTTCTTATAGATGGGTGCCGCAAACAGGATTACTTTCTCCTGCTGCAGAATGAAGAGGCAGGGTCACTTGGGGTCAAGCCAGGCAGTCACAGGGAGGTGGCATCAACAGTCCTCTCTGCCAGCCAGTTCCAGCTACCTTATCCCATTTGGTCCTCACCGGCTCTGATCCTCTTGTGATATAAATGGGGAAACTGAGGCTGGATCTCAGGTGCGAGGTGGCTAATGGAGGCTTGGCTGGAGGCTGGCTGGGTTTCTGATCAGAGACAGGTTGGAGCAGCCCTGCCTCTGACTCCGGCTGCAGCCTGAGCAGTGGAAGGAGAGGGCTAGGCGGAGAGAGGACGTCTTGTTCCGCCCTGACCGCTGCTCCATTTTCCGAGAGGCCGGTTACATAAGAAGCGCCGTGTCCTCTCCCTGCTCCATCTTATCTAGCGCAGCATAAGGCCAGAGCTAGCGGAAGTCCGCCCGGGAATAGAGGAACAGATTGCTAAGTACGGAAACATTTATAACTCCAAACGCTCTGCTCAGCTTCGGGGAGGAAGCAGGTGGAAAGGAGACCCAGGTCGCATCCCACCAAGGACATGCCCTGGCTCTCAGTATCCACTGGGCCTCGGTTCACACGCCTCTCAGCGAGGACTGCGGCCTTTGTCTCCTGGCCTCCGGGGGCTGCTGTGAGGGTGCAGTGGGATGGGATCAGACACTATCCACCTAAGGGCTGGGCTGCGGGCTGGCCCTCATGGGCACGCTCATATCAAGACCCCAAGACAGGTGGGGATCAGAGCGAGGCAGGGGTCTCCTGCCCTTCCTGCCCCCTTTCTCCTACCTTATAGTTCCATTTATGTGTGGATTAGGATTTAATACCTTTTTAATGGAGGAGCAGAGTGGTTTATAAAGCCTTAGCAAGAGAGCCGAGAGGTGTGTATTTACACCAACTCCGTAAATGTATACCCAGAAGGGGGACAGGCCAAGCTGTTTTCAGGGTTGGTGTCTGCGCACAGGAAGGTTCTGATTCTCGCCACCTGTGATACTTAACCACCCCCACCCCCACCCCCACCCCCACCCTCGAGTAGACTGCTAAAGCCTTTGCCAGGAGAAAGCAGAAAGGCTCCGTCCCTACAACGACAATAACTACGTTTTCAACCAAAGGAGCAAAACCCAGAGTGCAGGTGCTGGAGCCGCAGCTGGCATAAGGCACAAGGCGAGCAGAACCATCTCTGCGTCTGGGTCGCACGTGGAAGGATGCCCAACTATGGGGCGTGTGGTGCGCAGCCCAGCGAAGACCCAGTGGGCAAAGAAGCAAGCGCCCATGCTTCCCAAGGCTGTCTCCCTGTCTGCACAGGGAACAAAGCTGGGCAGAGGGTGAAGCTCTGTGAGCGCCCGAGCTCGGTCGGGGAGACGTGATGGCTGAAGTGCCCTGGCACACAGGAAGCGGGCGGGGGGGGGCCTGGAGAGATGGCTCAGTGGTTATGAGCACTGACTGCTCTTCCGAAGGTCCTGAGTTCAAATCCCAGCAACAACATGGTGGCTCACAACCGTCTGTAATGAGATCTGACACCCTCTTCTGGGGTATCTGAAGACAGCTACAGTGTACTTAGATAGGATAAATAAATAAATCTAAAAAAGGGGGGGAGGAAGGGAAGCGGGCTGGATGCTAACCTTATCCCTGTCCGCTCTGCGTTCCTTGTGTATTGAGTGTGGAAAGTCAGGCTCAAAACACATTCTGTAGAGAAGTAGATAGAACAGGGTCCTGGCGGGACCTCCAGGCTCAGCCCTCCTGAGGGATCCCTGGTGCCACATAACTGTCTGTGCTTTGTGGCTTCGCTTGTAAAGGGGATAGCAACAGCCCTTGTTTTCAAGAATTACTGAGAAGCCCCAGTTCTGTGTGGTTCCCTGGTCCACCAGCACTACCATGTAGCTTGTTAAAATTGTGGGTACTTGGACCCCACTCGGGCAGCAAACATTTCTGGGTGGGAACCAGGGGGACCAGGGCAGCCTGAGATCCATGGCTGAGAAGAGGAGATCATGTCACTGCTGTGTCTGTGTCTGGCTTCATGGCCACAACTGGGCTGTTGCCTCTCTCCCTTTGTGTTCTCTCTCTCTCTCTCTCTCTCTCTCTCTCTCTCTCTCTCTCTCTCTCTCTCCTTTTCTGCTTCCCCTCTTTCTCCCTGCAGGGTCCCAGGCTTTTAGGGTGGCCATTAGCGATTGATCACATCTATAAATGTCTTTAAACTTCCTGGAAGTAGCTGCCCCAGATACCCGAGACTGAAGGAGCGTTGCTATAATGGTGTCTTCCTTTTCCCTTCCTGCAATTAGGCTCTTAAAGAACCACATAGACATCCTTCTCCTTGGAGAGACAGAAAGAGCCAGGGAGAGTGGCCATTGCTGGCTCTGCACTCCCAGAGCACCTGTGGCCACACCCCACCCCACCCCCGTGCGTGGAGAGCACCTCTTTAAATGCTGGAATTAGGCAGCCTTGCAGGATACCTATGCATGTTTTGTCTCTTCTTCACTAACTGATTGATTGGATGACTGATTCATTCATTCATTCATTCATTCATTCACTAGTTTATCCCCGCATTCATTCCTTTCTCCCTTCTCCCATTCATTCACTAAAGAAATTTCTCTTTTCTCCCACTGTGCACCAGGCCCTCTTCTTGGTGCTGGGTTAAGAACAGAAGGGAAAGGAAGGGAACAGAAGGGAAAAAGAAGATGCTTTAGGGAAATCCAAGTGTGGCGGAGAGAAGCAAGCCACAAGGTAAGTAGCTAATGCCCTCTCTTCTGCTAGGCGTTTACTAAACTCCAGCCGCATCCCAGGTATGGAACAGGCAGTAGGAGCCATTGCTGCAAGCAAGCAGACCTCAACACTCGGCTTGACCGTCTCCCTCTTCCTCGCCTCTGAGCTCCACTCTTCCCGGCCTCTAAAGTGGGAGCCCTATTAGTCGTGTCCCCCTCACAGGCAGAAGACTGAAGAGGACAGTGTCTGGGGCATTGGAGAAGCTAGCCGTGACTGCTGCCTTGTCTCAGCATCACAGCTGATTCAAGGCCTTTCGTGCAGTAGTAGAAGACCCTCAGGGACAGGATGGCAATCTAGCCTTGGTTCCCAAGACCAGGGCGGGCACTGTGAGCTGCCTGGGTCCAACAGAAGTTGAAGCATCCTCAGGCTGGAGGTGGGGCTCGAGAGTCTCTGGCCATAGAACACTCTGGGCCCCCAGAGAAGGACTCCATCCCCTCCCATGGCGCCCTCGTTCGACATCAGTCCTTCTCAAGCTGGGTCACAGAAATGGGCACATGCATCTTCAGGGGAAGCACAGGCTAGGGTCCTCACGTCACAGTGCTACCCTCGTCCCTTCTCTCGCCCCTGCTGTCCTGCTCCTCCAGGACCCTAGGTGCTATGCAGGCTGCACAGCTTGGTCCAGGCCTCCTCTGATTGGTTGATTCATTCACTAGTTCATTCCCACATTCATCCCTTTAGACTCATTCGTTCAACTCCAGATAGACTGCTGTCGAAGCCTGGATCTTGAACATAGTGTGACCTTGACTTCCCTGAGTGGCCCTTTCTGAATGGATGCCCCCTGTCGCCCCAGGAGAAAAGGGGATAACACCACTCAGCCCAGCTCCAGGATACACTACATGCCTAAGGAGTAGCTCCTGGCAAACCACTCTAGAAACCTTCCCTAACCATCTTCGCCTCAGTGGGCTCACTGGTACCAAGGCCATGCCTAGATCTGCCCCTGCCTGCTGGATCCCGACCTGTAGCGTTCTTGCCTCTGCCTTCTCTCAGCTGCCTGAGCCTCTACTCTGCCTAGCATGGTCTAACGTCCCTGATATCAAATCTGGAAATCTGAAACCCTTTCAGGGCCCTGGCCGTGCTATGTGGATACTCCAAAACTCAGACATATCTGGAATCTGAGACACCTTTCGTCCCGAGCTTTTTAATGATGACAAACTCAGACTGAATGACCATTTGTGTGTGTGTGTGTGTGTGTGTGTGTGTGTGTGTATACAAGGCCATACTCAGAATGTAGCTAACATGAACAGTGCATAGTACCATTCATTGGGTGCTTACTAAATAAGCACTGGGCACTGCCTGCAATGCGTCCATGTTTTCATGGCTGTTTTACCCATGAAGCTGCAGCTCAGGGTTATAGACCTGATGTTCAAGGATTCCTTATCAGGACACGGTGCTATACCTTTGGCCTAATTATTTTTTTTAATTTTATGTTTATGGATATTTTGCCTGTAGGTACAGATACGTGCACCACATGAAGCCTGGTGAGATGGATTGCCTGGACCTGGAGTTACAGACAGGTGTGAGCTGCCATGCAGGTGCTGGGAATTGAACCCTGGTCCTCTAGAGGAGCAGCCAGCGCTCTTAGCCACTGAGCCCCTGTCCTAATTATCTGTCTTTCACCTGATGCTAGGCATGGCAGTGCTTTTTGGTAACTGCCTGTGAGTCCTTTCAAAGAGCCAACTCTGTAAGAGCCAGCATGGCGGAGCGCCGGGGAGGCAGGCGGGAACCGGGTCGAGAACTGCCTGGCCTGCTTTTCTTCTTCACTTGGGTTGGTCGGAGCAGCCAGCTTGAAGACCCTGCCTCCGGCTCTGAGCTGCATCTCAGAAATGGGAGTAGGGGCAAACCGAGTTGCAGGGGGAGCCAGGCTTGGCGTGGAAGTGAGAACGGAGGTCTGAGAGCAGCTGCTGGCAGAGCCGCTAAGAGCTGTCAAGCCGCTAAGAGTCTCTCCTGCACTTCCTGCTTAGGTCCCTCAAAAGACCCCTCCTTCCTGCCACCCAAAAGAAGAACAGCCATGCTCTGTGGCCAAGGTACCCCCTGCATCTGAACTTCATTCTTGCTTTCATTAAAAATCCCTTAATCAGTTTCTGAGTGCCTTTGGAATCTTGTACTTTTCCCAAAGCAATCTGTGTCCACATCCCTTACAGGTCCCAACATGAGCTCCTGCAATAGCCCATGTGCCAGGCAAGAGAGCCCAGGTATGACCGTCAGGGGATGTGCCCAAGGTCACCTGTGGTGAGGAGCAGAGGGGAAGTGGGAGTCAGGACTTTCCCCCTTCAGGCAACAGGAGTTTACTAAGTACTTGCTTCAATTCTCCAATAGACCCGGGGGGGGGGTTGAAGTGCAAATGTTATCTAGACCCCTCCCCCACCCCCACCCCTTTTTTTAGTTAACAGGCACACAGAAGGCACTTGCTATATACTTTGCCTGGTCCTGTCCTAAGCACGTTGCATATTATTAGCACATAGATTCCTCCTGAGAGGAGAACCATCATTCCCCCAGAGATGAAAGCGACGAGGCCTGCCAAAGCTGTATGACTAGAAAGACCCTAGAAAGGCCGGAGTCTGAGCCCCAGAGGCACCTAAATACAGTTTCCCTTTATGTTGGCAGAAAGGGCAACTGCTCAGACACATTCAGACCAGACTCGAGAGCTCTGTCACACCCCCTGTCCTAGCTCTCTGAACCAGGCAAAGGCCACGATCATCCTTGTGGCCCTCTGCAAAGTGTCAGGGAGCTAAGAAAGCTGGCAGTTCTGGGATGTGCCCCCCAGACGCCAGACAGGTTGACCAGATAAGGATGTGGGGCAGTGGGCCAGCAGGCCTGTGCCTGGGCTCAGAGCATAGCTACAGAAGCCCTTAGCGCACATGCTAACCCCAGCGGGGAGCTGGGCGCTGGCTGGCTGTTCTCTCCTGGCTCTCCCACGGGGATGGAAGGAATCTGAAGGAAGCCAAAAAACCTATCTGAGGTTACAGGACACCAGGGTGAGCCGCCGACAGGGAGGGCAGTAGATAAGGAATTTCCATCCTTGGAATCTGATACTACAAGGGCCTGGGGTTCCTGGGGGATCAGTGGACCTATCTCCTCTGGTTACGGACATGAGCCTCAGGCTCAGAGAAGGACAGACACTGCCCAAGGTCACACAGCCAATGTAGGCAGAACCTGGATCAGAAACTAAGCCTAAAAAAAAAAAAAAAAAATCTGGGAAAATCTCCAATTCTCCTTCCCACATTCTCCTTACCCGGTGGGAAAGGGGGGAGCATTCCTAATTGGCTGTTCACATTTTGGGAAACATATATAGCTGGGTTTCTCTGCCTGGCAGACTTAGACTTGGCAGAATTCTCTGACCTGTGGGTTGTCTTTTTTTTTTTTTTTTTTTCCTCACCATCTCCACCAAAGCTTCAATAGCCGCATACCCCAGAGCCCCAGCGTTCCCGGAGTTACGGTCACGGCTACCCACCTTCAACCCCGATCTTGCCGTCCCCATCCTTGTCTCCAGCGGCCAGCAGTGTCTTTGTTTCTTTAGCAGACAAGTCTCTGGCGTCTGAGGAGAAGCCCTTCAGAATGGACCTGGGGAGAAAAGGGAGGAAGGAAGTCAGGTCAAGGTCGCCGCGCAGCAGAGCCTGCCCAGCTGGTGGGCCCGCATCCTCGCAGGGCTGGGGAAGCTGGGGCAGGTGGCAGGTGGTGGTAGACCTGTGTGCAGCTGGACTGGCCTGGTGGCATGTTCTGGCTTGCCTTGGTGGGTGTGAGATGGGTGGTGGCCCTCTATGCAGGGTTGACCCCAGTTTAGGGGACTCTTGACTTTGTTTATCCAATAAATACATAAAAAGACGGGGGCCACCATAGTGATCATAATGAGCTTCCTGCGTAAATGAGGAAGAGGGCAAGTTCTCACAGACAGACCTCATGGATGACGGAATGACGGACAGCCAGATGGAGGAGTGTGGTGAAGGAGGAGTTAGGAGGCTCTCTAGAGATGGTGAGACATGGAGGATGAGCACTTAGCACACACGTGTACATGTGTGAACATGCATGTACATGCTTGTACATGGACTTGTCAGGCATACATGAGTGGGTGGAAGAAGGTTCTAGAAGAAGGTGCCCTTGGGGTAAAGTTTGGAGGAGAGGCAGGAGAGGCTGAGGGAGTTCCTACTTAAAATGCACCTCTGACCACCTCTGCCTCCTGTTTCTAACACAATTCAAAGCAGTTTTGACTGGAAAAGTCGCAGAAGGCACAGCTGGGTCATCAGACACAGGCCAGGTGGCCGAGGCGGGCTAGGACAGAGGGCTCTCTGCCGATGCAGGCTTCCGGTCTCCTCAGAGCGATGCACCAAGGACCCTAAAGATCCAGAGCTGCCTCTGCCTCCCTGGCTTGCCCACAAGTTGCTTAGCTGCGGTTCTGGTCCAGAGGCGTGGGGTCTGCAGACCAGACCCGTGAAGGTGCCTTTCAGACACACAGAAATCAATGACACTCTGAGGAGAACACCTCCTGCCTTTGCTTGCGGTGGGAGGCAGCCAGCATAAGTGCCCCTTCACTGGTATTAAATTATTAAGTAACTCCATTCCATTAGCGATATTAAGTGGCTATAATTTAACCTAGTTAGCTGCACTCTGGGCTGAGGGTTTGACCCTCCTGGAAGCAGGAAGTGTCTTGCCCCAGGTGCCTGGGACATCATCCTGCAGAGACAAAGCAAAGCCTGCTCGATGGGAGGGGTGGGTGGGTACTTGGGGAGCTATCACCAGGTTCTTCCCCTCCCCCACCCCTCCCCCCTCAGGCCCCATCCTCCGTTTACCCCAGCTCATCTTCCTCAATGAAGCCACTTTTGTCTTTGTCCAGAATATGGAACACCTTCTTTACATCATCCGGGCTCTTTTTCTTCAGGCCCACCATCTGGAAGAACTTTTTGTGGTCGAAGGAGTCTGCAGCTGTTGGGGGGGGGGGAGAGGAGGAGGTTAGAGAACAGGGAAGGGGCATCCATCGGGAAAGTCAGGGAAAGGGATGCTGTAGCTATATTAAAGGGCCCCCCGCAGAGTTGCGGGGAGCAGGAGGGCAGAGGGAGCCCAGCTAGGAAAGGATGCTCTGCCCAAGGTCGAACCCTCCTGGTTCCCCGCACACACCCTGCTGAGCCACACGGATACTGTATTTCTATGAAGCCTTTTGCATGGGCTGTGATGGATGCTAGCTAGCTAGGGTGGTTGGGAAAAAAAAACAGCTTTCTCTAATTGGCTACATACTGTTGTCAGAAAACCAACTCTGAGAGGACACATTTCTGTCAAGGTCACATCATGGGAGGGGGTGGGGGAGGACCCAGAAGTCCTGCACAGATTCTGAGACCTACCCCAGCCGCTGGGGGTGGGATGGACGACTTTCAAAAACTCAGCTGAGTTTCACCCTCGAGGTGACAAGGTGGCTCAAGGCACCGTCACTGGGTTAGCATAGTGTGCCAGGGGGGAAGGGGGCTTCCTGGAGCGTCCTATGTGTGTCTGGAGGAAAAGGGAGCTTTACAAAAAAGCAGATGGGCGTTCCTCTCCGTTCAGAAACTCTTAAGAACTATGGTCTCCTCTCAGCCCAGAGTTGGAGGAGGAAAAAGTTGTTTTGTCCTCTTACACACCAAGGTGGGGCACTGAGACCCGGGGCCACCTCAGATCTCATTCTTCCTGTGCTGGGCTGGGTGACCTTGTACAGCTTTCATCCTATCCCAGCCTCAGTTTCCCTACCTAGGTGACAGAGGAAGCACATCTAAGCTAGAGGAAAGAGATCACACAGCTGAGTGTGTACCCCTCTCTCGGGCTGCCTAAAAGAGATGAGATGCTGGGGGTCCAGATGGGGAGCTGCACCGGGCTGGGCAGGGCTGGATGCCTGATGCAGAAAGGTCACTGTGTCCTCATGTCTGTCCTGGGAGGGGATCTCCACCAGTGGGCTACCTTCCAGGAAAAGTCTTGTTAGGGATGGGGGCCGAGGAAAGGGGTCTCTTGAAGAGAAAGCCCAGGCTTGCAGACCCTTCTACACTTCTCAGAGGGGATGCCACCCTGGTCATCGCGCTTGGTCCTGGACCCCCATGAGTCCTCCCGGAGACGCCACTCTTTCGCGCCCTCAACTTTATATGGCTCAGTCAGGGAGCAAAGTCCGTGCCGTGCGGCTCTTGGAAAGCAGAGGACCAAGGAGTCAAGCCCCTAGGATGGGGACCGATGGTGAGGGAAGAAACAGGGGAGGCTTAGCAGAGGGATGTGGGGTGCCCCGGGCGCGGGAAGAGGGCAAGGAGACAGGGCCGGGCAGGGGAGTGCACTGCTCACCAGCAAAGGCTCCTATCGCCTTCTTGATGTCCTCAGCGCTGAGCAAGTCTGTCATCGACATCCTGCAACTGTTTGAGCGGGCAGAGCAAGTGCGAAAAGATTAAAAAGTGTTCTTCTCATCCTTTCTGCTCATATGACCAGCGCTGCAGTGTCGCGCGCCAGGCGCACGCCCGCTCGGCCTGGCTCCGCGCCAGGGGGCGCCCGGCTCCGCGCACAGCTCAGCAGCTCAGTCCCCGCCGCACCGCCAAGCCGAGCGGGCCACCTGCCCGTGGGGTCCGGGCTTTCGGAAGGCTCGATCAGGACCCAGCCGCCAGGGGCCATCTAAGGGGCCACCAGCAGAGACTAGAGAGTTGTGCTGCTGTCAAGGGCATACGGGAGGCAACTCGGATATTGTCCTCTCGGATACTGTCCTCTCGCTGGGGAAAGATGAGGCTGGCCAGCTTCCACCCCAGCGGGGCCCCTTGGCTTTGCACCCATTGTCTCCGCACGCCTCCAGTAGCCTCCTGCCCTCTGTCCTGGATGCAAATTTATGCCACGAAATATCTGAATGTTAAGAACTTGAAACCCGAGCCACAGGACCCAGGGAGGAGGTAGCCAGGACTGTCAGAGCTCTGTGCAGAGGCTCTGTCCGGGCTCCATCCCTCACCTGACCACATTCTGAAACTTGATTTGGGTTCTGCGAGGAAAGCGCCAGTTTATCTGTCAGAAGACCCTTTTCTCACACTTCCTGGTCTCCAGCGCCCCCACCCCCTACCCCCCACCCCCACCCCTCGTCGTGTTCCAGCTAACTCTCCTCAGGGAGGCTAAGGTGGGTGAGGGAATAGCTATCGGCCTTTCAAGCTGGCTATATTTGGGAGATAAGGGATGGTACCATCAGACCATACTTTGGAGACTACCAGATTTTGTACCATCTCTGGGAACCTGAGAACCACTTTGCATCGCCGAGTGCAACGCTGCCATCTTTCCTCGGGTCTCCCAAAGATCCAGACTGTGGCTATCAGCCTTCGAAGTGTATCCGCATTAGACACACACACAGAGTTCTGGATGTGAGTCCCACTGAATCCCCTCCCCCCCCACCATGACCTTGAGCTATAACCTTTATCTCTGGGCTGGGGCCTGCGTGTGTTGTGTTAAAGATGGGTGGGTCTCTGGGTGGCACTTGAGGCAGGTGGGCAGCGTCTGGGATGATGATGATATTGGGGACCGAGGGACAGCTTCCCAGCTGCCCAGTAGCTCAAGTTGCCTGACAACTTGCTGTCAACACTGTCTCCCAGGGCTGAGCCCTGGAAGGCTGCCCTTCCTGGAAACCTTAGGAGGGCCTGGCTCCAGCTGCCCCCTCCTGGTGAGTCAGCGTCTTTGGGCCAGAGCCTGCCAGCCAGCATCCAAGGCTCTTAGACTTCATAGCTCTGGGCATGAGGCCCACTCCAGACCCCCAGCTGTCCTGCACCCCTCAGCTGCCTTAGTCCCTATGGCTCCCGCCTCAGCTGACTCAGTGGCCTCCGTCTCTACCCCTGGTCCCCAGCTGGATGGCCAGCTCCCATGTGCCAGGCTTCTGTGCTGACAGTTCAATGTCCAGGCTCTCTTTACCCTGTGGCCCAGTAACAGCATCTGTTTCTCCAACTGCAGCCCCTTGTGCTATAGTGAGCCTGGAGTTTCTAGATGCCTAAAGACACATATAGGGGCAGAGGCAGAGCAGGCAGGGTCAGCTCATTGGTGTGACGTGGCGTGCTGTAAACCTCTTAGATATGCTTCCGCATGTCCCAGCCTCAGTCCTACAGTGCATCTGAGCCACATACTGGCTCTTATGGTAAAGGTTCTCACCGGTTCCCCCTCCGTCCTCCTCCTCTTCCCTGTTGCGGAATCCCCAGCAGCTGAACCTCCCTCACTGGGCCTCCAGACCCCCTCAGTGAACCGTGCATGTTGTCTGCTTGGCCAATCAACTCCTCACCCAAGTGCTTGCCTCCACCCTCTGCCCTCTGCTCCCCTGATGGAGCCAGTAGACCTATGCAGATGTACGGCTCTACCTCTTAGGTCCATCAGATGGACAGCCGAGGTCCAGCCTTGGGTCAAGGATTTACTCAAAGCACCCAAGATGCTGAGAGAGAACCCAGGAGTCCCCTACTCCACAGCCTCCATTTTGATTCTAGAGAAACGCCAGCGTGGCTGTCCCTTCCAATTGGCCTGATTCTACTTTCTCCATCCTCCATCCTCCGACCTCCGAGGCTACCGCTTACCTTGGATGAGCCGAGGCCGGAGCCTATACAGAAAAGCCGGGCTGGTGGGAGATCCTCTTGGGAAATGAGACGCGTGGTGGGACAGCCACTTAAATAGTCTACAGCCCTGGCTATTTTGGGAGGTGGCGCTCCCCCGGCCCCTGGCCCCCTCCCCTTCCGGTGTCAGGTACTCCCCAGCCACGGTGCTGGGTGTCTGTATCACATTCACCCCCATCCAGGCCTATTGAGCCAGGCCTATTAATAACCCTTGGCCTCTACCTCCCTACAGCACCCAGCACTAAGGTCCAAGCAGGGCACACCTCTTTCATGAAGCCTTCCGTGATCGCCTTGGGTGGCAGCCACCCTTTGTTCCAAACTTACAAGGAAAGGAAGAGGGAAAGGAAGGAACAGGGTTTACTTGGGGTAAAGGGACTAGGCTAGGTCCCTTACACATACCGTGTCCTTACTACACCCTGAGGCATTGTGGGGTCCGGCTACCTCCCATGGTAGTGATGTGAGTGTTATGGGTCTGTCACACTCAGCTCTGGCTTGCAGGCAAGGCCAGGCAGTCATGTCCATGTAGTAAGTCAGTATCTGGCGGAAGGAAAGGCACTGCCCACCTTTGGACAAGCGTCATCTTCAGTGCCTCAGTTTCCCATCTGTGTAGCCCTGCTATAAGGGGTAAGGCTGAGCTTGAGGGGGAGCTATGGGCCCTTGACAACATATGGCCAGTGTCACTGGTAAGGGCACTTTGGAGGGAGAAAGGCGCATCACTTTCCTGGTTCCCAAGGGTCTCTGATATCTTGGGTTGTGCCAGGAGCCATTCTCACATGGATCTCAAAACCTCCTTTCAGCCATTTCTAGCCTGCTTCTTCTAGCCTGCTTTTAGTAGGAAAAGTGCCAGCTTAAAGATTAACCAAGTAAGCTAGATAGTCAGAACATGCAGAGCTCACCCGAGTGGGCTAGAACAATGGAAGCTCGCCTGTGTTTATATTATCACAGCAACCCCTTTCCACTTCACCTCCCCTTGATCAATTTCTAATGCCAATCTCCTACAGTGGATGCCAACCTTCCCTGAGATTCTGAGAGACAATTCTGAGAAACTGTTCCTGAGAAATGATACTAGCCCCCTGAGATTGTTCCCATGAATACAATGACTTTCCCCCCTTTCACCCCTCCCCTCACCTGCCTTTTCCCCTTTAAAAGGCCTTGTGTAAAAAATAAAATTTGACAGCCTGATCAGAATACTGTCTTGCTGTCTGTCTCTCATGTCTCTTGTCTCTCGCCTTCTCTTAGGTGGTTTGGGGACCCTGTTGACTGTCCTGCGGGTCGGGACACTCTGGCGCCCTATGTGGGGCCCCCTTGAAGCCATCTATGGGAAGGAGGCTGGAGGATACAACAGAAGGCCCTTCATGTAGCTCCATGAGCGGATTTGGTCAAGGTATGGTTGACCCACCGGCGCTTGGCCAGGTGAGAATCTCCACGGCAACAACGTCTCAGAGGGTGAGACCCCGAGACAAGAATTTATTCAGTCTGTTTTAAGGCTCAAGGAATCTCTCAAGATGCGAGGGGCTGGGTTAATAAAAAGAGATCTTAGGTACTTCTTTGAGAATGTACTTGGGGTCTTAAGTATTTTGTCAGACAAATTTGTCCCTGGTTCCCAGAAGAAGGAACCATAGATAAGAAAACATGGGCTAGAGTAGGTGATTGTTTTAGAGATTACTATGCAACTTTTGGTCCAGGAAAAAAAAAGTTCCGGTTACTGACTTTAACTACTGGCCTTTGATTAATGACATTATTCAGAATTCTTCCTGCTCCCAGGATCTAGTTCTCTGAAAAGGCACTTGTCCGGACACTGTCTCTGCTCTCTTACCCCTTCTGCCTCTATTATGATTGATAAGGAGGAGGGACATTTAAAATGGTCTCTGTTTATGTGCTCTCTCCCCTAATTTCTTAAAAATACCATGTAGCAGGAAAGCCTATCTTTCTCTGCAAACTCTGAAATCTAGTCATAATTCAGGTGCTGACACTCTATCACCCCAGAAGGAAGCCAACTTGAGGGAAAAGGCTGCCCGCCTGGGCACCTCCTTCCGCACACCGCTGAATGCCACATTCTCTAAACCTTTCTCTTTTTATGAACCCAACAGAGGTTTAAAAAGCAGGGCATTGGGGAGTAACTATCAGTGGCTACTACCGTGCCTCCCCTCCCTTCTCTGGCAGAATTTCCAGAAGAAAAAGAAGACAAAGAGTTAAATCTTAAACAAGAGAGAAAAAGCAGGTTTCAGAAAAGCAGTTTTTCCATGTGCAGGACGTTGTATCAAAAAAAAAAAAAAGGTTAAAAGCTATTTCAGAACTCTCCTGGGGAGGAGAGAAAAGCGGGAGATGTCCTGCTTCCCCCTGGATCCCACTGGAGATAGCCTTAGTTCTGGTTAGGATATTTGGATCTCTTTGGGACATCAAGTTCCCTCTCTGTCTATTGTCTGTCTTTGGTGCACCAAAACCTGTCCATATGTGTGTCAATTTATGTTTAATTTATGTTTGTCTAGGAATGATAGTTGGATGATTGTTCGATGTTTTATGTTAAAAAGAAAAACTAGTAAAAAAAAAAAGTTATCTGCTGGCAATCCTGACAGTCACAGTCACACAACAGAAGATGATTTAGGGTGCCTTGCATTCCTAACCAGGAGTCAAACACAGCTAGAAAAAAAGCTGCTTTTTAAAGGGCCAGAAGTTCTGGGTCAAGTGGACTAATGGATATTTCTCCTATAAAATTTCTACCATGGTGATGATTGGGTTCAAAATGCTTTATTCCCTTGAAATTACAGCTGACCAAAGGAAAAAAATTGTTTGGTTTAAATTTATGAGATTCATGTAATTGCTTCATCCTTATTTCTATTTGGTCTTAAAGGTATAAATGTTTTACATGTCTTGACTATAGAGTATTGGCTCATAAGTTATTGGACATGATTTAAAAAGCATAATGTTGGTAACAAAGGTAAGTTTAAAACTGATAATTCAGGGTTAGAGCTATCTTAAGCAACACGTGGCATGACACAACCCAAGAAAAACAAGTCTCTAAGATATTTCTAAATTGGCATAATGTTTTCTGTGGTTCTTATCCTAGAAATTAGACTTATAAAAAATAAGATTTAAAATAATGTCTCTTCAATAAGTTACACTGTCATACATTCAAACATAAGAACTGATAGACAAACCTAGCAATATGAAAGTAATGTGTTTGCCATTATTTTTAAGGAAAAAAGATTGTTTAAAACTGGGTTTTGGTTTCAAAAATTATAGTTATGTTTTAATATTACAGGTTCCTTTTGTTATTTGACCTTCATACAATGGGGTCTGGTTACAGGCGACTCCTTGCAGGACGGGTGGGTGTAGGTCTGGTCTTATAGATAATAGGCTCAGATCAGAAGATTTACATTTGAGTTAATACAAAGCTCAGAGCTGCCTCATCAGAGGCTTGAGAGATGCTGCTTTCATCTTACAGGCCTCACCTAAAGAGTTTCTGGCCAAAAGAACATTTTTAACAGATTCCTATAGATGTGGTTCAAAATACAGTCCAAACTTAGATCTGTGAAAGATTAATAAGGCTATATAGAAAGTATAAAAGCATTAAAATTTGGCCTGCCTACTACATACAAAATTAAAAAGTGTTGTTTTTGCTTTTCGGATCCTAATAACTTTAAAAGAGCATAAGATAACTTTCAAAAAAAGAATAAAATGATTTCATTAGAGAGTTTTTCCTCAAGAAATGGCTAATAGCCTTACCTTATGTGGGAAAAAAACGTTTTGTTTCTACTTCAATACAAAAAGCTAAGATCTTAAATTTTTCAATATATATTGTTTATAGAATTTTATTATAGGCCTTTGCTCTATGGACTTTTAAAATTTTTAAGTAAATGATTTTCAAAAGGTGTTAAGATAAATTATTTGGCTAAGACACTGCTTTAAGCTTGCCACAAGAGGATTTAAGCCTTTGATCTTCTCAAGGTAAATGCAAAATAAATATAGAGAGACATAAGTTGTAGAAAGCTACAGTAAGTATTTGTCAATAGTTTATAATACGTGTTCACTTCCATTCCTTGACAAAGAGAACATTAATATAAAATCTCTCCAAATAAAATGTTAACATCCTTCAATAAAGATTTGGTGTGATAATAAAATGTTACAAGATAAAAATCATAAAAATATTTTAAAAGAAAATGTTTTAAGAGCCTAATGAAATGTTTGTTCCTTATTTCAAACAGCAATCAAATTAATTATTTATAGTTAATTTATTACATGACAAGCCTTTTTGACAAAATTAATAATTATTATCCAATAAACTATCAAAATTTGCTTTTATATTTCTATAGATTTATACTTGCAGCCTATAAAAATACACCTATTGTGGGAGTAAAGCTCATATAATTAGATCACATGTTTATTCTTTTGAGTTTACCCTTGCTGCAGCCCAAATAATTAAATTGGGTGCTATAGCTGCTATTTTTTAAATGTTAAAAATAAAACTTTTAATTTATATATTAATAATAAATATATATAGCTCATGGCTTGCAATTGCTTGAAACTGTTTCTTTGCAATTATTTATACAAATACAATTCAAGTTAAAAATAATAAAATATATATATGACTATTAACAGCTTTTCAAGCTTTCTAGTTACAACTGTTTTACAAAAAAAAAAAAACAACTAAAAATAAAGTTAGTCATTATATATATTATTTTTCTATATTAGATGTTCCAAACCAATTTAAGATAAACATTATAACTGACTAATACAGTCAGTCATTTGAGATGTTTTATTAACAGCTTATTATTAGTCATATTACTGAGATTCCTTATAATTCTCAAGAACAAGATATGGAACAGGCCCATAAAACTTTAAAACAATATTTTTATTAATAAAAAAGGGGAGAATGATATCTCTGTATACCACAAAAATTTTGAAATTTTAATGCCAGGGAACTCTCTGAGTGTGGAGAAGAGGGCATGTTTGTGGTTTTTCTGTAGGATGCCGAAGGAACATGCTAGCTGCCAGAGTATGCTAATGCTGAGACAAAGAATGATGCTGATTATAATCATTAAAAATGGCCGTGATCATAAACACCTTTGGATGCCTCCTACTAATGCTGACATCACAGATATCTACAGACTCAACATCTCTCTTTGCATGGCAATTTTATTTAGCTAAAAATTAGACAAATTATAAACAGATTATAGGGGAGATATTGGCTACTGCTGATCGCCCTCCTTCAGGGTGTCAAAAGGCCATATATTTAATTTTTACAGATTTCAGGTGTAGACCAGGTAGAATGTGGCCTGCCATTTGTTTTCTTTAAGACATCTACAGGATTTACTTTGGTTGTTTGGGACCCTTGGGGTAGCCATTAGACTTCTCCTCATGGGATTATTACATCCAAGAAAAACATAATGTTACACTCTCAGCTAGTTTTCAAACAAATGATGAGTCCTGCAAAGCCTATAATCCCTCTACAAAGGGATGGTGCACACCTTTACGAATTACATTTACCACACATGCAAAATCTCCTAATCTCTATTGGCAAAAAGGTTATGATGGGGTCTTCGACTCTATGTGCTTGGCTTTGATGCAGGTATTATTTTCTCTATTAAACTCCTTAAAGAGCCTTTACATCATGCCCAGCCAGTCCCAAGGGGACCTAATCCTGTGTTGGTACCTCGTCCTGTTCTTCCTAAAGGAATTGACCAGGGCACCACCCATGCTCCTTCTCTTAAGGGCACCTCCCTACCTTCTGTATTTACCCTCTGGCCACCAGCCAGGCCATCAGTCACTATTCGGCCTGCACAGCCAGCTCCCACTGAGAATCTTGTATTTTCTTTAGTTAACCAGACTTTTCTTACTTTAAATGAAACTTCCCCTGAACTTGTTGAAGAGTACTGGTTGTGCTACCATTCTCAACCACCCTTGTATGAAGGAATAGCCATTCTTGGCGATCCCCTCCATGCTGATGATCCATGACACTGCCGCTGGCAGAAGGGTGCTTGGCCAGGTCTTTCATTAACCCAAATATCTGGCCTGGGACTTTGTGTGATCTGTAGTGGAACAAATGTCCCCTCAGCTTACGCTCACTTGTGTAATGAAACCTCTTTCCCCCCTCCTGGCAATTATTTTATTCTCCCCCCAGAGGGAACCTGGTGGGCTGCTTTGATGGCCTTACTCCTTGCCTCTCCTCCTCCGTTTTTCAAAATCGAAAGGATGGAGAGAGCCCTGAGTGTTGCATCCTTATTAAGATGGTTCCTCGCTTAGTTTATTATCACTCTGCGGAATTTTTTCACGTGTGGGATCAACCCACGGCCACTGGAGACTCCACCTCTTTGAGTCGCTCCCGCAGAGAGCCTAGCTCTGCTGTCACTATCTCTGTCCTACTTGGCCTCGGAGCTGTGGGAGCGGGGACAGGTATTTCTTCCCTTGTTCTTTCTAACTCTAGGTACACGGAGCTAAGCACCACCATCGATCAAGATGTCCAGTGCCTTCAGCAGGGGACAATTGATCTCTCCGACTCCATTGACTCCCTAGCTGAGGCTGTCCTCCAAAATAGACAGGGACTTGATCTCCTGTTCCTCCAACAGGGCGGACTCTGTGCAGCTTTAAAGGAAGAATGTTGTTTCTATGCTAGTAAAACAGGAGTTGTAAGAGATAGCATGAAAAAAGTTAGAGAAGGATTAAAAAAACGTAAGAGAGAAAGAGAGCAGAAAGAAAGCTGGTATAAAAACTGGTTTTCCACCTCTCCATGGCTCACTACACTTTTACATAGTATTCTAGGACCCTTTGTAGGTGTATTATTGTTATGTTCTTTTGGACCATGGGCTTTTAAACGCCTCACTGCCCTGATTAAAAAGCGGGTAGATGATTTGGCAGCCAAGTCCATTCAGATACATTACCATCGTTTGGCTTTGAAGGATCGAGAGATGGCTACCCAGCCCCGCCTCCCAGGGAATTACTGTACAGCCCAAGCAGCACACTCGAGTGCCCCAGCAGAGAGAGCATTCCTGTCACAGCCATTCCAGCCGGGACTCCAGAAGGAGCCCACAAGCTCAAGGCACCAATAAACAGTAAATGTGCTGAGCAGTTGCTGATGACGGGCAACTTCCCAGACCCACTCCCACCTAAGACAGGGGTCTCTAGAGGCTGGTGGAGACACCCAGGGACGGGAATGGGACGATGGGAAAACTGGGTCGATCCTAAGACAGGCTGCTGCTCCACTATCTTGGTGCCTCATCTGCTTCCCAATCAATGGTTGTCTGACCTTGGCTCTCTTTTTTACAGAAAAGGGGGAGATGCCAGGAGTCATTCTCACATAGATCTCAAAACCTCCTTTCAGCCATTTCTAGCCTGCTTCTTCTAGCCTGCTTTTAGTAGGAAAAGTATTAGCTTAAAGATTAGCCAAGTAAGCTAGATGGTCAGTACATGCAGAGCTCACCCGAGTGGGCTAGAACAATGGAAGCTCACCTATGTTTGGATTATCACAGCAACCCCTTTCCACTTCACCTCCCCTTGATCAATTTCTAATGCCAATCTCCTACAGTAGATGCCAACCTTCCCTGAGATTCTGAGAGACAATTCTGAGAAACTGTTCCTGAGAAATGATACTAACCCCCTGAGATTGTTCCCATGAATACAATGACTTTCCCCTTTCACCCCGCCCCTCACCTGCCTTTTCCCCTTTAAAAGGCCTTGTGTAAAAAATAAAATTTGACAGCTTGATCAGAATACTGTCTAGCTGTCCGTCTCTCGTGTGTCTCTTGTCTCTCGCCTTCTCTTAGGTGGTTCGGGGACCCTGTTGACTGTCCTGCGGGTCAGGACAGGGTTGCAGACACTAATGAGGTCTGAGTTTGGAGATGTGTGAATGAATGCATGAGTTTCACAAGAATGTACAGTGTCTGAGATAACACCATGGAAGTCTCCTCTCCTCACCCCTACCCTGAGTCAAACTTCCAGGAGCTGACATGGTCAACTATGGGGTCCCATTCTTGGCAGTGGCTTCCAAGTTCCAGAGTCCCACGGAAGATCAGAGGTAAGGAAACCCTGCTCCGCCCTCCCACCACTGGCTCGAAAGACTGGACAGTGGCCCACCGTGGGGAAACCTGGCTGGGGCCTGGATGTGTTGTGAAAAGAAACATCCTTGTGTGTTCACATTTGCCTGTGACAGACACCCTAGAAGACCATCTGTAAGAGGAGGACATATTTTGGCTCCCCGTTTCAGAGGTGTTAGCTCCTGCTCTGTTGTTCCAGGCCTGTAGCAGGCAGAACTTCATGGAGTAGCATGGCTCACCCCATGGAGGCCAAGAAGCGTTGAGAAACAGAAGGAAGAGGCCATGTTAGATGCCCTTCAAAGTTCACCTCTAGCCTGCCGCTTCCTTCCTCAGGTCTGCCATCTCCCAACAGTCCATTCACATCCTGGATCCTTGGATGGAAACGGGATCTAGTCCAGAACCTCCCAGGTTAATCTCTGGAAGTGTGCTTTAAAAAAAAATTCTAGGGGGCTCTAGATCAGGTTGATGATCAAGATCAATCTCTCACAAAATGACTAGTTTTGCCATGAGTGTCTATGAAGGTTCTGAGTTTAGAGGCAGCAGCTTCAGGCTTCAGGGAGAAGACACCAGGATTTGATTACTACTTACTCCATGAGGATCCACATGGCCAAGTTCGGGGTGGGAGACCCAAATCCAACCAAGAGGACATGGCAGCCAGGACTTTGTGTTGACTTAGGGACACCTTGGAAGGCACTCGGGGCCTGGAGGGAGGTCAGGGCCTGGGCTCAGGGCTTTGATCTCACCATGGCAGGCTGAAGGTTGGAGTCACAGGGGAGACTGAGCCAAGGGAGGTGGACTCCAGCCCAGGTTTGTAGAGCACTCTTTGAGGAAGATCTTGAGGAAGGCTGGTAAATGATTGCCGGGCCTGCAGGACACTGTACTGGGGGACAGGGCCCATCCTTGTGTCTTCTCAAGAGTTAGAAATGCCTTTCCCACTTAGCCGACGAAGGAATAAGGCTCAGAGTAGCTGGCCAATTTGCTCCAAGTCACAAAAGCGGAAGTATGATTCAAATCCAGGTTCCTTTGGCTTCAAAGTTTCCTTCTTTCTTGAATGAAAGCAAAAGACGGGCCAGGGGGCAGGCTCCACCATGAAGGAAGTCCTGGCAACTGGCATGCCCTTCTGTTCTGTAAAATAAGCAATGCTGGGTGAACCATATTGTCAGGGTACATTTATTGAGCACCTACTTTATGTCTTGTGATCTAGGCATATCTCTTCACTGCACCCTTACACAGAATTCCCAAATTTGAAGAGATAGAATATCAGAGATGCTTAGAACCTTGTCCTCAGTCACACAGCTAGAAAGTAAGTGTGGTGTGTCCTAAAGCCTGAAGAGATGATACTTAAACCTTCTCCAGCCCTTCTGCTTTGAGTCCATGTTAATCTGGGTAGCCTTAACTAATTAGCCTAGTCAGTCTTTACAAGAGTGTAAATCAGAAGTTTAAATTTATCAGTGAAGACTTTTTGACTCCCAATGACAGGACAGTGCAGTTCAGTCTGTCTTAAGATGAGGGGAGATTTACCGGATCTATAAATGTTCAGGTACGGCTTGATCCGGGACCCACAAGGATGTTCTTCCTCTGAATTCCCCAACCACACCTGGTGTCACACTGGCTGCCTTCTCAGACTGGCATCCCTGGAGGGTTACAAAAGGGCAGTCCCCTGCTGCACTAGAAACTCTCCTGTCCAAGTCCTGTTGGAAAGAGGAAGTTGGTGCTGTGCTGGGTAGGGTTGGTCTGATGGGGGAGGCTGGGGTTAGGTTTCACTGGCTGAGAGGAGCTGGGCTCGGTTCTCCATCTCTGTGCAGGGCAGGGGAGGCCTGGGCCTGGGCCTCAGGGGACACTGCAAGACTAGAGGGTGAGGTGTGCCAGCACTGTGAGACTCACATGGAGAGGGACTGGCTCTGGGTAGATGGGTGTGGAACCCTGGCATTTGGAGCCCAGGAAGCAGTCACGATGGAGGGTCGTGGAATGGGCAGCTGTGCAGGATAAGGAAGGTCCCCTGAGTGGCCTGTGTGTCTGAGGACATCACACTTCTTGAGGATATTCTGAGTCTCAAAGTGGCTTTTCTGGACTTGAGACCCCCCACCCCAGTCCACTAGCCCCAACAGGCTTCCTAAAGGCAGAAACCACATGCAGTGGAGCTGCTTTCTAGCTTGTGTGTGTGTGTGTGTGTGTGTGTGTGTGTGTGTGTGTGCATTGTGTGCCTAGCTTGATGTCAGCTGTCTTCCTCAACTACTCTCCACATTTTCTGATTAATTAATTTTTATTTGTCTGTGACAGAGACCAGGCACCCGGCACAAAGGCTGATGATGTATCCCCACACTACCCCATCCCTTGTCCCTTCCCTCCCTCAGATTGTAATAATTGCTCATAGCCTCCAGCAAGACACAGCCATGCACATTTCACTCATATGTATGTTCCCCAAACGAATCTCCTATTCTCTTTTCACAGATGAACACAACCGAGGTTCAGAGAAGCCAAGTCACTTGCCCAGGCTCACACAGCCTGGTCAGTCATGTGCACTTATGTCCAAAAGCCCGCTCTGTCTTCCAGCCCCTGGAGGGGGGCAGGGACCCATGCGTGTGTAGGTCAGCATTCTCTTAGGCACTGTCTGCCAGGAGACAAGCGTTCAGCTGTTATCTTTGCTGGTGAGATTTCCTTAGTTCACGCTATTTCCACCTGCTGCGGCAGGGAACAGGATACAGAGCTGCTGCGGTCCAGGGCGCTGGCCACAGGTGGACCTGCAGAGCCAGTGATATTTATGGTTAGTCGTGTGGGGGTGACGTACATTAACTCAAGGAATCTCTGCCTCATCCCCAGCAGGCAGATCCTGAGCTGATGCCTCACCCCTCCCCCTTTCTCACAGAGGTCCAAAGCCCAGGATAGTAAGAAGAGAGCCCAGATCTGACGCTGTCCTTGAGTGACCTTGAGTCAGTCAGTAGGCCTCTCTTGGACTCGGTGTTTTCATGTATAAAATGGAGTTGGTTAGGGAAGCTCTGAGAGGCATTGAGTTAGAGGGAAAAGGGCATTTGAGGTCATAAACTTCTAACATAGGACTCAGGAGGCAAGGCAGGAGGACCAAAAGTTCAAAACCACCCCGGGGATGCAGAGGACATTCAAGGCAAGCTTGATTTGCTTAGCAAGATGGGGTCTCAAAATTAAAAGCTTAAGAAAAAGACATGGGGTAGAGTGTTTACCCAGCGTGTGTGAACTCCAAGGTCCCAACAGGACAAGCAGATGGACAAACAGACCCCATGCCTGCTGGGAAGCGAGGAGCCACACAAGAAGGGAAAACCAGAGAACAGGAATAGTAGACAGGGCGGCGTGCATCTCAGAGTCACCAGGGTTCGGAAGGGACCAAGGCTTGGGCCAGAGCACAAAGGTGACAGTGTCTTTTGGCCACCTGGGTTCTGTGACCTTTTCCTGAAAAGCCACTGTCTCAGTGGTGCTCAGAGGAGTTGGGGGAGGGTTTAGTCCATGCCATGGATGGGCTGCAGCTGTGGAGGGGACTGGACAGCCAAGGGTCTGGGCATGAACTTGGGAGACCTGGTCCAGTTTTGGCTGTACCAGGGTGTCCTGGGTTAGCAAGGCTGTGCTCCCTCTTAAGAATGTCTTCCCCACCCACCACCTCGGCCTCTGATTTATCCATCACCCCTCCCCCCACACACACACAAACCACATCATGTAGACAGATAAAGGGAGATCCCAAAGCGCTGTGGGCTCACACATGTTCACATGTTTGCCTATGTCTGCGTGGGTGTGGGGGGCAGCCAAGCGAGTCTCCATTCATCTTTGGGGACTCACGTCTCGCTTTCAAATTGGCAGCACCTCTTCTTTCACACAAGGTGCCCAGCCTCACGCCCCAACCCCCTGAGGGCACATGTGCTCTCTCTAGGGACAGCACCTTTGCGAATCAGCATCAGAATGCTCAGGTGTTCCCCCTACTTCCCACTGCAAAGAGGACAATCAAAGATTCGCCCCTCACCATCAGTTGTGCTCAGAGTGACAAGCCAGATTGGGTCCTGTTCCCAGGTGCTGGAGTCCAACACCTAAGGCTTCCAATAGAGACTGTGTCAGGTGACAGGAACTTTATGGACACTTTCAGGTCTACCAGGGATCATGCTAGTGGGCTCTGGTCCAGAGTGACTTGAATCATAATGAGAGAAAAGTGGGACATATGGGAGGAAGAGTGGGACATATAGAGGTCCTGGGAGGTCGCCAGAGCAACCTACTGCCCGTCTGTCCGTCTCACAAGAAACAACCTGCTGGGCACTAATGATGGACTTCTGCCTCCAGAGTGTGAAATAGCCCCGCCTCCCCCCCCACACTGTCTAAGGGTCCACAGCTTCTCCACACAGACACCCCCCACAGCAAACCATGCACATTCAGTAGTGCTGAGAGGTACTCTGGGCTCATGGGGGGGGGGTGTCTCACGAGCACGTCCTCATGGAGACCCCTAATCTCTGGAGACAGTTTCTTTGTAAAAGTGTGTTGTAAAGATGACAGGCAAATTCAATTTAAATGAACAGTGAGAGATGGAGGGGTCAGGGCAGATGTTACGAAGCCACCCCTAAGGCTAGCCCTGCATTGCCAGGAGCCCCACAGTGTTTGGTGCTATAGGGTCCCAACACCTCTGGAAAGAAACATGGGCAGCTGGGAGCACTTGCTCAGCTGGGAGCACTTGCTCAGCTGTGGGGGAGGGGCGGGGGCTGGGGGAAGAAAGCGGAGCCTTTGCTGTTTAACTTCTGAGCCTGTTGAATTTGAAGCTGTGGCAGATATTGTTAGTCCAGACACGAGTAAACTGTGCAAGAGTTCCAACGTCTGATTGTGAACATTTTCAAAGTTGAAAGTCCTCTATAGCGAGAACCACAGACCCTCTTCTGAGAATTCATCAGTGCCAGGTTTTGTTCCTGGCTTAATCCTATGTGCACTCATTCTTACAAAAAAAGTACCCAAAACCCCAAAATGGAATTTAACCCTGAGGCGCATGAAGTTTGTTGCTAACATTCTTGTGTTGAGTGAGATGCCTGGAGTATAGCTCGGTCGTTAACTCTGGCCAAAGTGCAGCTCTGAACCTTTGTTTTCTAAGAAATCTTGCTGGTCGGCCCATCTCACAGAACCCCACAGCTCACTGAGGTCCTGTGACAATTATAGTCTTACCATACTTGCAGTCAATCAAATTATGGGCTCACATAAGCTTTGGATGAGTCTCACTTGTGAGCTCTGTGCTATGTACTTTGCAAACATTCCTATTTATTGTGTAGGCATCCAGCCACCTACCCACCTACCCACCCATCCATCCATCCATCCACCCACACATCCACCCACCCAACCACCCACTCCCCCACCTGTCCACCCATCCACCCACTCATCCACCCATCCATCCACCCATCCATCCACATATCTACCCACCCATCTACCCATCCACCCACTCACCCACTTGTCCACCCACCCATCCACCCATCCATCCATCCATCCATCCATCCATCCATCCATCTACCCATCCATCCTTTCCTTTATTCATGTATTTATCTGTAGTGGCTATTCCTGGTTGTCAACTTGACTATATGTGGAATGAACTACAATCTAGAATTGGAAGGCTCACCTATGATCCTAATCTGGAGGCTGAGAGATATAAGTTTCTGACCTGGACTTAGCATGGAGATCTTGAAGCATGGATTCCAGTTCAAGGTCATCTGGGATTAAAGGTGTGGAGACATACACCGTTAATCCCAGATTATGGCTATGGATTCTAGTTCAAGATCACCTGGGATTAAAGGCATGGATACATACACCTTTAATCTGGGCTACACCTTCTACTGGAGACATATATAAAGACATTGAAAGAAGGAAGACTGTTTCTTCCTTGCCGGCTTGCTTCGTGGGACTGAGCAACTGCAAGATCCTTGGACTTTTATCCACAGCTGCTGCTTACTACTGTTGGGGAGTTGGACTACAGACAGTAAGTCATCGACAAATTCCTTAACTACATAGAGACTGCCCATACGATCTGTGACTCTAGAGAACCCAGACTAATACATTATCCATCTGTCTTTCCACCCATTCACCCATCCACCTATCTGCCTCCTTTCTTCCATCAGTCAATATATACACCCATCAACCTGTCCATCCACCTATCTGTTCATGCATACATACATACATACATACATACATACACCTACCTACCCATCCATCTTTTCGTTCATACATTCATCCACCCACCCAAACATCCAACCAACCAAATACGCATCCATTCACCCATCCGTCTCTGCTTTAACCATCTGTCCATTTTCTCATTCATCCATTTGTCCACCTATTCATCCACCCATCCATCTGTCCATTCATTCGTTGATTAGAATCAGCACTAGATGAATGACTAAGACATGAACACTGTATAACAGGTCCTAGGACACCAGTGCCTACAACATGCTTATTACCTTCAATGAGCTCATAACGTAAGTTGTATAACAAATATAATAAATAATAATAATAATAATAATAATAATAATAATAATAATAAAGTTATTACCATATCTACACACTGTTTCTTAATAGCATTCTCTATGAACTAAGTGCTGTGCTACGGAATTAACACTTACCATCACATTGCTTAGTTCTAACAACAGTCCCAAGAAGTCATGTATTGGTCAGTACTTTGATCTACTGCTGAGAGACAAAGAACCTCAAACTCAATGGCTTAAAACGATGATTGGAGGCCGGGCAGTGGTGGTGCACGCCTTTAATCCAAGCACTTGGGAGGCAGAGGCAGGTGGATTTCTGAGTTCGAGGCCAGCCTGGTCTATAGAGTGAGTTCCAGGACAGCCAGGACTACACAGAGAAACCCTGTCTCAAAAAAACAAAACAAAACAAAACAAAACAAAACAAACAAACAAAAAAATCAAAAAACCAAAATAAAAACAAAAACAAAACAAAACAAACAAACAAAAAAAAACCAAACAAACAAAAAAACCAATCATTGGGTGGTAACCTTTCTAGATTCTGGAATCTGAGCTGGCTCCACTGTGTGGTTTCTCCATGGAAGCTCTCAGAACTTCAGGTTGGGTCCGGCATTATTGCAGCACTCCTCCCGCCCCTGCTACCTCCTTCCAAGCTGCCACACAGTGACACAAAGGCGTAAGTCCTAAAACATTTCCTCAGGAGCCATCGCCATAGGAAACATGCACAGTCAACATTCTTTTCTTCTGTTGTCACGAAGCAAGCTTGACTAGTGCATTTTCTTTTTTATTAAAAAAGTAAGGTGGTGGAAGAGAGTTTGTTGGTTGTGTAACTGGAAGCACAGGTGTGCCTCCATCAGGAATGGCTGGATCAGTGCAGCCCTATTTATAATAGCCAGAAGCTGGAAAGAACCCAGATGTCCCTCAGTGGATGAATGGATCCAGAAAATGTGGTCTATTTACACAATGGAATACTACTCAGCTATTAAAAACAATGAATTCATGAAATTCTTAGGCAAATGGATGGAACTGGAAAATATCATCCTAAGTGAGGTAACCCGATCACAAAAGAACTCACATGGTATGCACTCACTGATAAGTGGATATTAGCCCAGAAGCTTGGAATACCCAAGACACAATTCACATATCAAATGATGCCCAAGGAGAAGGAAGAACAAAGTATGGATATTCTGGTCCTTCTTAGAAGGGGGAGCAAAATACCCACAGAAGGAGATACAGAGACAAAGTGTGGAGCAGAGTCTGAGGGAAAGATCATCCAGAGACTACCCCACCTAGTGATCCATCCCACATACAGTTGCAAAACCCAGACACTATTGTGGATGCCCACAAGTGCTTGCTGATCAGAGCCAGATATACCTGTCACCTGGGAGGCTCTGCTAGTGCATAACAAATATAGCAGGGGACACTCTCAGTGAACCATTGAACTGAGCACTGGGTCCCCAATGGAGGAGCCAGAGAAAGGACCCAAGGAGCCGAAGGAGGAACAACACTATGAGCCACCCAGTAATCCCAGAGCTCCCAGGGACAAAAACTTCAACCAGATAGTATACATGGTGTTACCCATGGCTCCAGACACATAGGCAGCAGAGGATGGCCTTGTTGGACATCAAAGGGAGGAGAGGCCCCTGGTCCTGGAAAGGCTCGATGCAGCAGTGTAGGGGAATACCAGGACAGGGAAGTGGGAGGGGGTTGATTGAGGAACAGGGGGAAGGGAGATGGGTTATGGGATTTTTGTGGGATGGGGGGGAACCTGGAAAGGGGAAATCATTTGAAATGTAAATAAAGAATATATCTAATAAAAACAAACAAACAAACAAAAAGGATCTCATTGGTGGTGTCATTAAAGGCTTGTCGTTCTGTCCGTCTCTCAGGTAGATTCTCTCTACATAGTTGGTAAGATGGCTGCTTAGATCTTAGAACTATATCCCAAAGCCAAGAGAATCTGTGATGAGGCAGTCTTGTAGCAAGTCCTAGGCAGATCCAGAATAGTTCATTTGGGGCCACATGCCTGCCATTAAACCGGTCCCTGTGATGAGCAGACTGAGTGCTCTTAGCAGCCGGGTCTAGAACCCTGCTCACCACCGCAGCTCTGGCAAACTGCGGGGAGTGAATTACTTTTTTAAAATAGAGAAGGAGGAAACATGGAAGAGAAAGGACAAGTGGGTAGAGACAGAAAGGAGGAGGGGAGGAGGAGGGAGAGAGGAAGAAAGAGAGGAGGGATGAAAGGAAGGGAAGGAGGGAGGGAGAGATGGAGGGAAGGAAAGGTGGGTTCAGCTGCCAACAGAGGTTAAGACAGCTAGCAGACAGCTGGCAGTACCATGCTCCCTTCAGGTGAGGAGAATCAGTCCCTCAGTGACCGTCAGGGAGAGCCTGGTCCACATGAGACGAGAGAGGGTGACAAAGGCTCTGGTCTGTCAGATGCCAACCAGGCTTCACTCCCAGATGTCTGGATTACACAATGGTATTGCAAACAAACAGTGACGCTCAGAGTGGTCCGACCATGACAGAAGCCCAGCTATGGCTCTGAGGTGACGGGCAGGGCCAAGTGCTCGGCAACGGTGAGCGATGAGTCAGGGGACTTACCCAGCGGGCTGGCCAGGCCTGAGACGGTCATCCTAGGACAAGGGAGCAACATGTTCAAACGTGCCTGGGAGCCGATGACTCTGGAAGACTGACGGAAGAGAGAGAGCGGCTTCCAAGCTCGGTGCGGACGGTCTCTGGTCCAGGCTGCATTACGAGGGTCCCCAGGATTGAACTCTGGCCCCAGCCTGAGCCATAGACTGAGAACACGCAGTGCAGTTCCCAGCAGCTCGTTAGTCTGAGAAATGTGACCACATCTGTGGTGATTTTTGTTCACAAATCTTTTCTTTTTAAAAAAAATGTTAATTTTTTATTTTATGTACATTGCATTGGTGATTTGACTGCATGTATGTCTGTGTGAAGGTGTTTTGTTGCATCTCCTGGAACACGAGTTACAGACAGTTGTGAGCTGCATGTGGTTTCTTTAACTGTGAATAATTAGAGATGGTTAACTATACTTACTTAACTTAGTTCATTTAAGTTTTAAATGAACAACTACTGATTGTACACAGTGAGTTTCATTCCGACATTCTCATACATGCATATCATGTGTTTCGACTTTGTCACCCCCTGTCTTATTTCTATTTGCTATGATAAAGCACCATGAAAAAAGCAGTCTGGTCAGGAAATCTCACTCCACTGTTTATAATCCAGCGAGGGAAACCAGGGCAGGAACTGGAGGCAGGAATTGATGTAGAGGCCATGGAGGGATTGCTTCCCATGGTTTGCTCAATCTGCTCTTATGTAGGCCAGGACCACCTGGCCAGGGGTGGCCCCACCCACAGTGGGTTGGACCCTCATACATCAACTATTAATCAAAAAAATAGCTGCACACAATTAACTACGGGCCAATGTGATGGGGCGTCTTCTCAGTTGCAGCTCCCTCTTCTTAGAGGACTCTGGCTTGTGTCAAGTTGACAAAAAACTAATGAAAACCTTTTACCTCTTGACTCCTTCCCAATCCCCTTCCTAGCAGTCTCCCTTCCACTTCCACAGTATTTTGTTGTGAGAATTCTTTCCAGGGATGCGTAAGCATTGTTCTCCCCCTCCTCCCAACAACAAACTGAGATATGAACCCACTGAAATTCAACCAGTAGGGCATAGCAGATCTGATAAAAAATGGTGGGTATTTCACTTGTAGGCCCATATTCAACAGCAGTGGCAGAGTGACATTCTGGCAAGGAGCAGAAAGGGACTTATAAGGCCCCACCCCTCTCTGAGGATCTATAGGCAGTTAATGGTTGCTGGGGGAATGAGAGTCATCTTCTTTGCCTATGCTTCTATAAATAGCCCCTTACCTGTGCTCCTGTGGAGAGCCCTAATTAAACTCTGTTGGGTTGTTTAGCTATTTTGAAGGAGGCTTCTCAGCACAAGGCACCAAGAGGCAATGATCCCAAATGCAAAGGGGTCATTTTGAAACCAAGGTGAACGAGGGCACAAAAACAAGTGCAGAAACAAGTTTTGATTTCTTGTGTTCTACCTTAATGTGACCACGTAAATATCATTATGTTCTTTTGCAGTTTATGGGATCTCATTCCTAAAACTCAAAGGCTATGGTGATTAAAAACAGCTGTATTATAAGACTTGATGACCCTTAATAGTCTCACAAAGGGAACTGGAAAGATGGCTCAGCAGTTAGAAGCATATACTGCTTTTGCAGAGGGTTGGACTTCAGTTTCCAGTACCTACAACAGGCAGCTTACAACCGTGTGTAACTCTAACTCCAGGGGATCCAACGCCTTCTTCTGGCCTACGTGGGAAACTGAATTTATGTGCACAAACCCACCCACACACACACATGCATGCACAAAATGTAAGATAAATCTTTTCAAAACATTCTCACAAAGGGAAGCTATTCCATTATTAGAGCAATACTATGTGTGTAGCAGACAACCAAGACAGTATGTCCTTGTCTTCTAAGATTTACACACACACAAATTAAATCTCCACTAGATTCTGCCTTAAATGTATTGATTTACCAACATCATGGCTATTGGATACTTTATGATAAAGAAGTTCTTCTGTTTTGGGTGCCTATTTTTTCATAACAATCTACTACATGTTTTATTGTATACACACACACACACACACACACACACACACACATATATATATATATATATATATATATATATATATATATTGTTTGATGTCTCCAGTAATGACAGATTCTCAAAGATTCTTCTTTGAGACATGTCTGTCTTTCCTTCTGATTGCTTCTCTTTCTTTAACCCTGATATTTAAATCTATATCAAGATGTCTTTATTCATTCCCAGCTTTGCTTTGTAAGCTTGCTATTCCTAAAATTATTTTCTTTCTCAAAGCTACAAATCTTAGATTGCCCAAAGTCAAGGTTCTTAAAAGTCTGGAGGAATTCCCCAGACTGCTGTAGATGACAGTGGAGAGCTGTGCCTTCTCTTTGGCCTACAAAACATGACATCCTGGGGGCTCGTCTGGGATCCCTTTGAAGCATGGCTGCTTGGTTTTCTTTGTTACTGTTTGGCATTTGTTCTCAACTCTTGCATGATACTCTTGGTTCCTCTGCTTCTATTTTTTTTTTCTGGCCAGAGACCCACATAAATCTAATGAGTGCCACTGGCATTAAAACCAGAAATCATTTAGCCTCATCCATGTCCTGATTCTGGATTAGGAGGAACTCTACCAGCTCAGCCAGGCAGACATTCATGAGGGTTGATTAGCCACTGACTTGAACCCCTCAAGTTCCAACTGGCAGAACAAGCTGTGTCTCTTGCCTCTGCTCCACAAACTTTAACATTCAGTACCAGGTGTGAGTCTCTCCCTCTTTCATTTTCCTGGGGCATGTTTTGGCAGCTCTGTACTTTAGGCTTCCCATGTATAACATGAGGTGGTTGGCAGGATTGGCTATACTTGACAGTACTGAACTCTGAGTTCTAAATGGTCAAGACAATAAATTCAATGCCATTGGGGCATGAGATCAGAACTCAACACTTAGGCAAATTTTTTAAAGTTTGGCATGGGTGTGGGGGCCCCTGTAGCCCTGGTGCTGTAAAGGGTAGAAACAGAAGAATTGCTGAGGCATGAGGACTTCAGAACCAGCTCCAGGTCAAGTAAGAAACCCTGTCTCAAAGGAACAATGCTGAGTGTGATAGAACACCTGATGTCCTGCTATGGACTTCATATGTACCCCCACACAAGTTCATATATACCACACATGCATATTGTTCCAGTTTGTTTTCCTGTTTCTGAAATCAAATACTGTGACTAAATGCAACTTGGGAAGAAAATAGGTTATTTAGCTTACAGGTTACAGTCCATTGTTGAGGGGAGCCAAGACAGGAAGTTGAGGCAGGAACCTGGATACAGGAGCCAGAGACACAGAGGAGTGCTGCTTACTGGCCTACTTTCCCTGACTTGCTCAACTACCTTTCATATACAGCCCAGGCTACCTGCCCAGGAAAGGCACCATCCTCACTGGGCCGTCTACAACAATTAGCAATTAAAAAAAATGGCCCCATAGTCATGTTCACGCACCAATCTGATGGAGGCAATTCCTCAATGGAGGTTCCTTCTGGTGTGTCAAGTTGACAACTGAAACTGTCACACAGAGAGACAGACAGACAGATACACAAACAGACAGGCAGTCACACACATACAGAGAGAGAGAGAGAGAGAGAGAGAGAGAGAGGAGAGAGGAGAGAGAGGGAGGGAAGGAGAGAGAGAAATGAGAGAGAGAGAGAGAGAGAGAGAGAGAGAGAGAGAGAAGAGAGGAGAGAGGAGAGAGAGAGACAGAAAGCAGGCCTGATCTAGTTTTTTAACTGCCTCAACTTCTGCAGTCAAAATTCCTTTCAGTAGGATCTGTCTTAGAATCAGGATAAAAAGAACAAATATTTGATCAGAAACAAACATCCGTATGTTGGCCTTCAAATGCACTAATAGTGCCTCCTGGAGCTCTCCCACTGGGTCCCAACCTGAAACTCAGCCCCACTGAACAAAGAGACTCAACGACTTAAGGAATACATGCTCCAAATGAGTCTGATTTTAGATCTCCAGTTCCCAGGACTCGGCATGATGGATTGTGAGGACTGAAACTCATGTCTTCATGGTTGCAAGGCAAAATCTTTACTGACGGAGCAGATTATACACAACTGTGTGTACTATACTCTCATGTGACAGCCTGTTCAGCTGTGTTCATGATTCATGCTGCGCTACAGTGGTAACAACTCAGCAGGTGATAGACTACGTACTTTGAAGACTCGCCTTGGATGTATGTATGGTCCTCCTGCCCCAGCCTCCTGAATGCTAGGATTGCAGGCAAGTGCCATCTTATCTTGCCCACTTATGACCCTGAGGGTTTACCATCATTTATGAAATCTGTCACTAAGCAAAACTGTCATTACATGGTTCCTGGCAGGCACTTTTTCTCTCAGCACACTGTTGTTTTGTTGTCTTGGACCACTTCAATATATCAGATGTCAGCCTACTGAGCTAAGTGTATCTAGATCAACCTTTCTCACAGGTCTGCTTAGAGCAACCTTTTATAATGAATTAATCTACAAAGATAATCCAGTGTCTCCCCACTGTACATGTGTGTCAAGTCGGAGTCCCCTCCTCAGGTCCTTTGATGGGCACAGATGACCTGTGACTCACTTTGATTGAGAAGGATAAGAGAGGACTGTGCCTGTCTGGAACCCAAGGCTCAGACTCGATGCGGTTCCTACTTATGCTCCTCCAGCCACCAAGACAGAAGTGTAGATAGACTGCTAGCTGATGAGAGTTCATGGGCCCACCCTGGCATCCACTGTCCCACATCTGTGCACAGCCCTATCAGTGACTCCCCTAATTACACCATAGGGAGAACTGCCCACTTTAGCCGTGTGTCCACAGACCCATTAGCCCAGTGTGTCCACAGAACCATTAGCCCAGTGTGTCCATAGACCCATTAGCCCAGTGCGTCCACAGAACCATTAGCCCAGTGCGTCCACAGAACCATTAGCCCAGTGCGTCCACAGAACCATTAGCCCAGTGCGTCCACAGAACCATTAGCCCAGTGCGTCCACAGAACCATTAGCCCAGTGCGTCCACAGAACCATTAGCCCAGTGCGTCCACAGAACCATTAGCCCAGTGCGTCCACAGAACCATTAGCCCAGTGCGTCCACAGAACCATTAGCCCAGTGCGTCCACAGAACCATTAGCCCAGTGCGTCCACAGAATCATTAGCCCAGTGCGTCCACAGAACCATTAGCCCAGTGCGTCCACAGAACCATTAGCCCAGTGTGTCCACAGAACCATTAGCCCAGTGTGTCCACAGAACCATTAGCCCAGTGTGTCCACAGAACCATTAACCCAGTGTGTCCACAGACCCATTAGCCCAGTGTGTCCACAGTACCATTAGCCCAGTGTGTCCACAGAACCATTAGCCCAGTGTGTCCACAGAACCATTAGCCCAGTGTGTCCACAGAACCATTAGCCCAGTGCATCTACAGAACCATTAGCCCAGTGCGTCCACAGAAACATGAGTCAACTTTGATATTTAAGTCACAAATCACCACAGTAGAAAACCGAAAGAGAGACTGGTTCCAAATTTGGAAACTGCCATTGGCTTCCACAGGCAGGTGGAACTGGGTGGGCTAGGTGCAGAGCATCAGCTGGGGCAGGCGAGTAAGGAACCAGAGACTGCAGAAAGAACTGCCCTTTGTTATACTCTACACCTCAGAGGCTCAACTTTGACAGTCTTTTTCTGACTGGGTATCTCAGATAGCCCAAGCTAGTCTTGAACTTACTAGAGCAAGAGAGTGACCTTGAAACTCCAATCCTCCCCACCCCTGGAGTGCTGGGATTATGGGCATGCACCACCACACTCAGGTTGTATTGTTGTTGTTTTGGTTTTGGGTGTTCTGTTCTGTTCTGTTCTGTTCTGTTCTGTTCTGTTTTGCTTTGTTTTGTTTTGAGACAGGGTTTCTCTGTGTAGCCCTGGCTGTCCTGGTATTCCCTCTGTGGACCAGGCAAGCCTTGAACTCAGAGATCTGCCTACCTCTGCCTCCAGAGTGCTGGGATTAAAGGCATTTACCACCACCACCACCCAGCTCACACCCAGTTTTATTCAGAGATAGAAATGGAACCCAGGGCTTCATTAAGCTGAAAAAAGCATGTGGCAGCAATTCAGCTTCCAAGCAGACTCCAAGCAGACTCCAAGCAATAGAGGAGTCCTCGCAGTTCTTTCAGAGAGCAGGATCCGGTCTAAGTAAGAAATCACTTCCAGACCAAGATAAAGCCCTGGACTTGATTCCTAACATTGCAAATCACAAACACACAAACAAAAACAAATGAAATAGATGCATTATGATAAAAACGGGTGAATAAATAGAATAAGCTTTATCCAGCCCTTCCTGTACCTATGCAGGTGGACACCTGCAATCCCAGCCGAGTCACAACCTTTGCACTGTGGGCTCAGGGTGAAGACTCACACCGGAAGTACTCATAAATCTGAGGACTTCTCTAGCCCACTGCGATGACTCATGTTCACAGCTAACTTGACTGAAATTAGAGTCACCTAGGAGACAGAGGAGGCTCGCTTCTGGACGTGTCTGGAGGGTGTTTCCTAAGATGATCACCTGAGCAGGGAGACCCCTCTGCAGACAGGCAGGGGCCTCCCATGGAATGGTGGAGGGATCTACCCTGGAGACAGGCAGGACCCTACGTGAGCTGGCACCTGAAAGAAATAAAGGGGGAACAGGAAGGACGGTGGGCAGGGCTCAGGGTCTCCTCTTCCTCTGCTTCCTGGTCATCTGTGAGCACCTCACCCGCACTCCTGTGCCGTGATGGTCTACCTAAGTGCATGGGGCCGAGAGACGCTGGACTGAAGCCTCTGACGCGGGCCAAACCTGTTCTTTAAACTTGTTTTCATCAGGTACTTCATCTCAGAGACCTGAACATAGCTGCGTTATCTGACTTGCTCAAAATATTCTGTCCTGGGAAGAATTATGTATGTAGATTTTAGGGTACACAGGAATCTTATGTGTAACTCTGGGGGTACCCAGAAATCCCAACAAGAGTCATGGAAAATCCACAATGATTTTTAAGTCAAGTGACTGGTGAAATGATCATCCACCAGGAGACAGAGACTATCCACATTAAAAATCCTTTGAGGGCTGGAGATAGACCCACTGATGAAGGCCTTGCCTCCGAGCCCATTGACCTGAGTTCAGTTCCTGGGACATGAAGGGTTGAAGGAGAGAATTGAGTTCCACAAATTGCACACACACACACACACACACACACACACACACACACACACACACTGTGGTGGTAGATAGATGGTTAGATAGATAGATAGATAGATAGATAGATAGATAGACAGACAGACAGACATATAACTATGTAATATTATTTTTTGCAATGAGGTCTTTGGGACCCTCAGTTTCACAGAAAGAAAGTAAAGGAAGCTATTGGGCTGCCAATGTAGACATCTACTATTGTAAAGGACAGGTGACCAGAAGGCAAGGGTAAAGGTAGCATAGCTGAAAATTGCTTCGAGGTCAAGTAGTGTTTCTTGCCCTGTGCCTTCGGCTAGCTCTCTGAGGACTGTGTGGAATCGATGTCAACTACGGGTGTCCTTTTTTTCTTAGTTTTGAATGCGAGTGTCTCCGTGTTTACCTTGCCATTGTATGCCTTGGGGTTTTACTGTTAAAATGTTCTCTTTTTAATTCATGAAGTTTTGAATCAAGGGGGGGCACTTTTGCAGAGCCTCAGATGCTGACATCCAAGCCTCCTTCCTGATGTCTCCATGAGATGACTGGCCTCCTGGGAGTTGTCCTCCGAGGGCCACAATGGCCAGTGAGTACATGCGTGTGCACTTTGGTGGCGTGCATGCTCACGGACATGCGCACAAAGGAGGAGCAGAAGGAACAGGAAGAGGAAGGGGACAGTCATTCATCCTGGAATGAAGGCTTCTTCCTGTGGAGAGCTGAGATACATGCAACCATTTCTCTTTAGAGCTGGGAGTCACTAAAACGAAACACCCTTCTAAGAACTACCGTCAACTTCCAAGTTCTGTTTCTCCTGTTTATCTTTTTTTTTGTGTGTAACAATGGAGGAGAAGCCAAGAGTCACTTTTCAAACCTGCATTTGACACTCTTGTTTGCTAGATCAGCTTGGTGCTCCAGAGCAGGGTGCAGAAAACCCCAGGCCTGGGCCTTCCAGCCAGTGTCCCCCTCCCAGCTTTTTGAACAACTCATGAACAATGGCCACGACACCTGATGTGTGCCCTGTACGTCGCTTGCAGGGACTCTTGGATCTAGACTCTCACTTGGGACACGGGAGCACTGGGCAGCTCCCGTCCCGCATCTTCAGCTCACGCTCAGGTGGAAGTAGCTCCCTGTCATCGTGTGGATGCTGATGGATCTAGCACCAAGGCCACACAAACATGCAAAGCATCATGGGAAAAGAAATGATAAGGCAGCTTCCCTGATTTCGGGATTCTCTCCAAGGGGACAGGAGAGCTGGAATGTTCAGTTTTACTGCTCTCCTAGATCTCTTTCTGCCGAGGCATCTTTTGTGACTCACTTTGGCACCTGCTGTTCCCAGACGTAGCAAGTGGCCCTGGTGGGAGCAGTGGAGCAAAGTGGGCAGAGCTGTTCAGTGCCTGTCTATCAGGCTAAGCTGGCCATGCAGCCCCGCACCCACCCCCTGCCCCCCAGTCTGCCTGGCTCTGCCTCCCTGGTGCAGGGATTACACTGCATGTTGACCCAACTGCATGCTGGCCCAATTGCCTTGGATTCCCCGTCATTTGCGTACTGCGTGTATGTGAGTTTGCATGTGTGTGTATATGAGTGTGTACATCCATGTGGAGTTTTCCCCAGCCACTCTCTACCTTGTTCAGTTAGGCAAGGACTGCCAGCGGAACCCTAAACAGCTGGCCTGACTAAACAGCTTACTCCAGTGATCCCTGCCTCTTCCTTCTGAGTGCTGGGCTTACAGGCATGCACCATCTTACATACATCGTTTATTTTATATTTTATTCATACACAACAAATGTGTACCTTTCTGGGGCATGGGGTGATGCTTTGTTTTGGGTTGATCTTCTGTAGCTGTCAGTAAGGGCGTGTGATATTTTCATCTGTGGTGGTTTAAATTAAAATCCCCATGCCCCAGTGGGCTCATATGTTTAAATGTTTACTTGCTCTCGCATTGGTGGAACTGTTTGGGAAGCACTAGGAGGTGTGGCCTTGTTAGAGGGGTGGGCTTTGGGGTTTCAAAAGCCACTCGCCATTTTCTGCCTGATGCTTGTGGTTCAAGATGTGAGCGCTCGGCTGCTCCTTCTATGGTGCCTTCACCCCACCATCATGAATTCTAGCCCTCTAGAACCATTGAGCCCAATTAAACATTTTCTTTTTTAAAAAGTCGCCTTGCAGGCGGATTTCTGAGTTCGAGGCCAGCCTGGTCTACAGAGTGAGCTCCAGGACAGCCAGGACTACACAGAGAAACCCTGTCTCGAAAAAACCAAAAAACAGAAACAAAAAAAAAAAAAAAAAAAAAAGTCGCCTTGGTCACAGCATTTCACCACGGCAATAGAAAAGCAGTGGATACATCCTCCTATGCTCATCTCCTCTTTGGTATGAAAACTCAAAACCCTCTCTTCCAACTAAGAAAGCTATGTCACACTGGTTAGTGTGAGGGACAGCCAGCCTGCTGTGAGATACACACCTGAGGAAACTTTCTTCCTCTGCCACTATCTGTGCACCTAGTGGCCACCTACCCCAGCCTGCTAGCCCACTGTCTTAGTCAGGGTTTCTATTCCTGCACAAACATCATGACCAAGAAGCAAGTTGGGGAGGAAAGGGTTTATTGAGCTTACACTTCCACACAGCTGTTCATCACCAAAGGAAGTCAGGACTGGAACTCAAGCAGGTCAGAAGCAGGAGCTGATGCAGAGGCCATGGAGGGATGTTCCTTACTGGCTTGCTTCCCCTGGCTTGCTCAGCCTGCTCTCTTATAGAACCCAAGAATACCAGCCCAGAGATGGCACCACCCACAAGGGGCTCTCCCAGACTTCATCACCAATTGAGAAAATGCCCCACAGCTGGATCTCATGGAGGCACTTCCCCAACTGAAGCTCCTTTTCCTATGATAACTCCAGCCTGTGTCAAGTTGACACACAAAACTAGCCAGTACACCCACCCAGCTCTCAGTAACCATTCTTCTCGACCTCAGTGTGTCTGGATCACCGTCTCTTATCCATCCACGGATGCATGTTGGTGCAGCCTCTTGTGGTTAATGCAGCCAAGGCTATAAGAATGCAAATGCCCCCGCCTCACACAGCTTCCTCCCCTGGTCACACACTCACTAGTGGGCGCTCTCTTCACTCAGGGCTTCCATTCCAGTGTGCATTTTTGAGAGGCCACATCCTGTCTTCCACGATGGCTGTACTTCCCAAGGGAGCTTAAGAGCCCCATCTTCCCTTCATCTTTACCTTCTGCCCTTCCTTCCTGGGCTTCTCTGGATGTCCGCCCATCTGGTCAACAAGCCTGGTTCAGACTACGGTGTGAGACTCACAAAGTTCTCGGAGGGAAATTGGGGTAAGTGGAGAAGTTAGCTTTCAAGGGACAACAGGAAAGGCACAGCTGGATCCCGGGGTGCTCACCCTTTCCCCCTTGTTACCAAAGCTGCTGCCTGCCACTGGACACCTCTCCCATGAGGGTTCTGGAGTTTTCAAGTGTTTCTTTAAGCAGGCTTTTGTCTGTGAATACTGTATGATTGGAAAGATTATCTGATACCAGAGGACATCTGTGCTTAGCCTGATGTCTCTTCCCGGGCAGCTAGACTCCTCTGCCTGGGGATGTTCAACACCCCTCCCAAGGCCGGGTCCATGCTTTGATATGCTCAGAAACCCTCAGCTCAGCGCCCGCCCGCACTCTGTCTGCTGCAGGCGCTGCTCTCTTATCCTCTCTGCCTGAGACTGAGCACAGTGGACTTGCCGAGCAGGCAGTACAGGGATGCTCTGTGCTCTCTGGGAGAGCATCTGGCCTTAAAGAACGGTTTCTGCCGATCTGTGAGCGGAAGCCGAGGCCACTCTCTTCTCCCCTGGACCCCAGGATTTACTGGCGCGTGCGACGAGGTCACAAATGTCGCCCATCCCTGTCCCCAAGCTTCAGTGATTTACATTCCCCAGTCAAACTTTCTGATTCATATCTTGCATGCCTGTAATTTCTCAGATCAGAGAAGAAGGGGGGTGTTTGGGGTAACACCTATTACTCTCTGTGGATGGCCCAATTGGCTGGGACAGGGCCTGGGCCACATGCTTGCCTCAGTTCTGGGAGAGTGGGCGGCTCCACCCTGGAGCCGTGCTGTAGAGAGCCAGACCTGGTGTGTGGCATCTGCATGGGCTGGACGGCCAAAGCCAGACCATCCTACCATGGCCTAGCACTGGGACACGGGGCCACAGAGTGCTGCTGCAAGGAGCTTACTGTGTCTAGATGTGACAACAGGGCTTCTACCCTTCAGATGAGAAGGACAAAGGTTGAAACTTCCCGCAATGTGACACTGTGTCCACAGCAGGCAGGGACCTGGGTATCTTTTTAAAACAGTGGTTCTCAAGCTTCTTAACATTACAACCCTTTAATACAGCTCCTCGTCTTGTGAGGACACTGTTTTCCTAACTGTGATTTTGCCACTGTATGAATTGTAATTAAATGCCTCTCTTTTCTGATGGTCTGAGGAGACCCCTCTGAAAGGGTCATTTGACCTCCCGGAGGCAGGGCGTTCCCACCCACAGGTTGAGAACTCTTGCTCTAAAGGGTCCCCAGCAGCAACAACATGCACGTGGCTCTGTTAACTCAGACCATCGCCAGGAGGCGGGGCCAGAACCCGAAACAGCCTCCTTGGCCCTCTCTTCCCTCAAGGCCGCGGCTGACTTCTGTGTATCCGGTTGCTGCCGAGGTCAATACTTGGGGACGTCTCTTACCATGGAAACGAGATGGCTCACCTCTCGGTTCTCCCCTCTCCTCTCATTTACCACTGCCTGTGGAAGAATACCCTAACTCCTGCTGGCACCAGCTGGCCCACGCCACAGGCCAGGCGAGGGGAGTCCTGCTGGTCTGTGGCACATGCCGCTCACTCGGGCCGCATAGCCCCACTACTTCTCTGTCTAGAATCTTCTTCCAGACACCCACATGGCTCCTGCTACACACAAGTCACTCTATCAGAGAGGCATCCCCCGCTACTTCAGAGGGATGTGGCCGTGGCCTCCACCGTCTCCTCTTCTCTCTTTCTCTGCTTAAGACTCTCCTGCTATTGAGTATGGGCTGCTCGCCCACGTGTGCATCCATGAGACACGATCACAGGTGTGCCATGAAGTGCCGTGGAAATAGTGGCATTCATAAGGGTTTCTGGCAGAGCACTGGAAGGATGACTCACAGTAAAGAGCTTTGGTTGCTCTTCCAGAATCTGAAGTCCCAGGTTCAGTTCCCAGCATGCACGGCAGGCAGGTGCTTACAACATCTGTAACTGCAGTCCCAGGGGATCCAGCATCTTCTTCTGGCCTCACTGGGTTCTAGGTGTGCAGCTGATACACAGACAGACATGCAGGCACACACACACACACACACACACACACACACTCACATACACTCTCACACACATTCACACACACACATATTCACATACTCTCAAACACTCACACTCACACACACTCACACACACATACACTCTCTCACACACACATACTCACTCTCACACACTCACACACACTCACACACACATACACTCTCTCACACACACATACTCACTCTCACACACTCACACACACTCACACACATACACTCTCTCACACACACATACTCACTCTCACACACTCACACACACTCATACACACACGCACACTCTCATACTCAAACTGACACATATACTTATTCACACATTCACTTATATACACACATTCACACTCATGTACACTCTCATACACTCACACACTCACACTCACTCACATACACACATGAACTAAAAAAAAAAGTAAATCATTTTTTTTAAAATGACAATTAGAAAATGTTTTGGATAAATGAATGAGCCTTGGTGGCAGAGTTTCTCTGTAGAGATTGTGACCTGCATGACTCAAAGAGGGTCAGAAAGATCTGGCGGGGAGGGCCAGACCGAGGGAGTGTCCTGCAGACACGATAGGCCCATCGCACTCACGACTCTCGGCAGCCATGGCTGCCTGCATAAGACGAAGCTGGTCAACACTCCGACATGGCGGCAGGGAGGGATCTCAGGCCCCAGGCCTAGCTTAGGGACTCATGACAGCTGAAGGCTTCTTGTGAGAGGGAGGAGTTCGCTTACTTTAAGAGTGTGACCTCTCACAGGTTAGCCATACTCCAGTGGATGGCCACACACCCATGAGGACATGGACAGCACAGATATGACTCGGGGGTTATTTAAAAGAGAGAGAAAGAGATGGGATGTGAGGTTGGGAAGAAGTGGGGGTAGGCGCGTGGACCTGGACCTGGGAGCACTTAATGTTGGTGGGATGAATAGGACCAAAACTCATCGTAAGAAAGAATTAGCAAAAATATTATGTTTAAAAAAAGAAATGGTGTCCTGGTAGCTGGTGAGACAGCAGTGCCTTGGAGGGAAGAGAGCGGCCCCCTTAGGCGCTCTGACCTCCAGGCCTCAGGACAGGTCGGGTGTGGCTGCCCCCGCCACCGCTCACAGAGCCGCATCTGATACACCGTGTCCACCACTGTGGAGTTTAATTTAGCCAATGTCTTGGCTGCAAGGGACAGCTGGTAAATTTAGTCGGGGGATTAAGAAACGTATAAGATGCATAACTCCTTAAAAGGACCTGGGTGTCCAGGCACAGGCAAAGCCGGAGCACCCCGGGGTTTTGGCCGTGAAAGGCGAGGTAGTGTCCCTCTCGGCCGGGTGGAGCAGGCCAAGGACCGCGTTTGCTGAGTCTTCCGAGGGGCGGCACGGGGGTGGCTCAGCACTGGGTGCAAAGCCAGTGGCTGAGAGAGTAGCCGGCTGCAACCTGCTGACAAGGAGCCTCCTCAGCCACCGGGCTGTCTAGAAACCAGAAATAAATAGGTGGAGCAGCTACTGTGAGAAAATGAGAAAGCTCTGTGGGGGGCTGGGGGGGGGGAGAGATGGAGAACGGAGCCACACAGAGCCTCACACGGAGCCCGCAGAGGTGGAGATGGGCAGGCTGGCCGGAAAGGGTCCCCCGGCCACCAACAGGACGGTGGCAAGAAAGAAGGCCAGGCAAGGGGTGCTTTAGACTTGTCTCCTAACAAAGAAGCACAACACTAAGCCAGGCGCCGAACACATCATCATCAGATCCTAAACAATTTAAATGCTGATCAGAAGTGACAGTGGGGTGGGCGGGGGAGGGTGGGGGGGCAAAATATTCACTTAAGGAGTGCACACCCTTTGACCAACAACTACTCCTTTACGCTTACCCTAAGAATATTCTTCTGTTTTTCTTATTTCTAGATGAGGTCTTATTACGTGGCTCAGGCTGGCCTCGAACTCACTATGTAGCCGAGAACCACCTTGAACTCATGATTCACCCGAGTTGGGGGATGGCAAATATGTGCCACCCCGACACTGAGCAGACTTTGGTAACAGCACCAATAAACCGAACCCTTCCCGTCGGTACCAGCGGGAGACTAGATCACTCCAACAACGCCTCAGGCAAGATGATCTCTTTTGAGCACGCAACAACTGAGACATCTCTATCTCTCATTTTACACAATGTAGAAAGGAGAACACAGGACCTTGGCGATTCACGAAGGCCACAATCCCTGCTTCTCTTGGCCTCCCAGGTAGAGCTCAGTGTGACATCAAAAGGCCTTCCTGAGCAGTTCACAGGGACCTTGTACCCTCTCCTGTCTGTCTCACATCTCCATTCCTGTTTTATTTTCAACCCTGCACACCAGCTCCTAGATCCCGACTTTGAGCTATCCCTACTTCTCCTTAGATGCTCTCCTGGTCCAGGGCCTTCCACAATATCTGGCACACACACACGCCATGCTTGGTAGAGTTTGTGCCTCAGTGAGGCCATGAACGGAAGCGAATGCTCTGAGCCACAGTGGAGTCCATGCCTGCTGATGTCCTGACTCTTCCCACGAGTCACATTCAGAATCCTTCAGCACAACTGTGTGGTCAGCAAGCAATGTCCAGGGGCCTGCTGATGTGACAGACATTAGCCTTTGCAGTGCTAGAAAGAGTCCTCAGGGGTCCGGGAGGAGCCTGTGTTAGTATGTCACCCTGAGGAGAGAGAGAACGCCTTTAACCGACCTGTCAGTACAGCCTCGCCTTCCTCTCCAGAACGTCCCTCTCGCCCTGGGCCTTGGCCTCTTCTCTCTCCATTTCCCTGATCCCCACCCTGCCCCTCTGCAGGTCTCCTCCATCTCTGGAATATTACTTTTTTGGAGGCTTTTATTTTGAAACTTGTACAGGGTTCAGAAAATGGGTGACCTGTTTCCTGTCCCCGCCCCCAACCCGGAGTTTGTCCACAGGGCTTGGAGAGCTTCCCTCGCCACATGCCACATGGCACTGCGAGCACCCATCTGGTCCCACACTTTTGCCTAAAGATCCTCCGCTGCTCCAGGGACCCCTAGCCCTCAGAATGGGGACACTGAGTTTGGAACGTAAACAAAGGTCAAGGCCGTAGCTGAATTTTGGAAGAGCCCTTGCACCTGATGTTTACGCTGGAGTGAAAGCCTCTTAGCCTTGAAATGATCTCTTATAAATAATCAGTGGTTGTTATCTTAAATATATGGGGTTGCTCATGGGAATTTCAGAACCTTAGCATGACCTCGTTCATAAGACATTCCAAAATTCTTATAATGACTGTGTTTGCATAGGTAGTGGTTCACTAAAATCTGATAGGAGATTTTGATATGCTGGAATTGGTTTTCTAAATGGCCATTTGTATAGCAATCATTAACGCTTCTGCAAAGCTGCCGGTGGCCGGCCCTGGAGAGGCTGGTCCTCCGCTGCTCAGAAGCCTAAATTCACCCCGCAGCGCCTGTCTTCCATCACTCATCCCACGGAATCCAGAACAAGGACACGAGGCATGGCCTAGGGGTACAATTCTGTAATTACAGCCTCATGGGAGACTGAGGCAGGAGGATTGTAAGCAAAGGCCTGCTTGGATACAAAGGCAGAGAGACGTCTAAAAAACAATAAATAAAAAATAAAAAAGAGGGCTGCAGTTGCACGTCAGCACCAGAAAACTTACCTAGAATGTGACGCGCCCCAGGTGGATCTCTGGAAAAGTAATCAAGACAGGGAAAGGCAGAACCCCAGACCCACAAATAACAGCATGGAAGGGCGGGAGAGAGGCAAACCATCACGTCCTCAGACTCTTCTGAGTCAGCTCGCAGATTGGACCTGCCTTTGATACAGCTGTCTAGTGGCCCTGAACATGCTGTCGTGTGTACAAGGTGCCTGGGAGACTAGGGGAGGAGGACTCTTTGGATCCAGCAGTTCTAGGCTAGCCTGAGCAACACAGGGAGACTCTTCTAGACAAAATAGCGAGGATGCCGGCTCCTAGGCAGATGAACCATAAGTTGCAGGCCATGTGGAACTTTGAACAGTGAACCAGGCCTCTCCGGGAGGCTGAGGCTCATCTGCCAGGTAAGTGACAGTCTTTAGGGGGAGAGGCTCTCCCTAGGTGTCTGTTTCTCCACAGACCTCATGTTGTCCATCTCTGAATGTGTGGCACAGTCTGAAGTGTGGCGAGAGGCAGTTAAGAGGAGTGGCCGAGCAGGGTGGGAGTGGAGGTTATGCCACGTCACTTTGGCAGTCCTGGGCCTCCATCCATTTGTAAATAGTCTACTTCATCTGTTCTGCCCACAGTAGTACTGAGAGAATGAAGGCAAAGCTCCCAGTGATGTGGTGCCTGCACCTGACTCTTCCACCTGGCTCCTGCACCTGGCTCCTGCACCTGGCTCCTGCACCTGGCTCCTCCACCTGGCTTCTGTACCTGGCTCCTCCACCTGGCTCCTGCACCTGGTTCCTCCACCTGGCTCCTGCACCTGGCTCCTGCACCTGGCTCCTGCACCTGGCTCCTCTACCTGACTCCTCCACCTGGCTCCTGCACCTGGCTCCTCCACCTGGCTCCTGCACCTGGCTCCTCCACCTGGCTTCTGTACCTGGCTCCTCCACCTGGCTCCTCCACCTGGCTCCTGCACCTGGTTCCTCCACCTGGCTCCTGCACCTGGTTCCTCCACCTGGCTCCTCCACCTGGCTCCTCTACCTGGCTCCTTCATCTGACTCCTCTCTCAGATGAGACTCTGGAGATTGGGCCATGAGGGCCCAGGAAGCATCAGGTGCTCTGAAAAGAGAGGGATGGAACTCGAGTCCCTTAGGAACTTGTCACCTCTTTGACTGTCTCAATTTCTGCTCTATTGCTGTGAAGAGATGCTAAAACCAAGGAAACTTACAAAAGAAAGCATTTAGTTTGGGGTTTCACTGTTCCAGGGGTAGTAGAGTGTGCCCATTGTGGTGATTTCAATGAGGTGGCCCCATTTGATTCCCTGGTCCCACACTGGTGGAACTATTTGGGGAAGAATTAGGGGTGTAACCCTGTTAAAGAGGGTGTGTCATTGTGGTATAAACTCTGAAGTTTCAAAAGCCCACGACTGCAAACTCAGTCTTGCTCTCTGCCTCCAACTTGTGGATAAGATGTAAGCTCTCCAGCAGCGCCATGCTGCACCCGCCTGCCTGCCTGCCTGCCTGCCACCATGCTTCCCGCCACGACGGTCAGGGACTGACTCTCTGAAACTGTCCGCAAGCTCATTAAATGCTTTCTTTTCTAAGTTGCCTTGGTCGTGGTGTCTCTTCACAGCAATAGAACTGTAACTAAGACACCCTTGTGCCTGGCAGGAGGCTAGCAGGCATTGCTGGAGCAATGGCTGAGAGCTTGCATGCTGAAACAATAACCACAGGGCAGAGGAAGGAAAGAGCTGTCAAACTGAAGTCAAAGCATCCATTGATTAGTGGAAAAAATCACAAAACATGCACAGACTCTTCGATAAGTTCTATGATCATGAAAATAAAAGCAGATCATTGTCTATCAGAGGGGGGCGGGATGGAACGAGGCGTTAGGCTTGTGAGAGAATTGGATTCTCCTTTACAGAAAGAGGAGACTAACATATAAAGAAAATATAAATAAATAAAACACTGACAGCATCTGTTCAGAAACAGAGAACCACACAGCAGAGGTAACAGCGAAACCAATGAAGAAATGCAAGAAACACCTTCCGGCAGCAGTTAGGGTCTCTCTCAGATTTTGTTTTTTAATTTTTCTTGCTTAATTAAACCTTCATTTTAAGGAAGCCAGGAACACAGCAAATACACCAGTCTCCCCTGACCCTCCCTCTGCCCTCCCCTACCCTCCCCTACCACCCTACAAACACTAGTCTCAGGACGCCACAAAGTTCACACCTGGAGTGACAGCCAGAGAAATAGGGAGCAAAAATTAATCATCATGAAAACTAGACATGAGAAACAAAGAATTATTATTGTTGTTTTTGTTGCTGTTATTATTATTATTATTATTCATTGTTCATATTTTCTTTCTAATTCACAAGGCCCAGGACGGCTTCCTGGCTGTCACAGAAGCAGGATTAATAAACAGCCCCAGGCTTTACCCCGTGGGACCTTCACCCCTTCCCATGTGTAAATCCTCCAGGGGGCACGCAGCAGGTGACAAGATGGGGGCTATGCTGGCTGGTGTTGTGTATCAACTTGACGCAGGCTGGAGTTATCACAGAGAAAGGAGCTTCATTTGGGAAGTGCCTCCATGAATGAGATCCAGCTGTGGGCATTTTCTCAGTGATCAAGGGGGAGGGCCCCTTGTGGCTGGTGCCATCCCTGGACTGGTAGTCTTGGGTTCTGTAAGAAAGCAAGCTGAGCAAGGCAGGGGAAGCAAGCTAGTAAGTAACATCCCTCTATAGCCTCTGCGTCAGCTCCTGCTTCCTGACCTGCTTGAGTTCCAGTCCTGACTTCCTTTGGTGATGAACAGCAATGTGGAAGTGTAAGCTGAATAAACCCTTTCCTCCCCAACTTTCTTCTTGGTCATGGTGTTTGTGCACTAAGTCGGGGGCTTATGAGTCTGGTGCCCCCACCTTCCCCATCGCCGGGTTACTCACAGAGCACTTTCTCCTGCATCTACTCTAGAATCCTTTACAATGAGAGAGTGTTGGGTTTCTTTGGGTGTGGGAAGGGAGGAGGGGGGTCTTTGTTGTTGTAAATTGAACATCTGCCTTTCTGTTGCAAATATTGATAGGTCAATGGGTAGGAACACCCCTCCCCCATAGGAGCAGCAGGCAGAGCCTGTGGCTGGGGACAAGGCTAGGAGAGAGCAAAGGGCCCGTGAAAGGCCTGAGGGCCCAGAGCACAGCACGGTGACAAGAGGGAACAGAGAAAGAGCCAGAATTATCTTGGTCCATCTTTTAAAAACAGTTATTGCATGGGTGTGTGGTGTGTGTGTGGTGTGTGTGTGTGTGTGTGTGTGTATGTGTGTGTGTGTGTGTGTGTGCTTGCATATGCCACGGCATGCATGTGGAGGTCAGGGGGCAGCCTGAGGGAGTGGGTTCTCTCCTTCCACCATGTGGGTCCTGAAAATCCAACTCAGGCCATCAGCCCTGGAGGCAGATGTCATGCCCACCAGGACATCTATCTCATCAGCCCTATCTGTAGTCACTTTTGGAATCATTGCCTATCTGCCTCTGCATGTGACTTAACTACGCTGTTGTTGTTGTTGTTGTTGTTGTTGTTGTTGTTGTGGCTGTGGTCATTGTTATTTTGAGACAGGGTCTTTGGTAGTACAGCCTGGTCTAGAACTCACTATGTAACTGAGGCTGACCCCGAACTCCCGATCCTCCTGCCTCTGCTTCCTGAGTCCTGAGGTCAGAGGCATGCCTGGGAGACTCTTTCTACAACTCATGTTGCAGATGAGTTCTGGACAACTCATGTGTCTACAACAGTGTAGATAAACTTGACAGCCTCTACCAGCCACCAACGCTAAAGCCGAGGCTATGCTGTCGACCCCTGCCCCGCCCCACCCCGCCCCGCCTCGGCCATCTGCCTGATGTCCTGAACTCTGTGCTTTATAAACATATTGATTCATGCCTTTCTTTCCTGCATCTGCCAAGGTCGGTGTGACCTTTTCCACTCTGAACATGTCATCCAGGGTCACTTGGATCTGGGTTCCCCTGGCACCGCCGTTCAGCTCCAACTCAGAATACATTCTTGTCTTATTTCCTTAAGGCAGAGTTGGCATTTTTTTTTCCCATGGGCAGTATGGGGACACTCTGGAGACTGCTCTGGGAGGAGAAAGGGAAGAAACTGAGTTGAGACCAGAGCCTGGCTCAGTAGAACAGTGTCGATTCTTCCCGCCCACGGAGAGGCTGGAGCCACAGCGGCCATATGGATGGGAGGCTTGGGGCGGGAATGCCTTGAGGGACAGCCCTTGACCTAATCCTCGGGCAGAGGGCAGTGCCATCTGGGACAGGGCTGCGGGGCCCTAAAGGAGGCCAGGTGCACACCTAACAGACTGGGTAGGACGGGGAGGAGCAGCGCGGGCAGGCCGCTGCTCATGGAGCAGGGAATTCGCGAGGAGGAGGAGGAGGAGGAGGAGGAGGAGGAGGAGGAGGAGGAGGAGGAGGAGGTTCTATTTAGTGAGGGAAATGCTGAACAACTGGGACAAGAGAGGGACCAGGGACAGCGACACACGGATCTGGCTCAGGGAGAGACCGCAGGCCCGTGGGAGATGACACACACAAACACCCAGGGAGAGCGGGTGGCAGCCAGGCAGCCAAGGAACGGCTGTAGAGGGCTCTGGGAAAGAGCGCCACGCGCAGAGCAGAGAGAGCCGGGCCCAGGCGGGGCTCCAGCGGTGGCTCCAGCGGAGCGGGGAGTTCACCTAGCTGCTCTAGGTGAAAGCAGCTCACCCCAGGGCTCAGCCCGGGCAAGGGGTCGGGAGGCCCTAGAGGCAAGTGTGATCCTAACGGTGGAGGATCAGCTGTAAGCTGGGAACACAGCTCCAGGAGACGCGGGTCGGGTCGGGGGATGAGCAGCAGCGAGGAGGAGGTCCACCCATGGTGTGGGCCCGATAAGGGACAGCTTTTCCTTGAGACCCAGGGTGGAACCCGTGAAGATACCGAAATGTCCTCAGCCCTCCAGGAGGCGCTGTTGGAGCTGAAAGCCATTTCTCTCTCTCTCTCTCTCTCTCTCTCTCTCTCTCCTACACACTTGTGGACCCTATTTGGACACTGACTATTTCTATATCAGCGTGACTCGTGACTTCCTCTAAACGAGCCATCCTGCAGCCCAGTCGGCAGCAGCAAAGGGCAGCCCCGGGAGCACAGCAACGGTGGCGGGAAACTGCCTGGATCTCACAGCCAGGCAAGAGGTGTCCTCAAGGAGCACAAACCTTCCCAGTGCTCCTTGGTGCTCCTCACCCAGAAGCCGTGGCTCCTCCCTCTCGACTCCGGAGTGAGCTCAGCTAAATACAGAGCAAAGGCTGCCTCTGGGAAACTGGAGGACTGTCGGGGATTTACTGTTTACGGCTGTTTTCCTGCCATGACAACAGAATTCAGCAGCCGCAAAGCCCGAAGTGTTTACTATGTAGCCTTTTCTGAAAATGGCTGCCAGCCCTATGCTGTCCTGGGCCAGAACGCTGTGGCGATTCTCTCTTCCTCACTGACAGTCCGAATGGAGCAGGGTGACCGGCTGGGATTCACTGTCGACCTGCCATTTCCCAGTAGGTGGGAGAAGAGAAGGGTTCCCTTAGCGACCCTATGGCTTCCTTCCCGGGACACTGGCCAGCATGTGGTACTCTGTTCCCATACAGCACTGAGGCAGGTTGGTGACATACTTTAAGTGTGGTTTGTCACCCAAGGAGTCCTGTGTTGGAAGATAAGAGGTGGTGGCAGAACATTCTGGAGGATCCAGTGTGGGGCCTCTGAAATCACCCACCAGCAGCCTCTTGACACATAATAAGTTTATACAGGACCTGGAGATAGACATGCATAGATAGGTACACAAATCAAATATTTATTGACAATAAGATTTTATTTGAAAAATTCTTTGAGATATATAGGTATATATATATAATTTTAAATTTACTAAAGACTAAAACATTATTAAATATCAAATCAGCATATCAGTGAGGACATCCTTGCTATTTTTTAATAAGCAATTAATTCTTGGGTAAATATATAATCCTGCAGGACATCGAATGTCTCCAATGTTTTTCTGAGTTGATATTTTGAATTTATAACCGTCAACAATGGAGCCACCGTAGACAGTACCAAGTGACGCTGTGCTCAGAACATTTCAAAAACTGTAGTAAACTCTGTGCTAACTCACGGCTAAAATTCATCAAATGATACTTTAGGACAGCGAAACTCGAGCCAGCAATTTTTAACAACCAAACATTCTAACATGGGACCTGGGTATAGAGATGCACACACAAATCAAATATACTGACAATAAAATTTTATTTTAAAATAATTCTTTGATATCTATAGATCTATATATCTACATCTATATCTATATATGACTCTGATGCTTATGAATTGAGAAATGACAGAAAGAAACGTTATAGTTTTCCGTTATGTTTCCATGAGAGAAGGAAACCGCTCATGCATTTCATGATGTATCATCGCATGGAGTCCGAGCCTGTATGCTTCAGACAATGCTCTCTAGTCAGTGTGGCGAAATGTGACGCCACGCCCTGAGCAAAGTGCGCATGCGTTCAGAACTGCCGCTGCATTGACGTCACATGATAAAGTTGCCAGAAACACCAGGGCCATTACGCCTTTTGATTTCGAGTTAATTTTTGGTTGAGTGTGGGTCAGAAACTTTTTAATGGGGATATTTTGTGTGTGTGACTCCCACAGTTAGTTATGTGACCCCATGCAGTGGGTGGGGGAGTCACATAGGGTCGCGACCCACTTTTAAGAAGCTGGGCTCTAGTGGGCGATCCTTATTTCTCTGAGGGCCCCACCCTAGAAAGGAATCAAGGTGGTTCTAATGGGACCCACTCCAAGATGGCTTTCAGATGTTCTTTTAACTGGATCCTGACTCCCTAAGTCCAGCTCTTGCTTCCTGTCTCTTTGTGTGAGCATCTTGTCACGTGTGCCCTGTGACGTCATCCACTGGTGTGATGCAGCCAGGGAGCCCCTCAATTAGGCCAGCATTATGCTATTTGAACTTTTGGATTCCCAAACCATAAGCTAAATCACTTCATTTCTTTACCAGCTCACCAGTCTCTGGTATTTCATTACAGTAGTGTCTTAGTTAGGGTTTTACTGCTGTGAACAGACACCATGACCAATGCAAATTTTATAAAAGACAACATTTAATTGGGGTTGGCTTACAGGCTCAGAGGTTCAGTCCATTGTCATCAAGGCAGAAACATGGCAGCATCCAGGCAGGTATGGTACAGGAGGAGCTGAGAGTTCTATATCTTCATCTGAAGGCTGCTAGTGGAAGACTGACTTCCAGGCAGCCAGGGGGAGGGTCTTAAGCCCACACCCACAGCGACACACCTACTCCAACAAGGCCACACCTCCTAATAGGTTCACTTCCTGGGCCAATCATATACAAACTATCACAAGTAGGGAGATAACAGACTAACTCAACTGGGAAATAGTACTGTGGCAGAACCCAAATAAGCTAGTTAAATCGGTGCATTCCTTGCTATCCTCCCCAACGTTCTGGGTTCTCGAATGAAAGAGAAACACACACACACACACACACACACACACACACACAGCCTTATAATATAATATGCCTTAAACAGATCAATGGCTGGGCCTCTTCCTAACTTCCAAGTGGCTGGTGTACTTTCCGATAATCCCAATTTATCCCTTACTAAAGTCTCTATTCCATCTTGGCTGCCCCGGACCCCAGACCCGCAGCCCTCCTGGGCCGTGATCCCGACTCTTCCCAGACACCATGATGGCTATGCTCTCTCTTCTGAACCTCTCAGGCCTCGTGTCTCCTTCATAGCGGCTATCCTTTCCTCCTCCCTCCTCCCTCGGTCCCTTGTCCAGGAATCCTGAAACGCCCACCTCTGTCTTCCTGCCCAGCTATTGGCTACCGGCTACTTTATTTACCAATCAGAACCAACTGGGGGCGGGGATCCTCAGCATCTTAACTTTGTGTGCACAAGTGGATTCCCCTACAATTCTGGGGACCCAATTAACATAATACTAGCATTAGACCAAACCACATCATATACTTTTAGCTGGGTGGCCATGGGTCGCCTTGCTACCCCCAGGCTTTTTGAGTAAAGGGGACGGGAAGAGTGGAACGCACCGGAGCGGGCAGTCTCTGCCGCACTAGTCAAGAACTCAGGCAAAGCGTGTAGCTCGCTCAAATTGTGCCGATGTCAGCGACAGAGACGAACCCTCTCCTTCCTCCACCGCTCTCCTCAAATATTGATGAAGCCCTCAGCTCTAAGAGGGTCTAGCCAAGTGCCCTTTATAGACGAGAAACCCAGAGACGAGGAGCCAGGTTTTGAGCTGAGAGGAAATCGTTTTTACCACCAACCAGGGGCTCTGACCTTTGCGACAGTTGTTCCCGGACTCTGCAGAGCAGGGGCCCAGTCTCAGAGCCAGTGAGACGCGGTGTCTGGGAGCAGCCATCTTCTGCCCATTGAGGACAACTTGGAGCCAGACCCAAATGGGGTATCCATGGACTCCTGGAAGGTCAGGTCAATGCCAGAAGGTGACAGCATGAAGAGCCAGAGCCTAGCCTAGGTTTTTGTTTTTGTTTTTGTTTTTGTTTTTGTTTTTGTTTTTGTTTTTATTCCTTCTCTTTCCCCAACTCCCTTTGAAAGAACAAGGCTGCCCGCCATGCCCCTGTGCATGGCATTGCACTGGAAATGAGATCAGAGAAACTAGATACTAAACATGAGTTTCCCAGTCTCTCCCTCATGGTGAGAATATGTGTGGCATGCATGGGTACGTCAATAGCTCCAGTGCATGGGTATGCATGGCTGTGTATGGGGGCATGTTTGCATGCATAGATAAGCATATGCGAATGTGTGCATGCGTCTGTCCATGTGTGTTCTACACGGGGCTCCTTAGGGTACCTTAACAGCGTTCTGAGAGGCTTGGCAGCAGTGTACTGGATTTGTCTCTGTCTACTGTTATCTGCTTCAGAGTGGAGAACAGGAGGAATGCTTGTGTAGCGAGTGATTGAATGAATGAATGAATGAATGAATGGCATATGGCACAGTCAACAGCATGAGCTTTGGAGTCAGCCGCAGTGGAGCTCCACACCTCACTCTGCCACTCACTGAGCGCCTCAGTCTCCTCATTTCCAGAACAGGCAAGAGACCAATATCCACCCTATGCACCCCAGTGTGGGGGTGAAGGAAGAATAGTCAAAGCCGCCCCATTCCAAGCTGCGCCACGGCTCTGTCCTAAGGGCTGCCTCACAACTCCTCCGCACAGTTCATGGACTGTGTGGTAGCACGAACTCTTCTCAGTGCACACCCATGCAATTTCATACTTAGGGTCAGTGGATCTCCAAGAAGAGCTCAGACCTTAGCTTACGGTCCAGTGGACTGATGCTGAAGTTGTCCTCTAGGTGGCGCTGCAGAGAGGAAGCCTGACTACTGAGTCATAGCGCCCCCTGGTGTTTATTGACATAAAATGTAATAAATGGGGAGCTGTTCTCCTAGATGACACTAAATATGGTGGTGAGGGGATTTCAACACGATAAATTGTATTATAGACAGGAGCAAGGGAAATGGGAGACAGATACGCTGGGGAGAGAGAGAAGGAGGGGTCAAGTCATAATAAGGAAATTATCATAGATAATGTTAACATCTATAATTCCCTCCCAACCTATTATGCACTTGACGTTGGACTAAGTCAACACAAGTGTCACAGGTGTGTTTGGAGCCATGCGTGCAGAAGGTGCTCATTACCTTGTTGACTCGATGGCCGCTTTCTAAATTTTTTATTGTATTTCTTGTTAAGATCTGCGTGTGCTGACAGAATGCCTGTGGAATCCAGAGGACATTAGCAATCCGTTCTCTCCTTCCATGATGTGGGTCCCAGGGATCAAACCCAAGTGGGCAGTCTCGCCCACAAACACCTTGACCCACCGAGCCGTCTCGAGGGCCCAAGATGGCGAACATACTTCTGTGAGACAAATATTATCTCAACGTAGGAAACTGGAGGCACAAACGCATGGCCAAGAAGGCGGCAGAGCTGGTTCATGTGGCACTTGTGAGCTCACACCGGCTCTGCTTCCAGGAGGGTGGGGCCTTGCCTTCAGGGGATTTACCTTCCCGGCCTCCCCACAGCCTCTGGGAGTTCAGCTCTACCTGGGAGCTGCCAGTGATGGCTATTTATGGCTCGGGGAGGCGTCCAGTGAAACTCCCCTCATAAATTATGAAGGGAGACACATGTGGGTCAGGACACGGGAACTCGGTGCATGAGGGAACCCCAGGACTCTCGCTCTATCTAATCAGGGATTTTCCTTCTGTTCCCAAGAAAGCAGCTGATGCAGATGGCAGAACAGCCAGCCCCACGAGGGGTCCCAGGGTCCCCTCATGTCCTGCCGTTTGGGCTCCTGGCCCCGACTGCTGACAGCTCTGGCTCATCCCTAAATGGTGCTATCTGCACCTTATGTATACGTTCACACGTCCTGTGCCCACACGAGGAGGGCGTGAACGGCGCTGGACATTCTCTCTCTCTCTCTCTCTCCCTCTCTCTCTCTCTCTCTCTCCCACACTCCCACAACCTTAGCTCTTTTCTGAGCATGCTCAGTCTTGCTCTGGGGGCGGGGCATCCGGAAACACCGGATCACGTGGAGATGTTCCTTTCTGAAAGGCCCTTGACACCTGCTTTTGAGTTTATGGTGCTTTGGTTTTATGCTGAAGTTTTTTTAGTTATTGTTATTCTTTCATTTAAATCCTGTCTCCCTTTAACTTCCTCTTGCAATTCATCCCTCCTTCCGACTTGATAATCTCAAGTTTCTCGTCTGGTCACCAAGTTGTTAGTTTCGAGGAGATGTGGAAGAAACCTGACAGACGTAAGGGGTTGAGAACGTTCTTCTGTGAATGAAACATGCCAGTCTCCGTGTGGCCTTTGAGCTTAGATGGATATCTGTTTGTTTGAGACAAGGGCTTGCTGTGTAGCCCAGGCTGGCCCATGGTGAGGGCGGAGGCCATCGGAAGTCAGACTGGAGTCTGGAAGATCGCGCCAGGGGCTTCTCGGTATGCGCATGCAGAGCAATGGAGGCTTTCTTATTTAAGGGACGGAGGAGGAGCCTGGGTGATTCCGCTCTCCCCTGGGACAGGTGTCTGCTTGAAATGAAGAGCCAGGACAGGGAGGCGAGCCGGCGGCCTGCAGCTCAGGCCAGGAGCCCACTGCTGACAGGGTGTCTGGTTTCCAATTACACTGCCTCAGAGCTCCGCACAAAATTAGCAGCAGTGTGCGCTGTAAAAGGAGCCAGGGAAATAGCCACATTCAGCAGAACCCCAAGCAGGGACAGAAGACAGAGAGAAAGGGCAGGGTTGGCCCAGCGTGGACTCCAGGCCCCTCCTAGGACACCCTTGGCCCCTGCTGCCCAGGTGGCTCTCAGGCTGAGTCAGGAACACAGGATAATCCTTTAGGGAAGGAAGGGAGGGAGGGAGGGAGGGAAAGAGGGAGGGAGGGAGGGAGGGAGGGAGGGAGGGAGGGAGGGCTGAGTGTGGAAAGGTGAGAACTGAGGGCACCTGGTCAAGTGGCTTAGAGAGCTCAACGCACGGACACCCACCCACACATGCACATATGCACACCTACATATATGCACACAAATTCACACACTCATACATACATGTAAACATGCACATATACACAAACCCAACATATGCACATGCACTCGCGCACGCACACACACACGCGTGCACACACAAGCGCGTTCGCGAACACACACACACACACACACACACACACACACACACACGGGAGGGGAGGGAGGGAGAGGAAGAGGGAGCCAAAAAAGAAAAAGGAGAAGTGGTTTAGAGTATGTTGGCTTGTGGGAGGACACACTGCCATTGTGTGTGTGTGTGTGTGTGTGTGTGTGTGTATGTGTGTGTGTGTATATGTGTAAGTGTACATATGTGTATGTGTATGTATCTTTGTGTGTCTGTGTGTATATCTTTGTGTGTGTGTATCTGAGTGTGTATGATGTGTGTATGTGTGTATTTGTGTGTGTGTCTATAAGTTTGTCTGTGTCTGTGTGTGTGTCTCTGTGTGTGTATATATATATATATGTGTGTGCACATGCGTATGTATGTATGCTTGTGTGTATCTGTGTGTGTTTACGTATATGTGTCTGTGCCTGTATGTGTGTGTGTCTATGAGTGTTTGTGTGTCTATGTCTGCATGTGCATGTCTGTGTGGGTATGTGTGTCTGTGCCTGTGTGTGTCTCTGTGTATGTGTATGTGTGTGTGTGTGTGTGTGTGTGTGTGCCACCACCGAGACTCCATCAGAGAAGACTGTTCACTCTGCTTGTGATGTCACCACTCTCTGAGTCAAGAGGCCCTTTAGCGACCTCACAGAGACATGCATACCCGCCCAAACACAGTTGTACTCATTCGGCTCTGCACAAACTGCCCTTGAACTTGATAAGTAGCTGAAGAGGCCCTCCTGCCACCACCTTCTGAGTGCTGGGACTACAGGTGTTCTCACGCTTGTTTAATCTGGCCCAGGGTTCACTCACACTGCACAAGGGCTCTGCATCCCAGCCCTAAACAGGCACATTTTAAAGGCAGGACAGGCGTGCTGTGACACAGTCTCTCACTAGCGCTGTGTGACAGTCTCTTGTGGAAGAGATGTCATCATTTCCTGCTTCCTGACCACCTGTTGACCAACGTCCTCCTCTCCCTGGGCCAAGCTTGTACCTCTGTGCTCGCAGACGCCCTCTTCCACTGTACCCCTCCCTGCTCCCTGCTTGGTTGATTCCTCTGAGAGCTGGACCGCCTGAGCCCCGGGGCCCAGCCAGGACCTCTGAATCATGTCTAGCTCCTCAGGTGTGAATTCTTCTGAAGCCCAAGGCGCCTGCTTTGCAGTTTTGCGTAGTGCTGACTCCGAACAAACTGCTTCCTCAGCAGGGTTCAGAGCCAGCTTTTCTCAGGATCTCACACCAGTGGGGGCTTCAGGCTTGAGGCTCTGATTCCTGCACGCTAACTCCCTCTGTCTCCTCGTGGCTGGAGGACTTTCCCCCACTCCCTCAGACACCCAGGCCAATGGCTGAGAAGCCCTCTTCGGCGGCGTTTGCTGTGATATCGAGCTTTACATGAGAGCTCAGGGCGGACTTCCTGCCAGCAGTAGGACATGTGACCTGCATCTGGTCTCCAGCCAGTCACTGGAACCTCATCTTTAATAACACACCTGTTTGCTGTACCCTAGGCCCCGTTATCAGTCTCCAACCTCAGTCATGGGTAGAATTCCTGCCCATCTTAGACCCTGCAGATCACCCTTCCTTGTCTTGAGCAGGGATTCACGTGCTTAAAAGACTCCATGAACTGCGGCACCTTTCCTTGCTTGGAGTAGGAGGGGCGGTCCGGCCTATGTTGCTCTGCCACCCTGATCTATCTCTGCAGCGCAAATGCCTTGATGAGCATACAGTCACTGGTGGAGTGCCCCTCTCCCACAGTCCTGTCCCCTCCTCTGACTTTCTCCAACCCCATTTCCATCTCCCCGGGAGCCTATCCCTGGCCTAGCCACCGGGAGGGCAGTTGTCACTGGGCAGATTCTATCCTGGAACTCTGGATCCTTCCACTCTGGGCTGAGTCAGGGCCAGAAGATTCTTTGGGGTGGCAGGACAGAGAGGGGCATTTTAAAGTAAGGGTCTTAAAACGGTCTATATTCTTGGAGCCAGACCCTGGGGACTCTGAGACTGGTTCCAACTCAGCCCTATTTAAGGTGAGACACATGGGTGGTTCCAGCTTTGTCAGGGAAGGCCCTGTCCCCACAGCCACAGTCCCAAGTTGGGGAGCTAGGATCCCGACGGGATGGGCAGGCTGCCACCTCTCCTTCTCTCTCAGCACACCGGTGGAGTGAAGCTGGGGGTGGGGGCCGGAGGTAAGGAGGGAGGGGGACATCCTCTGGGCTGCTACATTGCGGGCTTTGGAGAACTCCCTGCAGAATCAAGAGTTAGAAGGAGCTGGCGAAGAACTTCCTTCTCCTGCTCACATAATCTGGGTGTCTTCAGGGTGGCGCTGGCCGGGAAGAGGCCTAGTGCACAAACACACATGGGGAACACACAGGGATGGGGATTCCCGGCTGGCTGGCGAGAGCTTGCTGCAGGGAAAGCCAACCGGGAGAGTAGCAGTGAGGTCTGGGGAGGACAGGCCTCTTACTCAGAGGGCAGCTTCTGAGCTGAGACCCACAGGCCTTGGGGCTTCTGAAGTCAGCAGCGGGGGCTTGGGGCTCTTCTGAGAGCCGGGCAGGAACGGGGAGGCAGATAGTAAGGAGGGCCTCTGTGTGTTTGGAAGCTCTGGGAGAGTTGAACATGGACTCTCAGAGCCCAGAGCACCAGGGTGAGGACAAGATGGTGCAGAAGCCAATGGCATCCCAGAATAAGAGGGAGGGGAACCAGGAGGGCTCCCTGGAAGAAGCAATATCTCCACCAGACCTTAGGGATGTCAGGTCTTGGAAGCTTGGGAAAGGGACCCTGGAGGAAGCGTGAGCAGTAAGTCCCCAGGGCCACATGTCTCCTTGATGGACAACCCAGAGCTACAACTGCTCTACGGTGGGTGGAGCTTAGCCCCAGAGACAGGCACTGAGGAAGTCCCCAAAGCCAATGGCCTCACGCAAGCCCAGCACCCAAGGGTGGCACTTCCCCCAACAGCTGTGTAGCTGGGAAGTGGGTGAGAAGAAGTGTGGGGGCCAGGCAGCTCAGAGCCTGAGGGAGGGGCTTCAGGGAGGGTCCGGAGAAGCTAGGCAGGGAGGGGCCTCCTCACAGGCTGCTCCCGGGGACGCCCCCGAGCTTCAGGAAGCTCCCAGATGCACACAGGAGGAAGTGAGAGGTGACCTCAGCCTAGGCCTGGCTGGGCAAGGCCCCCCATCCAGCCGCTTCCCTGACTACCCACAGCCATGGCCCTGGCCCAGCAGCTGCGATCCGAGAGGTGAGAGCGCGCCCTCGTTTCTTGCCAGGCTTTCTGGCTGATCCCAACAGGCCTGGGTGGGGGTTGGGGGTGAGGTGGGCATGGGGTGGTAAGAGACTGTCCCCTCCTGCCACCTGTGTATCAGTGGATCGACACAGAGTCAAATTCGGAGGGCTTGCTGAATGATACTGCAGGACCTGCAGGCTCCGGCAGCTGTTTCTAGAACCTTTGTAGGTCAGCAGCCTCATGCACCTGTGGGAAGCGTAAGGCGCAGAATGGGGAGTGGCTTGGGTGTGGCCAAGGGCCACAGGGTGAGTGGGCAGCAGAGCCGGGCAGCACAGCTGTCCTGGGCGCTAGGCTTGGGTTCTGGGTTCCTGGTCCCACCTTGCAATCCATCTGCCGTTCAGACTGAAACGGGCCTCTGCGTTTCCTGTCAATACGTTCAGATAGCCCCAGGCTCTGTCTCTCTGACCCCCCTCTACTTCCTCGTCTTATACAGGCCTTAGATGATTGTCACAATTTGGGGGCGGGGCCTTTGCCTACTCTGAGGGTGTTTTAGTCTTTTGGATCACAGTTGTGTGTCTCTGGGAGTCAGAACAGCGCTGGTACACACTAAGGGCATGCCCGGCCACCTCATTCGGTCAGCCCTTGCACAGTCTCTTAGGGAGCCAGCCCTGTGCTCCCATCTGCGTGCGGACACCCAAATGACAGAGCCGTCCCCTGGATCAAGAAGAGAGCATTGTTAGGAGGCAAGTGTCCCTGGGAACCGCTCGAGAGACACCAGATCCGGTCTGGCTGACTAGGCCCAGGTGCGAGCAAAGGACACGACATGGCCTCTGGAAAAGGGGACGGGGCTCCTGTAGGTCAAAGGTCAGAGGAGGTTTGTCTGCATGGTAAGAAGAGTTAGTGCTGGGGGGCGGGGCAGACAGCCTTCCTTCCACAGCTACAGAGAGTGATACTGGGGTGCTAAGTAAGGTTACATGACGTGACTCCAGCCTTTCTGACCCCCAAGTTCTCCTAGGAGACTTGGGGTGCCGGGTTCAGATGATGCCAGTGATGGCCATCAGGGCTGAGTGTTTCCTCCACCCACTCTGCCCTTTCCCCAATTGCCCCCCATCCTCTGAGGGCGGCTCCCCTCCTCTGCCCCCGATGGGACCATGGGCCCAGGTCTTAGGGTCATCAGATCCAGCATCTCCAGAGTCCTCTGTGAGAACCAGCCCAGCAGAGATATAGACGAGGAGACCGAGCACACAGCAACAGCACTTTCTAGAACCTTGTGGGCAGATATCCAAGGCTAAACAGGGTCTCTTGGAGGGCAGCTGCGGAGTTTGGTTCCTACGGCCACGTGTCCAGCTCCGACTGCGATTGAGGCACCACGAACCTGCAGATTTCAGGACTCTTCTAGATCAGGTCCCCAGATGGACCCCCATGAGTAGCTCCTGTGTGCACGGAGCCTGGAATCCACCCAGTAAAACCTGTGTGGGGCCTGAGGGGGGCAGCTATCTTCTCAGGCCCCTCCTCTGTCCCCACACCACAGCCTCCCTACCAGCTCAGTAAGCCGCCAGATGTCACACTGCCCCTGCCAGCTCGCTCGCTGGCTAGGGACAAGCGGAAGTAGCTGCTGAGGTCCTACTAAGTGCCTGGCACCACACTGGGTGCTTGGGGATGCAGTGTGGGAACAACTCTGCTCTTAGGGGACTGCGGGGACCCTGCCTGTCACAGAGGGGATCTCCTGACCATAGGACATAGGACTTGATGATTGTCTCCATTTTCAGAGAGGGGTGGGAGAAGCCACAGGATGGGGGGAGGCCCCACAAGGTCTCTTCTGACAGGGAGCTGAGTAAAATTCTGGTCCTAGGCCAGGCTAGTCTCTGGCCCTGTCTGGCCCAGTGTGTCTTCTGACACCAGCGCTGCCCAAAACACTTCTAGGTTCTTCTACCCAGGGAAAAAAGTTGAATTTCTTCCATGAGGCAGGAAGACCCCTTGTGTGAGATCGATCTGCTTTTGTCCTGTTTTCCCTTGCTCTGTCTCCCGTCCTGTGCTCTGGCCATGCCTGCCTCCCTGAGGTTCCTTGAAATTGCCCCTCTTACATGCCTCCCAGGGGGCCTTTGTGCTGTCCTCTCCCTCTCCGGCCTGAAAGGTCCTCCCTCTCTGGCCTGAAAGGTCCTCCCTTCCCAGTTCCCTCCTGCCTCACCACAGCCTCTGGGGGGAAGTGTGTGAGGCCACTCTCCCAAAGGGTGTCCTCATGGGACATGTTGAAAAGTGTGTGGGACGGTCCCAGTGGCCCCAGAGGTGCCCCAGCCTGGGGGACACTCCCTGCTGGTCTGCTGACTTCCCCAGTCACTGCCTGGTGACTTGTGAACCCAGATACACCGGCCTGGCACAGATGAGGTCCCAGGGGACTAACATGGACTCCGTGCAGGGTGTGTGGGCTCCTGGGGACCCCACACTTTGTGAGATATTGACATGTCCTGTCTGTCTCTCAGGCACTGCCAGGAGAAGCCAATTGACTCTTCAGCTCCTCCTCCATTTCCACACTCCCTTCTCCCTCTTTTATCATGTCCCCCTTCCCCTTCTCCTCTCCTCTCCTCTCCCTCCTCCTCCTCCTCCTCACTCTCCTCCTCTGCATCTTTCTCCTCTTCCTCCCATCCTCCTCTTCCTCCTCCATCTCTGCCCCCTCTTTTGAAACAGGTTCTCCCTCTGCAGCCTGGGCTGATCTAGAACCCCTCATTCCATCCTGACTGACCCCCTTTCCTCAGCCCCCCCCCCCCCTTTCTGAGATTACAGATATGTGCCACCTATGCCTGGCTGCACCCACTTCCTGCTTCCTGGTCTGCATTATACAAATGAGGGATGGTTGACCCTGGCCGTGCCTGGCGGCCGGCTTCCTCTTTGCCTGCTTACCCTTCTCAGCCCTCAGACTTAAGTCTGAGCCACAACCATAAGCCACAGGCAGGCGGCTTTCACCATAACCACACCCCAGCCCCACCATGCCATCCCCACACCTGCACACCAGCCTCCTGCCGGATGCCCGCCCAGAGGCGTCGAGCAGAGTCTGACAGCCCTGTCCCTCCCTGTGCTGGTCAGAAATGGGCGTCACGCTTGTCGTAGCTCTTTCTTTCAGTCCAGCTCAGCCGCCATACCTTGGTCACGTATCCCTTGGAAACGCGTCAGGCTGCCGGGAAAAGCGGGCCTGGTCTTGGCTTGCATGGTGACCAGTTGTTCCTTTTCAGAGTAAAAGTCCAGAGGAAGGCTGCTACTCGCTCCATAGCTCATGGGGATCGATGCCAGCCCTACGGATTCTTTCATTTTGCATTGTGGTTTTTGCCTCGTGGATGTACTGTAGTTGCTGCAGATCTGGATGCCACCCCGACTCCATCTCGTTGACCAGAGCTAGTCACATGGTTGTGTTGAGCCTCAAGGGAGGATGGGAACAGGAATAGGAGCGAGTGCTGTTTGGTTCAGGCCATCATGGCGGACTGCCTCTCCAAGCTGGGCGCAGCTGGTGCTTGATTGGCCAGGAAAAACAACAACAACAACAACAACAACAACAACAACAACAACAGGAACATATGGAATGCTAGTCTAGCATTTTGTTGGGGTCCTCCATCATTTGCGTGCCCTGGCCCACATCACCCCTCGCTCTTGGGGCTTCTCACGGAGCTGTCTCGTTAAGTCTCTGCCCCTCCTTCTCTGTCCACATGGCTGGCCACCTGTGGTGACCTCCTCGAACCAGGATTTTCCAAAGCCCACCTTGTTCCTTGATCTCAAGGCCCTCAGACGAACGTATCCACCTTTGGATCTACCAGGCTCTGCCCTCAGCCCTCTAAGCTCCCCCTCATGGCTCGGAACCCTAGCATAAGCTGTCCCACTGCCTGGAAGAACCTCCCTAATTTCCAGTGACATCCAGCTGACCCACCTAGAGCTGGCTCAAACGCCACCTTTCTGAGACTTTTTCTTATTTGGGCACAGTCAACCCATCTCTTGACTCGGGGATGAGTGCTTCTCTCTGTCAGTCAGCCTCACGGTACTATAACAAAATACGGGAGTCAATTAATGTATGAAGTAAAAAGGCTTATTGAGGCCCATGGCTCTGTAGGTTCCACTCAAAAGTGGGGCAACCCCTTTGCCTTGAGCCTCCAGAGATGGCAGCAAATTGAACCAGATGCAAGCAGAGGAGCTGGAGAAGGAACATGGTCCCTTAGTCCCCTTCAAGGCAATCCCTGGGGACCCAAGGACCTCCCATGAGGCTCCCTTCCTAGAGGTCCACACACTCCCCAGTGGGGATACCCTGGGGACCTATCCTTTAACTGTGGACGGTAGGGGACATCCATACAAACCACCGCAGGCTTCCAGCACATTCTTCATCCTGTGACACAGAGCCTGGCACGAGGCGGGCACAAAATGGGCACGGGGACCTGGCAGGCTAATGGGTGGACAATGAGGTGGCCAAGGGGTGGCTTGGACTAGAAGCCGGCTGGTGACACCAACTCCGACTCTGCCTCCCTTGTTTCCAGGGCTTGGCCTCTGCCCTGACATCCTGGGGTTCCCCGCATCAGTGAGGTGACAGGCATGGACAGTGTCCAGAATAAGGCGTGTCGGCTTCCATCAGCCGGCTGTGTCCAGAACAGGCAAGGCGGTAACTGATCCCCTCCCTCTGGCCTCCTACAGCGACTTTGAGCAGCTTCCAGATGACGTGGCCATCTCAGCTAACATCGCTGACATTGAGGAGAAGAGGGGCTTCACCAGCCACTTTGTAAGTCGGCAGTCCCCGTTCCTTTGACCTCTAACCTCCGACCTTTCATCTTCTGTCTCAGTGGGTCTCGGTAGGGACATTTGTCTGTTTGGAACACCTGGAGATTCTCTAAGACACTGTGACGGTGGTTTCTCTGGACAGAGTGGTTGCTGGGTAGAATGTAGGGGTGCTTCTGAACACATCCAAAAGCATGGGACACCCCAGTGAAGGCTTACCCCACTCAGTACCCCGCAAGTTTTGAGAAAGCCTGTTCCTTCTCTGTGACCTCTGACCTCATGCTGTGCTCATCCCTGGGCTCCCTTATCCCCCCCCACACCTCCCAGTGCCCCTATCCTCCAGGCCCCCAACCCTTTCCACTTTCCAGACCCTTCTATCTCCCAGCTCTCCTACCTTATAAAGACACCCACCCTCCCAGCCTCTGCCCTACCCCGTTCTAGCTCCCCTCCCCCCAGCCTCTCTCCTCCTCAGGTTTTTGTCATCGAGGTAAAGACAAAAGGAGGGTCCAAGTATCTCATCTACCGCCGCTATCGCCAGTTCTACGCCCTGCAGAGCAAGCTGGAGGAGCGGTTTGGGCCCGAGAGCAGGAACAGCCCGTTCACCTGCAGCCTGCCCACACTGCCAGGTGAGCTGCACTCTGTGCCACGCCCGGAGCTGGCCCCGGCCCTCGCCTCACCTCCCAGCTCTGCAGGATGATATTTCAACCCCTTTTGCAAACTATTCATTTGGCTGGTGCCGCTCTGGTAGCCCTAGGCTGGCAGTGCCTTCAGCAGCCCCCTGCCTGCCACCCCTCTGTCTTCAGGGCACCTTCACTGCTACAGTTTGTGTGTCATAACCCTTGACGTCTGGGAACCCAGCACAGCTAACCTGGCCAAGGGATGGGAGCACTCAGCACCTGGGTTCTGGTCTTTCCATGAGGCCAGCTCTCCAACTACACAGTCTCAGCCTCAACAGATCCCCAAGGCTCTCCTTCTCTGTCCCTTGGGGAAGCAGGGGACTACATGATTCTGAGTACAAACAGCCTCCAACCCCACCCCCTGCTCTCCCTCCTTCCCACATGCCCCTCCTTCCAAATCTCCTGTGCCATCCACTCCTGAGCGTGCCTAAGGAAGTCCCCGGAGATGCCCCTGGCTCTATCATGTCACACTTCCCTAAGCCTCGGAGGCCTGCCCATCTTCCCTTCTTCCAGCCCACCTCCAGTGGGTGCACTGCCCCCCCAAACATATCCAAACTGAGAGGCAAGGGTCTTCCTACTCCCCCCCCCCACATTTCTGAGTAGTGAGGAGCTGCCTCTCTCCATCCTCCCCTTCCCCACCTCCACGCCCTTCCCCTGAGCTCTGGTCAGTTGCCTTGACACACTGCCCCCCTCTGGAGCATCTGCCTAGGCCTCTCACCACACCCCAACTGATGAGCCATGGTCAGTCGTCCCTGCGGGGGAGCCTCTCTTCTAAGCCTCCTGCCCCAGAGTCCCCAGAGATCCTGCTCTCATTCCTCTGTGGCGACTCTTCTGCAGGCTCGGAGTCTCACCTTCCATCCCAGCCCTTCCCCCAGGACAGAGACCTGATCAGATCAGACGTGTGTGGTTCTGATCTGGGGTCTGGAAGCTGAGGGCTCCCCCGTTGTGCCCAGCCTCTTCCTCCATTAGGTCCCCTCCACCTCTGGTCCCCCTCCAGCCTTCCTGAGTCCCGCTCACCTTTCTTGCTGCAGACTCTGCTCTCTTACCTCGGAATGGGGCGCTCTCCCCAGTGCTGCCCTTGCCTGTCTCATCTTCTCGTTATGAACAACTGGTGCCTGTGACTTTGTCCCTTTTGGTTTGTGGCTCCTGGGTAGCCCCAGCCTTTATATACCACCTTCCTGGCATCACAGGTGCCCACCCTGCCTGCCCTGTAGCACAGGGACCTCTAGGTGGCAGCTCCCCCAAGTGTCTGCTTAAAGGCTCCTGGCAGACCTTCGTGATTTGGCTGGGCATTACCTGTTTCCTCTTTCCCAGAACACTCCTTGGTTAGAGGCCTGGCTCATTCATCCCCACAGCAGATTCTCAGCTCTCTCCATGTCAGTCTGTGTGAATGGGACTTGGGGTTCATGGTTTCTAATGATGGTGGCCTGCTGAAAGGGACCTTGGGGAACCCCCTTACCTCCAGGATGCTAATGTAGTTTTCTGGGGAGCCCTACCTAGTGGATGCTCGAAAGCTCCCATGGTGACCTGAGTGTTATCCAAGCCTGAAGATGGGGAGATCGCTGCGATCCAGGCAGGCCAGAGGTCCCGTGTTCAGAGCTAAGGCTTGTGAATGTGCGTGCATGCATACATGAGCATCTGTTTTATGCATGTGTATGTATGTTGCGTGTAAAAGCATGTCGCATTTGTGTGCATTTGTGTATATATGCATGAGTGTGTAGACATGTACACATAGGCCTTACATGTGTATTTGCATATATGTGTGTGCGTGTATGTATATACATGTTCCAGACTGCAGGTGTATCTGTGCACATGTGTGTGCACATATGCCAGCATGTGTATATAAGTTCATGTGGGTGCATTTGTGTGCATGTGTGTGCATGCATGTGAGTGTGTATTCGCGTGTCTCTGTGAATGAGGATGTATGTGCATGGGTTTATGCATGTATGAGCTTTGTATGAGTAGATAGTGTATGTGTGTGTGTTGTGCTGAGTGTGCATGTGTGTACATGCATACATGTGAGTGTGTGTACCTGTACACACCTTTGTGTGTAGGAGCAGGCATGACACAGGGAACTCCTTCTGCCTTCTGGTGATAGTATGAGGGGAAGGTGCCGTTGGGAAGCATCTCGTGACACTTGGTGCTGTGACAGAAGACAGGAGGAGCTTGAGCTGGGGAGGAGCACTGGGCAGTCCCCTGGCTGACGGGGCAGCTGGAGGGCAGGCGCCGTGTGGTCCAGGCTCTGGGCAGCTTTTCTTTTTTCAGCCAAAGTCTACATGGGTGCAAAACAAGAGATCGCTGAGACTCGGATCCCGGCCCTCAACGCCTACATGAAGGTACCTGCCGCCTTGTCTCCTTGGTGTTTGAGTGGGCAGGGCATTACTGTGGGGCGTGAATTTGAGAACTGACATTTCCCCCATGGTCCCATCTTCCACCCTGAAAGGCCTGGCTGGACAGAGAAGCAGGGTATGTACTCAGGATCAAGGAGCCGGGTCGCAAAGGTCGCGCTTGACGAATCCTTGGGTGCGCCAAGCTCAAGGGTATCGTGCCGGGCTCTAGGACACAGCGCCTGCCCCAGAGCACCTGCGGCCCAGGGGAGACCCTTACAAGGTGGTGAGCACCCTGTCAACAGGAGCATTCAAGCCCTGTGTGATGGAAAGCCTTCCTGGCTGTCCAGAGAACCTTCCTGGCTTTACAGCTCGAGGGCTCTGGCTTTGGAGGCTTTAGTTTGGATGGGTGCTTTGGAGTGAGCAAGCAGTCCTCCCTCAGGAAGCCTCAGCTTCCTTGTTATGAGACGAACAGTCCCTCTGCCTCGCAGCTCTCGACGGATGAAGCTAGGGTCTACTGAGAAACTCAGGGGAAGCTGTGTTTAGAACTGGGAAGCTGCTTCTAGATTGTGATCCTGAAAGATTTTCCACAGAACTCTGGAACTGAGCTCCCGGGCAGTGGCCTCAGCTCTGCAGGGTTCCCGAGCCCTGTGGGGCCGAATAGGGTGCCATGCCAGTCTCTGCTGCTCCACGCCCTCATACCTTAGCCACACTGTGTGCACGTGGTAGACAACATTGGCCTGCAAGGCCCCCATGCTCCCCCTCCCAATCACTTCCCGGATCTGCCCCCGTCCCCACCCCATCCAAGTCTCTCCTTATGATTCATTTGATAGAGTACTTGCCTAGCATTTGAGAAGTTCTGGGTTTGTTCCCTTGTATTAAATAAAATAGACATGGTGGCCCGTGCCTATAATCCCAACACTTAGGAGGCAGAGGTAAGTTGATCAGAAGTTCCAGGTTATTCTTGCTTACATAGCAAGTTTGAGGCCAGCCTGGGCTACATGAGCCCTGCTGTGAGCGCCTCCAGTGCCTCTGGATGCCCCAGCTGTGTCACGAAGCTGTGTGACTTTGGGCAGATCCTTTCCCTCTCTGATCCTAGCTTACAGGTTTCTGGTGTAATAAGTCCCCTTAATCAATCTCTGGAGACCTTTTGGTGATTTCAAATGACCTCTCAAGCCAGCATCCCTCCCCTCCCCACATCCCGTTCACCCTGGGCCAGGAGCAAAGCTTGGGAATTGTCTCCTTCAACCTCTGAGGGCTAGTAATGTTTTTTAATGTGTTAGCAGAGATGGTAACCGGGCTGGTGTGCTGACAGGACTGTCTAGATCTTTACGCCGACTGCCCACCTGTCCTTCTTCACACAGAGCCTCCTGAGCCTGCCGGTCTGTGTGCTGATGGACCCCGACGTCAGGATCTTCTTCTATCAGTCTGCATACGACTCAGAGCAGGTGCCCCAGGCACTCCGCAGGCTTCGACCGCGCACGCGCAAAATGTAAGTGGCAATCACTGCACCTCTGAGCTCGCGACTGAGTCCAATCTCCGGCCTCCAGGGGTCGCTGCTGCTGCTTGTTCCAAAGAACCCAGTGCTCCCTTCTCATCCTGTCCCTCGCAGAAAAATGAACCAGGCAGGCCTTGAGACGCCACCATAGTGAAATGTCGCTAGTTTCTGTGCGAGACACTTCTTTAAGAAGCCGAGGAAAAGTAGGCAGGGATCCTGAGCCCTGACCTCCCCCAAAGCACCTAAGAGGGGGGTCTAAATTCCAGCTTCGTAGGAGTTTGGCTCTGAGAGTCAAGTTGAGGACTGGTGGCGAGTTAGAGGCGCTGAGCCATGATCTCCTCTCCATCCCTTCTCCAAGCTCTCCCTTTGGGTCCTCTGTGGGAGAGCAGCCTCACCTGGGGGCAGTGGTGACAATACAAGACCAAGGGCTGACTGCAGGAGCAGTTAACCACGACTGGTGGCTGAGCATAATCTTTGCTGAGCATAATCTTTCTCTCCCTGCCTCTCCGGGGATCCACAAGGCTGACACACCCACTTTTCTTTCCATAGCAAGGGTGTGTCTCCACAAGGGGCCATCACGGACCGCATGGAAGCTCCGAGAGCAGAGGTACCCACACACAGGCTAGACCTCACCCACTGCAACTGTGGGGTCCGCCTGCTGTGCGCCACTGTGCCCTGCGGGCGGTGCTGGGTGCACAGCAGGAAGTGCTCTGGTGGACAGCAGCGGGACACAGGAGGGCTGTGGCCCCCAGGGAGGCCAGCGAGGCGGGGCGGCGGGGGGGGGGGGACCAGGACAAGCCAGGCCCAGAGTTTGAATCCCCCTCCCAAATGTGAACCCCATCAGCTCTGAAAGGGCCACCCACTCTGCAGTTGGGGAAGGAAGGGCTCTAATCGAAGTCCTCCGCAAACAGAAGGGCTGTATCAGCACCAGTCGAAACCCTCAGTGTTCTTGCCTGCACAGGGACCCCAAAGCAGTCAAGCCCCTCAAAGACTCCACATTTTCTCCGTCTCAGCAATGCTGTGCTTCTCCTCAGGCCTTGTTTGACTTCACTGGGAACAGCAAGCTGGAGCTAAGTTTCAAAGCTGGAGATGTGATCTTCCTTCTCAGTAAGATCAACAAAGACTGGCTGGAGGTGAGATGGAGGGAGGGGCTCAGAGTCAGGAAGACCAACTCCAGGCAAGATGGAGGGGGATGTCAGAGCACGTGGATGACGGACAGGGTGGAAATGGAATTGGAGGTGAGGGTGGAGAGCAGATGGAGATGAGAATGGAGGAAGGGCTGAGGTAGAGGTGGAAGTGGAGATGAAAGTGGAGAGAGGATGGATGTAAAGTTAGTGGTGAGGATGGAGGTGAAGGCGGAAAGGAAAATGGGGATGAAGCTGGGGTAAGGCTGGAGGTGAGGAGAGAAGTCAGGCTGGAGTTAAGGATGGGAGAAAGACTGGGGTTGAGGATAAGGTAAGGGTGGAGGTGAGGGTGGAGGTGAGGATGGGGGTGAGAATGTAGTGAAGATGGGAGTGAGGATGGGGGTGAGGATGGAGGTAAGGATGAGGTGAGTTTGGAGGTGAGGATGGGGGTGAGGATGGTGTTGAGATTGGAGGTGAGAATGGGGTTGAGAATGGAAGTGAGGATGGGGTTGAGGATGGGGTTGAGGATGGAGGTGAGGATGGGGTGAGGGTGGGGGTGGAGATGAAGGTGAGGATAGAGGTGAGGATGAGGGTGAGGGTGAAGATGTAGATGAAGATATAGGTGAGGATAGGGGTAGGATGGGGTGAGGGTAGAGGTGAGGATGGAGGTGAGAATGGGGTGAGGATGGAGATGAGGATGGGGTTGAGGATGGAGTGAGAATGGGAGGGAAGATGAAGGTGAGGATGGAGGTGAGGGTGGAGGTGAGGATGGGGTGAGGATGCAGGTGAGGGTGGAGGTGAGGATGGAGATGAGGATGGAGATGAGGATGGGGGCAAGGATGGAGGTGAGGGTGGAGGTGAGGATGGAGATGAGGATGGAGTGAGAATGGGAGTGAAGATGGAGGTGAGGATGGAGGTGAGGATGGAGTGAGGATGGAGGTGAGAATGGGGTGAGGGTGGAGGTGAGGATGGGGGCGAGGATGGAGGTGAGAATGGGGTGAGAGTGGAGGTGAGGATGGGGCGAGGATGGGGTGAGGGTGGGGTGAGGATGGGGTTGAAGTTGGGTTTAGGATGGAGGTGAAGGTGAGGTGAGGGACGAGGCAAAGGTAGAGGCAGGGGTAGAAGACAGTTTGAGTTTTTCACAGGCAGACACCATGAAAGGTCCGAGGAAGCCGCAGGATAGACGTCTTCTGTTACAGTCCTGGAGGTCCCAGCAGGTTGGGGTGAGCTGTGAGGTGACATGTTTGTGAGCCAGCTGTGTTGGCGAGGCAGGACACTCATGCCACAGCACATGTGACAGTGAGGGAACTACTTGCCCTCTCCTTCTGCCAGGCTGGTTCGGAAGTGGAACTAGGGATGTGAGGCTCGGCTGCAAGCCTCTCTGTGCCCTGAGCCATGTCACAGCCCCCTCCCCAGTCTTGACCACCAAGGCTTCTAGGAACTGTCACTCTTGGCTTTGGGGGACTGATAATTCCTGGGGAAGGGCAGGCTATTTAGGGAAGGAAAGGCAGTCAGGGTGGTTAGCAGCACCCTGGTCTCCCCACTAGATGGCAGCAGCGCACCCGGCCACAGCAATCACATAGGTTTCCCCAGGTTTGCTTTGGGGGGTCAGACTTTCCTCACTGAGAGTCGTAATAATGTAACTTCCCTGGCCAGCAGCAAGGATGACTAAGAGTGCGTGTCCTGCCTGAGGCAGCACAGGGGAGGAGCGCTTGCCCAGTGTGCGAGGCCCTGGGTCCCACCCACCACACTGGCTAACAAGAGACGAGCACTTGCTAGAGTGTCACCTCACGGTTTTCAGCTGACCTTGGGCACTTCAGGAGATTGCACAACCCCAAGGTTTCCTTTCCTGTAAATGATGAAAACAGTTTCTTCATTGCTTCCTGACAGGGACAAGGGAGAGGCGTTCGTCCTCCAGGCCTTGTCCTCAGAGAGTCTAGGTGCCTCGTTCCCGCTGCGTGTGAGAGGACTGGAAAGTCTTGAATGGGACCCTGAAGCTGGGCCCCCTGGGTGTCACTTGGCTCCACACAGACAGGGAGTGACTGTCAGGTCCCTGACCTGGACCTGGTTCTCTCTATCATAATATTGTCACTGTTGGACATTCTCCGGCCCTCTGGTGTCTGACAGAGGCAGGGTTCCTGATATCCTGAGGCTGGACAGGAGTGGGCGTGGCGGGGGTTTGAGCTTCTGCCTCCTTGTGCGCTGTGTCTCAGAAGCCACGTCCACCCGGGGAGCTGTTGTGACCACCACTGCCATAAGGGGAACTGTTGACAGCTGTCCTGTCTTCTGGAAAGTCTTACTGTCTAGCATATCGTCACTGTCAGACCTCAGGCTGCAGGAGGGGCCTCGGTGGCGTAGGAGGAGGAAGGAGCCTCAGTCTGTGAGACAGCGTGAAGAGGATGTGATTCCTGGGGCTGCAGAGAACTCAGGCAGCAAACGGGACCTGAGCCTAATCCCAGGACCCACACTAACAGGCAGCCCTGAGGGCTTCTGCTCATCATCCAGGTGCCCGGGGGCAAACCAGCCTCACGTCGGCCAGGCTCTCCTTTGCTTTCGATGGTGTGGGAGGAGGGTTCACTGGGTCATCACAGTCCACCCCTGAGGGAAGTCAGGACAGGAGGCAACCTGGAGAGCAGAAACTGCAGCAGAGGCCATGGAGGGGTGCTGCTTACTGGCTTGCTCTCCATGGCTTGCTCAGCCTGCTCTCTTATAGAACCCAGGGCCACCTACCCGGAGGGTTCCCCCCCTTCAGTGGGCTGGGCGCTCCCACATAAATCAATTAATCGATCAATCAATACTCCTCCTCCTCCTCCTACTACTACTACTACTACTACTACTAATAATAATAATAATAATAATAATAATATTCCAAGGACTTGCCCACGGGCTGATCTGATGAAGACATTTTCTCAGCTGAGGTTCCCTCTTCTGAGGTGACTCTATCTCTGTCAGCTTGACAGGAACCAGCCAGTACAGATGAGTCCCAGGTCAGTGAAAGACCCTGTTTCAAAGAGGAAAAAAAATGTAGGTAAAGACTGAAGAGTGACTTCTGAAGTAATCCTCTAGACTATGTATGTACACATACACACGCACATGTATGTACACAATGACATAAATACACACACATGCTCATACGCACACCTGCATATGCATACACACACCTAAGTGCACATACCTGTATACAGAACGCATATACATAAACATACACATGTCTGCACACATATAAATAGGCATGCACACGCGTGGATACAGAAAAGAATGGATCTTCTGCCTCGTGGTCATGGAGGTTGTAAGGGACCACATGAGCAACACAGAGACAGGATTAGGGTCCAGGTCCTGTACTTAGGTGAGAAGCACAAGCCTCCAGGTGACACCCAAAACCTGGGGAGGAGCATGAAGCACTTTCAGGTCTCTCTACAGCCCCAACACCCAGCCCCCTGCCCTGGTTTCCCCTTTACACAAGTAGCTATCAGCCACAGAGGGCCTGTGTGTTCATGTGTCCTCTATTATTCTGTGCCGTCAGGAATGCCACATGAGGGAACAGTGCTTGTGTAACTCCCAGGCCTAGACATTGTGCATAATGTGCTTTGCTGAATGAATGAATGAATGAATGAATGAAGAACAGAAGAAAGGAAGAAGGGAGACGGGAGAGAAGGGAGAGGAGAGAGGCGGGCAGCTTCCCGCATAGACTCAGGGCTCTTGTTAAACCGGAGTGCAGGACTCCGGGTTAGGCAGCTTGGTGAATCTCCTCACTTGTCTCCCCGTGTTGGTTGGCTTTGGTCACTATAATGAAATGCCCAAGGCATCTAGCTTATGAAGAGGAAAGGTTCACTATGGCTTACCGTGTAGGATGCCCCATTTCCTGTGCTGAAGTCACTCGCCCTGCCAAGAGCATGTGAGAGTAAAATCCCTGCATTATGCTCAGAAAGAAAAATAAATCAGTAAAATACACAAATTAATTAATTAACTAATTAATTAATTAAAAAGAGGAAAGGAGCAGATCCTCACTACCTGATTAAGGGAGCCCTCTCCCCATCGAGAGAAGGCATTTCTATTAGCACCTGCTTCTCCAAGCTCCCACAACTACCCTGGGGACCCAAGCCTTTGATGCATGTGTTGCAGACCACACTCTCTCGAAGTCGGGGCTAGGATTCTTTTTCTAAGCAGGAAAGTACGGGTTCCAGGCGCGTGACAAACAGAACACCAAACACAGGGACAGGCTTGGATCTGAATGTATTGTGCAGCAGTCAGCCAGAGCATTATAAACATAAGATCTTTACATATCAAAGAATGTATTCAGTACAGCAGGCACAAAAGACAATTAGCAATAACCATTTACCAAGAGGAAATGTAAAATCAGCCAGGTAGGAAACTTTTCTGTGTGACATCTGTAAACAGGGACTGCAAACTATCTTTAGGTCTTAATGAGATTCAGTGAGTAACCTAATTATCACCTGGCTCTCTCTGAGGGAACCTGAGATCTTTGTGTTAAATCAGAGTCTCCCAATGTCAGTGCCACTCTCATTAGCATAGCCACAAAAGATCAATGAAGTATGTATACTACTAAGCAAAGCGATGGCGCCTAGAACCGAGGTGTTTTGGCCAGTACTGTAGTTTAAGGAATGAATCTTTAATAAACATTCTTGCCTGGTTGCAAATAGCTCCGGATCTCAGAAATACCTGAGAAATAGATCAAAAGAAGAAGCAAAGATAGAGCTGCCCTGAGATTAGCATCCTTTCCAGCCAGGGAAATTCACAACTTTGTTCCCTCAGGGACTGCGATTACTCATAAGGTACATTGAAACTTGCACTTTAGACAGTGCTTATTCAAAGTGTCCACTTTGAGACTCTCGCTTTACCTGTGGAATTCACAGTGTCCGTGAGGGTCCGTGATATTTCCCTCTTTTTTATTTAATAATTTGAGCTCGTAAATATCTCTTAAGACAATAATCTAATGTATCTAACTTATAGGGTTCAGAGACCACAGACTAGAACTAAAAGACTGAGCCAAAATCCTCTAAATTAAATGATGCATCATGTGCTTTGCTCATAGTCGAAATTTGAGCTCTTAATTGAACCATATCAAGAGCAATATCATTATTATTTTTAAATTTAACAAATGATTTTTGGTAAGAGTCCAATAGTGTTTATCATAGATTAATGGCGTTACGTATAAGTATCGAAAGCTGGCATGACATCTGGTAGAAAGCTGAATCTATCTCTTGTCTTAATTTTAAGACTATAACATTTAAAGCATTAATCTTTGTAATTTTTATCTATTTATCTTGTTGCTTTATTAGCAACAAGGAAACATAACAGTATATAATAATATATAAAACATTTTATCAGAAACATTTTATACAATTAGTAAGTCTATATAGCAATTAATTATACAATGTAAGAAAAACACATTTAAGAGTCTGTAGTTGTTATAAGCTGCCATCAACTTCATAGCCTCTTCTAACAATTTTAACAATTCTAACAATTCTAACAATTTTAACAATTCTAACAATTTTAACAATTCTAACAATTCGTGGTCCCCTTGAGCTTCTTGCAGTTCTGTCTTCATCTTCTGTCTCTGTTGTTCTCTTGACAACACTGGCCGCAGAAGTCAGTCTGGGACCTGGACTGTGAAGTCAGCCTTCTGTGGGAAAAGCAGAACATACACCCTCCCTTTGGAGGAATTAGCGCCTGTCTCTTTAAGAAAACTGTTTTGTTTAGCCAAGCCGGCAGCCGCTTGGCTCTTGGCTTTATTCTTGTCTCCGCACGAATTGTGGCCGGCAAAAGGCCGAATGTTTGTATGAACTCGCCAAGATATCTTCTTGGTCAGGAACCTATGTCCTGTTTTAATTAAATACTCGGATCTTTTTGATCCGCATTAGCCAGTCTTAAATCGACTCTCAGCCATTGTGCGCTTGCGCGCGCCTTTGTTAACATTGTTGTCGTTACTGTCTCTTTAAGAGGTCAAAACCCCTGTGCTTGCCGCTTGACTTTTTGTATAGCCAGCAGCGCAGAGTGTGGGTCATTGATAAACTATTAAGTTGGAACATTAAGCATATATAATATAAATTAAAAATATGAGTATCATTTATTTGCAATAGTTGATTAAGTCCTCTAGACTTAATACCATTATGTGGTAGGGATAAGAATCTCAAATATCTAGAAGATAGTTATTTAAACAACATATTTTCTAACTTGAATTATTTGTATAAACAATTGCAAAAATTAAGAATTAGAATAATTTTTAGCAATTGTAAACTATGAGCCATATATATCTATATTTGTTATTAATATATAAGTAAAAGCTTGATTTAACATTTTAAAAGTAGCCACTAGAGCACTTTATTTGTGCTGAAGTAGAGAGAACTTTAAGGAATAAACATGTGATTTAATTATAAACTTTATTCCCATAGTTCTTATAATTTATATGAGCCACATGTATAGAAATATATCAAAGTAACTTGTAACAAATTATTTTTTGGATAGCAAATACTAATTTTGCCTAAAAAGGCCTGCCATACAATAGACTAACAATTAATAATCTGATTGTAGTTTGAAGCAAGGAAAAAGTATCCTTATTAGGCTCTTAAAACATTTTTCTAAAACACCTTTATAACATATTAACATCTCAATTGAAAGATGTAATACTTTATTTAGAGAGGAAAAAAGGTGATTCTATATTAACATTCTTTGCCAAAGAATGGCAATGAACTATTATTTTAAATTAACTTATAGAAGCAAATGCTTTTATAATTATTAGAATGTAAGGCAAAAATAACCCTTTCTAATAATATTATATTTATTAAATTATGTCTAATTACTTATAAGCCAATATCCTATATAGTCAAGACATGTAAAATATACTTATACCTGTAATATCAATTATAAAGAATAAAACGATTACATGAACCTTATAAACTTAAACCCAACAAATATTTCCTTTTTTAGCTCTAATTTTGAGAGACTAAAAGGCACATTGAAAAACCACAATTGTAGAGATCTTTCTATAAAAGAAACCACCATTAATCCACTTAATTTGAGGCTGCTGGCCTCCTTTTAAAACAACCTTTTTCTTAACTATGTTTAACTCTAGCTGAGTATGGGACAACTCAAATCCGCCCTTGCCATGTAAATTATAGCTAGATTAAGAGATAGATGGCCTATAGATAAAATTTTTATTACCTTTTCTTTAACATGGAACAATTAGACAGTCACTCGCACATAAGTCATTCGCACAATGCCATGGACAAGACATACGTACATGTAGACATTTGGTGCACCAACAATAGACATTGACATAGAGAAGCATGCTCCATTTTCCTTTTCTCTTTTTATGTTTCTAGAACTCTTTTTTTTTGTTTGTTTTTGGTTTTTACTCTTTTTATTTTGTTTAAGTTCGGGGCTGAAAGACTGACTGTCCCTGGCTTAATTTTTTAGTTTTTCCTTTTTTATTTATTTATTTTTATATGAAAGGTGTTCCATCTTTGTGGAACCTGAATCTATATTCATTATCTTAATGCTTGCCTTATTGACATAGAGGGCAAGCTCCTGGGGGAGCACCTCTTATATTGGGGTCCCCGTTACTCCTTCTTGGACATTGTCTTTGCACATGTCCTTTATTTCCACACTTATAAGTGAGGCTGGAGGAGTCTCTTTCTCCTCCACGTATTTGCTTAACACTGGCGCTGAATTTTTGCCCCTTCATAGCTGCAGCGTAGGCCATTCCTTGCACTACCGCCGGTGAAGCATCTATACAGGCCTTTACGTAATCCTGCACTGTCCCTGTTTTTCTGATGGGCCTTATAAGGTCCTGACACAAAGCATTAGCATTCTCCCAAGCCAACTGCTTGAGCAAAATGTCTGTCCCCTCTGATGGGGGCAGCATTCTAAAAACCGCCTCTTCAAGTCGAGAGACAAAGCTTTGATAAGTTTCTTCATTTCCCTGTTTTACTCCAGAGAGAGTTGTTCCTTTGGTTCCGGGAGGTGGTATCTTCTTCCAAGCCTGCACAGCATTAGCTGTAATTGCTTCCAATACATCCCTAGGTATGCCTACCTGACTCTGGGGAGAAGTATATGCCCCTGTACCTAGCAGCATATCCATAGTCGGCTTGGAACCTCTTTTCTTAGAGAACTGAATAACTGTCTGCTTTGATCTATCCTCATATTCTGTTCTCCACAAAACATAATCCCCAGGTTCCAGAGTAGCTCTAGCTGTCTGATGCCAATCATAAGGGGTGAGCCAGTGACTGGCCACTACATCCAGGACCTGGATTGTATATGGAGCAGAAGGGCCTGATGTTTTGACCGCTGACTGCAGCTCCTTCAATGTTTTTAAAGGGAGAGGTTCCCATGTGGGCTCTTCACCGCCCATATTTTCTACTACTGGAAAGGAGAAGGTTAAATCCCCCTTCCTTCTAGCTTCCTCTACGGCCCCCTGAAAACCCCTTGGGGCTAAGGGACGCCTTCCTATTCTCCCTTTCCTGGCCATAGTTTCTTCATCTTCCAGGTCCCAGTCTAGTTCAATATTATCACCATCAGAGTCTCCACTATCAGCCCTTAGCGGCACCTTAACAGAATCTGTGCCACGAGAGCATGCAGGCTTATGTAAGGGCTTAGCTCCCTTTTCATCTATAGAAGAAGTCTCATGAACTAGTCCCTCGAAGTCCGAGGTCTCTGACAAAAGTTCCCTCATCTGTAACCACAATGGATACGCATGAGGAGGCAGTTCCCTTTCACCATGCTTCTGAACATATTGTCTCATATCTCTACCTACTTTCTTCCAGTCTAATAGAGATAAGGAACCTTCCTCCGGGAACCAAGGGCTCACTTTCTTTAAAAAATCAAAAAACTCTCTGGTTGTACTTTCTGAAACTCTTAATCCTCTGCTGGCCATCATATGCTTAAATACTGAAAGAAACATTCGTTCCTGTTTTGACTCAGTTTGCCCCATAATACCACAAGATTACTTGCACTTAACCAGTTTGATCTCTACTGGCGGAATCCGGAAATCCTCGCAAGAGCCGACCCGTACTTTGGAAAAGGATAGAAAGAAAAAGAAAGAAAGAGAAAGAAAAAGATTACCTGCTTTTGGTCCCTGTTCAAGGCGCCAGCTGTTGCAGACCACACTCTCTCGAAGTCGGGGCTAGGATTCTTTTTCTAAGCAGGAAAGTACGGGTTCCAGGCGCGTGACAAACAGAACACCAAACACAGGGACAGGCTTGGATCTGAATGTATTGTGCAGCAGTCAGCCAGAGCATTATAAACATAAGATCTTTACATATCAAAGAATGTATTCAGTACAGCAGGCACAAAAGACAATTAGCAATAACCATTTACCAAGAGGAAATGTAAAATCAGCCAGGTAGGAAACTTTTCTGTGTGACATCTGTAAACAGGGACTGCAAACTATCTTTAGGTCTTAATGAGATTCAGTGAGTAACCTAATTATCACCTGGCTCTCTCTGAGGGAACCTGAGATCTTTGTGTTAAATCAGAGTCTCCCAATGTCAGTGCCACTCTCATTAGCATAGCCACAAAAGATCAATGAAGTATGTATACTACTAAGCAAAGCGATGGCGCCTAGAACCGAGGTGTTTTGGCCAGTACTGTAGTTTAAGGAATGAATCTTTAATAAACATTCTTGCCTGGTTGCAAATAGCTCCGGATCTCAGAAATACCTGAGAAATAGATCAAAAGAAGAAGCAAAGATAGAGCTGCCCTGAGATTAGCATCCTTTCCAGCCAGGGAAATTCACAACTTTGTTCCCTCAGGGACTGCGATTACTCATAAGGTACATTGAAACTTGCACTTTAGACAGTGCTTATTCAAAGTGTCCACTTTGAGACTCTCGCTTTACCTGTGGAATTCACAGTGTCCGTGAGGGTCCGTGATATGCATGGACTTTGGGGGACAACCTATGACAATTGTTGTTGTAGAGAGTGTAGGGCTCTGAGACGTGGCCCTGGGTCTCACTTCCCCATGAAGCAGCTTCTTGTTTCCCCACCCCACCCCAGGGCACCTCTCAGGGGGCCACAGGCATCTTCCCAGGGTCTTTCGTGAAGATCCTCAAGGACTTCCCCGAGGACGAGGACACCACCAATTGGCTACGATGCTACTTCTATGAAGATACAGGCAAAACCATCAAGTAGGTGGTGTCCTGCTTGGGGAACGGGGCTTCTTAGTCCTCCTGGCCACCCCAACCATGCCACTCTCTCCCAGTCAGCGCTCCTGTGTTGTCTCTCCCCTCCCCTGAAGCTGCCGCGGCTCCCAGACAAACCACAGTGGTTTTGTTTCTGGTCCCAAGCATGTCCCCCTTCCCCCCTGATGCTTGTCTCTTCCACTGTGCCCCTTAGGGACATTGCAGTGGAGGAGGACCTCAACAGCACCCCCCTGTTCAAAGACCTGCTAGCGCTCATGAGGTGAGCGGCTGGGAGGGGACCTGCAGAGGAGAATGAGCTGGTAGGGGACCTGCAACAGCTCCAGTCTCTGCAGCCCACCGTGACAGGAGAGGAGACAAGCAGGCTGCAGTGGGCAAGGGCTCGCCCGAAGTCCCAGTGTGTGACCGCAGGTCTGCCATCAGGGCATCTCTCTAGGGAAAAGCCTTGGACTTGGGTGCACACACACACACACACACACACACACACACACACACACCTGGGAAAATTGCCACCTCCTGAGAACCAGGCCAGTGATGAAAAGATTCCTCATAGAACCCTATAGCTCTGTGCCATCTCTCATGATCCATGCACCGTGCAGCCTGTATGAGAATCTGACGTCCGTAACTATATTTCACCCCTCCTGTTAGCTGATGTGTGCTCAGTTTCTGTCAGTACCTGCACACACGTATGTAAGCACAGTCACACACAAAACCAAACATACAAACACATGAAACAAAGCACACCCACAACGTATAACAAATGAGCACAAACACACGGTACACACAAACACACACACACAAAAATATAAGACATGAAAACATAATATACACAACACACCACAGACACTAAGTAAATGTATACACAGCAACAGATATATGCAAATACCTATAACACAAACATACACAAAAGAGAAGCAAACACACACACACACACAAAAAAAAAAACCTTGCACGCACACATGCGCTTGTACACACACATACACACACATTCACACACACATGTACACACACATGCACACAGACACACGTGCACACACGTGCACACATGTGCACACACACATACACACATTCACACACACAAACACATGCACACACACATGCACACAGACAGACAGACACACACACACTCACATTGTGCCCCTGGCCATGCCTACCATTCTCAAGGCCTACCAGTGGCTCAGCCCCACTCTCCCTGTTACTACTGTCACCAATATTGTTCACTCACATATACTGCTTCCTCATTTTCTGAGGATAATATTCAAGAAGTGGGGTTATGGGATGGGCGTGTATGCAGGGGGATCAGACTGGGCCTGCTGGGTGGACGGTGCATGGGAAGCCCGTTTAGATCTTGTTCTCTCCAGCCACGAGGAGACATGGCCCTCCTCCCCAAGCTGTCAGCGGTTCCCACAGGCCACCCGGGGCTGCCCTGCCGTCTCTTAGGAAACTCCCAAACCCTTCACCCACTGATATGCAAGAAGCTTCGGGCTGTACCATTATTGGATTACCGAGTCCCCTCTTCCTTTGAGGTCTCAGTTTCCCCATCTGCAGAACAGGAGTAAGGCTGCTTGGATGGGGAAGAGGGGGAGCTGTACCACTCAGATCCTCGGATTCCAAGGCCCTGGATTCTCCCGGGCTCCACAGACTAATCCTGGTGTGTTCCCCTAGGCGTGAGTTCCAGAGCGAGGACATCGCCCTTAATTACCAGGACGCTGAGGGGGACCTGGTCCGGCTGCTGTCAGACGAGGACGTGGGACTCATGGTGAGGCAGGCCCAAGGCCTCCCCTCCCAGAAGCGCCTCTTCCCCTGGAAGCTACACGTCACCCAGAAGGACAACTACAGCATCTACAACACTGTACCCTGAGTCACAGGGGCCCTGTGGCAAGAACAGGGTACTCAGCAAAGGGCCTTTACCTTCACAGAACACGAAAGCCTCCCGGGAGGCTGGCATACATGCACACTTCCTGGGCTAGCGTGCCCACTGGACAAGCTTCTACTTAATTTTTGACCCTTTACCTTTGAAATAAATAAACCATTCTGTCTCTAAGGGCCACAGTTGGGAAATGGGATTTTTGTGGAGGACTGGGGAGTAAAATATAATTGACTAAGACTCCTTACCTTTCCAAACGATGTTTTGGGGAACACAGTGAGCCCACACTTAATAGGACATTAGAATTATCCAGTCAACATCTCTGAAAGCACACGCAGGGAGAAAAGAGTCACTGTCCATCAGCAGAGTTTGAGAACTATTGGATTTGTGGTATTACATCCATAGCTGCCCTGTCCCAACCCCATGGGGTACAAATCGCACACTACTTTGGGTTGGTGTGGTCAAGAAGATGGAGTTCCCTCTCCCTGTGGCTCCTGGTCTCCCACACAGTGGGAAGTCTGCCAGACTCCCCTGCCCTTTCCAGCCCCAGGCTGGCCTGTGCAGATGCAATGCCAGGCTGTTGTGGTTAATACCCTGAATCCCAGAACTCCCTGTCAGAGTTCCACAAAATGGAGACTTAAAAGAAAGGGATTGCTTTGTAGTTCTGGATAGCAAAGGTCCAAAACTAGGGAACCTACAGAACCCTCTCCCCATGAAACTTGAGGGAGGTCATTCTCATAACTCTCCAGCACCTGGTGATCTGCCAGTCACCTGTGGCATTCCTCAGCCTGTAGAAACTTCACTCTGATTTCATGGGAGTTCCCTCTTGTCCGTCTCCTCGCTGTGTGCATCTGCCCCTGAGTCCAATCGCCCTTTTTAAAATCAGAATGCCTGTCAGACTGAATTAGAGCCCACAGCACTGACCCTGTTCTTAACATCATCACCTGTCTCCCAGAACGGTCATGTTCCACACTACAAGCGGGGACTTCAACATGACATTTTTAACCCGGACACAGCCATTCAACCTGCAGTAATCACTTCATTCACGCTGTTCCCACTCAAGGGCAAGTGCTCTGCTGTAGGTGCTACACGCCAGAGGTGAGAGGGTGCAGCTTTAGTGAAGAGCAAGGTTTCCATGACAACGGAGAGAAGCCCAGCCCATCAAGAGACAGTATCCCTCTGGAACTCACCTGTAGAAAAGACTTCAGGAGGGGCAGGCTTACTTCATGGGCATCACCCACCTCTGATGGGCACAAGGCTCTGTCTGGCCTTGGAGGAATGGATGGTGAACCACATTGATTTCTCTTGAGGAGAAAGCTGGAAACATTACCAAAAAGAATGGATGCTGGAATAGAGAAAGAAGCCATTGGGCAAAGCACTTGACATATGAGGGTATCCAAATGCCCAGAACCCACAGAAAGCAAGACGCTGCAGTCTCAGGCTCTGTAATGTCAGCACTCCTGAGGCAATATGAAAAGAGGAGGTGAGAGGCAGCCTGGGATGCAATGAGGTGACAACTAGAGACCCTGTCTCAAACGATGTAGGTGAGGACACCGAAGGTTGTCCTGGGGCCTCCATACATGCACCCCGGCATGCGCACACACAAAAGATTTCAAAGTCATAATGAGCACTAATACGGAAGGGATTGTCATCTCTGAGATACGTGGGGTCAGAAACAGGGGTGAACCCAGGAAGGCACAGCCAATTGGCTCTCTAGAACCGGAGCCATCTTTGAGGGCTAGGACAGGCTGCCTCTGTGGGCAGCATCCACTCGGGAGAGGTTAGGACAAAAAGTGCTTCTAACCTGAGATGATTCTCGAAACCACCCACAGCTCCCGCAGCAGGACTTGTAGGGAGTCTGGCCAGCACAAGCACGGCGAGCACGGCTCTGGCAGGCCTGGCCTTTCTCCCTCGTGCCCTCCGCCTCGCTGGAAACCATTGGCTTACATCCCTAAAGGCAGCCACCGGGGTCTGCTCCCTTATTCGGTCACTTTCTCCAGCTGAGGCTGACCGCCAGGTCCAGGTATCGAAGCATTGAAGCCCATCAAAAAAAAAAAAAAAAACTCCTTGTGGCTCACTAGTTAACATGCCCAATTAAAATGAAATACTCCATCCTGACACAGAATTTCCCCCTTGTACCTTTATAAACCGCCATTGTCCCCCTACAGGACAAATACCACAAACCCCTTCTCCCTTGTTCCCTCTCCTCCCCCCTCATCCTCTATCTCCTGTCTTTGTCTCTTATTCAGTGTCCTCTGTCCCTCTGGGGCAAATAAATCTCTTTTGTGCTGAGAACTTGGACTTGGGGGGTCTTGGGCTTTTGTTAACAGAACTCACAGGCTGACTGACCAGTGGGGCTCATGGACGATGCTGACTGAGCAACTAGATAGTCTGACTTGAAGGAGATCGGTAGGGAGGCGGGCTTGCCAGTGACATAGCGTTGGTTTCCCGGGCTGGAAGCCTGCTGCACAGTACCCACGCAAAGGCTGCCTGCTCTCACGGCAGGCTGGAGGAATGAACTTGAAACCGAACACAGGCAAAGGTGCAAACATTCTGCGTGTGCAAGAGCAGTCTCCCACCCGCATGCCTGGCCCAAGCTGAAAGGGAAACGTCAGAGACCTGAACCCAATTGTTTGCCAGTAAGCAATGTAGGCGAACTGAGTCAACTCCTAGGAAAGACGCCAAAAGACCAAGGAGGAAAAAAAATCTCAGCGGGGCCATTAGAAACTGCACTTAGTAGGGAAAATGGACTTGAAACAACACAATAAAAATGAACTTATGACCAAATGAACAAGAACAATATTAAGCTTTAAGGGCAAGAGGGAAAGCCAGTATCTCCAGTTCCTATCATTTGTTGTGTAAAAGGTTCAGCACTCAGAAAAAAATCATGAGAAATTCAAAGAAAAACTCATAATCCATTCCTAGAGGGGTAAAAGGAAGTAGGTCATAGAACTATCTCAGCAAGTGCCTTAAAGTTTCTATTCCTGCAAAAACATCATGACCAAGAAGCAAGTTGTGGAGGAAAGGGTTTATTCAGCTTACACTTCCACATTGCTGTTCATCACCAAAGGAATTCAGGACTCGAGCTCAAGCTGGTCAGGAAGCAGGAGCTGATGCAGAGGCCATGGAGGGATGTTTCTTACTGGCTTGCTTCCCCTGGCTTGCTCAGCCTGCTCTCTTATAGAACCCAAGACTACCAGCCCAGGGATGGAACCACCCACAATTCCCCCCCTTGATCACCAATTGAGAAAATGCCCCATAGCTGGATCTCATGGAGGCATTTCCCCAACTGAAGCTCCTTTCTCTGTGATAACTCCAGCCTGTGTCAAGTTGACACACAGAACCAGCTAATACAGCAAGCAAGGACCTCAAAGCAGATGGTGTAAGGAGGCTCAACCAGTGCCTAACAAATTAAAAGAAGGTATAGAAACAATGAGTGTTTCGATAGTGACTCCATCTACTGTATGAGGGTGAGAACAAGAATTATGTTGTGCTTTTCTTTTTCTCTTTTATTGAATATTTTCATTTTTTGTTTTTTTGTTTTTTACACTTCGAATGTTATTCCCTTTCCAAGTCTTCCCTCCAGAAACCTCCTATTCTGTCCCCCCTCCCCCTGCCTCTATGAGGGAGCTCCCCCACCCACCCACCCACTCCTACCTTTCCACCCTGGCATTCCCCTACACTAAGGCATCGAACCTCCACAGGACCAAGGGCTGCTCCTCCCACTGATGTCCAACAAGGTCTTCCTCTGCCACATATGAGGCTGGAGCCATAAAATAGTTGAAGGGAGAAACCCAGCGCTTTGGTGCTAGGTTTGAATGGGCTAAACACACGCACTCAGAGAGATGGAGCCAAAATAGACAGGGAATGTATTCACACAGCAACCATGGCCACACTGGCACAAGATCAAGGCAGCCAGGATCCCAGCACAGATGGGGTGGATGACTTCAAGACCCAACCCTAATTGAGGAACTGTTAGCAGTGGATAGTGGTGGAGAGGGAAAGTCTTTTCTGTGGTAGTGGTTACTGGTATGTTTCTCTTGTTCTAGAGTATGGCCACTATGCCCGGGTACAAATGGGCAGTGTTTACTGAACTTAGCCAGCTGTCAAACTTCTTTTTACAAAGCAAATCTTGCCTGGTGCAGTGCTCAACTCTAAACAGCTGCATTTAGCTGCCACAGTGGCTTCTGCTATTCTTTACTGTGTTAATGGACTCCCTTGCAGCTTTGTGTCTAAGGTAAAATGTCCAGATTGGAAGTGAGAGAGAGAGATTGTTGGCTGATGATGGAGATAAGGTAGACTCACTAAGCTAGCCAGTGACAACTGTGTCACTACCCCTGATGTCCATGAACTAGCATTTCAATCAAGTGACATCCAGGAACAACCAAGAAAAGGTAACATCTGCTATCTTTAAACAGAGTATCCAATTTATAATCTGTTATTATTCAATTGAATCTCTCTCCCTCTCTCCTTCTCCCTCTCTATCCTTGCATCTTTCCCTTCTCTCTGTCTCACTGTTTCACTGTGTGTCTCTCTGTGTCTGTGTCTGTCTGTCTGTCTGTTTCTCTCTGTGTGTTTGTTTGTGTGTATGTGTGTGTTCATGTGCACATGTAGAAGTTGGGGCAACCTTGAATATTGTTCTTCAGGTATCTTCCCCTTGTAGTTTGAGATAGGCTCTCCCCCTAGCCTAGAACTCCATCAAGTACGGCCAGGCTAGCAGCCAGTAAGTCTCCAGAGCTCCATCAGTCTCCCCCACCCTCACCCCTGCCCCAACTCCCATTTCACCAGCACTTGAGACTGCAGGCATGCTCCACCATGCTTAGCTTCTGTGGGCGTCTGGGACATTAAACATAGGTAATTGTGCTTCAGCAGCAAGTCTTTACCGACTGAGCCTTTTCTCCAGCTCCAGCGTCATGTTCTAAATTGGTAAGGATCTCCTCTAGCCAGGGGCACGCACTCAGTGGTGGCTTTCTGGACTGGGAATAATAATTGCAGGGTGTTACATGCCTGCTGCACCAGCCCCTTCCTGGACTTCTGTGAAAAGACGGTTCTGTTTTTGTCTCTCCCTAGGGTGCATATGCTATGTAGCCTCTGTACAGGGAATTTCAGAGGAAGGGTGACCGATTTTATTTTCAGCATGTAAACATGTTTCAATCACAAAGCCCAAGATTCTATAATTCCCTCAGGGTCATTCAAACAATGGCAGGGCTTGGGGAGTGTGGGGTTGCTAATAAACCAGAATTGACTGCTTGACCCAAATTAAACTTGTAAAGATGTTTGTAGACAAGCGTGCCCACTGGGGTATGGGCAATGTCTTGTGACTAACAAGAAGATGACATCAAACTTCATCCCTACAGAAAACAGTGATAAGTCAAGAGTGTGGGCGAGCCTGCCCGCCAGCCAGTGGAGCTGGTGCGGAAAGCCAGGTTGACTCTGACTCATCTGTTGGTCCTTCTTTGCGTGATGGGGAAGTGGCTGCTGGGGACAGATAAGAGCAGAGGGTGAAATGATAGCAGCAGAGACGTGATAATGCCACCTGTTTCTATTTGTTAGTTACTGACCTTGAACCAAAGGAAGACCAGGGTATTATGGGAAAAGATCTTGTTTTAAAATGGCTTCTTTTAATTTGTTATCCCGTGGTGTTTAGTAGGGGGCATTGTTGTCTCATCATCATTAGGTAATGTCATTTAAGCCCTTTATAAATGTATATATAGACATCATATACATATACATATCTGCATATGCCAACACACATACACACATATATATACATATACATCATATACACATACACATGCACATCATACACATACATATACATAAAAAGTTTCGATAGTAGGTTTCCAGTTTTTAAAAATATCTTTAGTTGCCTTCTTAGTAACTCACCTTGAGGGACTAATTGAAGGTCAACCCTGACAAGCCAGAAAATAAACCTCTTTCTTTTGCATCAAAAAAAAAATCTGTAGTATTATTCACCCATCTCCATATTGCCTCCTCTACCCTGCCCTTCCATTGCCCTCCAGTGAAGCTCACCTCCTACACCACCGTTCCAGCCTTTTCCACTGCTGTATTCTGTCTCCCTCTTGAAATCCTCCCCTACTAATTTCCTGACCTCCATGCCTATTCCCAGCGGAACACGTATCTCTGAAGACTCCAGGCTAACACCCTCACGTGGGAGAAGATATTCATCAGTTGTCTTTCTCTGTTACCTCACTCAGGATGATGGCTTCCAGCTCCTTACACTTACCCTGAATTTTGTATTTCCTAACATCAGGGAATATCCCAGGGTGTAAATGTATAACATCTTTATTATCTATTCTTCCCTTGACAGACATATAGCAAGGGATGGGTATACTCCTTTGTCGTTGTTGCAAATGAGATCTCATAGATCAGCTCCCGACACTACAGGCTATTGTCAATGCTCTTAGAGCTCAAGACCTTGACAGACAGGTTCAACCACAGAAGACACCACATACTTGAATCATAAAACATGGAGAAATTAGCTTGTTCTCATCTTGACTGGCTAGCATTCATAGTGCGGGAGAGTGCTATGTGCTCAACTGATGGAGAAAAGAAATCACCAGTCCCACCTGTCTGTGAACCCTGTGTCTTTAAATGATGGTTGCCTGGAGAGACACACCCACACACCCACTGCTGCAACCGTGGCCTGAATGTAATGGGACTGGCTGACCCCTTTCTGAGTGGCTTTGAGGCCACTCCATAAGTTAAAACCCATAACAGGATCTCCTTACTGGGACCAAGATCCTTCGGCTAGGTGTGCCTTAGGCCCCAGGGAGATCCCACTACTGTTACTTTGCTAAGTGGACTCCTGTACTCTTCCATATACCCATAAATCAGTGCGCAATCAATCCTCACCAGAGAGGCTTCTTTTTGCAGAAGATGAGGATTAACATGGAGCTACAACTTAGAGAGATGTGGACAGAGGCAACGGAATGATCACACACCTAAATAACACACACACACACACACACACACACACACACACACATGCACACACTCACCCTGACACTCAGGGATGGCCACAGAAGACAGGATGTGTATAAGAAAACTGTTTAGTGTATAAGAAAACTGTTTATCAGGAAACACAGGGAAGTTGTGCATATGAATTCATAGCATCGGAGAAGTATGCACAGCACCTCCGCGGGCTCAGGCCACACACAATCCCAGCATGAAGAATGAGGGCAGGCATGACATCCTACCCCTGCCTGAAGAGCTATTGGCAATGGGTGGGCCCTAGGAGGAGGGGGGTCAGCTTTCCTTGTGGATGTGAACCTGAGCGGTAGACTACCCTTCAGGGATGGCTACACATCCGAGAGCACGTGGGCAACACAAATTGTATTTGGGTTTTGTTTTTATTTGAAGGATACACAAAGTTGGCTTAGTAGAAAAGGTGGGTAGATCTGGGAGCCCAGAGGCAGAGGATAAATGCTCAAACCCACTGTAAGATATTCTCAAAGAACTAAAAAAAAAAGGGGGGGGGACAAAACAGAAAAAAACAGACCTCTTAAGCAGTAACTTAATTGTTTCTTCTTCCTTTTCCTTCTACCCTTTTCTGTGTAAGTGTGTGTGTGGGTATGTGTCTGTGTGTGTTTGCATGTTTTATATATATATATGTGTGTGTGTGTATATGTGTGTATATATGTGCGTGTGTATGTATAAAATGTGTATATATGTGTATGTATATGTGTTTTTGTATGTATGTATGTATATGTGTGTATGCATATATATGTTTGTTTATGTGTGTGTGTGTGTGTGATGTATGTGCACATGCATGTCTACATATTTGCTTTTGGATGCCAAGGAGGACATCAAGGGTCCTGCTTTATTACTTTTTCTTAATTTAATCTCTCTCTCTCTCTCTCTCTCTCTCCCCTCTCTCTTTCTCTTTTTCTCCTCTCTCTGCCTCTAGAACTGTTCCCATGGTCAAGCACAAGTGAGCCCTAGTAATACTACTGTTTCCACTCGCAAGGCACTTTGGTTACAGATGTTGGGTGCTGTGGACTTGAACTCAGGTCCTTGTAATTATGCCACAAGCACTCTTATCCTCTGAGCCATCTAGTCAACCCCTTCAGTAGGGCCTTAAGATAATGTCATATGACCTTGAAGAGTCATGAGAAAGATATTATTTTTATTTGTGTGTATTATGTGTGTGCCTACATGCGTTTATGTGCACCGTCTATGTACACATGTCTACAGAGGACAGGAAGAGGGTGTCTCATCCCCCAGTGCTGGAATTGCATGTGGTTATGAGCTGCATGATACGGGATCCCGAGAGTAAAGCGTAGCTCCTCTGAGGAACAGTGCTTCTAACTGGTGAGTCAGCTCTGCAGCCCAACAACCATCATTCTCAGTGATCGAACGTTAGAATGACAGCAGTTCCTTTGTAAGGAAGGAAGAGGAAGAAAGACACTGTCACTCAGTCACTCAGTCACTCAGTCACTCAGTCACTCAGTCATTCAGTCATTCAGCAGGAGAGGCCCCAGCTAGGCTGGAAGGGCTTTGAAAAGAAATGCTCTCATAAGGCTTGACTGACGGAAGTGTGACTATCATTACTCATGCTTAACACATTTGTATATCCCAAGATCCAATAGAACATAGAAGCAAAGGATTTCATGTCACCGTGGAGATTTGCTGGATGGGTGACTATATAGATACTAAACAATGATTGCCCTTCTTACAGGGCAGCAAAATAATCTGAAAAATAACCTTAAAAGGAATGTCATTTGCAGCACAACAATAATAATATGTTTAAGAGACTTAAGGATAATTTAACTAATGATGCTGAACACATACACACACCAGAAGATAAACACATACACCTACCACACACACACACACACCAGAAGAGGGTAAGAAAGATGGTATATGCTTAGAACGCCAGGATTTCACAAGTAGAGGCAGAGGGTCACGGACTCAATGTCCTCCTCAGTCACACAGTGAACTTGAGGCCTTTTGGGACTACATGACACTCTGTCTCAAAAAGGAAACTAGCAATCAAGTGAGAATTAGAGAATTAAGAGACACTGCACTCAGAGGAAAGCAAGCCAGTATCCATGAACAGGAAGCAGTATCTATGACGTCAGTTCTCTCAACTGATTCTTGTGATGAAGTTTTGAAACATTCTGCACCGATTAGCTTTTGATAACTTGACAGAAACTAGAGTCACCTGGGAAAAGGTCATTCTGCTGATGAGGAACTGACTTCATAAGACACACTGACAGGCAAGTCTGTGGGGAAATTTTCTCCCCCCACAGGGAGAAAATTGATTGATGATTAATGATTGATGCTAAGAGGACCCAGCTCACTGTGGGTGGTCCTGGGCAGGTGTCCTGAGTGTAAGAAAGCAAACTGAGAAAAATGTGGGTGGAAATCTAGGAAGGAGCATTCCTCCGTGGCCTCTGCTTTAGTTCCTGCCTCCAGGTTCCTACTGTGAGCTTCTGCCCTAACTTACATCAGGGATGAGGTATGACCTAAAGGTTGTAATATGAAGTAGAAACCATTTTCTACTAAGATGGTTTGGGTCAGTGTTTTATCACACCACTAGAGAAGCAAATTAAGGCAGAAATTGGTATCGGGAGTGGGGTTGTGCAGTGATAGTCCTAACCATGTGGACTTTGGAGGCCTCGGAGTGTCTCATGGGAGGGAAGTAGAAATATTTGGAGCTTTGGGGGAAAGTCATTGTGTACCCAGGGCTTAATGAGCTGTTATGGGTTCATGAAAGCTAATGCTGAGGGCAGTGATGGCGGACGCCAGGCTGTGGAGTTTAAGAGGGAAGCAAAAGCTTTATCAGGGCCACCTGTGGACTTTAAACTTTTGCTTTACTGTGAGGCTGCAGAGGTGAGAGAGCAGCAGCATGAGGTAGATGCTTCAGGAAATATCTCCTTGGGGACAGCACACAAGAACCCACAGTTAAGAGAGTTTGCGTTTCTTAAAGAGATGATAACTTTTGAAGTATTTGATTTTTCAAGTCTATGGGACATTTAAAGTCTCATCATGACATTATCACAAAATCCTGGGGATAAACGATAAAGGGGAGATTCTGGTTTAATAGTGATGTGGTTTTGTGTCAACTCGGCAAGGTATCAAGTGTGCTGGGGTTTGTTTGTTTGTTTGTTTTGTTTTGTTTTGTTTTTGCAACTTGACAGAAACTGAGAAGAGTGGATCTTACCTGTGAAAATGCCTCCATCAGATTAGCCTGTGGGCAAGTCTTTGAGCCCATTTTCTTGATCAGTAGTTGATGGTAGAGAGGACCTGATCTACTGTAGGAGGTACTGTTCCAGGACAGGTGGTCCCAAGTTTTATATATATATAAAAAAGCAAACTGAGCAAGCCATGGGGAGCGAGGCAGTAATTCGTGTACCCTTGTGATCTCTGCTTTACTTTTTCTCTCATGGTTCCTGCTGTGAGCTCCTGCCCTGACGTCCCCCGGTGACTGACTGTGGCTTGTAAGTGTACACCAATAAATTCTTCCCACCCACCAAGTTGATTTGCTTAAGATAAAGCAAGTAAGACATAGCAATAGAAAGCAAACTAAGGCCGGGCGGTGGTGGCGCACGCCTGTAGTCCCAGCACTTGGGAGGCAGAGGCAGGTGGATTTCTGAGTTCGAGGCCAGCCTGGTCTACAGAGTGAGTTCCAGGATAGCCAGGGCTACACAGAGAAACCCTGTCTCAAAAAACCAAAAAAGAAAAGAAAGAAAGAAAGCAAACTAAGAAGACTTTCTACAGTTTTTTTGTTTATAATTTTATAAGCATATGCAAAAATGTACACAGAATGCCAAAGAACTTGAGACCTCAAGGCCCTAGAGACGGTTGAGAACACGACTCAGCTCACGCGGTCAGGGGCACGGAGACATCCAATGCACGGGGATCGAGTTCCTAATGGGCCAGGACTGAGCACAGAGGCGCACCGGGAAGGGGCTCTCATGCTGTTTGCTCTGCAGTGTGGGAAGGAAGGGTGGGGTCCAGGAGCGATGTTTGAGCATTGCTCAGTTCCGAGGGGGACTAATCAAGTGGGATCAAAGCGGCCACACCCTTGGAAAAGATGGAAAATATCTTGAGTGACAATGGAAATGTTTGCCTACAGAACAGATATGGATAAAATGGACCTCCTTCATCTCAAGAATTCTATTTTATTTTTCCAGTAATCACTATTCTACATTGAAATCAGCTTTTTAAAAAAGATTTTGTTGTTAAGTGTGTGTGTGTGTGTGTGTGTGAGAGAGAGAGAGAGAGAGAGAGAGAGAGAGAGAGAGAGAGAGAGAGAGACTAGGTACCAGAGGAGACCAGAATAAGGTGCAGGAGACCAGAATAAGGTGCAGAATGCTGAGGTTACAAGCATATTGAGTTTCCCAGTGTGAGTGCTGGGAGCCCAGACTTTTGTCTTCTGCAAGAGCAGCAGACACCCTCCAGCCCAAATTAAGACTTGCCCCATGTTTCACATAAAAGAGAGCACAGGTGGTATTTGTCCCCGTGTGCAGATTATTGTTATCATCATCATCATCATCACATCATCATCATCATCATCACATCATCATCATCATCATCACCACATCATCATCATCATCATCACATCATCATCATCATCACCACATCATCATCATCATCATCATCATCATCATCATCATCATCATCATCATCGCACTTGACATGCTGCCCTCTGGTTCCTTCTGTGGTACTTTGACTTGGTCCTGACTAACACTGAGAAGCCCCCTCTGCTATAAGCGATGAGATACAGCCAGTGAAGGCACCAGCCCCTCTCCAGTGTTCCGAGGCTGTTCTTAATGACCCTGAAAGGGAGGGGCTTCTTGCTCTGTAGTGGCCACAGCTGCAGCAGAAAATGTGTGACCGTGACCTCAGCGTGTTTTCTCTATTTGCTCGCTGTGAGGGATTTTCCAGAAAGGCAGGGCTGGCGGTGCTGTGGCTGAGTGAACCTCGCCTTGGAGAAGACGGGTCCATGCACGAGTCCAAGCCTGGCTTTGTTGGAGTGAGCGACTTGAATATCATTGCCAAGGCTGAAAACTTGGGGACTTTCCATTTACACAGTTCAGATGATATCCCATTTCCCTGCAAGCAGAAGCACCTCGCAGGCGCTGTGGTCTGGGGGATTGTCCTAAAGTGTAATTGGAACGAGACAGTGAATCGGTTAGCCAGGCATGGGGAGAGCATGAGAAGACCGGCATAAATATGTGAGGCAGAGAGTGACCTACTCAGGGGTTGCTATGGAGATAAAGGAGGCAAGAGAGGTGGATCAAGGTGTACCTTCACTTCTGCCCAGCTTGACCACTTTCAGGAGAGACTCAACTTCCCCATCTGCAACAGTCCTAGCTGGATCACTTGCTCAGAGACTCAGCTTTCCCCATCTATAAAATGGGCACATTTCCCAGTACACAAAACTCACATAGAAATCCCATCCTTAACAGTGGCAAGCGGAGAAATTAGCTGAGCAATTTGAAATGAAGACATGGCCCAGATTCCACAAGGACACGGTGGACACGGCTCTCACCCTCCTCATGTCCTATGGGTCTTGTAACAATGCAACTGAGCAGAGAAAGTGTCTCAGCTATCCAGGAGGGCAGTGACATGTTTTTGGCTTCTAGGTGGACTTTTGACAAACTGCTGACTAGAACCTCACCCTCGGGAGTCCTGCAGGGAAAGATAATGTTACTCGGGGCCTTGTAACTGCAGTGGACGTTTGATGGGGTCGTGTGGACCAGCAGAGGCTCTTTCCTAAGATTTGCACGCCGGGCTGCAGTGCGGAGGCAGGGAATGAGATGGGGGCTGTCAGTGAGCCTCTGAGATCAGCATCAGTGCAAGGCCGTGTGTACATGTGTATGCACAAGCAAGTGTGTGCACAGGTGCTGGCAGCGGGGGTTGGAGTGGCAAATGTGTGGCAAACCCAACGAAGGGAAGGGGGAAGGAGGGCGCTGCCCATTGGCACCTGAAAATCAGGGCGTGGCTACCCTAGGGAGAGCCTCAGACATTGGGCCCACTTGTGAGTGTCCTCAAAACGGCACGTGAGGAGGGCTTCGCAGCCGTCAACAACTGTCAGCATGGAGTGGAGTGTGCTTGGGGTATGGCTGCCCCCAACTCACCCGTGTCCCTGTGAGTAGACCAGCTGAACTCTGGCCCATCCGGATAGCAGGCAAGTGTGGGATGGCTTTCCATTCCTGTGGTCACACCCTATCTGGGGTATCTAGACATTTGTTCACATTTTCCCAGGAAAGGCATGCGTCACCTCGGTGGGGTCAAAGCTGTGCAGAATAGATAATGTGTTCCAGAGCCTGAATCAGAAAGAGACCCGGAGATGGCCCCAGCCTCTTGGCCACCGAGCCTTTTGATTAAATGTCTTCTGCACATTTGTTGGCTACTTTCTTCCTTCCAAATCACTGTTCATTGGGATGCTCACACGTATCCAGTCATTTGAGGCAGGGTCTCGTATAGCCCAGGCTGGCCTTGAACTCGCTGAGGCTGACCTTGCACTCCTGAGCTTCCTGCTCCATCTTCTGAGCACTGGGATTCCAGGCCTGGGCAGCCATGCCTGGTTTTATCTCCTGCTAGGAATCAAACTTGGGCCTTTGCATGCTAGGCGAGCCTTTTACCAAGGAAGCTGCATCCCCAGCTCTGTACACACACACACACACACACACACACACACACACTCACTCACTCACATTCACACTCACATACACACTCACACACATATTGACTCACACGCGCACACACACTCACACTCACACATTATTACACACTCACAACTCACACACACACACTCACATACACACTCTCACACACATATTGACTCTCTCTCTCTCTCTCTCTCTCTCTCTCTCACACACACACACACACACACACACACACACACACACAAACACAGGGGCTGGAGAGATGCCTCAGTGCTTAAAAGCATATAAATTGGCTAAAAGGACCAGAGGTCAGTTCCCAACTCTGAATTGCTTTGTAAATCTTTGCCCTTTTGTTGTGGCTTCAAATGCCATGCTACTCCCCACCCTACCCCCACCCCACCTCCACTCCCACCCCCACCCCAGTTTCTGATTACAGGGTGTGGTGCTCCTTGTGTGACCTACACGTGTTGATCCTGGAAAGCTGTCTCTTGTTGACTCTGAGAGCGCTCTGAGCTGGTAAGCCCCGCCGGGAACTCTCCTTCCCAGGCCACCAGCTGTCCATTTCCTGACTTCCCTCCCTGGTGCTGGCACTGTTTGGGGGCTGCTCTTTCACTCTAAGCCTTAGCTTCTGCCCTGCACTTTGAGCGCTGCTGTGGAGGCCCCAGGCCTCCCCAGCCCCGCTGACCTCTTCCAGCTGGCTCCCTGCTACCTCTGCAGGGGAAGTGGGAAGAGACCTGGAGATAGTGATTTACAGCTTTGCTAATCCTGGCGGGACAGGCTGCACTGAGTGCCAGCTTCCCCCACCCCACACCCCTTCTTACCTCTCCTCATTTAAATCCCCCTCACTCCCCATCCTCCCTTATAGTTATTTAGCTAATGGCTTTATACTTAATTGGTTTTTAAAAGAATTGCTTTATTTTTCATTATGGGAGAGTGCTATTAACATTTTTAATCTCAAGCCAGGCTTTCTACCCTACCTATGGACATTTAGTGCCCAGATAAAAGACACACGCAACATTGACATTTGCAATAAGCCTTAATCAGCACTAGAGCTGGACAGATATCTACCCTCTATGCTATTAAAATCTATTTCTATTGATAACCCGGAGTTGCTGCTTACTGTCTTCTATCTGGGAGGCTCTTAACCCCAGTTGGCCAGTCCTCAGGGCCGTGTTTTCATGACTCCTAACCCATGGCGACTTTTTTCCTCCTCACTTTCTTCTCTCCCTCATGGTCCTCCAACCCCCAGGCCCATGAACCCTAAAACCTGCATATGTCTCTTCCACCCAGCTATTGGCTGCCAGCATCTTTATTCACCAATCAGAAATAACTTGGGGGCACAGTCACATAGGATTTTCTCATCTCTGGGGCAACCAGATCTTGAGGAACCAATATTAGCATTAGAATACAAGCAGCATCAGGACAATCCACCACAGGGGAGGCCTGTGTGCATGAATCCAGAGGTCAGGGAAGGAATCGGGAATCCTGGAGTTGGTTAGCCCTACCAGGCAGAGTCGGGCGCTCAGTAGAAAAACCAAACCCAAAGGTTCTTCAATCATGATACCTTATCTAAGGAGACTGGGACCCTGGAGGCCACTGCAATGGGACCCCTTGAAGAGAGAGGGTGACGCTGAGAACCATGGGATTTACAGAGGACAGACTGCGTGGAAGGATGCCGATGCCCATCCCTGGGGCCAGAAGGAAGAAATCGTGCCAAGGCCAAGTCCCTGTGGAGTCCTAGGCGGAAGCTACCTCAGTGGCCTTTGAGCCCAAAATTGTGAACCCACACAACTTGAATTCATTCAGTTCTTCTCACGTTTCCCCTCCAAGATGTTCAGCTGTCCCTATATCTGTCCAGCGTGCATGGCCGTGTGTCCCGGCCCCTCCGCCCTGACACTAATCATCCCAGGGCACCTGTTCACCACTTCCTGTGTTGTTCTTGGGTGACTATCAATCTGAAGGAATCAAATTATGCAACAGAGAAAGGAGAGCCGAGCAGAGTTTCAACCAAAGCCACAGCTAGACCCAGGAGAGGCAAGTGTCCACGGGGAGAGGCATATGAAACTAGGAACTGAGTCTGGGTACCGTGTATGTCCTGCACAGTTCCCTGCAGATGGTCACTGAGTGGGGGATGCCCAGGAGGGTACCAGAGCCTGTGTGCCTCCAGCTCCTTCCTCCACGCTCATCCAGTGAGGGCCCTGCCGCGGGCTGCTCATGCGGTCCAGGCCAGCCTGTCCTCTCTGGTCAGCTCTGTATGCCCGCCTCTCTCATTCTCCATTAGCATCTCCAACTTCCGTGCCACTGTCTAAGGCAGCATCATAATCTGTTTGTCCAGGACACACCCCTCAGAACCCCTCCTAGAGCCCATGCGGTGCTGCCTGGAGCACAGCTTTCCAGTCCGCAGAATGGGCTTTTCAGTCTCCACACTACAGTCCCCTGCCCTCACCGCCTGGCAACACACACCCAATCCTCAGCTTGGACTTAAGATAAAAAACACCCCCCCATAGAATGTGGCTGCTTTCAGGGTTCCCCTTCAATTGTCACTCACAAGCCTGAGACTAGTTTGGCTTCTTTCCGTGGGAGCCCCCTTGTTCCCTAGAACTCTCTTCCTGCATTCCTTCCCTCGCTGAGGTCCCTGGCAGGAAAATCTCAAGGAAGAGACTTGCCCTGCTCTACTCCACATGAATCACTTCCAGAGGAGCACCCATCCTCAGAAGAGCCCGCTTTCCCAGAGGCCTTAAATAGGCTGTGCTGGGGGATGCCTGCTTGGCCACCATTGATTACTGGGAACCTCTCAGCTCTGATTCTCCTGCCTGAGACCTGTGAAGGAAGAAGAGTTCTCACGCCTTGGCAAAGCAGAGGTTTTCCAGCCAGAGAGCAACTGTCATGTCTGTTTCTGATGTTGACCAGCTCCTGTCTTCTGCCCATCCTTGAAGGAAACCAGATAGTCTTTAGGGGCAGGGCCTCAGGCCTTCTCTGCAGTTCTCCACTCTGGCCCCAGATGTTCCCGCATCAGGAAGATAAGTGCTGGGTACTTTAGGGACTGGGAAGAACTATTGGCCCAGGCAGAAACCAATGAAGTCGGCCTGTGAGGAGTGAGGAAACAGGGAAAGATACTGAAGGCCAGGAGTGTGGCTCTCTTGTTGCTAGGTTTCTTAGTTAGGGTGCTGTGAACAGATGCCATGACCAAGGCAACTCTTACAAAGACAACATTTAATTGGGGCTGGCTTACAGATTCAGAGGTTCAGTCCATTATCATCAAGGCGGGAGCAGGGCAATATCCAGGCAAGCATGGTGTAAAAAAAAAAAAAAAGCTAAAAGTTCTACATTCTCATCTGAAAGCTGTTAGCAGAATACTGACTCCCAGGCAGCTAGGGCTAAGGTCTTAAAGCCCACACCCACAGTGACGGACCTACTCTAATACGGCTACACCTCCTCGAGTAAGGTCACACCTCCTAATAGTGACAGCCCCCGTGCCAAGTATCATCATACTAGGGTAACATGTTCCGTGACAGACCCTAAAGAGAACATCTTCATCATGCCAGCCCATGCCAGTCCTGGCTGACAGCAGCTCTGCTGGAAGCCTTTCTCCCATCCAAGCATCTCCAGCTCTCTATCTTAAGGAGGGCACTGCCAGTCATCCTCCTGCTGTCACTCTTACCAGCTCCTGGATGTCCTGGACAATGTGACCACCAAATCCTATGCTTTTGATCTTTAGCTTCATCTAGGATCCACTGGATTTCCCCCACTGTTGCCACCAGAGTCCTTCCTGGTCAGCACCGACTTCCAGCTGGCGAGGCACTCTCCCCCTCCGCCTGTTCTCAGCACTGCGGCTGGAATGACCATCTCAAAAGCTAACAAAGTCCAAGCACCACCTGTGTGAAACTCACAGCCTCTCAGTGCCGTAAGTCCCAAGTCCCAAGTCATGACCACGGCCCGCAGTCTCCTGGCAGACAGACATTCTCCACACCCCCATTCCCTGGAGGATCCGATTCTTCTCTCAGGCTCTGGCTCCATCTGACTCCTCGCAATGCCCCACCCCACCCCCAAGTGCATTTAACAAATTGCTAGGTTTTTAAAATATGGCCTCACTGTGTAGATCCGAAGAATGGCCTGGAAGTTACTGGGTAGAATAGGCTGGCCTCAAATCTAGAAATCAGCCTCTGCATTAAGTGCTTGCACCACTGCACCTGAACATGGCTGCTTTTGAATGACTGTAATAGTGGCATATTCTCTGGGTGAAAATTTGAAAGTTCAGTTACCCCTATGTCGGCCTCTTTCTGACCGGGTCCCCCTGTCTCTAGCCATATTTGGAAGGAAGCCTTAAGTTTATCTGCTGATGAACAGAGATCTCAATATCACTGTCCACATTTATACGACACTGTTGTCCCCATAGGCATATGAAGATGGTTGTGTAGGCCGAGCCCTGTCCCCGGGTGTGGCTTTAAGTGGGATTGGGGTTCATATCACTTTACATGGAAGGCTCAAGAAGCCACCATGAGTGTGAGGTCCCTTGGGGTTGTCAGCAGGGCATGCTCAGCCAATCAGGAAGATGGCCAGGCCCTCTCCAATAGACAGGCTGCTTGGCTGGCCATACTAAGAACAGTCCCTGGTTATGTCCTTTGAGGTTTAAGAGAGCTGTGTTCACTGCTGTAAGTTCATCGCAAGCTTTCTCACTGGGCTGCCGAGACAGTGTGCCAAACAGCCGGCCATTGAAATCTGCTCAGGTTGGGGGATCGAAATCTGCTCAGGTTGGGGTGTAGCAGTCACCTGATGCAAAGTTGGGGTGCTGGGGAACTGCTCGGTGGGTAAAGTGCTTGCCTCACGGGCATGAGGACCCAGGCTCGGTCCCTGGAGCCCATCTGAAAACGGAAGGTAAGTAGTATGTGGTGATGAATGTCTGTCAGCCCAGGCCTGAGGAGGCAGGCAGGCAGGTCCCTGAGGATCACTGGCAGTCAGACTTGCCTAATGGGTGGACTCTAGCATCTCAGCCCTGCCTCATAAAACCCAGCAAATGGCTCCCGGATTAAACCAATTAAGGTTGACCTCTGGTCTCCACATGCATGTGCACACCCATATACCCTCTATGAACACACACACACACACACACACACACACACACACACACACACATTAGAGTTTTACAACCAGATCCCAGTCAGAGGACCTGCCCACAGCTCTGTTCTAGTCACACAAAGTCAAGTGGGCTCAGAACTGCTGGAGGTCTGAGGCTCACAGACCACTCAGACCTGAGTTTTGGTGGCAGGTAAGGGTGTGGATCAAAGGGGACATCTGATGGCATGGGAGGAAGGAGATGCAGCCAGGAGTTGGATGAATTCAGGTTAAGAAAGGCCAACCAAAAAATGCATGGTGGCATGGTGGTACAAGTGACAGATTCCATGTGTCACTTTGTGGGGTCAGCCACAGGGCAAATGCAGGGCTCTTGTGTATAAGTCACACCTAACACATAGTAAATCTCCTGTATAGACTTGGGCATGCCCTCGAGAAAGCTCTTGACTATATGTGAATAGTCCTAACTCTTCTAGTCCCAAGTATCCCCAGCAGGGTGCGTACGCTCTGCCTGTGGTGGTGGAGTGGCCAGAGTGGGACTGCAGAGGGGTCGGGTGTGACATGCGAGAAAAGTCAAGTGGAGTTGGCCACGAAACGAACTGGAAGCACGGCCTGAGGTCTTCCACCCTCGAGAGTGAGGCTTGGGATGGGGGCCGCCCTGTGAGGAAGGGACACAGGCTGAAACATATAACAGGAAGTCTGCGGGGACGGAAGGCCGGGGAGGTGGCCGCAGGGACAGGGAGAGATGGGCTAGGATGGAACGGACACACGCTCAGGCGTGATCACACAGGTGAGGCACGGCAGGCAGAGGGCCTGGTGCTGAGCGTCTTGTGGGGGCATCTGCAGGCTGAGGACCGCCAGGCTGGGGAGATAAAGAATCGAGGTTTAGTAGTTGCAGTTGCTCAAGAGAGAAAGGGAAGTCTACTCAGATACCATAACACTCCAGAACGCAAAGGGGGTGTGATCGACTCCCAGATAAGATGGGCCTGGGGAGCCAGCGATTGCCACAGAGGACCTGGGGAAGAGCCTGTGACTTTGGAGACGCATGCATAGCAGCCGTCCGTGTGGACTGGGACCGTGTCTGGGAGCGTGTGCCGTTCCCACTTGGGCTGTCCTTTGCGGCTCTTCCTCGGCATCCTAGCACATCAGATATCTGGTGTCTGCAGCTCCTTAGTAACGTGGCTAGGAAGTACCAATACATCCCCTGCTCCTGATTGGTTGTTAGGCTAGCAAAGAGGATGGAGGGCAAGCATCTGCAGCAGAAGGTGGAAGATGGGTACATAGGCTTTGAGAGCGGGGAGAGGCAAAGATCCCATCTCATGAAGCTTTCCATGGGACTCCCACAGGCGGCCAAAATGGGCCTTCCTCACTATAGTCATGTTGCTTCCTGACATTCCAGACGGTGCATCTCACAGGGGGGAAGGACAGAAATCTCAGGGCCCCGTGTTTGTATCTGGGACCCCCCTTCTGAAGGCTGTCACTTCAGCCACTACTTGTGAGCTTGGGGTAGCACCTGCTGAGTGTGGGAGGGAAGGGGCCTGGGTCACTCCTTGTCCTGGTCGACTTGACAATCGGTCATCCTCCTTAAGTCTCCAGAAGAATGAGTGGACGCCAGGAGTGCTGAGTCCTCAGGCAAAACCTCCAAGAGCACAGTAGTCTTTCCACCTGACCATCTCATCTCCACCATCGTCATCTCCCAAGCACGCCCAGCTCCAGGGACCACCTGCTCTGTGCCTGGTGCTTGGACTTCCCAGGAGCACGTGCCCTGGCTTCCTGGGGCTTCTCTGTGGGGTACACAGGCCGGGCAGGTTTGTGTACATCCAACTCTGGGCTGGAAAGTCAAGATCATTTCTATGTTCTATGACAGGCACACAGCGGGGATTCAAGGCTCACTGGGTAGATGAATAAATACATTAATAAATGTGAGCACCTTGTGTCGCCCTTCAGAACTGATCCCCAGCCCCGTCCCTGGGTAACAACAGTGGCCAACTTCTCAAAAAACAAAAAAGAGCATTATGCAAATATGCTCATGCAGGCCTGTTCTAAGTACAGGGTATTTCCATTATGGAAAACACAGTGTGTGTATGTGGGCCCCAAGCTTCATAAATTCGTGGGATTTCTCTGTGTCATGAAATACTCTCCTTTGATTTTTTTCTAATCCCTTAAGTATTTTTATTATGGTTTCTCTGATTGATGATTGACTGATTGATTGATTGATTGATTGATTGATTGATAGGTTGATAGGTTGATTGGGATGAGGGCATTTGTAGTGATCATAGGACAGCTCTCTCCTTCCACCACGTATTCCCGGGGATCAAACTCAGGTTGGTGGTGAATGCCTTGACACGCTGAGCCATTACTTGGTCCTACCTAAGTACTTTCATCTCAACCTATGGTCTGTAGGCCACAGTGCATCAGAACCTTTTGTAACGACGACTATTATGGTCTGCAGGCTTGCTGGGGACACAGCTCAGGTGTAAAGTACTTCTCTGGTACTACCCAGGGCCTGGGTTCCATTCACAAAATCAGATAGCATTTTAAAAAAAGAGCTACTAACGGGCTTATTTTGCTTGTTCTTCAGAAAGAACAGAATTAAATAAATTATGGCTTTTGGACAGGAATGGGTTTGAATTCAAGTTCCTGTCCAGATGTCCTCCTTCCCTCTCTGTGCGAACATTCAGCTGACGTCATCAGGCTGTCCTGCTGCATGCTGGGAGGACACACACCGGCAGCTGGACTAGTGTGAGGGGACTCAGTGTTCTGGGGCTGCTTACCACAACGAGAAAAAAGGACCTGCACATCCTAAATAGCAGAAATGTGTCATCTTACAGATTTCTGAGCACTGGAAGTCTAAAACCAAGGTGACAGAAACACCACAGGGTAAACTGAGGTAGGAATAAAGTCTGTGACTGGGAGCCCTTACTGAAAGCAGACATTGGAGGTCGTCACTGATAATTACCAGAGACGGGGTGGGGGTGGGGGGGCCGAGGGAAGGGTGTGGGGGGAGGGGAGGAAGGTAAAGAAAACCATACACATACATATGCACACTGACTGGATTCATATATGCACAGATATTCATATACATATTCATATACATACACACATACATGCATTCATACATTGATAAATAGGTACATATACACATTGGGCAGATGGACCAAAGCTCCAGTTAGCAGGCTCCAAAACGTCACATGTATCCATATGAACACATACACATATTTGGTGGGTGAAGCAGACACCAACGACTTTCTTTCTCAGCCTTTATACCGTCTAAGACAAAGTTCTCTGTGTAAGAAAAAGGTTGCCTCACAGCCACAAGATGCATATTCTCCAAAAACAATCACCGCAAAAACATACCTTTCAAAAACACATTTAAAACATTACACAAAGGAAATTACAACGGGATTATTGATTATGTACTTTTGTCTTGAGGCTCAGACCTATCTAAACATTTCCCATCAATCTTTGTCCCCATAAGTTCATTGAAACCCCAAAGCGATAGTTTTTGGCATTGATCAATGAAGTTCAAGCAAGCCAGTTAATACTAGTGAGTTTTTTCCTGTGCTTAGCTGACGACAATTTGTATTTACAAAGAAACAGATCATCTATCTCACTTCTAATATCTGAGACCTTCTTCAGCTAAACTGGCTAATCGCCTATTCTCTATTCTTATAGAAGTTTAGAATTATAATTATGGAATTATTACATTCTATTTAGAAATACTATGTAATTATAATAGCTCATTATAGAATTATTTACTCTTTATTCATAGCCCTGCCTTTTCATGGTGCACCCTAAAACCTGTGGCCACACCCCTAGATCACAAGATCCAGGAAATCAGACCAACCTAGAATGAATGTTTTCTTTGATCATTAACTTCTCTTCCGAGTACAATTATGGGCGTGTAAGGTGTGAGAGCTCACTGTGCACCCTTCTAGCCCATGCAGCCCTCACTACAGGGGGTGGGCACATAACGCTCTTAATTCTAACATTGTTATAACAAATGATCTTATAAAACTTTCTACCAATCACTCTAACTTCCTCGAATGATTTAAATCAAATCAGAAATTCTGCAAAATCATTAACTCATCTAAACAATATTAGTTTATGAAAGTCCATCTTCCTATTGATCTTCAAGAAAATTGCCCAATATAGCCAGCCAGGAAGGTCTTCTGCCCACTGAAGCTCTTCTTGAACGGTGTCCGCCAGTCCAGAAAGCTCCAGCAGACTCGTGTGGTTTCTTCTAGTCTCTGGCTTTTGCTTGCAATGCTTGGTGACCCTCCTATCAAAGCCACATCTCTCCAGCTTACGGTCATCTTCTCCCTATGCATTTCAACACCATCTCTCTCTTCTGACATTGTGGCCAAATGTCCCCCATTTATAATCTCACCACTTGGGTGAACAGGTCTACCCTAAAGCCTCATTTGAACTTGTAAACACCATTTTAGAAGGACGGCGTCTAACTGAGTAGCCTTGGCAGGCCTGGCACTTGCTCTGTAGACCAGAGTAATCACCAACTCTCAGAGATCCACCTGCCTCTGCTTCCTGGGTGCTGGGACCAAAGGCTAGTGTCACCGCACCTGACTCAGGAAGCACTGCATTTGCCATTGGGGTGGCAGTAGGGGTTTCAACTTTACTTTGACTTTCTATGAGTTCAATCCTACCCTGGTGAATGGGAGTGTGTTGGGGGGGTTCATGTATGTAGGGTAAGGTAGGGGTGTCATCTCAGAAGACAGAAATCTGTTTCCTCATGGCCCCAGAAGAAAGTGATAGACCAAGACACAGAGGAAGCCACAGCAAGCCTGTGGCAGGAGTTGAACCTGGCAGGATCTGGGTGAGCCTGCTGTGAGGATACGCACCCATTCATCAATTCACTCACTCACTCATTCATTCATTCATTCATTCATTTATTCAGTGCCTCTATCCGCCGAGATGCCTGGGAACAGGGGTTTCCCAGGAGAAAATTCAAGGATTCCTTGACTCTACACTATGAGGAATCTGAACACCTTGGAATGAGCCCAAGGCTGGAGCCAAAACTATACAAGACGAGACAGAGGCCCCTCACAGTGCCTGGGAGGGTGCCATGGGCGTGCAGAATGAGAGACAGACAGAGCTCCTACTGATCCTATTGGCCTCATATTGATCAACCCTGAGATGACATAAGCTTCTAAGTAAGTGATGTTGAAAAGCTCCATTTGGAAATCATCACCACCATTGCCACATCATCCTCTGCATCCTCATCGCCATTATCACCACCATCATCATCATCATCACCATCAGCACTGTATAAACCAATGGCACGGTCACTCCACAGTGGTTAAAGGGATGGTTTTGATTGTAAGTGAGAGACAGAGAGACGGAGATGAGACAAAGACAGAGAGGCAGAGAGACACAGAGAGACAGCAGCCAGAGGAATCTGGAAGATTCCAGAGCAGAGAGAGGAAGAAGACTGAACAGGACAAGCAAGCTGGATCTGGCCAGGGCTGCTCTGAGAGGGGGGAGGAGAGCAGTGGATAGAGATGGGAGAAAACATGGTGGGAGAAGCAGAAAGAGGGGGCAAGGCAGGAGAGCAAGGGAGCGAGGGGCGGGGCGCATCAGGGACAGCAAGGGCATTAGGAGAATGAGTAGCTTGGGAAAAGGAAGATCATGAGTTTGGGGGGGTGAGGAGGGGAGAAACGCTGGGGTCCCAGCATGGACTTTGAAATGTGTAACAGGCACTTGTGATACAGAGGGAGCCTGGAGTCCCGGGTCCCCTTCTGTCAGCGGTAAGGGAAATGACTCCTTTCCTGTAGGAAGAGGGGACTTGGCTTCACAATTCCCGAGAAGTGCTGCTTTTTGTCTACTTACTGGAAATCCTTCTGCAGTCTGGGGTGAGCTCATTTCTGGATATCTGGACTGCCTTTGGGAGTCGGGGAATAGGAGTTTCTGTTGGGCCTGACAGCCACCGTCATTTTGTCACTGTCATCCCTGTCTTAGTGAGACTCACAGAGGGAGAACACAGTGGTCTGGCCTACTGTAGGTCAGAGAAATCCTGAGGAAAGTATACTGAGATGAACCAGGCACAGCAGAATGAGTAGTGCAATGCCACTTAGACGGGGTCCCTAATTAGTCAAACTTACAGAGGCAGAACGTGGAATGCTGGTTTCTGGGTCCCACAGAGGAGAATTGCATTCTGCTGAGCTGTGTCAGGTGGGGGAGACGAGAACATTCTGGAGATGGTCATATCAGATCATTCCTCATGTGACACCGTATCTGAGATGGGCCAGAGATGCTTAACATTCTCAGGGTACATGGACGTGACGAAGCAGTGTTAGCAGTCTTAGAAATGTAAACTTACTATGCCTTCTGTGCCGGTGCTTAAATGACAGTTAACAGACACCTCTCCTTGTTCCCATCAGGTTCAAAGCAGCACCCCAAAATGGTAGTGCTGGTGACAGTGTCCCAATCAGAAGGACTTTGGTCAGGTAATCAGAGAGAATGTTATTGGATTAACAAGTCTAAAGACAGATTTCTGTTTACTGGAAAAGCAGCTAAATTAAGGAGGTTTCTGTTTATGGGAAACTTCCCTTAATCAGTCCCAAAGGTCAATGACTTTGGGCAAAGATATCTATTTCTGGGTCAATCCACACAACCAGCACTCTTAGTTCAAGCACTGTGCCCTGCTGACACATAAAATCTGCTTGCTCACACCCTCCCCCCTACATTGCTCCTGTTTCTGCCTCCTGAGAGATCGTCCTAGCAATTTAATCCCCAGTAAACCCATCTATCCACCCATGAGGCAAGTCTGGTCCTGTGGTCACACTGGGCCTGAAGACTTTGATCTGGAGCTGTAAGCCAGGCAGCCCCTCCTTCAGCAGTCCCAGCAGGCAAGGCAGCCCAGCGGTGTGCTCCCGACTCATCTCACTGTCAACGTGACTGGATTTAGAGTCACCACCGTGCGCCTCTGAAGGCAATTCTAGATGAGGCTGACCGAGGTAGGGAGACCCAAGCGAGCTGTGCATGGCGCTAGGCCGTGGACTAGGGTCTCTGACTACATAAAAAGGACACAGCTAGCTGAGCTGCTGTGGCCTCCCCTATGATGTAAGTCAAAAGAATCCATTTTCTGCCCGTTGGAGTGTATAAAGGCACATGGGGTCAGAGAGTGTTTAAACACAAATGGGGGTCATTAATCCTAGCTGTTTTAAACACTCCATGGCCACTCAAAGGAAGCACTTCAATCTCAACAGCAAGCGGGGCTGCTGTGGAAGTCATGGCTGCTGCGCCAGGAGACCTCGCTCCAGGCGTGACGGCCCCCAGGAAACTCACATGGACTTTTGCAGGCCTGCTGGTCTTCACGTCTCAAAGCCATAAGCAACCGACCTGAAAACCCACAAGTCTCTGGTAAGTTTCTAGTTCTCAGGGTCCAGAGATGTTTCTCTGAATTATGAAAGCTTAGAGCTTGCTCAAACTGAAACCCAGAGCTGAGGACATTCTGCCTTGAAATGCCTGGAGCCATAGTCTCCGTTTTGTTAAAACCTAGAGCTACAAGCCCAGCCCATAAGCCACTTGTATTGAAGCCCTCAGGAGGCCGAGCCTTACCCACTTGCAATGTTTCCCTGGACAGATAACCAAACTTCATTTGGGGACACGTAAGGCCCCTGTGAGACCAGAAGGAAGCAGTCCCAGGTCCACTCTGCTTTAGCTATTCTGGCTGCTTGGTTTTATGTCATCCACAATTCTATTTCTTCAGGTGGGTGACGGTCCAGTTCCGATATCCCACTTTTAAGTCACTTCCTGGGTGTAGACTGGATGCTCCCACAGGAAGGCCCCGAGGGACACAGCCATTGCTCTGCTGTTCCCCTGAGGAAGGTGGACGGAGGCTCTGAAGGGGTCAGCACACACATCCCTCGCTTTATTGTCGAAAGAGCCCCGAACAAAAGCTCTAGCAGTCTGGGGAGCCCCTGGAAAGGAAGGAGGGAGGCATGGGGTGAGGGTACAACTAGGGCATACGTGTTGTCAAGGTCTTTCTCCTTCTCTGTCTCTGTGGGGAATCCTCGCCTGAGTGAGGTTCACCTTGACAACCTCAGCCCAAGGTGTCATAGAGGGATTCAGACATAGCACTGTTGGCCAGGAACACAAAGATGTAGAAGACCATGGCAGTCCGGGGTACCCAGTCCTTAATGTCAGTGCCCCTCAGAAACCTCGGGGTAGATCTGGGGTGGGAATCAGTCTTCCTGCATAGACTCACCAGGCAAACTTTGGAAAGTGCCTACCTAGGCCTAGGAACTACATAACCATATATGTTATGTCGATTTTAACCATAACCCAGCTCCTTACCAAGGTGGGTTTCTTGGTGGGCAATGTGGTTAGGCTTTACCTGGGGCAGTAATTGAAACTTCCAAACTCCCTGATAACAGAAATCCTTGCCAGGTAGAAAGATCTACACGCAGCACGTCTCTTAAGCATGAAATCCACAGAGGAGCCATGCTGATACTGAACAAGCACTGGACAGTCGCTTTGATCTCCATGCTGAGAACTCTTCCCCACCTGGGCCCCTAGCGACCAGCGCTCCACGGCAGCCCCTTCCAGAATTCTCAGCCCCTGCTGGGACAAGAGGGGAAGTTCAGGGAAGGAGGCCCAGAAGGATATTCTTCAAGCCTGTCCCCTACAGCCCAAGGCAGTCCCCTCCTGACCTTGCCAGAGCAGAAAGAGACATCACACCCGGTAGCAGTACCCGAGAGAAATCGGGGTCGGAAGCTTCTCTCCAGCCGTTCCAGCCAGGGATTGCCCTGTCAGGGTGGAATATTGCAAGTTCTGCCTGGACAGCTCTGGCTTCCCTGTCAGGGAAAGTAGAAAGAAGAAGAAGAAGGAGAAGAAGAAGAAGAAGAAGAAGAGGAGGAGGAGGAGGAGGAGGAGGAGGAGGAGGAGGAGGAGGAGGGGGGGGAGGGGAGGGGGAGGGGGAGGGGGAGGGGGAGGGGGCGAAGAAGAAGAAGAAGAAGAAGAAGAAGAAGAAGAAGAAGAAGAAGAAGAAGAAGAAGAAGAAGAAGAAGGGTACAACAGCAACAACAAAAAGAACAAGAAGAAAACAAGAACAAGAACAAGAAGACAGATGAAAAAAAGACAGACAGAGACAGAGACAGAGACACACAGAGAGAACAACAAACAAAAAACATGCCTGGCTTCCCGGCTGCCATGGATTGAATGTCTCCTGTCTGCTGTGTTCGCCCTCTGCGATGTACTTAGAGAATCAGTAAAAAGTCTTTGGCCTCCCTTGGAGAGCTCTTTTCCAGGGATGTCCCTGAGAGCACATCCTCATCTCTCCTGCCAACTGCTCAGGACGCAGCTGCAGAGACTCTGTTATGCTACATAAGAAGTTCCCAACCTGGTGGGTGTAAGCCAGACCGGGAGGTCTCACACAAGGCCTCCCGTGAGTGCCCCCACAGAGGACTTCAAACTGAGCGTGTTTGTCGATTAGATTTTTCTAGGATGGAGAGAGGTGGCCCTCTGTCAGTGGCATGAAAGGCAATAGGGAGCATCCCCAGGGGCGAACATGATGTCAGCAGCTGGTCACTGGCAAATGTCTCTGCAAAGAAGCACGCCACCATGCCTGCGTCTGCACGGTGCTCAGAGATACCCTCCACGTCATTTTTGATGGAACCCTTAACTGTCAGAGGACAGGCTGGTACCTTTTTGTTGTTGTTGTTGTTTTGAGACAGGGTTTTCTCTGTGTAGCCCTGTCTGTCCTGGAACTCACTCTGTAGACCAGGCTGGCCTCGAACTCAGAAATCCGCCTGCCTCTGCCTCCCAAGTGCTGGGATTAAAGGCGTGTGCCACCACGGCCTGGCTATGGGGCCAGTTCTGAATGAGAGCCAAGTCTGCCTCCAGCTGCCACGGAACAATTTGGGCATCCCTGTCTTATGTCACCCACCACACCACCACATCCACTGAAAGTGAGGAGAGAGCATTGGAAAGGCCTTGGGATGGAGAGACCCGGGATGCTCTCCTCTTCGAGAGCAAGCCGTGTGAGTTACGGCTTTGTTTCCATGGTAGCTTTTTCTTTTGCATTTACAATGGTCATAATGTAGTAACTAGCTGGCAACGATGGAAACTCCTTAGGTGTCTTTACCATTGTACAGTACAGGGAGTTGATTCTGCACAAGTCCCCAGAGGGTGCTGGTACCTGAGTTGTGGGACAGTGACGTTAGAGGTCCAAACTCAGAGCACGGGTCTTAGGGGATTCAGCTCTGCCATTCAACAGTGGGCTGGGCCAATCTCTAACAGTGAGCTGGCCAGCCCAGGAAACCAGTCAGTGAGACATTTCTGCCACATACCTGGGACTTTCAGGAGCATCAAAAGCACAGGCATCTGTCCCGCCCCATGTAGGCATGATGCTCTCTGTGTGGTACCTGTGCCCCCCTGTGTGTTCAGACCTGCAACGGCTGGAGTAGGCTTGGGCCTGGCACCAAGCTCTGCGCTGCAGCAAAGTTGCTTTCCTCACACTAGAAGGAGTATCAGGCCTGCCCCTTTTCCTTGATGGTGAGCGTTGTTCCTTCCACCCCTCAACACTTGGGTAAGAGCTGGTGAAGAGCTTCTGATATGTGTGTCCGATTCTGCAAAAGACATGAATGAGCATATAGGTATATGTGAGTTACTGTGATTTTCTTCAGGCTGTGATAGTACCACGGCCAAAGCAGCGTAGGGGAGGAAAAGACCTACCTCAGGTCACAGACCATCACGGAGCGGATGGAACAGGGCAGGAAGGAACTCAAGCAGAAGTGTGAATCATGAACCGTGGAAGAACACTGTGTGCTGGCTGGCTCATAGGTTCGTGCTTATGTAACTGTCTTATGGGGTTTCAAGATCACATACCCAGGGAATGGTACCGCCCACAGTGGGCGGGGCCTTTCCACATCAATTAACAATCGAGACAACTACTGTGGTTGCTCATGCCCTTTGGAGGCACAGGCAAGGGACTCTCTGTGAGTTTGAGGCCATCCCGGGCTGCACAGTGAGATGCCGTCTCAAGCCAAGAAACAGTCATGACAACCCCATCTGATCTGGAGAAGTCCTCATTTGAGACTGCTTTCTTAGGCGACTCTAGGCTGGACGAGTTGTCAGACAAGCTGACCAAGGCGTGAGTGCATATATGGGAACATATTTTAAACACTTTACTTGTATAGATTATGGTAGGACTAGTACGTGTATCTATTGCTTTAAGACAGGTACTGTTTCCAAGGCTCTAATTTGCAAACCGTAGGATACAGTGCATAAGTACGCCAGGGACTTCCAGTTTAAAAGGTGACATGCGAACCTACTGGATGGCTTAGTCATACCACGCCAATGCTGTTCTTAGGGAAGTCCTTCTTCATGGCCTTTGGGGCTGCTCACCACCTGTGCTCATTTTCACTTTGAGTTGAGATCTGAAATTGAGTAGGGAATGACCCTCTTAGGACACCGGGCACATTTATCTGGGGACAGTCTGTGTTAAGAAAGCAATGGGTGTTTAAAGGAGGGGGCAGGAGTTTGATGACAAGGACCCTATGCGGCACTAGACTGACACTGATCCCAAAAACTAGTAGGTTGTCCAGAAAGATGCATTGTCCCTGCTGTATGAGCAAGGGATCAAGGACTTCTCGTCAATTTTGCATGTCTGGAGTGTCCCGTGTCGGTGGGGATGGTGGACGTGACCATTAACGCATTGAGTTCAAGGGCCATCTGGATGAAGTGTCAATTTTCTCAAAGAGTAAGATGTTTGGAGAAATAGTTTTATACTGTGTGAAGAGATACTAATTTCTCTGAATTTCAAGGCCTCATAGGACAGTGGATCCAGTTCTCAGACAGACAGCCTTGTGTGGGTATCCCACGTGTTCAATGAAAACCTCTCCTAGGTTCCACACAATTCATCGTCCATGCCATTTGAGGCCGGTGGGTATGGCTACTGCACGGGTTAAAAGGGTTGACTAAGAACGTAGTTGAACACCATTGTGAACCAAAACACCTGCCGTCTGCCCTGTGGACAGCGTCTCCCACGACAAGTCAGCCTGCCATCTTCTTGACTTTCATTCTCTGTCGAATAAAAGAAAATGTCAAGTAAACCAGAACGCACTGGTGTGTGGAGGTCAGGTGTGTGTGCCGTGGTGGATTACAACTGTGAGGCCCGGGCACACTGATCTCAGGAAAGGATCAGGCCAGAGGTGGGTGGATGGTTTTCACCATTTGGGACCCACTCTGTTCATCTTGAACTCACTGCTGTCCCCCTGCCCAGGGGCCCCTCTCCTAGTGCCTGGTGTCCTTTCTCTGTAGCTCTTCATTGGGAGATAAGGGATGACTGGTGTATCACTGAAGGTACCTTAAAAAAAAAAAAGGCTGACATTTCATCCCTTGGATTTTTATGCTTATTTGAATGTATTTACAATATTTTATTAAAATATCACTCATTTATATGACAGGGTTTTGGTGCCCCTTTAAATTTTGCCTTGAGGGAGTGACTCACTCCCCTCTTAACCCCGCCACCTCAGAGTTATCTATTTCTTCATTCACTCATTCTTTCATTCATTCATTCATTCATTCATTTTACACCTAGAGCTGAGATCATCCTCTGCGCCCTGACTGAGCACTAGGGGAGGCGAACAGAGGAAAAACTTCACTTGCTCTGAAGATAAAGATGAGGGAAGTTCACAGGAACTCCTAGGCAGGATGGAGCAGGGAAACCAACCCTGACCGCCAGGGATCGAGAATGCTCCCACTGCCTGCTGACTGTTGTCAGTAGCATACCGTCAAAACCCTTCTGTCTTGTAGGTGCTTCTAGAGAAATACCACACGGGGTCCCCAGGCTTGAAGAGGCCTCCAGCAGCTGCTTTGCGTAAGGCCACATGCTGAGAAGGGATACAGTCTGGGTCCACCCCAGCTCTGCCCGGCTCTGGGCACACACTTGCAGGGAGGTGGTCACTGCCCTCTGTGTCGGCTTCCTCCAGAGGAGTCAGGGAACAGGGTGTGGAGGGGGCCCTTCCTGACTGAGACCCGAAGGGCACATGAGAGCTGACAGGGAGACAGCGGGGCGCGGGAGCTTCTCTGGAAGCGATAAATGTCGTGAGTATTATCAGAGGCTCATGTCCGCAATTCTGAGAAGCAGGCGAAGCTGCTTGCGAAAGGGCCCTGGCAACTTCCTCAATCTGCTCTGTTTCCTCCAGATGGGGCACAGATAAATAGGAAGAGCCTGTGGCCCGCGGCTGCTTGGAGGCTCCTGAAGGAGGCTGCCTGTCCCCTGAGGACAGAGGTAAGTGTCTGGCTTCCTGATGCGGAGCTGAGGCTGCGCTCAAAGTAGGGGCGGTGGGGGTCTCCGGGACGGGACTGGACGGGAGAAGGCGGAGCTGGGGTAGCATCTTCCTCAAACTTGGCCTCTCTCTGACTCGTCTCAGACCCCAAGGCAGTTTGTAGGGGAGGGGCACCCAGGAGCATTCAAACTGGGTACAAAGTCGGGGCTCTGGGTAGGTGAGGGCTCTGGGGCTCTGGGAGGACCCAGCTTTATCACTGGAGGTCTGGTGGCAGGGAGGACTCCCTCGAAAGCTCTACATGGGGCTCAGCACCGTGTTCCTTCTAACTTTGCCATCCATATGTTACTTCTGTCCCTGTCCTGAGCTTCAGGTCACACAGCTGTGGGTCAGGGTGAGTGGGAGACACAGCCCCCTTTGTCCTCAACTATAAATGGAGGACGGGAGTGGGGGGAAGTGAGAGAAAGAGAGAGGGTAGAGAAAATGTATCTACAAGGATGAAGAAGTGTTGGGGACAGAGGCAGAGATGTAGAACCTCCTTGGTACCAGGTGTAATTTGGCAAGCTCACTTGGGAAGGGCCCAGAGACATACCAGATTAGCTCCGACCCCCATCCCATCTGTGTGTGTGTGTGTGTGTGTGTGTGTTCATGCTTTCTCTATGTCTCTCTCTATCTCTGTCTCTGTCATACACACACACACACATACACACACACACACACATACACACACACACACACACACACACACACACACACCGTGTGAACCACCACGGATGATTGAGTTTGAGTCCAAATGTGTCTGTTATGTATGTAGTGTGCCAGCAGGGAGGTGTCTTATCACATAGCTAGGGACCGGTCCTCCCAGACAGGCACACAGTCAGCCCCTCTGATGGCAGAGGGCATGACCACTGACATGTCTCATAGCTCATGACTCACCTGTTCATGTGTCCCACATGCTGTGTTCCAGGGGTCATACATTAGCCATTGTTTGACAGAAATCTCCGTGACCTGTTAAGCAAAGAATTAGCTTGAGGTCAGGCCCCTGCCTCTGCTCAAACCCAGCACACAGGGCCTTTGAACCTAATCTGGCCAAGAAAATAAAAGGGACCTTCACCTGCTTCTCTGTAGCACAACATCTCCCCTTTCCCAACCTCTTTCTTAAAGGCTTTAAAAGAAGACTCCTTCTCTGTCTGCATGGGCCAAAATGCCACTTTAGACCTTACCATGACATTGGCTCTAACAAGTCTTTAGCTAGAACCTAATGTCCGGTCCTGAAACCAGATTGCCCTGAAAGGGTCCCCCTCACTTGCTGCTGCTGCCTGTGTATTTAACCCTAGACCTCCCTCATCTCCTGGTGAGTCCCTGGTGTCTTCTAGGATCTTCTGTCTGTCTATACCGGAAATCTTAGTAAGCCACAGGTCGCATGGGATTTGGACTGTCCCTTCACCCAGACCTGCTGAGTACAGAGATCCCTCTTCTCAATCTCCTTATTCCTGGGGGTCTGGCCTCACTTCAGGAAGGGAACCCGAGTGCCGCAAGGATGCCTGTTTCCCTTGCTGCCTTTCCTCTAGACTGTGGTTCTCAACCTTTGGGTTGGGACCCTTTGAGGTCTCCTGTCAGATGTCTTACATGTCAGATATTTACATCATGATTCATAACCGTATCAAAAGACTGAAGTAGCAATGAAATAATTTCACGGTTGGGGGTCACCGCAACGTGAGGAACTGTTTTAGGGGGCCGCAGGGTTAGCAAGGTTGGGAGCCGCTGGTCTGGGCCTCTTGACCAGAGTTCATGACAGCATTACTCAGTTCCATGAGTCTAAGGACTCTCCTCAGCTGCTTTCTGGGTGACCTCTACATAACCTCTACACACGCGAATTCCTTTAGCAATTCCTCAAATCCTGAGTTTCTTTAGCAACACTGACCCCAAGCCAAGTAACCCTGAAAAGAAGCTCCTTTGATTTAAAACTTCCTAGATTACATCACGCCGTGCAAAGCAGGTGACCCGAGACCCCTTCCACTTGGGCATCCTCCCTCTTCCGTAGCTACCTTTCTGTCAACCTGGGACCACATTCCAAATTATAAAAGGATCCATCCAGCCCTAAGGCACCTTTTTTTTTCCCTGTAAGAATTTGCCCACTGTGCCTCTGTCCACAGCAACTACTCTTAATGAAACTCTCGAAGCAAATATAATCTGATCGATTCTTCCATTCCAGGCCTGGAGCTATTCCCAGGGTAAGAGAGCAATACGGAGGGCGAGTGCCTAGGTGTAGTCAGGCAATACGTGCTGGCATGCATGCATGTGTGTGCTCACATGTGCGTGTGCGTGTGCATGTGTGTGCATGCGTGTGTGTGCGTGTGCGGGTGTGTACACGTGTGCCTGCGTTTCTGTCCACACCTGGGATTGGCTTGTAGCCTCACCATACAAGCTTCTAGGCCTGGCTGTAGGGATTTCCCTCCTCGGAGGCCTTGCCAGAACATTCTCGCATATTCAGATTCTAACTTAATTAAATCCTATCTGGTTTCTTTGTAGTTTCGCGGTGAACAAACCTTTGTACACACTCCTGGCAACTCTCCCCCCGAAACCCCACTCGACAGTTTTGCTTTTATTGTGTCAAGTTACTCATAACCCAGCACTGAAGGAAAGGGCATACGTTCGTGGGTGTTTAATGTCGAAGAAAGACACAGAAGACACAGACACCTGATTTGTTAGCGGTTAGAATCAGCCAGAATCGTGGATGGTTCAAACACATTTGTGTGGCTAGGTATATATTCAGAAGTGGCGGCATCCAATCCAATCTGGGCAAGGAACAGAGTGCCCTCTGCTAAATTGGAAAGGTTCTGGATTGAGGAAATTCTACCTTATCTGAACTTATTTTTGAGGTCACTCAGATTGGGGGGAGCTCAGAAACCTGGGCTTATCGCCCACTGCTTGGAGCTAAGGAACATTTATAAACAAATACTTCTGACAGGGTGTTGTGTGTACACACCACCAATAAAGAAACAAATCCAAGCCGGGCGGCGGTGGTGGCGCACGCCTTTAATCCCAGCACTTGGGAGGCAGAGGCAGGCGGATTTCTGAGTTCGAGGCCAGCCTGGTCTACAGAGTGAGTTCCAGGACAGCCAGGGCTACACAGAGAAACCCTGTCTCGAAAAACCAAAAAAAAAAAAAAAAAAAAAAAAAAACCAAATCCAGCCTAACCCTCCAGCAAGCCACCTTAGTCAACTCTGAAGAGTGACTGTTGGAAAATGTCTCCAGAAAAAGATAGCTATTTTTTCTCCTCTTGTGAATATATGCAAATAGGTATCGGTCTGTAGGTGGGAAACAGGGTGCCAAGTTCACCTCATTTCATGGACAATGGTGTGATGAGACGCTTCTGGCTTGCCTCTCATAGCCAGCACCTCACCCACTCCAAAAGGCCTTGCATTTGTGAGACACGTTGGCGCTCACCGCTGTGTGGGCCGATGCTCTGGCAGAGCCCCCGTCTCAGCGCTGATCTCTCTCCTCCTTTCATTTGCTCTCACGCAACTATGTAAAGCTTTCCTCTATGTGCCTTGTTTTCTCTCCTGGCCTTCTGAGATCCAGGAGATGATTCACTCCAGACAGGCTGCCTCTCTCCGGGTTCCCGGGACAGTCTCACTGACTCCTTTTCCCTTTGGCCACTCAAACCCCGGAACGTTCCCACAATGCCTTTCTCAAGGCTCTCCGCTCTGCTTCTGTCCTGGTTTGGTTACATGCTCTCCCTGAGCCCATTTCACTTCCCCTGCATCCCAGAGCAGCTTCCATCCTCCAGTAACCAATCCTGAAGCATCTCTGCCTCCGGTTAGACCCCAGAGGTGTGCTTAACATATTAGTGGGGACTGTCCAGGTATCCTACTGAAAAAGCACCGGAAGGCAACAGCCCCCTAAGAGTCTTAGAGTGCAGGATCAGGTTTCCCTTCATGCTGCTTCCTAATCTTTATCCACCTGATTGTTAGCCAAGCTAGTTATTCCATAAATTCAGATATAGTAACCTGTGGTGAAATATATATATCCCTGGGCTACCTTTTTCTCTGTCAAGCTTAAGATGCCCTGTATCAAATTAAGTATTTCTATCATCTGCCGCTGCCCCTGTTTCCCCCCCCCTGGGTGTATGATCATGGATGTACATATATGTGCATGTGCATATGGAAGCCAGACGACACTCTCAGGTGTCCTTCCTTAGGGACAGAATACCTTCTTTTTGACACAGGGTTTCTCACTGGACTGGAACTCAGTACAAAGACTAGGCTGGCCAGCCAGGAATCTCCTGGCATCTGCCTTTCAGTCGGCCTCCCCATTGTTGGGATCAAAAGTGTACACCATGATCCTTGGCCTTTTTCATGTGGCTTCTGCGCCTCAGACTCGGGTCCACACGTTTGCTAACAAGTGTGTGGCGTTCCGCCCTCTCTCCAGCCCTGTCTGTTGGTTTGCATTTTGTTTTACTTTGTGGTTTCTGTTTCAGTGTTTTACTCAACCCCTAAAATGAAAGATGCAGTTTTGATGCTCTTAATGTTTTAGTTTTGGGTTTCAGATCTTTCATCCACCTTGGATCTGGATGTAAAGGAACGAGTTAACTTGGCACGGTCCGCTCATTGACTAAAGGCCACCAGTCCCTCTGTGCCTCAGTGGCTGGAGACAGCAGTCTGACTTTCTAAGCTCTGACACACGTGGTTATATTCACTGTTGCTTTGATATTTTGCTCCGATTACAGTTATTTATTAGCAGATGCTCATGCCTTTTCTGCTCCATTTCGGGGATTCAGAATCGGCTCATTCGGGGCATTCAAAATCCTTCCACATCCTTTATTACCATTTCACCAAGCCTTGGGATCATCCTCGGCAAACTGACCCCTGGAGACAGAGGTGGGGCTTTCTCCCCTGCTGGCATTGGTCAGGAGGGGCAGTCCAAGTCCTCTTTGGCTCTGACAGTCCCCTGGGTATCAAGGGGACAGACTCAGGTCATCGAAATGGTTTGCACATTAAACATTTCCACAGCCCTGGCAAATAAGTTGGCCCTTCAGCCTCTGGCTGTCGATGCACTGTGAGTAGACATGTCTACTTTGAGTGGCCAAAGGGAGAAGGGGTTTGTGGAGTCAATGAGACTGTCAAGCGCTCCGTCCGTGGCCAGCATGCACACTTCTTTAACAAATCTGGATCTGACTGGCTTGTGAAATGCTTCTGTCTGCCTTCCCCGCAATCATATTTCTTCATATACTCAGGAATTAGGGTATAGAAACACATCCGGTCTCCTGCTTCATTCCCTCTCTGCCACACCCACCCTGCCCCATTTCTCTGAGGTCCTTCTGTCTCTGTACCTAGCCTTCATCTTCAAAGACCATCAAGCCTAACTTGTTTTGCCTTCAGACAATTTCTCACTGTGTTGCCCAGGCTAGCCCCAAATTCCTAGTCTGAATTCACTAGTAGATGGACGTGAATGCCCACCAAGGTCCCGACTCAAACCTCATGGTCAGGGTCCCTCCCTATTCATCTTCTACACCAGCACTTGGGTTTAATTAGCATTTTGCACCCTCATTCAGCTGGGCAGGTCCTCAGTCAGTTTTCAGTTCTCCTCTTACACGCCCCTGCGCCCGCCTCACGGCCTCCCACCATAGTCATCTGAGTTTTCGCTGTGTGCTCTCTCCATTTCGCTTCATGCCGTGGCTAATCTCCCCTACTTAACTGCAGGGCATGCTGGGTTCTCTGTTCCCATCCGGCAAATGTTGTCTTGCTTTAAATCTGTCTTTTCCTGAAAAACATGCTAGCATAACTTCTTTTCAGGAAATATCTGAAAATTTCTTCTCTGCCTTCTCATAAGCAAACTCCGCGGTTGACATTTGAACAACAAGGTTGACTTGGTCTTTTTTGGTTTATTTTGTGTATGATTGTCACTGGGGACGAGGCATGAGTGTCACAGCCTAGGTGGCAGCAATCAGAGGATGACTTTCTGGGCTAATTCTGTTCACTTTGGAATCCAGGACTTGAACTCACATCTTCAGACTGGTGAAAATACCTGCTAAAGCATCTCCCAGCCTCCTCACTGTGTTTAGAAACTTGGGTCTCTGAAGTTATCTGTAAAGATGACCTTTGTCAGATGCTGTGTGTTTCCTTCTGGAAGCTCTGGGATTGTCCTTCTGTTGGTGAAAGACGGAATGCTCACATTAGTGCCTAAGTGAGTGCCATGTCCCCAAGGGGGAACCTTGGAAGTTCGACCTTGGTCTCTCCCCCTTACTCAGCAGTGCCTCCTTGAATCAAGTGTCTCCCTCTTGCTTCTTGATTAGCAGAGAGCTGTCTACTTTATATCCAGAGGACATTGCCAGCTGTATAGTAGTTGTAAACAGAAACTCTCGCAAGCAGTGCTCAACTCCATAGCTGTTCCGTTTCCCCCCTCACATTAAGAGGCACACAGACGCAGACCTTCGGCTGGGGTGGTTACCCCAGAGGCACGTGACGAAGCCGGATTCTCTTCCTGTCAAGCCGATCTTGCATGTAGCTTCCATCCTTTCCTTAGGATCCAAATGGCTTCTGGAGTTGCAACGGCCATTTCTGAGATAGCGGAAGAAAAAAAAATAAAGTGAAAACAAACAGACCTCTTCCCGGGTGAGCCCGTGCCTTTTAAATAGCCTTTGGGAAAGACACACACGCACAGGGCTTCCCCTCAGGGCTCCTTGGACAGCATCTAGTCATGTGACCATGCTTAGAGGCAGGAGAGAGTAAGGCATATTATTTATTACCTTTTATTCTTGTTTAAAAAAAAAAAAAAACGAGCCCAAAAAGATAAGGGAGAGGGAGGCCACTGGCACTGTTGGCCACGCCTCTCCCTGACCCTCTACTGTTGTCTTGGTCGGCTTTCCAGTGCTTCCACGGTGTTCTGGAGAGTGTCCCCCGCCTTGGCCCTGTCCCCATCTTTACACATCCACCTCATTGGGTGCCCGTCTGTGGTATCCATTCTGTGACTTCACCCATCAGTACACTGATCTTTCTATGATCCTGAGTCTCCTATCTCAGGAATTCTTGGCTTTTTTTTTTTTTTTTAAACAACAGCAGTCTGTGTTAAATAGCTCTAGACTCTGCAGTAACTAAGGGGTCAAGGGGTTCAAGCTCAGAGATTCAACTTTTCCTCTCCTTGGATTCCTTCTGGTCAATAAAATATGGCAGAGCAGTCTGAGTTGGGGCGGACATAGGACACATCTGCTGTGAACGATCGGGAAACACAACCTCTCAGGGAAGCGTGGTTAGAGAGGGCGGGTCCTCAGCCAACCCACCTGGGCTCAGTCCCAGCCTGCCTCACGCAGCTGCGGCACTGTGGGCCCACCAACTCCACATCCCTATTCCGTTTCCTGTCTGCAAGGATCCTAACAGCTGCCTTGACCAAGATGCACTGATTTCCGCAAAGCGCTCGGCGCACGTCCTGGCTGATGGTGGGTATCACACCTCCGTCGGCTGCTGACGTGGACTCTGTGTATTTAGATTCTCTGCTCGAGGTTCTTGATGTCACAGCTCTGTGGTCTTTACAGTAGAGGAGAACTTGTTCCCCATCATTGAAATCGATAGGGACTGAATACTCATGTACACCAAAACTCTCATGATGAAACTCCATCCCCAGGGGGAGGGTACTGGAGACTAGGGTCCTTATGTTAGACGTCCCAGGAGGCTCCCTTGATGCCTCTGCTCTGGCTGTCACAGTGAGAAACCTGTGAGGAAGAGGCCTCATCTGACCTCGTCCATGTGTGCCTTGACCATGACCTCGCCACTTTCCAGAAATTCCAGAAATAAATGTCTGTGGTTTTTGTGAACTATCGGTGGTGCTTTGTGACAGCAGTCCTCCCAGATGAAGACACTGGTCATCGGTACCCCCTTTCCCCCTTACTCAGGGACTCTGTTGGCTTTATGAAAGGCAGGCAGTTGGCTGACGAGCCCTTTCATCCCTCTTTGTCACAGAACCCTTTGGTCACTTTTAAGATTGACAGCTCAAGGGCACCAGGAGCAAAGGTTGATGGGATTTAGCATCTGCTTTTTAATTGACCTTACGGATGGGGGGGCAGTGTGAGAACGAGGTTTGGGATTTGTGTGTGATGTTATTCAATCATCTTGGAATTTTCAAATGGAATATTCCATCATTTAATGCTGTTTACTGGTTTCTCCATTCATAAAGAGCATTATGTGAAATATTAATGATGAGAGATAGATATATGGTAGATAGATAGATAGATAGATAGATAGATAGATAGATGATTGATTGATAGATGATAGGTAGATAGATAGATGATTGATTGATAGGTGATAGATGATTGATTGATAGATGATAGATAGATAGATAGATAGATAGATAGATAGATGATAGGCACATAATTGATAGATAAATGTTTGATAGACAGATCGATAAATAGGAGATTGATAGATGATAGAAAGACGATAGATGATTGATAGATGATAGATTGATGATAGACACATGCTTGATAGATGATAGATAGATGATTGATAGATCGATGATTGATAGATGATAGATAGATGGTTGATGGATCGATGATAGATGATGGATGGATGGATGGTAGATAGATGATTGATAGACAGACAGCTGATGTATGGATAGACAGATGCATAATTCAGACACTTGGATGATACAAGAATGGATATACAGATGTGTACATACAGAGACGAATAATATATAGATCCATAGATGTACATAGATACGTAGGCGGACGGACGGATGGATGGACAGACGGATGGATGGATGGATGGATGGATGGATGGATGGACGGACGGACGGACGGACGGACGGACGGACGGACGGACGGATGGATGGATGGATGGACGGACGGACGGACGGACGGACGGACGGACGGATGGATGGATGGATGGACGGATGGGTGCTCGGTGGACTGATGGGTGTTGCCTTGCGCATCTTGGCTCAAGTGTCAAATGCCTGTGGGAGAAGGAGGCTCTGCTCCCCCGGTACTTCCCAAGCGAGCTCAGTGAAAACAAGGAAATCCCCAGGCTTCAGAGAAAGGGGAACTGGGAAGCAGAGGGGCCTGTGGGAGACCTATGGTAAACTAAGCAGAGGCGGGGAGAGCACCAGGCTCTGCCTGTGCTAGAAAACAAGGGTAGCTGGGGGTGTGCAGAGACAGATGCAAGAAAGCAATCGGGCCTAGGCATGCCCCGCCCCCACCCCACATCCATCAAAGGTGTGGGTCTCGGCTCCTCTGTGGGGCCTGGTGCAAATTCAACAGCAGCCTCGCTCTCCTCTCTGGGCACCGCACTGTGGTCTGAGGAGGGACCACAGCCTTATGCACTTTTGCAGCCGCAGAGAATGCATTCTGTCTAGGAGTGAAGAATCACAAGACCTGAAACATGAGTGGGACCCAACCCCCAGCCAGGCAGCAGTACAGAAGCCCGGGACAATGAGGACACCACCCTGCCCATAACTTCCTGGGCAGCCACCTAAAGTGCCAAAAATGGACCAGAAATCTGTGCTTACCTGGTGGCTGTGCTGCATGGCCCTGCTGGCTCTCTGCTGGAGACACGGGGCGACAGAGACCGAAGGTAAGACTGAACACCTCTTCCATTTGTCTGCCTTTTTAGTGTTGAGTCTGGTAGGAACTGAACCCACCATAAGCCCAGCAGCTCCAGAACCCCTGCAGCTCCTGTCATTGTATCCAGTTCTGGTTTTCCCTGTCCTTCCTATATTCTTTCTCTCCTTCAGGGTTCCCCTGGCCCCTCTCTTCCCTGTTCTTCCTGTGTCTGTTCATCCTTGCCTGGCCCTGGACCATGGAGCTCAATGGTGTCCCTCTCTGCCCATATTACTAAACATATCCCCTAAAACTCCAACCTCCAGTGAGCCAGCATCTCCTCTGCCCATCCCCCAGACACACTATTCCTCTAAGGGCTTTCTCTGGTCCCCTAACCCTTGCTCTTGGGGGCTTTGGCATCAGGACCTTTGCACACAATAGATCTAGTCATCTCCTCTACTCAGAGGTCCTATGGGGTACTCTGGAGGGTCCTGAAGCCAGAAGGCTGTCCCCAGTGCCTCATGAACTTCCTCCATGACAATATAGGAACCACTTTCTCTTTTACCAAGCTCAGCTTTAGAAAGAGGCCAAGGCTTAGCGGATGAGGACGCTACTTCTCAGGCACCGCTGTGTCTGTCCTACCGAGTGACACCTCAGAGAGCAGGGCAGGCTTGAGCGATGCCCACTCGAGGGTATCTGCAGCGCAGACATACATCAGGGCTGAGAAGCCACTGCACCTCACGCTCCTGACAGAAAAGGGACATCCTCAACAGGGTCTCCAGCACAGCCAAACCAGGCTCAGGGCCTTTCACCTGGTCACCCGGACCTCAGCAGGAAGCTGGAGACCAGGGTTTGTGGTACATGCCTTTAATCCCAGCACTCTGGAAACAGCAGGAGGATCTCGTGAGGTTATTGCCAGCATGGTCTTCAAAGCAGGTTTTCAGACAGCCTGGGTTACGTAGAAAGACTGTCTCAAAAAAAATTTAAAAATTTAAAAAAAGGCGTGTGGGACGGGAGTGAGAGGAACAGGGGACACCTGGAGGGGAAATGATGCCTCTCCTGATCCTCTGCTTCTCCTCACCAGAAACTGTCCCTCTGAAGACTCTGCAGTGCTACAATGACTACACCAACCACATCATCTGCAGCTGGGCCGACACAGAGGATGCCCGGGACCTCATCAACATGACCCTCTATCACCAGCTAGAGAAGTGAGTGCCACTGAGCCCCTTGGTATTGCTGGCCACCATCCCCTCTCCTCCTCAGCGCTGTGCTGTCAGTGATTGCCGCCATCATCCCCCGTCACCCCACACGGGTGCTCCACCAGCCATCCCAACACCCGCAGCTTCTGCAGCTTCCGCAGCTTCTGCAGCTCCAGGCCTCCCCTGCCCTGAGCGGCCTGTGTCTCTCTCCGCCACTCCTCCCCGCCCCTGCCCCCCAGGAGCTGCTCATCTCACAGTCCTCCCATCTCCCCTGGATTTCTTGCCTGAACACACTCCCCCAGGATGTGGCTATCTCCAAGGAAATCCAACTGCACCTGTCACTGAGAAATACCCCTGGCCAAATGGCCAGGCTGGAATCATCTTCTCCCCACCCACCCACCCACCCAGGGTGACCTCCTGTAACTCACCTTTACTTGTGTCGGGGTCACCACACTGGCTGAGGTCCCCTGATGTCTCTGACAACTCTCTGTGGCCTATTCGCTTCCCTTTGCTCTCCTGTCCACTGGAGAGGGTGAGATCTGTAAATGGAGCCCTGGCTTCCTACCTATAGGCAGTCTTTGGAGAGACCGTGGGCAGAGACTCTCGGATGAGAGTGGCCGACTCTAGCACGGGCGTCCTGCCTGCCACAGGAGCAACTCTCCGTGTTTTTATTTAAGTAATCCATTTCTCCGACTCCTAATGCCATAAGCCGAATTCCACTCTTGCTCCAGGAGGGTCCTGCCTCTGCTGTCTCCGCATCTCACTTTATTAGCTGGGAAGAGGTGACAGCTTCACTAAATGACTGTGAAGGCCGGTTTTACATGTCCCCTACCTCCTTTCCTGCTCCTTAGTTAACACTATTAAGTTTATCTCCCAATGAGATGCAAGTCTGACCGGCTCGGGCCACCACCGCCACCACCCAGTGTACTTAGGACACCAGGATGGAGCTATCTCCTTACTGCATCATCTTAACCCTGCAAATCCCACACCAGAGCACGTCTCTCACTTCCTCAGTCTCAGTTCCTGCCTGCCTTCTACTAGCAAACACACGAAACCTACATTCCTTACGACCAGACCCACGACTGTTTTGCTTACAGCCAATATTCAGGGACAAGTCCTCAGGACCAGGGAAAGGACAGACTGACAGGGCGGTGTCAAAGAGCACCCTGTGCTCACATCACAAGTGTAGGAATTCAGTAGGGACTTGGGGAAAGGGTCCTTTTGGTCTCAGAGCTTTGAGGTCTTTACCAAATGATCATAGGTTTCAGAGCGATCTGGGCTTCAGACACAGGGCTGTGATTCTATGAAGGTCACTGGCTCCACATCTAGAGAGAAATGACTAATCTGTAAGTTCAATGAACTTGTCTCTTCAGTTTCTGTTCTCAGCACTAGTAACCTTGCAGGTGGAAGATACAGAAAAGGGGAGGAGAGCAGATAAACTTCACCTAGAGAATGACCTTGACCTTGGTCAGAGGCGCTGTGTGCAGCAAAGCTCGTGGGGAAAAATAACCCACTGCTCGACAGCATGGCTGCCCAAATTAGTGATGTTTGAAGTCCACTAGAAGTCTCTGAAGCTAGGGGCTTCTTAGGCTCCACCAGGATTACAGTCAGATTTCTTGTGATGTGGCTTGAACAGGCTCATTGACTAGATAGATGCCTCACTGTACACACTCGCCAGTCTGTGCATACAGTTACAGGCCCAGTGGCAGCCCCAGGGACTTTGCACTTGCTGCAATCTGCCTGCTGCAGAAATTTGCCTGCTTTCCTCACAGATGGAAGATTCTGGTCAAACCGTACATGCGGTGGGTCCATCTGTACTCCTCACAGACTTCTAGGAGACTTCGAGGCTCCTCATCCTTGCCTGTTTGTTGTATTCAACAATTTCCAATGACGATATATTACTTAGTGATCATGTGTGTCCCTGTTTCCATCAGGATACTCACTGCATGGGCAGGTCTGTGCGCATGTGCATGTGAGTGTGTGTTGTGTGTGTTTCTGTGTAAGTGTGTTGTGTGTGTAAGTGTATGTCTTTGTGTATATGTATATGTGTTTATATGTGTATATATGTGTGTGTCTTTCTCTGTACATGTTTATGTCTCTCTATACATGTGTGTCTCTGTTTCTGTGTGTCTTGGTGTGTGCCTCTGTGTATCTCTCTGTTTGCATGTATATAAGTTGTGCATGTGTCTTTGTGTGCAAGTGAGCCTCTATCTCTGAGTGTCTGTGTGTCTGTGTGTCTCTGTCTCTCTCTTATGTGTGTGTGAGAGAGTGTCTCTGTGTGTGTGTGTGTGTGTGGGAGTGTCTGCCTCTGTGCGTGAGTGTCTGTGTGTGTGAATGTCTATGTGTGTTTTGTTCATTACCAGACACTGACTCTGTAAAAGCAGGCACATAGTAGAAACTAACGAATGTCCCCTGACAGGAAACAGCCAGTGTCCTGTGACCTCAGTGAGGACCTCATGTGGTCAGAGTGCCCGCCATCCCACCGCTGTGTGCCCAGAAGATGTGTCTTCCCCTATACTCGGTTTTCCATCACAAATGAAGACTACTACTCCTTCCAGCCAGATCGTGATCTGGGCATCCAGCTCACGGTTCCACTGACCCAGCATGGTGAGGGGCTGGGGTCCTGCCTAGGCAGTGGGGGGCAGGAGTGGGCAGGATCCTGGAGACAGGCTAGAGTGAGGGCCCCTGTCCTGGGGGACAGAACAGATGTGACGTGAGGCTGCTCCTGTCCCAGCGGCTTCTGCCACCTGCCAGGCAGCAAAGCTACTCTCCTGGAAGAGCCGCGGCTGTGACTCCTGTGACTCTCCAGGGGACAGAACTCTGCTCTCGGTTGCTTTGGCCCATGGCTGCAACACCTTGCCCTATCGCTGAGGCTCCAAGACCCACAGAGGTCCCCCGGGGTACAACCATGGAACAGAGATGGCCGTGATAGGTCACATTGTCAGGCACTGTTCATACTTCTGGCCAGAGTCAGGCTCCTCACCACCCTCTCTAGACACCGGAGCACATCATCAGCACTGCAGACTGATTGAGAAACCATGGCTGTATTGTTGTTCTAGGCCCCAGCATATGTCGCTCTTAGGGGGACACAGTGAGTCCGCTTTGCCCACCAACAGGGCTAGGTTGAGGCCTTTCATCACGTGATTGCTGCTGATGTCTGAAAGGGGATGGGAAGCAAAGGTTTCTGGCAATCCGGAAGAGCTTCCCAGAAGGAAGGGAGGGAGGGAGTTTGCAGCCAAGTCCTTGCTTGGGAGGATCACAGAACCAGAAGCAACTCTTAGGCAGGAAATCATGTGCAAAGGGGGCTTGCGGAGGGGGACCTGAGGGTGCGGGACATGCTGGATACACCAGGCACGTCCATTGGATTCCAGGAAGCATCGAGTTCGAAAGGCTGGGCAATGGCAGGGAAAACACGAGATACAGGCAGCTGCATCTCAAGCCTTCAACTAGGGAAGGGGGACACAGAATGATCATCTTAGCTTGGTGGGACAAGACCAACATGGGGGTTACAATGAGCTGCTGCTGGACAAGACAAGGTACAAGGGCTTCTGTCTGGGAAGTCATCCGGGGACACCACACTTAGGCTGGGCAAGGGAAATCAGCGGTAGGCACTTGAACTGTGAGGAGGGTGTTTAGCAAGACAAGGAGCGCACTGGCTCACAGCACCCTCTGCTGGGCAAAAAGCATCAGCGCACAGCAGGGCAGGAGGAGGCCCCACGGAGTTGATTGTCCAGGTATTGTAAGGCACAATCTCTGTCAAAGCTGGAGTTTGCAGGTTTCGGACCTGAAGCTGCATGGACTTAGCCCAAGTTGCCCTCTGCTCCCTCAGCGTGAAGCCCCTATAAACTCTCTGCTTCCCTCCCTGTAGTGCAGCCACCGCCTCCCAAGGACATCCGCATCAGCCCCTCTGGGGATCATTTCCTGCTGGAGTGGAGTGTGTCCCACGGGGATGCCCAGGCCTCCTGGCTTTCACAAAAGGACATACAGTTCGAGGTGGCTTATAAGCGGCTTGAGGACTCCTGGGAGGTAGGACCCCGAGCCACCTGTGCCCACCCTAGTGTGCCCACCCTGTCAGGCTCCTCCTTCAGCTCCGCTATCTCCACAGGATGCCTCCAGCCTCCACACTAGCAACTTTCGGGTCACTCTGGAGCCAAAGCTGTTCCTACCCAACAGTATCTATACGGCCCGTGTGCGCGCTCGGCTTGCCCCAGGATCAAGCCTGTCTGGAAGGCCCAGCAGATGGAGCCCAGAGGTTCACTGGAACTCCCAGTCAGGTAATGGAGCTGGTAGGAAGTGCCCCCTCTGAGGAGCCCAGAAGTGGAGACAGTCTAGACCTGAGTGAGGCACCAGGATCTGCCCTACCTCATCACCGGTGCCTCCCACCAGCCCTGTGTCCCCAGTACTCTATCTGGGCCACTCTGTCTCACACACGCTTGGCTCTATGGCAACATACGTGTTCTGTTAATGACTGTGATGCAGTCATGACTGCAATAGCAGCAGCATAGACCCTTATGTTTACAAGCACTGGGCTGTGTGTAGGGTCACCCATGTCTCTGAGTTCATTCTAACACTCAACATTTAGAACTTGTCCACCCTAATCCAACATTTAGGGCTTGTCCACCCTAATCCAAGATGGGACGGAGGTACCTGGTTCTACCCAAGCTGGGGACACGCAGAAGGCAGGCTCAGAGCAGAGCTGGGCTGATGTTCACAGCCAGGGTCTGCTGCTCTCCAGGAGCTCTTCTCTGCGAATAACCTACTGTCCCAACCAATGAGGGAGGGTGGTCTGACTGACGGAGGATGTATTCCCACAGCGGACAAGGCCCAGCCGCAGAACCTGCAATGCTTCTTTGACGGGATCCAGTCCCTCAGCTGCTCCTGGGAGGTGTGGACCCAGCTGACCAGCTCTGTCTCCTTCGGGCTCTTCTACCGCCCCAGCCCTGCAGCTCCGTGAGTGTCCCCTGTCCTTCTTGCCTTGCTCCTTCTAATCCCCGGGACCGCACCTCTTTGAGGTCTTAGCTGGATCCGACGTTCCCCCAACCCTGCTCTCAGCTCAACTCTACCTCCCCAGGGAGAAGAAATGCTCTCCGGTGGTGAAGGAGCTGCAGTCCGGCCCCTACACCCGCTACCGCTGCAGTCTGACCGTGCCTGACCCCAGTGCACACAGCCAGTACTCAGTCTCTGTTAGACACCTGGAGCAAGGGAAGACCATTAAGAGCTATAACCACAGTGAGTGGAGTGTGCCCTGCCTCTGCATGAGTTCCCAGTACTATAGGGGTCCATCGGGTCACCCCGATAAGCACAGGGACCTCTTGGGCGTCTTTGTGTCTGTCACTTTCAAAGATCTGCAGATCTTTCACTCATAGGGATAAAATGACTATTGTTGGGTTAGGAGTGTGTCTCAGTGGGTGAGAGCAATTGATGAGCAGGCACGAGGACCCGGGTTTGAATCCCAGCACCCACATAAAACAAGTGAGCAGGCTCCTACGTGCCCGGTAAGAGACAGGAGGATGGTTGGGGCTTCCTGGCTGCTCATCTGGATCTGGCTTCAGTGAGAGATCCTGTCTTAAGGACACAGGAAAATGACAAAAAGCATCCTTCTCTGGCTTCTGCATGCCTGTGTATAGGCCCTGTCTTAGTTTGGGTTTCACTGCTGTGAACAGACACTACAACCAAGGCAAATCTTATAAAGACAGTGTTTAATTGGGTCTGGCTTACAAGTTCAGAGATTCAGTCCAGTATCATCAAGGTTGGAGCATGGCAGCATCCAGGCAGGCATGGTGCAGGAGGAGCTGAGAGTTCTACATCTTCATCTGAAGGCTGCTAGCAGAATACTGGCTTCCGGGCAGCTAGGATAAGATCTTAAAGCCCACGCCCACAGTAACACACCTACTCCAACAAGGCCACACCTCCTAATAGCGCCACTCCCTGGCCCAAGCATATACAAACCATCACAGGCCCCCATACCCACATGACTGCACATGCAACGGAGTGAGAGACAGAGACAGAGATGGAAAGAGAGATGGAGAGAAGGTTATTCTAATGCATTTCTGCTGTCTGCGAGGAGACAGCGATGCTACAGCCAGCTCGTGACTCATGCCCTGCTGCAGACCACACCCTCCATCCTCAAGACTCTCACTTGGAACCTGCCCTCCTTCCCCTCTGCTTCGTCCCAGCTGCACGCCTGCCCCTCCCCTGGATCTCCGTCTTTCTCTAACTGTCCTTTCCTGCTGAGATCTCCAGGCTCCTCCCTCATCTAAAGTTCACCTTCAGCTCTCTGTTTTACGTTCATGGCCTGGAGGGAGTGGGTGCCCACGCATGGCTTCCCCACAGACCTATGCCCCACCTTCCTGCCACATGGGAAGGACCCTGACACAAGGGAGTCTTTCCGTCCAACCAGCAATGCCTGTCCTCTTCGGCAGCCAACCTTTTCGTCACCTGAGTTCATAGCCAGCATTTTCTTCCTGGAGTCCTTGCTCCTCTGATTCGAGGGTCTCCTGCCTGTGTTGTAGGCATCTGCATTGTTTTTGTGTAAGCCCTACGAAGGCATAAGCTATGAACCTTTTGCTTTCATGGAGAGACAGGGGGTGACTGAGGGCTTTCCTTTAAAGTGTCCACCCCTCTAAGAATGCACATCACGGCAACATGAGAAAGCCTGGGTGTGTGCCCAAGTCTCAGTTTGTCATTGTCTGTTCTCCAAGCGGTCAGGGCTGTCACCGAAAGTCCCCCGCTTTCAGTGTGGTCGCAGTGCCGATGGTGAGATGGTCATTCGGGTCTGTCTACACAGCCGTGTAGGGGAGGCTTTCAGAACAGCAAGGACTGGCCATCCCGTGCTGACTTCAGGCAGCTCCCAGAGTCACTGAAGTGACAGAGGGAAGTGGCTAACCTGGGACAAGCTCCCCACTGCCCAGTCTTTATCTTCCCTAGACTCAGTTTTCCCATGTGTAAAATGGGGAAATGAAAGGACGTCACAAGGGAAAGGGGAAGACGGAGGGAGGGAGTTCCCACAAAGTGAGTGTGTTGCCCAGAGCTGGAACATTCCATAGACAAAGATAGAAAGCCATGGTTGTTTTTATTTTTTTTTTAAACACTAGCAGTGAAGCACCGACAAACTTTGGGCCTCCCAGGCTTACGCCAGGTGCTCCCCCTCCCCCAGGGATCAGCGTGGAATAACACTGGGATATGGTAATGATGGGCGTTTGCCTTGGTTACTTTTCTATTGCTATGACGTCATGACCAAGGCAACTTACAGAAGAGAGTTTACTTTGGGATTATGGTGCCAGTGGGTGAGAGTCCACGGTGCAGAGCAGCTATAGCAGGGATCAGGGGCAGGAAGCTGGAGAAGGGGCTGAGAGCTCCTGTCGTTTATTTCTTGCTTGCTTGCTTGCTTGTTAGTTGGTTGGCTAGTTGGTTTTTCAAAACAGAGTTTTTTTTCTTTTTAGCTCTGGATGTCTTGGAACTCCCCTTGTAGACTAGGCTAACCTCACGCTCATGAACATCCACCTGCCTGTCTCCCAAGTGCTAGAACTTACGGTGTGTGCCACCATGCTCACATCCTGAACCACAAGCCAAAGGCAAAGTACTACTAAAATCCCCACTCCCATGCTCCGGTAGCATACCTCCTCCAATAAGGCCACACCCCCTCCTCCTCCCCAAACAGTTCCAACTGGGGACCAGACCAAGGACTCAAACATATGAACCTATGAGACCATTCTTATTCATACAACCACAGAGTTCCATGGAGTCAGAGTGGCTGGGGTTAGGGATATTAGTCCAGAGTGGAGAATGCCTTTGACCAGCATGGATAGTGGGGAACACTCTGTTTGGGCTAGGACATGATGACATTGCCTGAAATTATCCTCCCTCCAGTCCAGATGCAGGCTCCAACCCTCAACCTGACCAAGAACAGAGAAAGCTACAGCCTGCATTGGGAAACTCAGAAAATGTCCTACTCATTCATTGAACACAAATTCCAGGTCCAGTACAAGAAGAAATCAGACAGCTGGGAGGTAAGATCCAAGACCCAGGGGATGCCATGGACAGGGAGGAGAGATACGAGAGGGCGTTCTAGGGAGCCCTACTTGCCAGGAGCCTGACCCCTGTGCCTTAGGACCCACATGGTCAACAGGTGACAGTCCAATTCCTTGATGAAGGATTCAGGCTCAGAGAGGTGACGTGACATGGTCCCTTGAACTGAGGGGCCAGACTGGCAGAGGTATGGAATGAAGGTTTCAAAGAGCACCAAGGCCTGGGTGTGTTTCCTTCCTAGAACCAGATCTGACCCAACGGCATAGCTGCTGGGGGCCAAGCTGAGAGCAATTCCTGCCCAGCACACATCGCACACATGCAGAGGTCTGCCACCAAGATGCAGACCCTGTGGCTCCATAGAGCCTAAAGCAGGACCAGTCAGCCAGGATTCTAACTTCAGACAGGAAATGGGGAAACTGGGGCCAGCAGAGAGTCACGAGAAAGTCAGTCCTGACACCCCCCCCAACTCATAGCCTAGGACCCAGCAAACTAGCATGATGTTCCTGGATCAGACAGAAATTTGGCCAAGGCACAGCAACAAATTGGGAGATGGGGAGAGCCTGGACTTGGACTGGAAGAGGTTGGATCTGGGGCCACCACAGTGGTGGGTTACACTCTGGACTGGTGTCCTGGCCTGGACTAGAGACTCGATGGGTCTCTGGAGGCAGCCGTAAGGAAGGCAGCTGAAGCCCTGAAGCTGGCTAGTGGCCTAGCTTCACCACATCTGCCATTGCAGGAAAGCAAGACAGAGAACCTAGATCGTGCCCATAGCATGGACCTGCCACAACTGGAGCCCGACACCACGTACAGCGCCAGGGTGAGGGTCAAGCCCCTCCGTGACTACTATGGGCGCTGGAGTGAGTGGAGCAATGAATACACTTGGACGACTGACTGGGGTATGTCCCTGGGCCACCGCCACACTCCTGAGACAGCCCCACTGCACAGGGCAAGGGAGGCGGAGAGCCACTCCACCCTGTGTACACCCCCGGAGAATGGCACTCGGTATATTACACATACTGTATGTAAGTGGGGACTAGGTGAAAGAAAGGAGCTGGGGACTAGGCCTCTATTGACGGGGCTTGTGGCTTTCTTAGCCTTTGTGGCAGCCATGATTGGTCAATCTGGGTTCCTTGTTTCCATGGCTGCGAAGCTATTCTAGCTATGTACACAGATGAGTGCCTGGGTTCGAAGGTTGGTGGGACCCATCGGTCCTTCCAATTTCCCTTCCCTTGATACCATTGCTGGTGCATCCCATGGTGACTGCCTGGCACACACTGGGCGGGGTTAAATGGAGATGTGGGGTGGGGCATGGTAATGAAGCATTCCACACAGTCAGCCCTGTATAAAGGGGGGATCTCAGAGTGACAGCCAGTCTAGCAGAAGGAGGGCTAGAACCATGAACTCAGGAGATGGGGAGGGGACTTACAGGGCCCTGGTCAAGAAGGCTCGGGTGCTGCCAGAGGAAACGTCTGTGGACAAATCTTCCCATCTCCTCTGACCCTCCCCGGATCAGAAAGCCATGCCCCACGCTCCTCATTTCAAGAAGTCCTCCCAGGTGCCAAGCTCAGTCATCCCCTGTCCAGGTTGTTGGTGCTGATTAAGGCAGAACTTTCCCCATATCAATCATGGGGTACAGACCCAAGACTTCCTCCCAGGTATCTGGCCTTTCTCAGAGAGGGCCTGGGAGACACTAGCCTCCTCCTGTAGCCTGCATCTTGTTTCTCCCACTAATGCTGCTGCTTCTTGTTAAACAAGTGATGCCCACGCTGTGGACGGTGCTCATCCTGGTCTTTGTCATCCTCACCCTGCTGCTGGCCCTCCGCTTCGGCTGTGTCTACGGGTGCAGGTAAGTGCAGTCCGTGGGCAGAGGAAAGGGGAAACAAGGCTCGGGGGTCACGGGGTGACACAGTCCGGCACTGGGAGTCACGGGGTGACACAGTCCAGCACACTATCATTCCCAGCCTACCATTTAGTCCCCTGGTTTCAGTTTTCCCTCTATACACGGGCACAGAAGTAGCTGGCCAAGAGGTTTCTGGAACCTCGCGTACATGAGTCCCTCCCCCCTTCTGCTCTCTTCCAGGCTGTACAGGAAGTGGAAGGAGAAAATCCCCAACCCCAGCAAGAGCCTCCTGTTCCAGGTAGGAAGGCAGGCGCTGCTGCTGCTTCCCTGTCCCGTTCCTGTCACAGTGGGGAAGGGTGGGAGAGCCCGAAAGGCCAGGCCAGCTGGAGGTGGGTCTCTGCTACTGCTTGGGTACTGTAAGGTGAAGCAGGCTCACACACTGCCCTGAGTTCTGTCTGAAGCCACAGACAGAATTAAATGCACTCTCCTGTACAAGACACGGCTCAGGAGAATCTGCTCCTGAGGGCAGAAAGGGCGTAAGGGACTCTGGGACAGGACGTGAGCCCAGCACAGCAAGACGCCTCTGAGCTGGGGGGAGCGCTGGCTGCAGCCAGGGTGTCTCCAGAGGGTCAGATCCTGTGACAGGAATGAGAAGGACAGAAGGACACGGCTGTCCATGTCTCACAGAACAATGGCCATGGGGAGAGACTAGGGCCATGAGAGAAGAAACTGGGGAACAGCATGGCTGCTCCCCTCAGGAGCTTTAGGGCTAAGGGAATCCATAAGCCCTCGGCTGCCTCTCCATTTCTTGGAGTCAGAGGCGTGAGCTGGGCCCCACCATGGGCACATTCTTCCCATGTATGGAGCTCATGGAAGATACCACATGCACGTGTGTCCTCCGCCGTCCCCTCCTTCCTGACGTGCCACATTCACAGACACGAATGCCCTTCCCTCTCTAGGATGGAGGTAAAGGACTCTGGACTCTTGGCAGCAGGACTGCCTTCGCCACTAAGAACCCCACTCCCCAGGGACCAGAGAGCAACCTTTTCACTGAGCAGCTGGGGTAAGTGGTTGGGCTCTGACCCTTGGGGAGCCTGCGGGAGGAAACCTCTCTATGGCCATGGCGTACATCATGGTAGCCTGTGGGTCTCTGAATAGATGGTAGGAGACGATGCCCACTATAGCAAGTGGCACTCCAGGTAGACATGAGGAAGATTTTTTTCCTCACTCCCAGGTTAGGGTGAAACAGACACGGGACCAGAGGCAGCATCCTGGAGCGCAAAGCCTCTTCTTGCCAGGTGACCTATATAGGCCCTGCATTGCAATGACCTCCTGGGTGACCGATTGTGTATACTGTGGGACTCCAGCCTGCTCAGCCCACCTGTCAGAGGGTCAGTAGCCCTGTACAGTGCCCAGGCAAGTGTGAACCTGGCCCTGAAGGTGGTAAACCGCAAGGAGCAGGAGAGAGCAAACGTTAGGATGGTGGTGTGAACTGAGCCCTGGGCACATGATCCCAGGACATAGGACATACACCATGTCATTCACAGGATCCCATGCCTCGGTGCTTACTGTGAGTCTTGGAGGCAGGGTCAGGCCTTCCAGAGAGCCTCACATGCTCTGGGTACACACCAAGTGTCTAGCTTCTGCATCCCTGCCTCTATTATCCCACAGGGTGTCATACAGACATTTGGAGAACAACGAAGTGTCACCTCTCACCATAGAGGACCCTAACATGGCTCCAGATCCACTATCCGGGCCTGATACAACCCCAGACGCCTCAACCGAACCTACAGAGCAGCCTTCCGATGTTCAAGTAGACCCACCAACTCTTTCTGGCAAACCTAAGAAGAAAACACCCAGCTTTGACTTCAACGGTCCCTACCTGGGGCCTCCCCAGTCCCACTCCCTGCCTGATCTCCCAGCCCAGCTGGTGTCCCCCCAGGTGGGAGAGAGCCTGAAGCCAGCATTGCCAGGCTCCTTGGAGTACATGTGTCTGCCCCCTGGAGGACAAGTACACCTGGTCCCATTGTCCCAGGTCATGGGGCAGGGCCAGGCTGTGGGTGTGCGGTGTGGGTCCAGCCTGGAGACCACAGAGAGCCCTTCCGTGGAACCAAAGGAGAACCCTGCAGTTGAGCTGGGGGTGGAGGAACAGGAGCCAAGGGACATCCCAGGGACTCTGCCCAGAAGCTCTGGGGGCCCAGAGGACAGTATGATGGCCTCTGATTATGTCACTCCTGCAGATCTGGTGCTCACTCTGCCCACAGGGCCCCTGTCTACTTCTCTAGACCCCTCTCTAGGGTTCCCCTCAGCCCAAGGCCCCAGTCTCTGTCTTAAGCTGCCCAGGGTCCCCTCTGGAAGGCCAGCTCTTGGGTCACCAGAGTTTGAGGACTATGTGGAGCTCCCTCCAAGCATGAGCCAGCCTGACAAGTCCCCTCCAGGCCATCCTGCTCCTCCTGTGACAAGCAGCCCCGCAGTGAGCCCGGGAGAGCCCAGGGAGGAGGTAGGCCCAGCATCCCCACACCCCGAAGGCCTCCTTGTTCTTCAGCAGGTTGGGGATTACTGCTTCCTCCCTGGCCTGGTTCCTGGCCCCCTCTCACCACACAGTAAGCCACCCTCCCCGGGCTCGTGCTCTGAGACTGAGGACCTAGACCAGGACTTATCTGTCAAAAAGCTGCCCTACCAACCCATGCCCCAGGTACCAGCCATTCAGTTTTTCAAGTCCCTAAAGCATCAGGACTACCTGTCACTGCCCCCTTGGGACAATAGCCAGCCTGGGAAGGTGTGCTGAGGCCCCCTCCTCCTGATCTCACCAGCAGCCCTGCACCTCAGCCTCAGCATCACCACAGAGCCCTCGCTGAGATGCACACTCGTCCCTGCTCCCAGCCCTGACACAGCAGTCCCCCAACTGTGCTCTCCTCCTCTCCTTCCCTCCTTTTCCCCTCCCTCCATTCCCCTCCCCCCATCTCTCTCTCCAGTTTCCTGCCTTCTATAGGATCTTCCTTTCTTTCCCTCTGACTTGTTGGAGTGGGGATGGGGCCTCTGAGGATGAGCCCTCGGTGGTCTGTTTAGGGTTTAAGAACTGCTGAGGCCGGCTCGTCCACCTCAGGCACCAATAACACAGCACGTTTCTGGCTCTGTGTAAAAGGGGGCAGGCTCTGGTGAGCCCCTTGGGAGGGCAGACTGAAAATGGGCAGGCTCGTGTCATTACAAGAACAGATATGGTCCTCTGTGCTTGTCTGAAGCTCCTGGGGAGACCTGGGGAAACCTTGTAGAGGGCACTGTGGACCCTCATTCTGCACAGAAGTCACTGATGTGGACAAAGCTGAACACAGCTATGGTCAGGCTGGAGGGACGAGAAGCAGTGGGGAGGGCTGGGTGTCTAGAACTCATGGTGTCAACTGCAGACAAGCTAAGTTGTGCATCCAGGACAGCACACCATAGACTTAGTCTAGACAGCTAGGCCATTCTCCCTCCAGAACGCCTGGATACTTGTGTTCCCACTGGCCTCAGATGAGGGTCTGCTGTGGGGCTGTGGTCCTGGGCAATCACTACCTTCTTGACAATCCAGGCACAATGGCATTACCTCCTTCTGATCTCACTCGAGTGGTTTTGATCTTGGTCAAGTCTGTACTTGGTCTTTGTATGTATCTTGAGTGTCTGCTATTTGGGGGGTGGGAGTGGGGGGAGGAAGGGGTTTGGGAGCTGAGTCCATGATCAGTTTCATCCCTCAGAGTGTCAGTTTTGGATGACACTGAATAGCTCTTTCCACATGGCCTTTTGTGGGGCACACATTTCTCCCCTGAATGTGATAAGTTTGTGCATGAGGCACAATGCCCCCCTCAGCAATTATGTGACTGCATTGCTGTGAGATGGGTCCCCCCAAGCCACACCCCTCTCTGGGGCCATATTGCATCTACCTTTGCTGCAAATGTACATGTGCTGTCATTTATATTCTTTCTGGTTCCTTCTGTATCTAAGCCTTGGACAGGAGGCTTTAACTTTCCTAGAACACATGCACGTTCCACAGAGATGTCTTTATATGTTTCTTCGACCTGGAACCAAGGGTCATTGTATCATTTCTTCGCCTATTTTCACTCTGTCAGGCTCTCCATGATCCATCAAGCCATGAGCTGGGTCTGGTCTGCCCCTTCTCCTGGCCTCCCTAACTCCACGGCAGCCTCAGCTCTCCATATTTGATTTCAGCCCAAAGCAGGCAGATCAAGTGTCCCTTGATCATCTCTGTTCGTTGCAGCAAAGAAAACCACAAACATCTCGAATGTGGTTCAGTGGCAATGTTCGACACCAGCCTGTCAGTCCTTCCCAGAGTGACCACTCTAGAGAAACAAACAGGAGCGGCCTCCGGATTAAGACGGGAACGCCAACATGCCTTGCATTAAGATTGAACACTGTAATAAAATGTTTACCTACAATAAAACTTAGCAAAAACGAGGCTGTGTGTGTGAGTGTGTGTGTGTGTGTGTGTGTGTGTGTGTGTGTGTGTTGGGGTTGGGGACATTTTGAACCCAACGGTGCCTTGTCAAGAAAATGAGTTCCATAGGCATGGGTATTCAACACCTGAGACACGTGCACCCTTTCAGAGGAAAAGAGGTGACATGGGGAAGGGACTGTGTGGGGTACAGTAATCAGAATGTAAAGTGTACAAATAAGTTAACTAATGGAAACAGAAATATAATCAACACTATTGAAGGGTTAAAAAAGGAAACCATAATCACTGAATTTGCTATAAAAAAGGCAAAGGTATGCATGGGAAGAAAGACTAACTGTTCTAGCGCAACACCATTCTACACATAGAAGGATGGAATTAAAACCAGAGCTTCCACTGCATACAAAGCAAATTCTCCTTGTATCAATTCTGACGGGCGATGACCACCACCCTAGCTGTATCTGATTTGGGATCATGAAGTCTTGGGAAGATACAAATATTACACAATCCTTCCAGGTTAAGAACACCTAGCATGATATGTATAACATTGTGGAATGCATGTTTGGGGAAGAGCTGATGAGAACGTTATGAAATTTGAGTATCTGAAGCAGGAGCAGCTGCTTACAGAAACCTTTTGCATGCAAGGCGTGGGTGTGGAGACTTCACACTCAGAAGCATAGTAACAGATGTGCAAGGAAAAGTGGAACTGACCCTGACTTGGCCAAGCTAACGGAACACTGGGGCAAAGTGGAAGGTCTTCTGTAGTAATACAAGACATTCTGGCTCCAGACCACCTTGGGCAGTTTAGATGTGAATCTGCTGGTCAATGCTAGTACTGATAAACACTGTTCTGGTTGAAAGCCTTGGTGTCCTGTCTCTGAAAGAGGATCCCACCTGATTTTGGAGGATCCATGCCTGAGATTCACCTCTGTTGCAAGATTGTCAAACTCCCAGACTCCAGGATACCAGGAGTGGTGACCTCACATGGTCCCACAAGACCCACTGATCTTTAGGAGGCTTGCCCTCCCAAGCATGCCAGGACAATGACTTCAGGGGCACAAGGGAACCTGGTAAGGCCTAGGAATCAGCCAAGGGAGTATAGTACTCAGACTGACAAAAAGAAAAGCCTGGGTTCATTTGGGCAAGCATGCTTTTAAGAGGCAGAAGGACTGGCCCCATCACCTCCCAGAGTTCCCCAATTAGACTCAGAGGGAATAACATCACAATTCAAAGGCACTATGCAGCGGACCAGAGAGCTTGTGTGAATGAGTGTCCTCAGACACGCAACATGAGAGTTCTCAATCAACCAAGGGCTGAAGCCAGAACGGAGGCCCCTTTAGAGGGCTGCAGGAATCCTCATAGAACACATGCTGGGTCACATGGGAGGGTCTACTGGGTTATGTGGTCCTGCCAATGCCAAAGGCTTCTGAAATGACTGTGAGGAGAACCGTGGAGAGGTGTGGCATGACTTTTCACCCCTTGCCTTTCTTCATGGCATGGGTGATCATTGGATTTCAGGGAAAGGAAATAGGAGACAAACAGAGAAAACTTAGGCACAGACTCATGCTTGATTAAAGTGCTGGGAATAACCAACCTCTGAGTGCCCAGCCCTAAGCAGAACAGGGGTGTCTACCCGCCAAGGCTAAGAAAACACTGTGGAGGAGGGAAGGAGAGTGCACGAGGGCCAGGTGATGGAGTCATTGCTGCGAAACACCGACCTCTTGATATAACGTGACCGTTATACTTACATTACTCTACAGTTATGAGGATAAGGTGTCACTTGACAAGCTCTATACCAAGAAATCAGTAACATTCAATGATTGCCAAGAGAAGGAAGGCTATGTTCTGGAGTGATGTGTTCACGTTCCCACAAGGAAATTCTACTCTCATTCACATAAGCAACCCTATTTATACACAGTTCCTCAAACACACAAAGCAAAGATTTGAGAACAGGGGGTCTACTCATCAAGAAGAATTGGAAGTTTATCAGTTATTGGAAGGGTGATGAGAGACAATAGGGTAGGGGAAATGACCAAACTATATCCTATACATGTGTGAAAGAATAGGGAAGACATAATTATATAGAACCGATTGTTACTAAAGTAGACACAAGGGCACAGAGATGCCTTCAGTGAACACAGATAGGAGTTGGCACAGGACAGAACAAGCAGCCTGCTACATCTGTGGTCCCTCAGACAATGGTGTCCATGGTCGGAAGCTGAGTCTTCTAACGTCTTCCTGGGCTTATCATCATGCTTTTCAGCTCCGTCTGTACAGTCCTGGGATACACACTCACAGGTAGAGTTAGGCCTTCCCGTTACACATTCACTGCCGACTTTCTCCATCTCCACTGCTACACCCACAGTTGTTTTGTAACAGAAGAAATGACCTCTGTAAAGGTACAAAGCAAAGCAAATCTGTTCATAGTTTAAATTTGATGATGTTTACCATACTCTCTAAGCGGAAACCCATTCTTACCATGCCTTCTCAGCTGTGAGAAGGGCTCCTGCTTTGCTAAAAGCTGACTTCCCTCCTTTGCCCATCGCCAGGACCAAGAGGAAAAGATCACGGACGTGGTCTTTGATTCTCTTCCCTAGCCGTGGAGACGTGCTCTGGGCTCCACCCTTTCTGTCCATGGGTGGCTTGGAGCACTAAGCACAGCTTCTCTCGAAGTCTGACTGTTGAAACGTGCCCTCAGCCTGGGAGACAGAAAGCTGGCGGTCAGGAGTGCCCCTACCATTCGCTGAGAAGGGAACCAAATATCTGAACGGTACACAATCCGTGTGCTTTATGCTCAAAACCTACCTACTTCTCGGGGAGTCAGGGAAGTCGGTGTGTCTAAGTAGAGGACACGCATGTGACAAGCCAACGGTAACTCTGGAATCATGTTTTGTTCTGTATGTTTTGCCCAGGCAAACATTTCACATGTTTGTGACAATGCATTACCAGAGAGACTCACTATATCCTGTGTGACTCTAAGAGGAAACCCCTTGTGGGCTCATATCTCCTTGTCTTGGAAGCCCACCACTCATTCCTCTGTGTTAGTAAATAATAATGCAGGTGTCAGCTGTGCTGAGATCTGTATATGGGGCTATAAATCACCAGTATTGGGGTCATTTTGGGAACACCCCCCCCCAGCATGGGAACAAGCCAGTGTCTCATCACCTTCAGGAGCTTGGTCTTCTTCCAGAGCATTTCATCTTTTGCTGTTCATTCTCTCAGCCTTATTTCATGCCAAAGGACCTGGCGGCACGCCACACAGTGTCTTCTCCTGTGGGAGAAATCATAGGGCCATCAGTTCAATTTGATAGAATTTGATACCAGGTTTGTCTGCGTAGAAAGCATTGCTAGATTAACTGGTCCCTTTAAATAAGATCATTCCAAGCCCTTGTCAGTTTCTAATGAGGGGCTTGCCTGGCCTTATTTGATTATTGATTTTTTTCAGATTATAAACGATATTTCTATTATTCTGTGTGAACAAATCATTGAGTGGTTCAGAAAAAGTCCAGTAGCATTTAAGTAAGCAAGAGAAATGGTTATCCTAATCAGATCTTCATATTCATTCACTCTTTATTTAAATGTGTACATGTGTTTTATGTGGGTGTACACCAGCCACAGTTCACCTGTGGAGGTCAGAAGACAACTTGTAGGAGCCCCTCCCTTCCTGCCAACATATGCGTTCCGGAGACCAATCTCACATCACCAGGCTTCGTGGCAGGTGTCTATACCTGCCCAGGCTTCGAGCGACCACCTAATTAAATTCATATACAAAATCTTCTCATCATTCTGGTACTTTAACAATCAGTTCAGAATATATTGAGCAACTTCTGGATTCACTGATTTCATAAACAAAAACAAGAAAAATTCTAACAAATAATTTAAATCTCAGGTAGCCTACAAATAGTCAAAAGGCTCACCAATCATATGACAAGCCCCCCCTTTCCTTCATTCCCCCCTCCATGTGGTTGGATCACAGTCACAGATGTCGGCCACAAGCCAACTAGGAAATGAAAACCCAGGCTGGCATTTTAACACGGATCTACGTAAGTGCAAATGGTTTCTGTTCCATGGTACTTGGCTTCCCCGTGTTGCCATGCTTATCAATAGGATCAATAGCATTTTTGTATAAGTGTATTTGCAAAGAAAGTACATTTGTGATCGAAATGACAGAACAACGATCAATTACTCTGAAGCTCTTGAACATGACGTCAGTTCTGAAGGAATTTCACACAGGAGAAAGAAGCAGTCCTGACGCAATGGCCCACCTTAAGGGGCAGAGAGAAAGTCCCTGCTCAGGGCAGCTCGGCATGCCCAGAGGAACAAGCAGGAAAGGTTGGTGGGAGAAGGGATGCTTGCCTGTGTGGCTCAGGTTCAGCCGGTCTCAAGAATGCTTTTGATATAAATCAAGGACGCACAAATCAAGGCTCCATTAGGCTCACGCTTTGATGGTGTTGCCAGGAATATCAGAGTTTTTATCCTCGAGGTTTTAATCTCATGAATAAATAATTTCGTAAGACTCCTGCAAGAAGCATATGAACAAGTATTCCTAAAATTATATTAGTAATTATGAAGATCCTTTCTAATAGGACTACTATTATGTCCTTTATGATGGCAAAACTACATTGAGAACTCTGCCAGTCTTTAGTGTCATGAATGAATTGTTCCTGAGATATCAAGCAGGCACCTACAATTTAGAGCACATTCTAAGAGGTTATAAAACAATTAACCAAGGGTCATGAAAATGGAACTAATGGTTTACTACAGGTGCAAAGACAGATGATAAAATATTGATTGGGCTTATCTATACAAAACTTCAATGATAACTTAGTTATGGTCTTTAACTCTCCATAAACCTGTTGAGCTTGTGACAAATAATGACTGTTTGGCCAGTTAATTATCCTTAATGGATATGCATGTACACATCCCCTGCTGTAAGCTTCTTATTCAACTTATGATTTGACTTTACATGTAAACTTGTGGTGAACTTTAACCATGTGATCACGTATTCTGGAAGACCTATAAGGATTGAGGAAAAAGAGAGGAGAGATTCCTTTTTTTAAGAGAGAACCTACCTTTGGAGATCTTTTCTTAGAGAACTTTTTACATATAGTCCTTAGAAATAAAAAATTAAAATCCCTTTTCAAAGCGTCCCTTTTTCTTCTTGAGACTCCAAATAGTAGGCTGGGAAATGGAGCTTTTCAGTTTCTGTGGCGATAGGACAAAGGCTCCCTAATCTGCTGTTTTACTGGGAGGTGCTAAATGCCAGGGACTGTAGTTTTCTGTTTTCTGGCCTCAGAGGAACTCAGACAGGCAGGTCAGCTACTACAGCAAACTAACCTAGTTTTAAAACAGGTAAACGTTTTCTTATTAAACAGCAACCCTCAATGTCTTGCCCCCACCAGCATTCTTCCTCCGTGGCTACCTTCAAGAGAGAACAAGATGGCCAGGGTTGACCCCCAGCAAAACCTACTGGGTCTAGATTCTCCTCAAAGCTAGAGGTGGTGCAGTGAGCTGGGGACAGGCGGTGATGTCTAGGAGAGATGTAAGACGCTAAGGTTGCTTATGTAAGCACTGGAAACAGATCTGCCATTTGGAGTGATGGGGAAAGGGGACACGAGAGCGCACAGACAGGCGTGCAGGCGAAGCGCCATACACATGAAAATAAGTACAGCTCTAAGTCTAAACGGTAAAAGCTAAGCCAGAGTCTTTCTGATGTTTTTAGTCTAATGCTCAATTTGATTCCTCGACATCTTGGGGGCTTTCTTAGACGGGGAGGCAGCCTGGCTCCCCAGAGCACCGCTTGACTTGGACACACACCCTTGAGAGGGGAATGGCCTCTGGAATACAGAAAGGATTATTTCAGAAACCAGTAAGCCTGCCTTTATTTATTTATCTGTCTATTTCTGTGGCACTTGAGACCAAACGTAGGGCTTTGCACATGCTGAGCAAGTACAATTCAGTAAGTCCCCCCTTTAAGACTGAAATAATCAGAACATACTAACCTGGGGACTAGGTAAAATAGCTCATTAACAGTTAATCACTTACAACACCTATGGTCCCCATGGTTTACCGGCAGGCTCTTCCCAGGCACTAAACTCACATTCAAGTGCTTAAAGGCCAAAGTGCTTTTAAAGGCAAAAGGCTTTTAAGAGCCAAACAATTCCTGTATCATTTAATAATACTCAAGCTAGGGGACAAGAGGCAGGAAAAGGTTGCCCATGTGTGCAATGTACTCTCTAGTCCCTAATCTGGGGACAACATATAAAAGCTCTCCTTGAGGAAGAAAACCTGAGCATGGCCGGTGATAACTGCCCATTCGGAGCTGGAGGCCAGATCGCTGGGGCTCCCAGACAGGCTTGCAATTTAGAGCTCAGCCAGAGAGCCAAGACTTCAAAGCCAGGCTGCTCTCTGCGCTACCCGACCACAAATGAGCCGTTCAAGCTAATAAGCGTCTTCATCTAGTCCTCCTTCCACATATGAGGGAGGACGTTGATAATCCCATTGATTCAAATGCTTGTGAAATCTCACTCAGATTTTATTAAATTCTGATGGTGGCTCAGAATTTACATGAGCATACATAAATGATTCAACAGCAGTTCATGAAGAAACGAGGCATTTCAGAGCCCGTGAAATATGAATGACTGCAAATCAGACACTGCAAATCCTGAACGTGGGGCCCGAGAAAGTACATTTCCTGTTCACAGAAAGGTGCACCCCACATGCTCTCTGTTGTGTGTGGAAGCTAATCTCCTAGAAGAGATTAGAAGGGAGGTTAGCAGAGAAAGGGCCGGACCCTATAGAGGATGGTTGTCAGGAACAAAAATGATTAAGTAGGAGGGAAGGTCCCAGCACTCTACGGCACAGGAAGAGACTGTGATTCATTTATCAGATGGTGTGATGGTTTGTATATGCTTGGGCCTGGGAGTGGCACTGTTAAGAGGTGTGGCCTTGTTGGAGTAGGTGTGTCCCTGTGGGTGTGGGCTTTAATACCCTAGTCCTAGCTGCCTGGAAGTGAGTATTCTGCTAGCAGCCTTCAGATGAAGATGTAGAACTCTCAGCTCCCCCTGCACCAGGCCTGCCTGGATGCTGCCATGTTCCCACCTCGATGATACTGGACGGAACCTCTGAACCTGCAAGACAGCCCCAATTAAATGTTGTCCTTTATGAGACTTGCCTTGGTCATGGTATCTGTTCACAGCAGTAAAACCCTAACTGAGACGGACGGATCAGAAGAGCTAGACGAAATGATCTTTCATGACCGTGGACACAGAGAGACGATACATGCATGCACACCTACTACTAGAACTTCACACTTGTACATCTACTGAAATACCCTCCCCCAATGCCAACCGTTGTGCTATATGCCTGTAATTCCAGAAAGGTCAAAGCAGCAAGATTGAAAATTTGAAGCTAGCCTGGGCTACATCATGAGTCCTGTGCTGGAGAGATAGCTCCACAGTTAAGAGCACATACTGTTCTCAAAGAGGAACTGAGTTCTGGTCCCAGCACCCACAATAGATTTGGCAGTGCGGGCTGGGAACTCCTTTGAACTCTGTCCTGACTTGCAGTGAAATCACTTTAGTCTTCAGATATAAAAAAGAAATCTAGACTCCAGGGTGCCAATATCATTTCCAGAGCCATAAGGCTGATACAGGAAAAATTATCTACGAACAGTGTGGTTCAGCTGCTGTCTTCCTTAGCCAGGGCTCTCTAAAGCAGCCGTTCTCAACCTTTTCAACGCTGTGACCCTTCAATACACTTCTTCATGTTGCCGTGACCCCCAACCATAAAATTATTTTTGTTGCTACTTCATAATTCTAATTTTGCTACTGTTATAAATTGTAAGGTAAATATATCTGTGGTTTATGATGGTCTTGGGTGATCCCTAGGAAAGGGTCATTTGACCCCAACGGGGCCACAACCTACAGGTTGAGGACGACTGCTCTAGAGAGACAAGCAAATAGAAAAGAAGAGGAGGAAATGGTGCCTGGGGAATTATTTTACATGATTATGGACCCCGCACAGCCTCAATGGGTTCTCTTCAAGCTGGAAACACTGGGATTTCATATCTTGGCTCCACACACATTTAAAAACTTCATGTAATGCTCGATCTAGACTCAAAGGCTGGAACTAGTGGCTCTATTGCTATAAACCCTGCAGTCAGGACTGAAGGGGCTTTCGTAAAGTTGTGGTGTCTCAGGGCAGCAGGAAGCGTGTCCCTACTCCAGGAGAGGGAAAGACTTCTGTCCTCTGCTTTGTTCTTCTATCTGGGGCTCCAGCCAATTGGATCATGGCTTCCCACAAGGGTGGATCATCCCGGACTCAATCCACTGACCTTACAGTCCGCTCTGGAAACCACCTTCCAGACACACCAGAAAGGAAGCTTCCCCAGTCCAGCCACATTGACACCATGGCAAGGATGGCTTTTTTTTTTTTTTTTTTTTTTTTTTGGTTTTTCAAGACAGGGTTTCTCTGTGTAGCTCCGGCTGTCCTGGAACTCACTCGGTAGACCAGGCTGGCCTCGAACTCAGAAATCCGCCTGCCTCTGCCTCCCAAGTGCTGGGATTAAAGGCGTGCGCCACCACCGCCCGGCAAGGATGGCTTTTAATATCTCCCGAGAGGAATGCGGGCAGCCCACCTGTGCCCACACACCAGCTGCAGGTGCCGTCTGAGAGAGATGGCCACTCCTTCCCTGGGCCTGTTAAGTCTGCGTCAGAAGCAGCCCACCAGGGAATGAGGCAGGCCTCTAAGGAAGGGACTGTGGGAAACCTCTGCCATCTGGAAGAGATCTCAGAAGGGAACCATGGTCATTCCTAGTGGACATTCAAACCTGGATAGAGGGGAGATCTGTCTTACACCTGCTTCCCCAGGGAGATCTCAACAGAACAGAGCCTGGGGGGTGGGGAGAGTTTCAAGGACTTGGGCCCTTCCTTCTCCCGGTTTCTAACTTGAACTCTGAACTGGGGCGGTGGTTGAGGGGGTGCCCACCAAAAACCAAAGATGTGGTGGAAAGAAAGAAAAAGCCAAAGGCATTTTTAAAACCACATGTAATCCTGGAGAGATGACTCGGGGGTAAAGCATACTTCCTGCTCCTAAAGAGGACCCGCGTTTAGTTCCCAGCAGCGACATCGAGTTGTACACAACGGCCTGTAACTCCAGCTCGAAGGGACCCTCTTAGCTTCCAGAGGCACCAGCGCTCACATGCACAAATACCACCCCTCTCATACACACACACACACACACACACACACACACATAAAAAAATACTTTAAGTATCAAGTTAAGATTGTTTTTACATCTTTGTGTAAGTCTTCTGTTTTCTACAATAAAATATGTTGTGTTTGTAATCAGATTTGTTTATTTGAAGACAGGGTCTCACTACATAGCTCTGGATGTCCTAGAACTCTCTATGCAGACCAGGCTGGCCTTGAAATCACAGAAAGCAGCCCATCTGCCTCTCAAGAGCTAGGGATAAAGGTGTGGCACCACTATCCATGGCTCGGAATTAGATTTTTTAAAGAAAACTATTAGCCGGGCAGTGGTGGTGCACGCCTTTAATCCCAGCACTTGGGAGGCAGAGGCAGGCAGATTTCTGAGTTCGAGGCCAGCCTGGTCTACAGAGTGAGTTCCAGAACAGCCAGGGCTGTACAGAGAAACCCTGTCTCAAAAAAACAAAACAAAACAGAAAGAAAGAAAGAAAGAAAGAAAGAAAGAAAGAAAGAAAGAAAAAAGAAAGCTATTAAAGGTGCATTGGTAGAAGAATGGTCAGGTAATTCCCTCGAGGGCAGTTGCTTTAGTAAACCTCATGCTTTGTGGGGGCAGGAAGTGGGGGGGGGGAGAGTGGATCCCGGGGGCCACCCCAAACCCATACCTGAGCAGCCAGTTTCCACCCCACTGCAGCTCACTGGGGTTTGATCGGGATGGTGCTGCCACCTAGCGGTCGGCACCCTGCATTACTTCAACTCTGCGGTTTCAGCCCCTCCCGCTGCAAATCTCTGAGGCCTTTGAAGTCTGGTGGCCAAGACAAGGAACAAGCAAAGCAGAATGAGCCAGTCCAAGGCAGATCCATGCTACCGAGGTATTGGCATCTTACTCTGGCCAACACCGGACACACGAGGCACAGGCTCCTGACCTCTTCGGAGCATTAGCTGGCAAGGCTCGGGGCGGACATTCCTTCCTTATCTCTCCCAGCTGGAGTGAATCAAGTGCCATCCGGCAGGACCATTCTCAAGGACCCGAAAGGCGTTCCTTTGAAACAGAACCAATAGAAACAGAACCACGGCCGGGCGGTGGTGGCGCACGCCTGTAATCCCAGCACTCTGGGAGGCAGAGACAGGCAGATTTCTGAGTTCTAGGCCAGCCTGGTGTACAGAGTGAGTTCCAGGACAGCCAGGGCTATACAGAGAACCCCTGTCTCGAAAAAAGGAAAAAAAGAAAAAAGAAAAAGAAAGAGAACCACAGCTTCGCGGCAGCCGCAAACACAGGTGGCCTGATCACATTTGTCCCCAGAGTCTCTACTCTCTCCCTTTACATCCCCCATTCCTCCATTCAAAGGCCCAGCCAATCAAAGGGAGACTCGCTTCCTCCGCTTTGTCAGTAATATTACATCAAAAGGCCAGGAGGCCATGGCTTTTCGCCTCAATGGATCAAGCTGGTAGGTACAACGGAAGTCCCGTGGCACCAGGGATGGTGGCTAATCTTGACAACTTGATTGCATCTACGGCAAGTCGGTGAGATACGATCTAGATTAAGGTAACGGATGTGTGAAGACTCACTCTAAATATGAGTGGTGCTGTCCCGTAGGGTCTGTCTGGGGTCAGAGTCTGAATAAAAGGACAGAGTACACTGAGCACCCGCCTAAGCACAGCTCGCCCTGATTCCTTCCCTGGGACTCCAGACAACTGGGTTGTAGCTGCCACAGAGGAGGATCTTCCCCGCCCACTTCCTGTCTGTGGATGCACTGCCACCTCCTGCTCTGCCTGTGTCTCCCTGGTCACGATGGACTGTGCTCCCCGGAACTGTGACCCCACGGAAACACTTCCTCTTGAGGTGTTGTCCCAGATTTTGTCACAGCCCCGGACAAGTCACGAACACATGAAGCTACAAATCGTTCCTCTGACCTTCTAAGAAATCAAGATTAGGGACCTGCCACGCTTCCAAGGAGGTCAGTCACCAGGCAGGGTAACGGGGTTCTTTCTGCCTTAATCCTGAACACAACGAGGCCTCCGGAAGTCATCTGGGGCCTTTTTATGTTTTTCTATCTCCTGGTCTGCACCTGCAAGTGAAGTAAATTACTTTCTTTAGCCCTTTTCTGTCTATAAAGCTAACGCTTGGTTGGCTCACTGGAAGTATTCTATTTTATAAAATAAAATGCTACCCGGTTCTAGAATAAAATAGAGAGCCAAATTAACACATTGAAATCCTGTCATAGGGGCTGGAGAGATGACTCCGTGGTTAAGAGTACTCACTGCTCTCCCAGAGGTCCTGAGTTCAATTCCCAGCAACCACATGGTGGCTCACAACCATCTGTAATGGGAAATGATGCTCTCTTCTGGTGTGTCTGAAAGACAGTATACTCATATACATTAAATAACTAAATAGTTCTTTAAAACATGGGTTTTTTTTGTTTTTGTTTTTGTTTTTTTTTAATAAATCCTGTTGTGTTGCCTTCCGACAGTAATTACTGGGTAAAATCCACTCTTCCCCATGAACTCACATGTAGTTGTTTTTGCTTTGGTTCGTCTCCTCTTAGTTCCCATATTCCAGGGCACTCCACAGAGCCCCACGGGCATTCACTCTGACCCCACAAGGACGCTGAGGCTGAGTCGTCAGCATCAGAGAGGCGGTGCCTGAGAGCAGTTCCCATGCAGCCCTCCCAGTGGATGGCTCGCAGGTGTTCAGGCTCTGACTGCTTCCCAGAGCCCCTCTGGAAACCGCGCCAGCTGCAGCTGGCAGTCTGCTGAAGGATACATTCTATCATCTTTCTTCCCTCGGCCTCTGGACTCTCCCCCACCGCAGCTCCTGGAAATGGCTCCTACGGGAACCCTTTATAGAAGCTCTAGTCCCAGAGTCAGCTTGGAAGTGACCCACCTTGGAGACTGTCCTCTGCTGCTGGTCTCAAAGGCTCTCTGTCTGACCTGTGAGCTTTGCTGGAGGCTAGTCTCGAGGAGGAGGGGGCTGTTCGTCCCCTTGTTTGTTTAATTTCTCTTTCAGGTTTGGACAAAACAGGCTGTGACTGATAGCTGGGTAGACAGAGGCTCAGGCGGATTTCGAATCCTTTAATGATGCCCACCACTATGTGTGTGGTGTGTCGGTAGGGGCACACCCACGGAACAAGGAGACCTCTTCACCCTTGGAGACTTTAGAGGGGCCGAGCCTCTGAGTTTACCAGCCTGGTGAAGGTATTGAAAGGTCTAAGAAGCCACAGTTTCAGCCATTATCCCTGACATCCCACCCTGCTTCGGAGATGCTAGCCGCTCCGAGTAGGCTTTGCTGACTCACCCCACTCCCTCAGGCAGCCTTGATGATTTACTACCTCCATGTTCAGCCAGCTGGCAAAGGACAGGTCAGCCAGGAGTGGACAATGTATCCCCTGAAGGTAAAGCTTTGTCCAGAGCCACCCTGGGGTGCAATCTCTAACCCCATGGATGCCCGTCACCCCTCCCCAGCGTCTCCAGAAAACCTTTCTTAATGAGCTCAAGAATGATATAGCCTGTGGGGACTATGGAGGCTGCTGTGTACTTGTCCATGACCTGTTCTGATCAGTCACTGCTCGGCCGCTGCACTAGGGGCTCCTGTGAGGGAGGCCTTTGCCTCTCCTGTGTACAGGAGCCTGAGGTCAGCTGAACCCCAGCCCTGACTGAGCCTCACCGCCTACTCCACAATAGTTAGAGGGAGCTTCAAGGTCTCCCTCCCAGAGGTCACCTAGAAAGTCCAGAGACCTGGATTCAACTCCGCATCTCCCTCTCTCCTACCTCTCTGTGTCTGGACCTCAGCCATCCATTTCTCTCTGTATTTGTGCCTCAGTTTCCCCATTCGTTTATAAGTATTTCTTAAGACTTCTATTCGTTACCCCTTTGTCCCTTAGTCACGTCTCCACCATAGACCGTGATGGCTTGTACAGCAGCGGTACCTAGCAATTGTTACTCTGGATAATTTTCCTTGTGGCCCGGCCTGGTTTCTGGCCCAAATCTCACCAAATTCATCTACAATGCCTCTTCCTCCTCTTTCTCTTCCTCTTCCTCTATCACCAGCTTGGAAAGATCTCTGGCACTTCCTTATCTGGAAGAATTTAAGAACCCAGAGCAAACAAGAAAATCTCCATGTGAACTTCCTTCTCTACCCTCTGGCTGGACAAACATTCTAGAGGCCCCGTGCACGCCCGCCTGAATTCCTGCGGAAACCACAGTTTGCACTTCAGTGGAGTGAGGTAGCTTGGTGGGGAAGGCATGGGCTTCAGGTGAGGCCGTCTGGCTTGAATCCCAGCTCCAGCCTGTATTGTGTGTCAAGGGATAAAATTACACCCATTCAATTTTAAAATCTTAAAGATCTTCATATTTATTTTCTTTCTTTTTTATTGTTTTGCTTTTTAAAAAAATCGTTGTAGACTGTTCTTTTTAAAGATGTATTTATTTATTATATGTAAGTACACTGTAGCTCTCTTCAGACACTCCAGAAGAGGACATCTGATCTCATTATGGATGGCTGTGAGCCACCATGTGGTTGCTGGGATTTGAACTCAGGACCTCCAGAAGAGCAGTTAGTGCTCTTAACTGCTGAGCCATCTCTCCAGCCCTGCTTTTTTTTTTTTTTTTTTGGACAGGGTTCTATGAGCCCAGGCTGCCTTTGAACTTCTAGTCCTCCTGCCCCCCAAGTGCTTGGATTATAGATAAATGCCTCCATACCCAGGTTTAAGACGTTTATCGTCAATTCTGTAATGACAGCTCATTCCATCAAGTAGAAGAGGTGTTCTGATGAGTTCACAGAACTAGTTGGGTTCATAGACTTAGAGCAGCTTAGTGGGGAGGGAGAAGAAACACGGCCAAAAGCAGGGTGTCCCCCCCCCGAGATGCCTTTCTATAAAGGGGGATGGAGAGGCAGGGCAGGAGGCCCCAGTCTGATGTCCTCACAGGGCTTCCAACCCCCCTGCTCGACGTCTCTGCTCCCACTGCCCTCGTGGGTTTTATGGGCTGACAATCCACAAGAGCTAGGCGACCCAGCGAGGGGACTTCATGGGCGTGTCGTCAGAAACTGTACTCTCCCCTCTTCTGTCCCCTTGGCTCCACAGAAGATCGGACAAATGGCTGTCAGCTTGGTGGTTGAAACGTTCCCATGGTTGACTCTGCTGGGACTAGTGGGGGGGGGGCTTCTCTTTGTGATGTCCGCGACGCAAATTATGAAGACTCTTTTCACTGTGCTCATCGATATCATGTGACATCTGATCCTGGCACGCGGCACTTACCAATCACAGTGAGAGAGCCAGGAGTGCGGTCAAAAGCAGCACTGGGAAATCAAAGCCTCCTTCAGGTTAAAGGGGAAAAAAAAAAAAAGCTATACATGTTTTATTCGGTTTGTCAACATGACAGCTTTGCTCTCTCTAGAAAACGTCTAACCAAACCAAGCTCTTCCTCGTGTCGAGATGGAATCTTTAACTGAGGTAGGAAGTCATGAGGCGTGCCACATTCGTTCGTGTGGGCCAAATGGCAACCGCTCGCTCCGCTTCTACATCTGCTGTACATGTAGCTCACGCGCTAACGAGTCACCCCCTCCCATCCGAAGGCGCGCTGCCAGCCGCTCTCGCCAGCTGGGCTCGGAAAGTGCTGAGCTAATGCAGCATGAGGGTGAAGCCCTAGGATGCTCTCGATCCCCCCTCCTTTCTCCTACAAGCACCCCCATGAGCCCTGGTCAGCCTCTGGAGGGTCACGTGATTGGTGGGGTCTCCCACGGCGGGTCTCGACCTGCGGGTCTCGATCTCTTTGGGCAAAGCATATCAGATATCCTGCCTGCCAGATATTTACACTGTGATTCGTAACAGTAGCCAAGTTACAGCTACAAAATAGCAACGAAATAATCGTGTGGTTGGAGGTCACCGCTACAGGAGGAACTGTGAAAGGGTCACAGCCTTTAACGCAGAGCCGTTGCTCTCACGGGACACGTTCTCCAGATTGTCGTTTGGTGCTGAGGCACACGGTGGCCTGGCTGTGTGATGTGTGTAGGGGAGGTTCGTTCCTTCCCCACCGCGCGTTCGTCCTCTCTCCAGCTGATGAACATCTGGCTTGTGGTCTTATGAATCGGTGTTGCAGTGAGTATTCAGGGGTGGGTTCCCTCGTCATGTATGAGGGGGATCCTCGTCATGTGTGAGGGGGTCCTCTAGACTATACAGAAATGGAATTTTGAGGCTGGCAGATAAAAAAAATTTCAATTCTGTTACACCCGCCCTAGTTCTTGTTCATCTGTTTAGGTTAATCCTGTCAGCTTGATGGGGTTTGGAAAACCACGTCATAGCAGCAGACCTCTGGGCGTGTCTGTGCGAGAGAGTACCTAGATTGGGTTAGCTGAACTAGGAAGACACATCCGGGTGTGGGCAGCACGTCCCATGGCCTGAGGTCCCAGACTGAAGCAGAGAGAGGGATGGGGTTAAGCATCAGCGCTCATAATTCCTGCTTCCCGACTGGCTGACCAGTAGCCTCACTCCCTATCCCCAGCCCCCCTCCCCCCTGCACAGAACTGTGAGCCACATGAGTCCTGAACTTTTGTCCGGTCTCTTGTCTCAGCAGCAAGACACCATGCTCTCTTCTAGCCTTGCTTTCCAACTGATGTCAGTGTGCTGAGCTGAGGTTGTCATCTGCACCTCGGGTGACTCTGGAGAAGAGCAAGCATGTCTTCAGGTTCCTTTCCTGTCGTTGACTGTCATTGAGGACCCTGTATGTCTCAGCCAGATCATAAGGCAGATCCTAGAAGGCAGCACCAGGTGTCCCAGGCATGGTGCTTCTGGGAGCCAGCCCCTTCAGGTGTAAACCGTCTGCTGTCCCTACCTCTTCTCCACGGAGCTCTGCTCCAAACTTCCTGAGCTACTTACATCTCCCCAGATGCTCCTTGCTAGAGATTCCTGCACATCATGCTGTCCTGAACACCGTGCCCCTTGTGGTCCATCTCAGTGACCCAAAATTGCTCTGAGATAGCCTCTGGTATGAAGCTTCTCACCTGACCAGAGGCCCCACCCGATTCCTGCTGCACCCAACCACCACGATCTCCTCCATGGCCCCAATGGGTCTCACTGTATGCACTTTCGTCTCTTTGCCCTTAAGACGGGTGCCATGGCTTATCCGGCTGTGTGTGCACAGCTCATTAGTCAGAACCAGCTTCTCCAGCAACTCTTCTGCAGACCAGGACGCCCTGAGGACAAGGACTACATTGCCCGTTGCTGTCCCCAATGGCTGCTAACAGGGCTGTGTCTGTGGTGCTCGACACATTTGATGCTGCTGCAGTGTGAGTATCTGGTGGAGATAAAGTGGCTCTGGGAGTGAGGATGTAGTTCATTTGGTAGAGTGCTTGCCTCAAGTGACTGGACCATATATTTAGTTGCTGATTCCTGTGAAGAGATCTGGTTACAGTCCAGACGCTAGCATTATCCTGATTACTGAACTAACTTATATATCAATATTGTGTGAAGGATGCTCCCCATTTCTCTGATTGGTGGATAAAGAGCTGATGATTTACCATCCCAGGGAGAGGGTCCCAAAGCAGGAGAGGAAGAGGTGGCCATGAGGCAGCAGGTCCAGTTGTTGTTGTAATGATCAGGTCGCTGAGGGATTTGCCCTAAGGACACACGGATTAAGCCAGAGGGAGATTCAAATTGCAATGGGGCCTGTGGCTGGGAAGCGGATAGTTCAGTTAGAATAGATGTTTATCTGCATGATTGTACTGCTTAGAGCTTGTTAATGAACTTCATAGTGCTTTGTGTCAAGCATTTGGGAGCTAGAATGGGAAGAGAAAGAGGAAGAGAAAGATGAGAGGAGGAGGAGGAAACAGAAAAGGAAGAGGAGGGAGAGGAGGAGGAGGAGGAGGAACACCTAGTTACTGGGTTTTGGTCTCAGTATACATTATCAGTATAGTCTTGTGCAATTTCCTTGGCCTCTCTCCATCTGCTTCCTCTTTCTTGAAGCAATTCACAGCTGAGAACAGACATCAGGAGCAGGCGAGGCTGTGTGTGAGGTGAGGCTGTGTGTGGAAAGCCCTTTGGTCTCAATTGCTTCTGTGCTGCAGCAGTGCATGGCCTGCTTTAGTGCAAGCCGGAATGAGTTCCTCGGGTGCCTTGCATCCTAGGTGCATAGTAGCTACTATCTTGAGGTGGGATCCGGCTTTCTCAGCACCAGAGACAGACCTTGCAGAAACGAGGTACCCAGGAAGAGTCTGAACTGAGCCTCGCTCCTTGAACACCTTAGCTCGATAAAGGTGAGAGACTTCCTGAGCTGCTTCCCTTCCAGGAAGCCTCTCAGCATTTCCCTCACTGGGAGCAAGCGGAGGCTGGGAGAGAGGCCCACAGTATGCCCCCTTCTGCCAGTGACCTTGATGCCTCCTCTTGCTTTGGTTTATCCAAAGTGGATGGATCCCCGCGGTAGGCATCCATGTTGGCAGTCTTCCAGATGCCCCTGAAGTGCGGTACTGTCCGTGGCATCTCCTTCCACAGTCTGGCCTTCACCATGTGTTCTTGGACCAAGGACATGGGGACATTAACCACCCAGGGTAACGCTTGCTAAACCACTGCCCACTTAGTCTGCCTCCCTTTGGATCTTTCCTGGATGCCAGTCGCTACACCATGCAGGAATCCAAGTAAATATGAAGAGGTTCCATAGGCATGGCAGGCCTGTGGTACCCTCCCCAAGTGTGCTGTCCATCCCTCTTGGACCTAGACCGTCTGTACTGGCTGGCTTTGTGTGTCAACTTGACACAGGCTGGAGCAATCACAGAGAAAGGAGCTTCAGCTGGGGGAAGTGCCTCCATGAGATCCAGCTGTAGGGCATTTTCTCAATTAGTGATCAAAGGGAGAGGGTCCCTTGTGGGTGGTGCCATCCCTAGGCTGGTAGTCCTGGGTTCTATAAGAGAGCAGGCTGAGCAAGCCAGGGGAAGCAAGCCAGTAAGGAACATCCCTCTATGGCCTCTGCATCAGCTCCTGCTTCCTGACCTGCTTGAGTTCCAGTCCTGACTTCCTTTGGTGATGAACAGCAGTGTGGAAGTGTAAGCTGAATAAACCCTTTCCTCCCCAACTTGATTCTTGGTCATGATGTTTGTGCAGGAATAGAAACCCTGACTAAGACACCATCCATTTCAGCTTTGGTGCTGGTCCTGGATGTATTGTCCCACCCATGATACCTACGGTACTCATCACACGCTAGTACTCATCCAAGCTGTGGCAGTCATCTCTGCTGTTCTTGATGGTGTATTTATCCAAATGACAATAGCCATCCAGAGGTGGCACCATCCCAGCTACAGTGCCCATCCCAGCTGTGTAGCCCTTCCCACTGTGGCACCATTCCAGATGTGGTACCCACCCCAGCCGCAGTGCCCTTCTTCCCAACTGTGGTTCCGATCCAGATGTGTCACTCATCAAATTATGGCAATCAACCCAGCCATAGTACCTTATCCTTGCTGTGGTCCAGAACTGGTGGCTTCTGCAAGGTCCAGGAAGACTAAGGCTGTGCGGGACTGCCCATAGTTCCTCTGGTTCTAGAATGTCTACCAAAGCAGTCTGCATGGCTTCCTGGCTTCTCCTTCAGTATGTTAGGGATAGAGAATGCTCTGCTTAGCGGGGCGGTGGTGGCGCACGCCTTTAATCCCAGCACTTGGGAGGCAGAGGCAGGCGGATTTCTGAGTTCGAGGCCAGCCTGGTCTACAGAGTGAGTTCCAGGACAGCCAGGACTACACAGAGAAACCCTGTCTCGAAAAACCGAGAGAGAGAGAGAGAGAGAGAGAGAGAGAGAGAGAGAGAGAGAGAGAATGCTCTGCTTCGCACCTAGCTCTGATAAGAGTTTCCCAGGCAGCATCTACACCACCTTGTCATCCACCTCATTGGCCCAAGCTGAGCCACATGGCACCTCTGAACCAATCAGCTTGTGCCTATAAGAGACATGAGAGATGATGAGTGACATGGACAATCCCTCTGACATCTGTGGGTTCATGTGGGAGGCGCAGATTTCTAGAAACAGTTAAAATCAGCTATGGGCCCATATGCAGGGTGCATCCTAGCAGTGTCCAGTAGAGGACCTGTCACCAGCACACACTGGGTCAGCTCCCCCAGCTCTCCCCGAGGACATGGTTGGAGGCGGGAAGAGGCTGTCTGGGTATCCTGGCTGCCCGGAGCGTCTGCCTTCCTCAGCTGCTCCTCCAGCCGCGTGCACGGTGAGAAGCAGCACACGGGGCCAGAGCCTTCATTTCTTTATTGGCAGCATTCTCACGCTTCCTTCCATCGTCCTTTCAACTACTTGCCCTTGGATCTGCTCTTTTCTCCATATTTCTCTTCCAGCGCTTTCTGCAAGTTCATGTTCATAGCATTTTTCCGGTGCCACCGGCCTGCGGGGAACCAGAGAACACACATCACAGGGGCCAGCAGCTTCTAGAGGGTACAGACCTGTGTGGCCGTGACCCATGTCTCTTCAGACCCTCTCTGAGGACACCCCCACCCTCCCTGCCCACGGAGGAGAGAGCCACCCCTCCCCCAGGCTCCCACCTACCCAGGTCATCCGTCTTCCTCCCGTGCCAGTGCTCCACGTCCCTCACAGACTTCTCTATCACCTCCGGCGTGTAGGAAGCCTTCATGAGGCTCTTTGTCTCCTGGGGTGGGCCTGTCAGACACCAGGAAGAAATCCCCAGGTCACGGAAGCTAGGCACCCTACGCTTTGTCTTAATATCCGTTTGCTCTGTGGGGGTTATAGTTGTGGACAAGAAGGGAGGGGTGGGAGGGCTCGGTGCAGCCTCAATGTTTAACCTCTTTGAGCTTCAGATTCTGTGCATACAAGAGGGGATAAGGTCTGCTTTTCGACCTTTGGAAGATGAAGCCCATCTTTAAACTCCCACAAAGTCTCAGGACATGGACAAAATGTAAGCACATTCTCTTTCAGGCTGTAGAATGAGTGGCCTTAAAGCCCTGTTCCCAGGAGAATCCCTGTCCTCATCTGAGCAGACCAGACCAATCCGCACTGTGCACAATCCCGTTGGTGCTATAACTCCTCAGCTCCCGTTCTAAGCGAGCCTGAAGTTCTCTGCCTCAAAACTCCAAATGTTTCCAAACTCCTCCTGCAAGCTAGTTTCAGAATCCCAAGCTCAGTTTGAGTCACACCAAGGCATTCGCATCTTGGGCAGCAGCCACTGTATCGATCCGTTCTGGTCACTGTGACAAAACGCCCGAGTCAGACCACTAAAGGGAGCAAAGAATTATTTTTGGCTCACGGTTCCAGAGGTTTCTGTTCAAGGTGTCCAAGGGTGGGGTGGAGACGCGCTCACCATGGCAACCGGGAAACATGGAAGAAGACACCTACGTCCAGGGTAGCCCACCCCCAAGGCCAGCCCAGACACACACTTAGTTGCTGTCTCTGGAAACTTCCTCTTAGACACACCCAGAGGCCTTGTTTACTAATCTTCTAGACCTCAGTCCAACCAATGTGACAGTCAAGAACAATGGCCACACTAGGTTCTACACTGAGCCACACTAACAACCTGCCATGTGTGGTGTGTGTGTGTGTGTGTGTGTGTGTGTGTGGTGTGTGTGTGAAGATTTACCAAGAGCTAAGAATGAGTCCAGATGCTTCGCTAGGAAGTTTGCTCATTGAATCAGCCCTCCTAGGAAGCAGATGTGACTATTGTACCCATTTCACTGTTGAAACATAGACTGGGGGATTGTAAACCCATGGGGCTTCAGAGTTACAGAGCTCAGCCAGGGAAGCTGCATCTTCTGGCTTTAGAGCAGGGCATCCTGGTCCCACCAGGGAGGGGCGAGAGAGACTGAGGACAGCCTTCTACTGTCCTGAGACTGCCCAGGGGGGCACTTCATGTCGTCCCGAGGACTTGTCCACTATGCACTTTAAAGTGTCAAAAATAACTAGAAAATGAAGAGGAACTGGGGGAAAGGACCCAAAAAAAAACTGCTTGGGGAAAATAAGTAAAAGCTCATTTAAGTGTTTAAAAAGCATATGGAAAACACAAATAGAAAACACAAAGAAAGAATGGATCGACCCGAATACATCAGCAACAGAAATAAAAACTGACTTCACTCACTGGCTGCAGAGAACAGATTGTCAGAGTAAATAATTTCCAGACCTGTATTATTTAAAGCCTACTTCTTAAAAAAAGACACCAGGAGGGGATGGATACGAAGAAGACAGAAAAAGATACATCAGCCAAACGCCAGCTGGATGCAATTATATCACACAAAATAGCCTGTAAAGTCAAAAGCAGTAGGAAAAATATAAGTAATGGGGGCCGCCACTATGGCTCAGCAGGTACAGGGGCTTGCCGCCAAGTCTATGCCCTGAGTTCAATACCTGGGATTCATCTGATGAAAGCAGAGATCCAATTCTTGCAAATTATCCTCTGACCTTCACAGGTATTCTGTGATATGTGTGTGTCCCCCCCCCACATACCCTCATGCACACTTAAAATTATAGATAGATAGATAGATAGATAGATAGATAGATAGATAGATAGATAGATGATAGATAGATATAAAGCATGGTTCATAGAACACATATGTATATGTGTATGTGTATATGTATGTATATGTATATATGTGTATAGAGAGATAGCATGGTTCATAATATGTGTATATATGTGTATAGAGAGAGGATATGGTGCTGACCTGGCTTCAGTGCAAGCATCTGAATTAGATACACCAAGGTCAAGAGAGTAATTGCTAAGCCTGCTACCGCGGGTCGGATTTAGAGGTTTATCTTTCACTAATTAATAGATCAAGCAAAGAGTGTTAATGAAGACTGGCAGGGTTTGAGCGGATGCCATCAACAGGCCTCTCCTATTAGGCAAGCACAAAGTCTCAGGGAGAAAGAGGATTTGCAAGCTTATGAGGACGACTTCCAGAGCAGCCACGAGCTGGGCTGGGAAGCAGGCCCCACCCACGGCCAAGGACCTGCAGTTCTCTGCAGGCCTCATTTTCTGAGGATGAGGCCCCCCAAGCTGGGAATCACTCAGAAAGGCAAATAAATGTGCAAGTTTGGTATCTACAGCTTGTAAGGGGTGTGGAACAGAATGAATTAGAGGTTTGGTGCAAAGCCCTCAGTCGTGATGACAGCTGGGGCGTCAAAGCCAGCTGCGACATAAGCCTCTGGACAGAACTCGAAAGCAAGCCCTAGGTGAGGCTGTAAAATGGTCAGATTTGGAGCTTGTGGGGTGATGGCCAGCATCCTTTAAAGGATTACTTTGCCTTTTTAGATTCCCCAAGGCAGAGACTTGCCCGCCTCTCATCTCTCAGAATAAATCTAATTAGATGGGATTGGAGTTTACTTCAAGAGCTTATGCACAGCCTCAGAGCCTGGAGGAAACCACAACAGGACAAAATGCTTTGGCCTGTGTTGACAGATCAGCACGCACATGGGCCAACTGTACCCCTAGTACAGGGAACCCCACATTTCTGGTATACCAGACACAGGCAGTTGAGAAGGGTGCAACCCAAGGCACTGACGAGTCTTATCCCCAGGCTTTCAAAGGGTGGGTCAGCAGGCACCAACTGGAGAAGCACCAAAAAGGTCTCCAAAGGCCAACCAGCAGGGGTAGGGGCATGGGGTTGACAGCAGGACATACCACGTTGCTTGGTTTCAAACCTCTGCTATCCTTCAGCCCACAGCAGCAGAGTGACTGCAGTGCTTTAGGGCAAACACACACACACACACACACACACACACACACACACACACACACCTCAAGAATGCTGGCCCTGGGGTCTGAAGCTCCTACCAGTTCAAGCCAAAGCCAGACCCAGACTCAGGGACTTTCCCTTGCTCTGGAACTTCACTCTGTGTGTGTGTGTGTGTGTGTGTGTGTGTGTGTGTGTGTGTGTGTGTGTCTGTCTGTCTGTCTGTCTGTCGTTTTCATGTGTGTCAGTGTAAGTATGCATGGGGGGCAGGGTTGTACATGTGTCTGTTTATACTTGGGAGTTCAAAGATGTCAATGGACCTTGTTGGTGGCGTTGGGGGTAGAATGGTGTATGTTCCCAGACGCCTTACAATAGCTCAGTGACCACAGTGGAATATGAGATAGATGAATAGAGAACCCCTGAGTGCCTCTTGTGTGTGGAAACCTGAGGGCGGACACCTGCGGGTTCCTGGGGAAGATGGGGCTCTTGGAAGGATAAATACTCCACACAAAGGAATTAGAAAAGAATCCTTCTCACTGCAGACAGAAGTGGACTTGAGGTGGATTAAGGGCTTAAAGCAAGCCTGAGAAAGCAGACAGGCTTACACCCATGACTCAGCATGGCCTGTGCTTCACCTTGGCCTGCGCTCCACCTCACGCCTTCTGGAAGGTTCCAGCCCCACAACCAGGAACCTGTTCTGCAGGCCGCTCTGGTCAACTGCTTTGAAATCAGCTCTAATCCTGCTCTCACACCCAAGTCCATTCTTTAGCCTGCCCTGTCTGATCAACTGCTCCACCTCACACAAAGGCCCCAGTTACTGTGCCTACGGCCATGGGGACACAGCCCTCCAGAGCTGCCTGCCACATGGGTCCAGATGTGCAGTGGGCCAGCTCAGCAGCTTAGACCAAGTACTCTAGTGTGAGCCTGAAACATCTCCCAAAGGCCCTGTGTCAAATGCTTAGTCCTCACATTTGGTACTATTGGACGATGGTTGAAGCCAAGGCAGGGTCTACTGAGACTTCAGGTCACTGGGTGTGAGGAGGAGCCCCGATGAGATAATAGGACCTTGCCCTCAGTCTCTGTTTTCCCTCCTGAATCTCTTAATCATGAGGTAAATGGCTCCCGCTTCACACACTCCCTGCGGTGACATCCTGCCTCACCAAAGCCCCAGAGGGACAAAAGGCCAATTGATCATTACCTACATTACCTTCGAAACCACAAGCCCCAGTAACGCTTTCTTCTGTTGGGGCGGGGTGGGGGGGCATTGATTTGTTTTTGTTTCTTGGAAAAAGCACTTTATCCTTGTTACCAAGGCTAACCTGGAACTCACTAGGTAGCACAGTGTACTGTGTCAACTTGACACAGGCTATCACAGAGAAAGGAGCCTCCCTTGAGGAGATGCCTCCATGAGATCCAGCTGTGGGGCATTTTCTCAATTAGTGATCAAGGGTGTGAGGGCCCATTGTGGGTGGTGCCATCCCTGGGCTGGTAGTCTTGGGTTCTATTAGAGAGCAATCTGAGCAAGCCAGGGGAAGCAAGCCAGTAAGTAGCACCCCTCCATGGCCTCTGCATCAGCTCCTGCTTCCTGACCTGCTTGAGTTCCAGTCCTGACTTCCTTTAGTGATGAAAGGCAATGTGGAAGTGTAAGCTGAATAAACGCTTTCCTCCCCAACTTGCTTCTTGGTCATGATGTTTGTGCAGGAATAGGAACCCTGACTGAGACGCTCAGGCTGTCCTCAAGCTCATAGTAATCTCTGCCTCCTGAGTGCTGGGATTATAGGCGTATACCACCGCATCTAGCTAACCTTTTTATGAGTTGATTATCTTGGGCATTTCTGTGGCAATAGCAGAAGGCTAACAAACACACCAGGCCACCATCGTAGGTTCCTCCTGGATGTTTACAGTCCTTCCTCATTGCTGTCCCAGTCTCTACCCTATCTGATCCCACAGATCCCCTGTGTCCTCCCACATTGCATTGGAACAATCCATCATCCAAATCAAACAAGCCCATTCTCCTGTCTCCCACACTACCTTCGTCTCCTACTCCACCACGGAAAAAAGACTTTCTAGGATCCATGACCCAGACTGCTCTTCCTGTCTGGCATCTCTCCCGTGCCACACCTAACCTACCCATCCCCATCAGGGAGTGCCAGGGTGAATCCCAGGAAGTGGACCTTGACAGGGACACAGACAGTGTCCCTGCTTAGAGTGTTGCTGGCCAAAGCCCTCGTACTGGCGCCAGCCTCCCAGTACAGGCTGCTCCCACTGAGTTTTAAGATAGCATTTACATGCCAGTCAGTGCAGGAAAATCCAACAATGGACCCTTGTGAGCCTTGAGAGTTGGCGGAGGCTGGTTCCTGCTCTCCCTTGGCACACTTCCACTGCCTAGGCCGGGTGAGGGGGCTATGGTTTCCTAAGAACAGTATTCTTCTATGCTCATGCATGTATTTTATAGTGTAGAGTAGGTAAGAACTTTTTGGTGACCAATGTCAAACAGAGGAAGGAGAATCCCAGTCTCCGAAAGACAGAGCAGTTTGATCTGATCTAGCTTCCCTCCCCCAGTCAGTGACACCTCTTCCTCGGGCTCAAAGAAAAACCCAGAAAGGTTTCCACTGTGTGTCTGGTTCCTCCGGTGATAGGGACCCAAGCCAGGGAAAAGAGGTCTTGTCAGACAGACCCTGGGAGCACTGAAGACAGCTGGAGGGAGGAGGGCCAGTTAAAGTGGACTCTGGACAGTGAAGCTGAGATGAAAGGGGTGCAGAGAGGAGCCCCTGCACACTCGCTGTGTACCCCAACCCCGGAGAGAAGACCTGGGAGTCCTGTTACCCCCCCCCAGGGACCACCATTATGAGTCCCACTTCTCATCACGTGACTGAGGGGTCTTAAGCTCTTGGCTGCAAGCCCAGCTGTGACACATAGCACATGGCACCCATGAGCCAAACAGGACTGGACAGGACAAGTTATCCTTCTAGAAATGGCACCTCATCATCCCGCCTTCTCTCCAGATGATGCCACCATTAGGCTCCAGGGAAGGAACGAAGCAAATGGCCTGCTACCCTACTGTCCTGGAATCCTGCCCATGGCAATTAGGACCACTTTGTCTTCATCAACCCAGTTGTACAAGGAAGAGACAGAGATTCAGAGAGGTCAGGGCTCCTGTTCACAGTCATCCCCAGCCACTAGTGAGTGGGCAAGAAAGTGAGCCCAAGAAAGCTACTATTGCCACTGTCAACAAAGGTGTCAGGTCTGGAGTACCTGGGCCTCCTGTCTGCAGACTAGAAAACCATAGGTGTCCGGTGTGGGAGGGCCTCACTGTCACCTGCATAGTGAAGTCACACCTGCCAGGGACTAGATGATCCTGGTATTTCCGCAGGACATGCCAACATGAAGGATGCCTTGGGTGCTTATAAAGTGGATGTCTGTAGGATTGTGCAGTTGGGCCTTAAGATCCAGATACCCCCAAAGACTTCTGGGGACCAAGCATGCTTACAACCCCACCCTCGCCTTTTTAGTCTGACCTTGAAACAAGTTGGACCGCATGTGGTAACCCAGGTCATAGTAGTCTGAGAAAATGGAGGAGGCTTGCATGGGGCTCTGGGTCCTGCTAGGCCATGAGCTTGACCTCTTCTGGCCTTCAAAGATTTCACCAATGGCCTGTCGAGCCTGACGGGGGAGGCAAGGACAAGAGACAAGTGACCAGGAAGGTAAGTGGATGTTCCCTCCCTCCTACCCTGCCTTCCTCTCTGCAGGCTGCAGCCCCCAGAGCAAGTTCTATACTCCCCCATCCATCCCTCCTCCCAATGGGCAAAGACATGAGGGACATGTTGAGCTCCTACTGTATGCACCATCAGGAAGAGGATCTTTAATAAGCTGAGTCCATCCCCACCAGTGGAGAAATGAGGAAACCGGACTTCAAGAGGCCAGATTTCCCCAGTTTACACAGTTGAGGAACCCCAGAGCCCCAGCTTGCTGCCTAATACTAAGGCATCCCACAAACCAAACTTCTTAGTTGACACTGAGGCCAGCTTCTTTCTCATACCAAGAAGGAAATTGAGACCCACAAGGTGAAGTCTGGGCCTGTGAGGCAGGAAACCTAAGTATGAGATCAGTTCTGATATAGAGAACTGATATAGAGCACTCGACTTTGGCAGGTCTTGGAACCCTTTAGGACTCCATTTTGTAAAGCAGGGGTAGAAGGTAGACCCGAGAGCCTTGAAAGAAGCCATTCTCAATAAGTGCCACTTTCTAACAATATAAAGGACCTTTTGTAGGAATGGGTTTTGAATCCTTATTAAGAGTCTCTAAGACAACCTTCCTTCACACGTAGTCTCCCAAATCCCTGGCTTTATCACCTGATCTTCAGAGATCAGCTGGTCCACCATCTTGCTCCCAAATTTGTGGCGGATGTTTTCAGGGATGACGCTGTCCTTCTTGCTCAGAGGTACTGTCCTCTGCTCTGGGGACCTGGAGTCCTGGCCTTCCTCCCCCGGACATTCCTCTCGGACGCTCTCCTTGGCATCTCTCACACTGGATCTGGATGCCCCCTTCTTCAGATCCTCGGGATGGGAGCTCATAGCCAGAGAAGTCCTGCAGGTAGGAGTTGGTGGCTGAGGTGGAGTCTCCAGGTGGCCCTGGCCCAGAGGGCTGCCTAAGGGACTCTGGGAGAGCCTCGGATGGTACTTAAATTTGGAGCTGTCCAAGGAGCTACCGGTGGCTCCGAAGGAGTCCATGTCCTGCTGGCCCTCCTCGTTGTTCAGGTGGGTCCTTGTCAAAGTGGTTGTACCTGGGCAGGGAGTAAGGTGGACGGTGAGGGGTCGGAGGGCACAAGGTGACATGAGAAGCAGACGCAGGGAAGGTGACAGGTGGATGGACCAATGGGAGGGAAAATAGACAAAAACCAGAGAGCCAGGGCCAGACCACGGGGCAGAGCACAGGAGCCACAGGATCCCAGGGCAAGGCAGGAAAGCAGAGAGGAGGAGACAGAGGGGCGTCAGTGGGCAGCCATCCACAGCGCAGTCGTCCACATAAAGCTCTGACCAAAGAGGCTGTGACTCTGGCTTGTGTAGCCTTGGTCAGGCCAAACTGCATGGCCTTGAGCAAGTGATCCAGCCTCACTGAGCCCTAGTGTCCCCTGGCATACTCGGTCAACTCCCCTGCTCACTATGAGCTGCAACAAACCATAGGCATGGGAGTGGCAGGGGTGGCTCTTGGCTTGGCCATATTTTTGAATTGGCAAAGTGCCAGAATGGGCTCTTTGCTCCCCTCCCCCCACGCCCTCTGCCTGCCATCCCAGCTGCCTTCCTGGATCTCGGGGCTCCCCTTCTCCTACCCACTTGTATCACCCCGAACTCTGCTCTCAGCCCATGGCTTTCCACTCCTGTCACCCCTAGCTCAGACAAGGAGCTGATGTCCCATTCCCTGGTCGCCCTGAGGCACTTCACACCTCAGCATCGCCCGGACTGCTCTACTACCTGTTGAGGCTGCCCCCTTTTGTTCTTTTTTATAAATTGTTGAATTCTTTAACCTTTATTTTTGTGTAGAAGGCTGTTCTCCCTGCATCTAAGTCTAGGTCCCACATGCCCACAGGGGTCAGAAGAGAGTGTTGGATTCCCAGAAACTGGAGTCAACTGGAGTCACAGACAGTTGTGAGCCACCATTCAGGTACTGGGAATCGAACCTGGGTCTTCCGGAAGAGCGGCTGTGGCTCCTGACTGCTGAGCCATCTTTCCACCATCCACCACCCTTCTTGAAAATCAAATTAGAGTATTTCTTCGAGCACAGACCAACACACACACACACACACACACACACACACACACACACACTTCCTGTCACCAGCCCCAATCTGGCCAGGCCAGTTCTCTGCTCAGCACTATTCACAGCCCATTCTCATTGCCCTGAATTTTCCCATTCTCCCTCAACTACAAGCTCCACAATGCCTCCATTCCTCCCCATAGATAAGAGGGTCACACAGGTGAAGACCGTGTAGGGGGGCCAGTTTCAGGCCTTCCCCTATGACCCCCTGGAACATTTAAGTCCCTCGGTAAAGGAGAAGATAAATGGAGAGCTGCATAATAGCAGACCTCAGGGAATAACACCACCTCATCCAAGCCAGGACGCCAGTCTCCTCTACTCCGACAGCTGGCTGCATTGATGGCCCTGGATTTGGCTAGCCAGGACTGTTTCCTCTAAAGCAATATGGTGGTGGGTATCCCAGTACATGTGCTGTGCCTGAGAGACCTCATGGCCCTCCCAGCCCTGCCCTCCTCCTCAGCCCCATGAGCCAGCTGGAAATGTTTGGTTAGCTTGCCCCGGAAATATTCCAGAGGAGTCTTCCAAGTCTGCAACAGTTTGTTTAGCTTGAGTGTATCAATGAAATCGGACTTCATGCTGCGTTCTAACTTGCTTTAAAAACATCCTTGCCCCTCATGGTTGAGTCCGCACCACTGACAGGGAGGGAATGTCCCTTCCTACTTCACAGACCCTGGCTGCTGCCCCACTGCTTGGTTTTGGTTTTTAAAACCACCAGTCAGGTTTTAGGACAGACTGGTGTGAGCACCAGGTTTCACTGCTGTGGCTTTCTTGCCCTGTTGAAAGGCCCTGCTCGGCTGTCATGAGGGGTAATGCCAGAGGCCTCTGTCCTCCTGGAAATGGTGTGGATGCTTCACCAGGGAGAGGGTGCAGAGAATAGCGGGCTCTCTCCCCATTTCTCCCCACTTCCTCCTGCCTTATGTCCCTCTCCCCTTATCACCCACAAAAGCCAAAGGGAGAAACTGTCTCCCAGAACCATGTGGCCCTCCTTCTCTCCTAGGTTCTGCCCCAAGCGCGGGACAGCCAGGCAGTAGAGTCTCCAAGATCAACTAGGCTGCAAGAACATAAGCTGAGGTAGAAAGAAGAGAACACACAGCACCTGCCTCGTCAGCTGAAATGTCACCTGCCCCTAGGAAGACGACGTCTGTGCAGGAGCAAATCTGCACTCCCTCCTGGTCCCAAGGTTCAGGGATGCCATGTTCCCAGCCTGCCCTCCCGGCTGCCTCATCTGTTGAGTCATTATGAACTAACAATGGCAAGCAGCCTAGTCTTCTGCCAGCCTCCAGGCTTGGTAGCACTTCTGGCTTGGGTGGGTCCCAGGTCCCTGGGCTCAAAGATCATTTGCCTTTGTCCATTGGGCACCCTCCTACTTGACTTGTATCTGATTTCCAGACGTGTTGAGGGTGGCGGTATTATTCCTTGGGGTCTGATATTGTACAGATGGAATGGGATGGATAGGATGGGTGAATGGGATGGATGGATGGATGGATGGATGGATGGATGGGATGAATGAAATGGGGTGCATGGGTTGGGATAGGGTAGGATGAATGAGATGGATGGATGGATGGATGAAGAGATGGAATGGATGGGATGGATGCGATGGATGGGATGGATGGGATGGATGGGATGATGGACGGGATAAGTGGATGGGTGGATGAATGGGATGAAATGGATAGGCTGGATAGGGTGGGGTGGATGAGAGGATGGGTTGAGATAGCATGGGATGGATGGGATGAATGGGATGGGTGAAAGGACGGATAGATGGATGTCTGCCTGCTTGCATCTGGCCTTCTAAAATCTTATTGCATCTCTGATCACCCGTTGCCAGCCACGTGAGCAGAGTAAGTAGGCCCCACCTTCATGTACTACTGTGAACACTGACAGACCATGAACAGCATCTTCTGACTTTGGCCTTTTTATCAATATGCCCCTCGCAGTCACTCAAAACAGATTTCTGAGTCAGAATTCCCAGGAAAGGCTTAGAAACCAAGGGCTTAAACTAGCTCTTGGAGTGACTCCAGTCACCTGATGCTCCCCACTGTATTTGCCACCCCCAGCTTCCCCGGGGAGCCTTCCCAGAGCCGACCTGACTCACTCACACCTGCCTAAGACCCCTTTCCCCTTCCAGGCATGCCATCTCTTGTCCGCACTACCCAGAGCACAGATGCACACACCCTCTCTGCCACCAACCCCAACCCATATATCAATCTGGGTGGGGCTCAGTCGGGCCTCATGTGCCAACCCTGCCCTATATTCATCCCCATAGCCCTGCACTTTAGGTGCATGGAGTGCTCTCCAACAACCCAAGGGTAACCCAGAGAAGCCAGACACCGGGAACACATTGAGGTAGAGCTTCCAGGCCTGGCAGAGGGAAGGCTCGGCAGCCGTTCCCCCCACTTTTCTTCTGTGCTCAGAGTACCCTGGGCGGGTCATCCTGTGCCATCTAGAGGCCTCAGCAAGACTGAAGGAAATGAGGAGGTGAGCCCCACCCCCAACCCACCCCAAGAAGCCAGTGTGCACAGGTGATGTTCCCGTCTTCCCGCCCTACCTCGTCGGTGGCTCAGCTCCATCGACTCTGACTCTGGGACCCGTAATGTCTGAGCTTGGCCCTGTAGACAAAGCAGCACATTGAGTGGTCTCAGGTGACCGTTTCCATAAAGGATGACATCTGAGAACTGTTCAGGGAGGCCCCCGGAGATCCAGCCAGCCCTGACCAGGCTCTCCATGCTTCAGCTGAGCTGTTAGCGCATCAGCTAGCACACCCCAGCCCACAGCACCATTTGCCCTTCACCAGATGCTCCTGGCTAGCCGAGGCCACCACCTGGGCTTCCGTGACCTTTCTCACATGGCCATTGTCACTGAGATTCTCTTACTTCTTCCTGATCTCCCTCCCGTCTCTTCCTCCTCTCTTCCAACAGCTCCAGGAGGCCCTGACTTTATGTCTTCAAATAGAAAGTTGTCATCAGAAGCATCGGCGGCTATGTTAACGCCGCCCCGTGGCTCCTCACGGAGGCTTGGATGGAGGGTCTGTGCTCCTGAGATACCTTGGTTCCCTCCATAGGGCCCCTGCATAGGACAGCTGAAATGTGGCAGCATGGGGCGCCGCATGAATGTCTGGTTGAGCCTCACCCCAAGCCCATTTTACCCATGGGTTGTTCCCTGAAGAAGGAAGGCGAGCCTGGCAAGGGACCCAGGACCCAAGAACATGCATTCTGCATCCTCAAAAGTCCCTGGCAGCTTTTGTACCTGTGTCCCTTTCTCCTAGGGGATCTTTTCCTCATTTGTATTCCTTTATTTAAAGCACATGGGACATGTTCCCCAAGTTCCTACAAATGTAGTGATGCCTCTGCATTGAAGCCTGGTCTGAGGTATAAGCACCTTTGAAAATAAGGGACAGAAAAGAAGCAGCAAGTCTGAGTGGCAGGAGTAACCTAATTTTGTTGCTGTGACAAAACACCCTGTCAAAAGCAATTAGGGGAGAGAGGGTTTCTTTTAGCTCACAATTCCACATTACAGTCCATCCCAGCAGGGGAAAGTGGAGGTGGTGGGAACGTAAAAGCTACTCACATCCTACCCACAGTTAAGAGCAGAGAAAGGTAAATGGATGTGTGTCTACTGCTCAGCTCACTTTCTCCACTGTTACAGAGTGCAGAACCCAAGCCTGGGGAATGGTGGCGCCCACAATGGGCTGGGTCCTCCCACCTCAGTTAATATAATCAAAACAATCTCCCACAGACACACAGCCACAGGCCAACCTGAACTAAAGAATCTCTCAGTGAGATTATTTGGGTCAAGTTGACAAAAGTAACCATGAAAAGGGGGCTCTGAGGACTGAGGCAGAGAGAGAGAGAGAGAGAGAGAGAGAGAGAGAGAGAGAGAGAGAGGGTCTAAGGTCACCAGGCATGCTGAATTGCTGGTAAACTCAGATCAGGTAGAAAACAGACCAATTTTATTATCTCGAAAACTAGTCCAAGTGTCCTATTAATTTTGACTAGATTACATGGGGCCAAGGCTCAGTTGGAGAACACTTGCCTAGAATACGTGAGGCCCTGGGTCAATACTCAGCACCACAAAGAAATTATCATTTGACAACTGTGCTTTTTCTGATATGAAACTCCCAATGAACCTGCCCACAATATTCACAGGCTGGTTAATCCTAGAGTATGGACTGGACCCGGTGACTTGTTGCTTAAAACAGTGTGATGAAAGTGGTTAAATCACATCCAGGATTAGATTCATAGCATTTGCCCGGCTGGTACTCTCCCTGGCTCTCTCTCCAGCGGGCTTACTCTGACTTGCCATGCATGAAGCCAGCCCATACAGAAGCCATGTGGAGGGGAAACTGGCAGTAGATGAGGAGCACAGGCCCCGGGTCACAGTGTCAAAGAACCAAGTGAGCCCAGTACCTGGAAGAACTTGAAAGTGGATCCTCCAGCTTAGGACCCTAAAAATGTGGCCCACGTGGCACTACATCCATGGGACCTGGCCCACCACACAGCAGGCTACGGCTATTACTCAATAAACCCACATATTTTTCTCCTTAACACATCTCTTGGGCACAATTTCTTCCACATGGGACCTTCCAAACTCAAGTCTCTGTAGCCATGGTAACTGTGTGAGACCCTAGCTTGGGACCTCTAAAAACACTTTTTTTAAAAAAATTGAGACCTTTGAAAACTGCTATCTGATTATGTTACCTGTACTATCTGATCATGTGTTGCTTGTACTATCTGATCATGTGTTACATGTGTTATATGATCATGTTATCTGTGCTATCTGATCATATGTTATCTGTGATATCTGATCACATGTTGCCTTGCTATCTGATCACGTGTTACATGTGCTATCTGATCATGTGTTGCATGTGCTATCTGATCATGTGTTGCATGTGCTATCTGATCACGTGTTACATGTGCTATCTGATCACGTGTTACATGTGCTATCTGATCACATGTTGCATGGCAATATCTCACCAGCATACATTTTGGTACCAAGATTTGGGTTTTGCCAGGACAAATGAGAGGTTTTTGGACCAAGCAGTGGGTACACCGAGGAGGAGGTTGGGATGCTTGGTAGGAAAAGCCTCCTGCTCATCTTGAGACCCAGATGAGCAGGAATCAAGAAATGAATGGTGCTGTCGAGAGCACACTGGGCAGCAGGCACCTTCAGAAGAATTTAGAGGAAGGAATCCGTTGGCATTCAGTGGTAAAAACGCAGGGTGCTGTTGCCTGCAGTGATGTGGAGGGAGACTGCAAACTGAGTGATGGGAAGCCAGCCACACCTAGACTCAGGATGTAAGCTGCGCCCCCTGGCTGCTTGTGGGGAGGACCATTAAACATAAAGGAGGCAGGTTTCAAGGCCTTGAAAATTCTCATACTTGGGCCATTGAGATGGTTCAACAGATAAAGGTGCTTGTCAAAAAGATTAATGATCTGAGTTCAATCCCACATTATGGAAGAAGTGAACTGACTCCCACAAGTTTTTTTTTCCTCTTCTTCATGCACACATACATGCACATGTGTCTGTATGTACACAACAAATAAAATACAGTGAGATGTCTTTTAGTGGAAAACATTCTTATCTTTCTCATGTGCCAAAAAATGCACAACTAGGAGGCAGTTCTTGGAGCTTGGGAGACAGCCTGAGGAGCTGAGTTCATCCTCAGAACCCATGTGAAATGCCAGCGTAGGTATAATCCCAGGGTTGGGAGATGGAGCTAGGGAGAGCTTTGGGGCTCCCTGGCCGGTCAGCCTAGCCTCATTGGTGCACCACCAGCCAGTGAGAAAAAACAGCATGGGTGACACCTGAGGAGAGACACCTGGAGGGTGAGCTCTGGCATCCACACATAGGTGCACAGATATGTGCATGTGCACACACACACACACACACACACACATGCAAATGCACATACACACATGCACGCACACATGAAAATGCACACATATACATGAATATATACACAGACACACATGCAAATACACACACACACACACACACACACACACACACACACACACGAAAAGGCTCAGAGCACTTCCAGGCAAAGGTCAACAGCAGGACATACAACTTACTAACATCGTGGGGGGCGGGGAGATCAGAACATTATTTTTAGCAACATGAAGAACTGAATCTTTAAGGAAGTGGTTCTCAACCTGTGGTTCAAGACCCCTTTACTGGTTGACTGACTGCTTTCATAGGGGTCACCTATGACCATTCCGCATATATTTACATATTTTAATTCATATATTACACACATAAATAATATAAATATAACATATTACAGTAGCAAAATTATAGAAGCAGCAACAAAAATAATTTTACGGTTGGGGGTCACTACACCACGAGGAGCTGTATTAAAGGGTCGCAGCATTAGGAAGGCTGGGAAACATTTTAAGGAGATGGAAACATATCAACTTCCTCTGACAAACAAGACACGGCTTCTGTCAGAGTGACCCATGGGCTGGCCAGTGTGTTACCAAACTGTCGGCAAAGCATTACCAGCTGCGAGTGGGAGCCATGCCAATTGTAGGAAATGAGCAGACACCACTGGACCACATCTTTAAGACATCACTTAGCCAAGAAGCGAATTCATAGCACACCGGACTGCTGGGCTCTGTACAGGAGGGGACTGCTCCCCTGCCCTGCAACCAGCTCAAGGGCCATCCAGCATCTGATAACGGGGGCTCAGAATCACTGGCGACCCATGACGGTGTGTCTCCTCCATCCTTATTCTGAACAGGAACGGCTGCAGCGTCCCTCATGCCTGATACTTCCCGGCAGCTGGAAGCTTCAGGAAAGACGCTGGTAGTGAGAAGCCACACCAGAGCCTCGCCCATGCCTGGACCTAATTCAGGGATCCCCCAGTTCCCCATTACTGTCACCCCTCAGCAGGTGAGATGGCAGAGACCTCAAGGAGGCGCCATGTGTGGACCATGGGAGAGGAACACGTCGTGTTTCTGGGGACCCTGGAATCTCTGCTACAGTGTAATCCTCTCCCCTTGAGGCAGGCAGGCCTAGTAGTTGGCTCAAATCAGCAGATTGTGGTGGAATGCCCCCTCCGTGTTGTAAAGAATGGGCTCTGTCATTGTTCACATGCTCTTCCAGACTCGGCTGGCCTCCCTGGCTCTGATGGAGGCCAGTGGCCACACAGAGAGGCACCCTGCGGAGGTAGTCTCTGTCCAACAGTGCATGAAGAGTTCGCTTTTCTATGTAACAAACCTTGGGGAAAAAGTCCTTGAGACCAAAGTCCCAGCCACATCCTGAGACACTGAAACAGGACCCACCACAACTGTGGCCATTTTCCCAACCCACTGCGAGGCCATAAACACCATTTTAAGGTGCTAAATTCTGGGGTGATTTGTTACACAGCAAGAGCTGACTGCCACAGCTCACGTGAGTACTCACTCAGTGATGGTTTGAATAGGAATGGCCCCCAACGACTCAAATATTTGAATTCTTGGTCATTAGGAAGTGGTGATACTTAACAGAGATTAGGAGGTGTGCCCTCATTGGAGGAAGTGGGTCATGGAGGAGGGCTTTGCGGCTTCCGAAACCCAAGCCAGAGCCAATCTCTTTCTCTCTTCCTGCTGCCCACAGAGTCAAATGTAGAACTCTCAGCTACTCGGCAGCACCACGTCTGCCTGACAGTGGACTAAACCTCTGAACTATAAGCCAGCACCAATTTAATGCTTTCCTTTATGAGAGTTGCCATGGTCTTGGTGTCTCCTTACAGTAGTAGGACAGTGACTACGATTCAACTCTTAGCCAGCAGATGAGTGTGTCTTCAGAAGGACCCACAGAGGTGTTCAGGGTCTCTGTGAGCTCCCCCTCTGTCGTGATGGAGAAGATGGGAGTCAGAGAAGTAGGATTAGGGGTGACGCTAGAGAGAAAGGTGAGTGTTTAGCCTGTGATAGCCCTGTGATCCACCCACGGTGAAGTTGGAATCAGCGCTTTCAAATTAGCTTTCTGATCCTAGCTGGTCCCCCATGCCCAGTCGCAAGCCCCTATAACTGCCCCTTTTCCCAGAGGTGCAGCCAGTTAGAGCAGCCCTCACTGGCTCACCCGGAAGGTGAACTCGCAGCCAGCCCATCACTGACCTGGAGAGCGAAGTCCTGAGAGGTGTAAGCCAAGGATGGCGTGAGGATGCGAACGACGGCAGCCTGGGCACCCGACGCTCACCGGCAGCTGAGTGGGAAGAAGGAGAATGAACCCCCAGGTGGTGGTGGAGCCCCACCCGCCTCACAGGCCCCTCCGCCTCACCTCCCCAGGTGAACCACTCTGGAGGGTCAGACAGAGTAGCGCTGCTACCCAAGAGGACCAGTGGGTTACTAGGGAGCAGCATTCCAAGCTGCTCATTGGAGTTGCCATGGTGACACTATGCCCTGGCCTTTGTTACCTCAGAGGCTGATGAGCTCACCCTACCAGGGTGAGGGGGCCAAGATTGAAAGGACAGGAGAGACTCTCACGTGCCACTCTCGGATACACCCTCTCAGAAATAACCATTGAACAACCACCGAGGTCAGGCTAGACATGTGCCAGGTTCACAGGGCTCAGGTCAAGCATAAAGGACACTCTGGGAAGTACAAGGAAATAGTAAACAACGTGACCAACTCTGTCTAGGGAAAGGGGGTAGGGCTCCCAGAAGGGCCATTTGAGCTGGGTCTTGATGTATGCATAGGAGTTCGCTGGTTTAGAAGAGACAGAACAGGAGAGGTCTGAGGGTGTTTAGGAGCACAAGTGTGGTTCAGAGTAATGAATCCTCAGTACCCGAGCTGGATGCTGGCGATCAGGGAATAAATGTAAAGCATGGGTGTGACAGTGAGGGTCCTCTCCGCCTTAAACTACAGGGCTGGCTGCAGATGAACTCAATAAACTTGTGAATCCTACATGGTGATGTGGGGACTGCACCATGGGTGTGACCACTGCTAGCTCTCCCACCAGTGGGCACAGGTGGGCATCTCACAGCATCTCCCCCAGAAGAGAGAGGAGAGAGACTCAGCTAAACCTGGGATCCATGGGGCCTGATCTTTGTTGGATAAACATTTTCCTCTTTCAGTTAAGGCTCACGCCGGCCTTAAAGTCATGACAGTCTGGCCTCGGCCACCGATGTGCTGGGATGTCCAGCCTGTGCCACCTCAACAGGTGAGCAACTTGCACCACACCCTTCAGGGATCTTACTGTGGGGCGGGGCTGACCCCACCCACAAACTTCTCAGTTTATTCTGTAGTACTGCTAACCCACAGTGTGGGCATCTTAACAATGGCGACCCAGCATCTCAGAAGGCTATGGTGGAGGTGCTGGCTACGGCCTGCGGGGCTCATCTTGAGACGCCCTTGAGTTTCAATGTCTGCAGGTACACATGGCTGTTGGTGGGACACTCCTTTATATTCTACTGGATTATAAGGGTTTAGGGTCCTGCTAGCGTCTAAGCCCCTCACTGTGAGTCCCCACACACTTCATCAAAGCCAGTGAAGAAGGCAGACATCAGTCTTGTTACATGCAGCCCTGGGAGTGGCTACCCGTACACCTTGCCTTGTTTTGTTGACTATAAACAAGTCACACATTCCATCGTCGTTCTAAGGGAACGGGAAGGCGCCTACCACAGAAGGCCACATGGGACCCTATGAGTTAAATCCCCTTGAAGACTTCTCTCACTCCCATAGCCATAGGTCCCCGCCAAACCTGTGCCAAGTGATGTTACCTCCCTGTCCAGAACCTTCTTGTACCATCCCATCTTAACCAGAGTAAAAGCCAAAGTCATTCTCTTGACCTGCACAGCCTCCCTAACGTGCTCCCTTTCCTCTGCCGTGGATCCTCCATCCTCGCATTCTGCTAATGCGGCCTCGGCCCCAGCTGTCCTCAGTGGCCTCAGGGCCTTTGCACGGTCCTCCCGTCCGAGCCGCCTCCTTTCCCCTGATGCCTTCAGGGCCTGCTGCAGGACTTCTTTCTGTTCACCTCCCAGACTCGGGACACTTGCTGAGGGAGAGATGGAGGAGGCACGAGCAGGAGAGGGCCACTTGCCCTTCAGGCCCAAGGATGCTTGCGTCCATCCAGGTTCCAAGAGTGAGGCGGGAAAGGCAGCAGAGGTGAGGCCCGGCCTGCAGCCTCAGAGCCCCTCCTGCCCCAGCACGGAGTTAGGCCTCCTCCCAAACAGGATCTTAGCTCTCCAGATCCCCCCTTTCACTCCGGAAGGCTGCACAGGAGAGACCCAGAATCTCTAGAAGAAGGGACTGGCTTTCACCCCACAACCTCAAAGCTTGACCTCATCGGCAATGACCCGTGTGCCTCTTCATGGAGTTCTCACCTTTGGTGGCTTCCTGCTGCTGCTGCCGGGCTTGCAGACCCTCTCCACAGCTGTCTCACCCTCCACCATCCCCAAGGCCAAGGCCACCTCCCCTTTCCCATTTTTGAGCAGGTGTGTAGGCATATGATGTGTCTTCCGTTGGCCTTCAGAAGACTACTTTTTCTCTTCCTCGAGACTCACTGGGCCTGGGGCAGATAGCCAGCTGAAGCCTCAAGACTGGGATAGCCTCCATGTCATCTCTCTCTGCCTTCCTGATTCTTCTTCCTTTGTCCTCTCAGGCACGGTCTCCTCATCCTGTACAGGAGAGCATCCCTGACTTAGTGTTACAAGACAGAATTGAAACTATGTTTGGGAATTGAAACATCTCCTCTAGGAGTGTTTGGGGTGGGGGTGGGGTGTTTCAAGAGATAACATGTCTGAAAGAATTAAAAAAAATTTTTTGAAAGATTCCTAAGGCCCCTCCACAGCAGTATGACCTGGAGTCAAAATGTAGGGGGAGGAGGAGGGAAGGCCCTGGGACCAGCAGAGCAGGCCTTACCCTGTGGAGTTCTCTGGAAGCTGTGCAGAGCTCCCGAGATGCAGCTCCTCTGAGTTGTCCTCCATGCTGGGGTGGGCTGTGGTGATGCACTTGTTTCTGAGTTATCCCCTCTAAGTGACCCTTCCCACTTGGCCCCCTGAATGACTCCAATAAAAACTCTTTGGTTCAAGAAGTTGGGCATTGGATTGAGACATCCCACCCCCTCAAAAAAAAAAAAAGAAAGAAAAAGAAAGGAAGGAAGGAAGGAAGGAAGGAAGAGAAAAGGAGAAAAGAAAAGAAAAGAAAAGAAAAAAAAGAAAAGAAAAGAAAAGAAAAAAGAAAAAAGAAAAAAGAAACAGGTCTGGAGGAAATGTTTCAATTCTGTCTGGTAACCATTGTTGCTTGGGTCTGCCATGGATCCCGTTTCTGGGCTGAGTAGATACATGTGTTTTCTTAGGAAAAGTCTGCAACCAGGTGCCTTGGCTAGGACCAAGAATGGCAATGGTGTCCTCTGGGTGGCCTCCGTGGATGAAGGTTGGCAAGGTAGGGGGTCAGTGTGGAACGCAGGGCAAGAGGGCAAACACACTATTACTGAGAAAAGGCACTTTATTCCAGGGGAGGGGGAGGGGCACCAGAGCAATCCTACAATCCTGTCAATCTCCGCTGCCTAAGAGGTGAGCCCACAGCAGGTCACACCAGCCTCACTGAAGGAACCTGGCCGGATAGGGTGGGCAGAGCAGGGGGCTGCCCACACTCAGGCCTTCCCGCTCTTCCCCTGGGACACGCGGGTCTCCGGGGGCGCCCTGCGGAACCACTCTGACCAGGAGCCGTCATAAACAGCCACATCGGGTTTGCCACAAAGGTAGGCGGCCAGGGCGATGTGGCAGGCAGTGACCCCCTTGCGGCAGGTGGCGATGATGGGCTGCGAGAGGTCCACCTTCTTGTCCTGGAATATGGCGCGCAGCTCCTCGGGACTCTTCTCAAAGCCGTCTGCTGTCAGGAAGTCCATGAAGGGCATGTTGACTGAGCCACGGATGTGGCCTGAGTCCAGGCCTGGGCAGTAATAGAGAGTATGGGTTAGAGGAGGCGGGGATGGTGGGAACTAGAGGACCTGGAGGCCGCCAATAAAAGTAACGTCTGCTCTCTTGGCAATTCGGTTTCTTGCCTGTTCTGCTTATCATCAACACTAAGACCCAAGCCTGCTGCCCCTGTCCCAAGATCTATCTTGACGGAAGGCTGTTCTAAGTCACTTCTACATGAGAGGACACTGTGTGCATTGCAGGCCCCAAAAAGGCCCTAGTTTGTCCCCTAACCTCTCGGAATCACCTCTGAGCTCTATACCTCAGGTTTTCTCACCTGTGAAATGGGCTCAGTAGTGCATACCCGTGTCCCAGGAGGAGCAGACAGGATGAATTCACAGAGAAGCTACTCAATTTGCTGCTGCCAAGGACATGGCACAGAGAAACGCTGTGTGTCCCCCCACCCCCACCCCACCCCTCCAGGCAGCTGTCTGCAAGAGTACAGAGGTCGGCTAGCTGAGTGAGTGCTAAGAAGCTCTCCCTTGAATTTATTTTACAAGTGAAAAACGCTGAGGTGTGTGGCCATGAAATGTCTCACAAAGGACAGGCTGACCCAGGACCACACCCAGTCATGATGTTCCCAGGAGGCACATAGTTGTGAAACACAGATCTATCTGATACATGTTCAAATCCCAACTCGGCCATTTACTACACCGATTTTTCAACCACTTCTGCACCTCAGTTTCCCCACAGGGGAATGAATGCCCCAGGTAAGGGCAAATGATCCAGATGATACTGAATCCGAATGATGCTGACCCCAGCTCTCTGCACACACCTCTGAAGCCTCAGTGTGGGCACAGCAGAGGTGAGACAGGCTGGGGGTCCTTTCTAGAACACACCCAGTGAGGCTTTGGAAAAGTCAGCGTGGGTGGTAGCTCACAGCTGGAGTCCCTGTGTGCTGGAGGCTGAGGCAGGAGGATCTGTAGTTTGAGACCGGCCTGGTCTATATAGTTAAGTTACAGGTCAGTCTGGGCTATTGAGACCTCATGTGAAAAACATCAAACCAATAAAAGTGCAAACAGCGGAGCGGGGCCATGGGCGCTTGGTGGCACCCAAAGGACCCACCCTCGATCAGTCCCTGCACGCTCAGCCACTTCCCTCTTCCTGGGGTACCTGCACCCCTCCAAAGACAGCACTGAGAGTGAGGCCCACGTCAGATCTGCCTCCATCTTTTCAGACTCCCCAAATCTCCACCAACCCATTACCCTTGGACCATGGGGCAAGACCGAAACAGCTCGGTGGTGGGCGTGGCGGGAAGCGGAGGAACAGGCTTACAGTGGATCCTCCTTGTGTCAACACAGCAACGTGAGAACCCCCTCGTCCCAGGGAAGATTCTAGAATCACTAGTACAAGCAGTCCTCTGACCGAGTGCATGTCCCAGCTTGCAAAAAGACAGTGACATCTAGACATGTGACCTGAAACCGGCTCTGTGTAACCCTGCCAGTGAGGAGCAGCTGGCCTGTGGATATTGACTGTCAGGACACAGCAGCTGCCTGCGGGCACTGTGGGGACAGACCATTTGCACTGAGTCTCTAAGTGCTTTTTTTCCTCTTGTCGATGACATACCTAAGCTTTATTGTTGTCTTGAGTCTAAAAAAGGGGCCTTGCCTGAGTAAGGATGAGGCTAAAGATGCTGGGAAGCCCGAGGAGGTAGCAAGGGCCACTCTGCTAGGAAGGCTCAGGGCCCATCTGTCTGTCTGTCTGTCTGTCTGCCTGTCTGTCTGTGGGTGGGTGGGTGGGAGGATCAAGGAGCACACCTGTGTAGATGAGCACACAGAGGTCAGAGGACCCCTAGACTAATGTCCCTCACTGGCCCACGCCCCTGGAACTTGCTGTTTTAGTAAGGCTGGCTGCAGTGAGGCCCAGAGATCTGTCCATCTCTGTCTCCCCAGGGCCGGGGTCCTGAGCATCAGTCACCAAGTTGGTTCGGAGGATCTAACTCTGCTCCTCATGGTCACAAGGCAAGCAGTTTCCTCACTCAGCCACCTCCCCAGCCTCTGCCTGGGGACTTTGCAGGAACAGACGCCACAGCCTTAGTGCAGAGGAAGAGCCAGGGGATCCATGGTCCCAGGCCAGAGAATTCTGGAACACTGCCAAAAGGAGGAAGGGCTTGCAGCTAGAAGCAGGCCTCCTACTGCACCCCTCTCCTCTGCAGCCAGCGCCCCAAACGTGGGTTCTACCCCCTTCCTCACAAAACTGACGAGACTTTCCTCCCAGACCTAAAGCGGATCCCAGGCTCAGAACGATTTGATAACTTCCCCAGGAGCGCATACAGAGGCGTGGGAATTCAGACCCCACAGCCTGTTTCTCAGTCCCTCTGAGCTCCCCCGGAAAAGAAGGCTGAGGCAAGGGGTTACTGAGACGACTTCTGGGCTTCCTCGGTGGCCTAGAACTCTAGGAATGTGTGTGTTCCAGGTTTGACCGAGGAGGTTCATTCCAGTCAGTAGGTCTGTTGTGATCCCTCAGGCCACGGACGGGCAGGGTTGTTGGAGGCCAGGAAAACCTGTTTGGACCTTTCTGGCTTTCTTCCCAAAGGTAGGGAATCCAATCCAGAAGGCACCCCGGCTGTGGCCCAAGAGGCAGAGCCTCAGGCAGAAGGGATCCTTGCTCCTACACAGCAACCACGAGTGCTGACCCCTCCTGCCTCAGTCCTCAGGTTTGCTCTGGCTCACTCCACCCTCCAGGGCAGCTCTGGGCAAGCCTCACTTCGGGGCCTGCCGCCCTGAGTAGAGTGAGGCCAGGCCCTCCACAAGACCACTGAAGATTCCAGAAGCGACTGCATCCAGGGGTCTGCAAATCAAAGTGCTCAGCACAGACCAGGACCCTCCTCTCTCCTCCTCCTCCTCACCCACCCCTAGGTGAAGTAATGGGGTCACAGGTACCCAGGCCCAACAACTGAGAAATAAGTGCCACCAAGCCCAAAGACAGAATTCCCATTTAACAGATGAGGAAAACTGAGCCTTGGAGAAGGGAAACAGCCTACAACTGGCAAAGACCCTAGAGACCCCTGAATTCTAAGGTTCTTCTCTATTGATTCTTCCTACTTACTCCCGGTGCCCAGACTCTGGGGCCTGACTTATATCTGTCTTTGTTTGCTAGTGTACCTTCCTGTGGTTACACACAGCTGCATCTAAATATTCTTTTTTTATTCTGCATGCTTACTCAGGACTCTGGAAGGCACATGAAGGCCTGAGGGGTAGGCAAACGCCCCCAGAGGGCAGGAAGTAGCCATGGGGTCTCTGAAGACCCGTTTTTCATTTCCGCCACTCTCAGTACCTTCAGGAACACTCAGTCAAGGCCTCCCCACCCCAACCCCCCATGCTTTATATCTGGACTGCTGAACCCACAGGAACCACCCTGAACCCATCCGACAGAGCAGACCACGACCTTGGTGGTGTACATTTGTTGTCCAGCAAATCCTCCTACAGAATGGGGGGCGTGGCCCTGTCTAGATGACCCTGGACTTTGCTCAATGCCTTCCCCTCCAAAGAGCCCCTGGAACAAAAGCCATGAGCTGTGTGGCAGGGCTGGGGACCTCTCGCTTGTTTATGAACAACCAGGAAACGCAAGGTCAAGCGGTCAGGCTGAACTCTCTACCTAGAAGTGGCTGAGCTAGAATGAGAACCCAGACTCCCTGACACACTCCAGGGAGATCAGGGAAGATAGGAAGAGTCTCAGAGACGAGAGCGACTTCAGAACTCGGGCAGCCCCCCGCGGCCCCTCTCCAAGCCTCGGTTTTCCTCATCTATAAAATGACAGGACACTGGGTCTGGGCTCCATTATCTTGGTCTGCTTCCCAGCCTGTTCGATGGCCAGCTTCACTCTCCCTTCCCCCAGTTTAAGTTCCAAGAGGAAAAAGGGCTTTGAGCCAAGACCAGGAGGGGCTGCAGGTATTCCAGGTCCAGAGTCTCCGGAAAGCGCCTAATGAGTGTGCATCTTTCTCTCCTGACCTTCCCAGAGCCAAGCAGGCGGGGAAATCAAAGGCCTGGAGAGAGTGGGACTGGAGCAATGCCAGACTCTGCCAACCCCGTGTGCGGCCTTGATCTGCTCCTGCCTGCGTGCCTAGGCCCCGCTGTGTCCCGCGGGATGACAATTTAGTATTAAGACTGTAAAAACAGGGTTGCGGACATCAGCTGGCAGAAAGGAAGAGACGTTTTGCAACAAGTTAGGCAAAATGTAATCCTGGAGTTAAGTCATGCAGGGCAGCGGCACTGAGAGAGAGAGAGAGAGAGAGAGAGAGAGAGAGAGAGAGAGAGAGAGAGAGGTGAGGTGGGCTTCCAGTCCTGTGCTCTGGAAAAGCAAGACTTGGGGTTGCCTCTGGTCAGGTGACTCTAGAAGGCTGCATTTTGTTTCCTCAGATTTCTCCTGGCTCCTAAGTGTACCTTCAGGCTTTCCCCACACATACAAAAGGAGACCCAAGGGCCATCTTTCCGGGAATGTCTTGGCACAGGAGGCTCCCCTGAACCCTAGGAAATGGTGGTGGGACTGAATGAGTTTATATCTGGATTTAAAAATCTGGTTTAAAACAAAATGGCTCTGGGTTCAAATCCAGATTCTGCCACTTAACTGACCAAGTAAGAAAATCCTAGTGTTTCATCTAAGTTGGGTATTTCATGCCGTCAATATCCCTGGCTGACAGCTGCTGTTAACAGCTCCACAGACAGCCTAGGGCTACTTGTTGAGGTTATGAACTGAGGTGCCTTTCACTAGGAGGCCTTGTTGATGTTTGAAAGGGCTCCTGGGATCTAGAGGGTGTGAGGATCTGTGCAGCCATGCAAATGACTGTGGGTAGAACATCCTTTGGTACATTACTGCATGCGGGGAGCCTGGAAGTGGACCGTGGACGAACAGGCCACCAATCACCCGGGGGCAGCTTCTTAGCACCCGCCTATGGCACACATGGGAGCTGCAAAAACCCTTCAGGGTTAGCCATGCCCTCCCATTTTACAGATGGAAAGATACGTCTCCCGGGAGTGACGGAGGGTCCCAGGTGTTTTGATTTCCCATCCTTTCGTTGTGCAATCCTCCCAAGGGCCACAGGAACACCTACCTACTGCATCCGGCTCGGGTTGTGTGCCCAGGTACCGTCCTTGGGCCCGAGAATCCACCATCTGGAACCTTTTAGACTGGAGATTCTCCAGGACCTGCTCATAGGTCTTGAGCAGGGAGCGGTTCAGTGTGGCTTTGAAAACTGCTGGCTCTGGCCGCGAGGGCTCAGATGTCACCGGGTGGCCTTCCTTCAGCCAGTTCCGGAAGCCACCATTGAGCACTGACACTGTGCGGTGGCCGAACACACGAAACATCCACCATACTCTGGGTGCATAGAAGCTGCCCAGGTCGTCTCCGTCGTACACCACCACGTGTGTGTCGTTGCTTATGCCCAGGTTGCCCACGTAGTCTCCAAAGTGGGCCTCGCTGGGCAGCATCATCTCATAAGGCGAAGCCGTGTCCCGGCATTCCTCTATATCAAAGAAGGACGCGCCAGGCACGTGTCGCTCCTGGTACTCTTTGCGTGCCTGGCGGGTCCCGGGTGAGTACCAAGACGCGTCCAGTACCCGAAGGCTGGGCCCCAGTTTGCCGGACCGAATGGATTCCGCCAGCCACTTGGTGGAGACCAGCGCCCGGTAGAGCACCTGATGAACCATAGTGTCAGCTCTGCGTGTCACCTGGCGCGGGTGGGAGCCAGGAAAGAAGAGACAGCCCTGAGAGGACTGAGTGCGGTGGGCGGAACCCGGGAGGCGGGGCTGTTGTCCCTACTACATTTTCCCAGCGTGCAATGGTAACTACAATCGGAGCCAGACTCACAGTGGGAGAGTTTGGCACATTCCCTAAGGAAAGCCTCCCTCCCACTGCCCCGGCGCCCTCCCTCACTGGTGCCTAGGAGAGTGGGTGGGCGTGGCTAAGAGTTTCGGAGCATTCCCAGAGCAGCAGCGGGTAGGAGGGGCTGGCTCAGGACACTGTCTCCAAGACTAGGAAAAACAAACACAAACACAAGTCCTAGATGGAGAAGATGGCCCTTGGGCTTCGAGTCGCCTCTCCGGGGCGCACTGACAACTCGCCCGTCCTTCTGCTTTCGTTTCCTGCAGCCTGAGTTCTCTGGCTTCTAGAATGCCCAATTCCAATGAAAGGGTTCCAGACACCTGCCCTGCTTTCGCCAGGACCCAGCTAGAGGCCCCATCCTGGGCGGCTCGCTGCCCTCAATCACCCCGGTAGCTGCGCTGGCACTCGCCCTTGCGCTCCGGACAAGCTGGCGGGTTCAAACAAGGAGCCGGGAGGGTTCCCAAGTGGCCCGCACCATTGTACCACTACCCATGGGGGGTGAGGAGAGACACCTCTCTCGTAGATAGTCGGAACTCCGAACAGCTTCTGCATCTTCGCACGGTAATCCTATTTGCTCCTCCTCGTATAATACTTCTCACACCCATAAGGAGCTATTGGAGGCTCGAGGTGACACTGGGGCAGCGCGCAACCCGGCTTCAGGGCGCGTGCGATCCCCGTAGTCAGGAGAATGGAAGGTGCAACGGCTGGGAGTGGCTAAGCAGTGGGCTGTGCCCACGTCTCCTCCCTTTGGCTGGCCGCAGGTTAGTGGCGGAAGGAGGGGACCTCTGAGGGCGCGGGGAGGGGGTGACATGGCGGAACTGGGAAGCGGGGAGCGCGAAACCCTGGTATCTGCTGCCCAACGCGTCCTATTTGCTTTTCTGTGAGAGAGACTGCTTCTCGGGGGTGCATAGCGTGGTACCATGCGGGAGTGGAGGAGGGGATGCAGTCTGTGAGAGAAGAGTTTCCAGGGCGCCCCTAATTTGTCGTACTGAGAACTGTCCATGTCCGCTTGTGGCCGCCTGTGGGTTCGGGTGGGTTAAGAGACAGGTGGGTAGCAGTGGCTGGATGGGGTTTGGCATGACCTGATGCCTCCTGAAAAAGTAAGAGGGCCAGAGAGAATAAACAAAGCAATTCAGAGGAGCTGTGGTGTGGAGACCCAGCGTGCCCCCAAGAGGAGAAAGTAGCAGAACACACTGGAATAAAATGAAACTAATATTTATCAGGCCCTCCTTGCCGAGTGCCTTAACCACCCTGCGGGACTGAGTTGAAACTTCTCCCAGCAGGAGAAACAGGTAGAGCCAGGAGGTGCCAGGGCACACAGGTAGTGGAAAAGGGACTAATTTCTCACCTGAAGTCCAAAGTGGTGGGAGCTGTCTCGGTTTACCAGTCCATCCTTGAAGACATTATTATTGTTGTTGTTGTTGTTGTTGTTGTTGTTGTTGTTTGTCTTGGACTTCAATTTTTACCACTTCATTGTAAATTTATATAAATGGCAATAAGCAAAATATCTGGAAATAGAGTCTGGCTCTTGCAAACCAGCTGTATGGTTTGAGCCTGGAATGCTTTTCTCTTGGACTTTGCTCCACATTTTTTGAACATTGATCCTGCCCCAAAATACTGTCACAGTGTGTGTTGAAAAAATTCAAACACTGTTTATCATTTCCCCAGCCTACTCTGAGCCTTGAGCTTGACAGTAGGGAAGAGGAGGTACCAGGAGGGTCTAGGTTGGGAATTGCTCTTCAGGGCCTGCCTGACTCCCATGGGTGGGGTATATAGGCTCACAGTAGCTTAGGATGGCCTGGGCCTGTCCTATGTGTCCTGATGGACTTCCAGAGAGCCACTCTCCCCTGGAGTCCTGGCCCTCCAAGCACAAAGAAACCTAGTCTCTTTCTGGTTTCAGCCCCTCGTGGGCACCCATAGCCTAGTCTCTCTGGCCCTCTTTCTGCTGCGAGAGTAGGGGGTCTTTTGGGATAACTGTCAGTCAAGCAGGGAGAGTTGTGACCTCAGACCTCTGAAATCCCACCCCCTGGAAGTATAAGGCCAGCTGTTAATTCTGGTAAGATAGCTCCTGTGATTAAGAGCTTGCCTTGACAGCACGAGGCCTGAGCTGGATCCCCAGAGTATTCATAAACAACACAAGGCATGCTGCATGCCTGTAATCCCAGCCCTGGGGAAGGAGAGACAGGTAGATCCCTGGGCTCAGTGACCAGCCAGTCAAAGTGAGTCCCAGGCCGTGGGAAGGCCCCCATCTCAAAAATGGTATAAAGTTAATGAAATGGCTGATGCCTGGGACCCCATCTGAGATCTGAGATTGTCCTCCGCCCCACCCCACCCCACCCCCTTCTCGAGTGCGCACGCGTGCACACACACACACACACACACACACACACAGGTCGGAAGTCCCGGTATATAACACATGACCCAGGGACCTTCACATACCCACTTGAACAGCCTATACCATGTCATCTCTGCTCTCTGACTCCCAAACCAGAGCTGGAGAGGCAAAATTCCCACGAATGATGTCGGTAAAGGGGCTGCTGTGTCCTGGGAGGGTTTTCCCACCTTGGTCTTCTTGCTCTCTGTGCACACACCCTCCTGGGTCCCAACTCTCCCATCCCCCTGCACCACACACACCAGTATCAGTCCTTAGCAAGAGTCCACGTCTAACCAACTGTTTTTTGTTTTTTTGTTTGGTTGTTTTGTATTGTTTTTTGAGGCATTTCTCTATGTAGCCCTGGCTGTCCTGGCACTCTCTAGACCAGGCTAGCCTCGAACTCACAGAGTTCCAGTGCTAGGACAAAAGGTGTGTACCACTAGTACCTGGCTTACCCCTTATTCTTCTCTCCGTCAAAGTGTGCTTCTGCTTCCCTCTCCCTCCCCCATCCAGGCTGAGGTAGAGGCCTTGCTGCTCACACTAAAATTCCTCATTTGCATTGTTGCTGGGGCTGCTCTGGAGCCTACCAGAGCCAAGGGTTCTCCCTGTGTGCCTCCAGCCCTACCCCACACAGGGCCTAAGCCAGTGATCCAAGCCTACCCCCACTTAGTTTCTGTTCTGTTGTTTGTTTGGGGTTTTTGTTGTTCTGTTTTTTGTTCGATTGGTTTTGTTTTGTTTTGAGACACCCTTGCTGAGTAGCCCAGGCTGGTCTGGAACTTCCTATGTAGACTAGGCTGGCCCTGACCTCTGGTCCTCCTCCCTCAGTCTCTTGAGTACTGGGATTATAGGAGGTACAGTTCCCAACTCAGGTAATTCAAAGCATATAAGGGAGCCTTCGTGGCTTTGAGGAAAAGGTGACAGTATTAAACCTCTTAAGGGTGTTTCTTCAGCAGGCTGGGGAGAGGCTGTTCCGTAATAAATGAGGATTTAAAAGGCACTGGGCGAAGGGTGAATTCTGGTTATGCTCCCATTGGACTCCTTGACCGGCTCAGTGAATGCGTGGATCTGATTGGCTGTGAAGCTGGGCTACGTCTTAGAGAAGGGCTGAAACTTTGGTCATATTTGCTTTACCTAAGGGCTAATTGAGCCTGGCCCTGGCCCTACCCTACTTTGCTGGGCAAAGCCCGGCGCCCAAGGTCTTAACGTCAATTGAAGCTGTGCATTATTCAAAGCCTGGCCGCGGGGGCTACTTGGTTGAGAAAGGCCGAGCCTGGCTTCACCCCTGGCCCTGTCTGCATTCCTGGACTCTGCTCTGCCGGTGCTCAGGCTCCACCTACACTGATTAGCACATACGCCCTAGCCAAATCCCTGACGACAGGCTTGTCTCTCCATTCCGGTATCTACCCTGTCTTGCAGCCCCCCACAATCCGAGCATCCCCTAGGCCATGGCGGCCCAGCAGCTCTTCCGAGCTCTCGTGTCTGCGCAGTGGGTGGCGGAGGCTCTGAAGTCCCCGCGCTCCTCGCAGCCGCTGAAGTTACTGGACGCGTCCTGGTACCTACCCAAGCTGGGCCGCGACGCGCGACGCGAGTTTGAGGAGCGCCACATCCCGGGCGCCGCCTTCTTTGACATCGATCGTTGCAGCGACCACACGTCCCCCTACGACCACATGATGCCTAGCGCCACGCACTTCGCCGACTACGCGGGCAGCTTGGGTGTGAGCGCCGCCACGCACGTTGTGATCTACGACGGCAGCGACCAGGGTCTCTATTCCGCTCCGCGGGTCTGGTGGATGTTCCGCGCCTTCGGCCACAACTCTGTGTCTTTGCTGGACGGCGGCTTTCGCCACTGGCTGAGTCAGAACCTGCCAGTCAGCTCCGGCAAAAGCCACTCGGAGCCCGCGGAGTTCTGCGCACAGCTCGACCCCTCCTTCATCAAGACCCATGAGGACATCCTGGAGAACTTGGATGCCCGGCGCTTCCAGGTGGTGGACGCCCGTGCAGCTGGCCGTTTCCAAGGCACCCAGCCGGAACCCCGAGATGGTAACGCGCTGGGGAAACGGGCAGACAGGGATGTGGGGGGCGGCTGGTGTGTGCTCCGGACACTGCCTAGGCTTGTGCTGGCCGTTCGTGCACGCAGAGCAAAGCGATAAGTGTTGGTTGCTGAGAGCCTCGCTCTAAGCATCTCACTTCCCTCTTATAGTGGAGGCCACAACACTACCTCACAGTTTTGGAACTCCAGGCTGAGGTTGCCTAAGTACCTTGAGAATCCAGGACACCCAGAGCAGGACAGCCCACTAACTGTAATGCCGAGCTTGTGTGTACGGCCACCACAGAATAGCAGAGGGCAGCCCGCACCTGGGTTAGGAAGGACCCAGGAGACACCGCCGTGTCTCCCCCACAGTCCCTGACCTGGCTGAGTACCCCTGTAATTTGCTCCTTCGGTCCAGCAGGACAGGGTTCATGTTTTGCTCGGTAAAGCTGGAGGTATAAGGAAGCCCTGACTTTACTTACCCACAGGACCCTGGCTTGATAGCTTGCTCTTCTCCAGGCTTTGAGAAGGGCTGCATGGGGTGACTTTTAGGAGACCCACTTCATTGGGGACCAAGCTGAGGTCTAGCCTGCAGCTCCTGAGCTGATGAGGTGCTGAACACCTGCCTTGGTAATATTAAGAGATTCTGAGAGGGTATTAGGATGGGACAGTTGCTCAAAGCAGTTGGTGCCCCAGGTGAGAGCCAAGCCGGCTGCCTGTAACCTGGGTTTCTCCAGGCAAAGCCCTGTGTAATGGGGGAAAGGATCTCACAAAGCAGGCAGGTGATAGTGAGAGCCAAACCTCTCAGGAGCTAGGTGGAGCCAGCCTTTAGTACCTGCAGAGACCACATTCTAGTGTTTAAACAACCTCAGAAAACATTTTTTTTTCCTGTCCAGAGAGTATGCCCTTTCTTTCCCTGTTGTTATTCCTGAATGACACAGTGTAACAGCATTGCATGTACAACTGTCATGGGTATTGAGAGAGATCTAGAGATGGGTGGCCCACCACGTGGCTGTTATCCCAGCATTTGGAGGCTGAGACAGGTGGATCACCTGTTTGAGGCCAGCCTGAACTAGAGAGTAAGATCCTGTCTCAAACAAAACTCAGAAGGGAGAGAAAGGACTTGGGGTGGGGGGGTGTCTAGAGATGCGTTCAGTGTTGGGAGGGTGCATGTTAACTATATGACAGGACGCCCTTTTCGTGTGATTTGGTGTTGTGGGGGTCCAGGTACCAATTCTCCTGAAAATATGGAGCAATGCCCACACTGCCATTGTGCAGGTGAGGAAACTAGCCCTGGGATGGCGGCCTTGCTGGAGGATCGGGAAGGAGCCTCTCTGGTCTCAGACTAACCACAGTGAGCAACCAGGAATTCCAGAATTTACTGTTTCTGCCCAGCCTGCCGGGGTGCAGGAGCCAGCCATGGCCCCAGAAGCTCTCCCATGCCCTCTCTGCTGGAACAGGCTTCTGTTCAGAGCCCTGTCTCTGCTGTGCTGCTTTGTGTAGCACCTGGCAAGGCAGCTAGCTCCTCTGCCTTGCACGTGTCAATGGAAGCAGTGGGTGGGAGTTAGCGTGCTCGGGCGGCCAGGCTGAGGCATGTTAGTTTTTACTTAAAGCACCGCCGTGTCTCCCCCACAGTCCCTGACCTGGCTGAGTACCCCTGTAATTTGCTCCTTCGGTCCAGCAGGTCAGGGTTCATGTTTTGTTCGGTAAAGCTGGAGGTATAAGGAAGCCCTGACTTTACTTACCCACAGGACCCTGGCTTGATAGCTTGCTCTTCTCCAGGCTTTGAGAAGGGCTGCATGGGGTGACTTTTAGGAGACCCACTTCATTGGGGTTGGTTGACTAACACACTGAATCCTCTCGAAGCGCAGGAGCGCTGTCTCCTGCCCTCCTCTGAGGATAGAGACCAGCATGGACCAGCAGCTTTTCCCACAAAGACAGGGAAACCGAGGCAGAGGGTTCTCGCACACTCATTTCGGGATCTAGATGGCCCAGATTTGGCTGACAGCTTCGAGGTTTCAGTGAATCTCGGCCCTCCTGTGAAAAGGGGGCTTTAGTAACCTCTGGATGGAAGAAAGCCAGAGACAAAATACACATTGGAGCCCTTGGGGCTTCCAAGCCATGGGTAAAGTGACAGTCCCCTTAATCCACATGTCTCTGGCCTTGCTAGGTCTTCATCCTGCTAAGCAGACTGCTTTTTGTTTTTTTTGTTTTTGTTTTTGTTTTTATTGTTGTTGTTTTGTTTTGTTTTGTTTTGTTTTGTTTTGTTTTGTTTGGACAGTCTCATGTTGTCCCAGTTGGCTTCAAACATACTATGTCACTGTGTCATTTAGGATAACTTTAACCTTCTGATCCCTGATCCTCTCGCCCTCACTTGCCAAGTGCTGGGCTTACAGGTAGACATCACCAGAGGGAAAAAAAATTTTTTTTTTAGGCACTGAGGGTGAAGCCCAAGGCTTCATGCATATTAGGCAAGCACTCTGCTAGCTGAACCACATCCTCAGCATTGAGACTTAAATTCTTTTAAGAGTAAAGTCTAGGGCAGGAGAGATGGCTCAGCGGTTCAGAGCACTGACCGCTCTTCCGAAGGTCCTGAGTTCAAATCCCAGCAAGCACATGGTGGCTCACAACCATCCGTAACAAGATCTGATGTCCTCTCCTGGAGTGTCTGAAGACAGCTACAGTGTACTTACATATAATAAATAAATAAATCTTAAAAAAAAAAAAGAATAAAGTCTAATTTCCCCCTATGACCAGATGGCACCCAAAGCCTTCTTTCAGGCACACTGACGCTTTCCTACCCCTCTACCTCCCTATTGTCTGAGCCTTGTTGGCCATGATGCATTGAGCCAAACTCCAGGGTTCCTGGGTTCTTCCTTGGCAACACAGGCTCTGGGGTGGCTACACCTCCCCCAGCCTACTGCTAGCTAAAGCCTGCTAGTCTTTGTGCCTTATTCTCCTGGGGTGGGGGTGACAGACATGTCCTTCCCATAGCATTTGGGTGATCTTAAAGGAGAAAGCGCTGCTGAGGGGATCTAGGCACTGCCCCGCACCAGGCAAGCATTCAGCCTTGTCAGCCCTTTTGATTCCTATTTTCAACTGTAGCCCTAGGGTATTTTTGTCACCCTGGCAATTACCTGACCTGTGCCTGTCTGCCCTCTATGCCATCTCTAACCCTCCAAGTATCCTGAGTCCTAATTGGACAGAGGTCACATGTATTATTACTCTGCTATCCCTCCAGGTTCATAGTCAGGAAGCCCGGGGTGTTGTGTAGCTCTGGTAGAGTCTAGTCCTTGGGTTCAGACTCCAGCCGGCAATTAGCTGAATAGAGTGACTTTGGGTGTTACTTAGCCTTAGACTGGCCATCTGTGTGGGGCGGTGCCTAGCTCTGCCAGCCGGAAGATAAGACAAGACATTGGGCACACGTTTGGCATTCTGCTGTGGTGGGAGATTTGATACCCCAAGTACCAGCAGCACTAGACTTCACTCATACTGGCCTTCTGTGTGTTCCCCCTGTGCAGGCATCGAACCTGGCCACATCCCTGGCTCAATAAACATCCCGTTCACTGAATTCATGACCAGCGAAGGTCTGGAGAAGAGCCCAGAGGAGATCCAACGCCTGTTTCAGGAGAAGAAGGTGGACCTGTCCAAGCCCTTGGTAGCCACCTGCGGCTCCGGTGTCACGGCCTGCCACGTGGCCCTGGGGGCCTTCCTCTGTGGCAAACCCAACGTGCCTGTCTATGATGGCTCCTGGGTAGAGTGGTACATGCGTGCCCGGCCAGAGCATATCATCTCTGAGGGCCGAGGGAAGACCCAGTGAAGCCAGGTAGGACACAGTGCAGCTTGGGTGACATCATCACAGTGCTAGCCTGGTCACTCTGATCCTGCCTTGCCAAGAGTCCTTCCTCAGACGGCTCAGGTGGTGTTTGGGGGTGACATGCCAGAGACCAGGAGTTCCAGTGACTCTCGGACACTCAGGAGAGGTAGCCAAGAAAGTGTCAGGCAGTAAGAGGGTGCCTGGGGAGGGAGGGAGGCCAAACAGCAGAGCAGCTTGCACGGTGCTAAGCTGGGGCCCACCTAGCTTGTTTCACTGTTGGGAAATAAAACATCAAGCACAAAACCTTTGTGGTTGTGAGAATGTCTCAGGGAATGAGGAGCCAGCGCTCCCTGCACAAGCAACTGGAGGGGGAAGGGAGGTTCTCAGCCTGGAGGAAACATTGCCTTCAAGTAATGCCAAAGCCTCAGAGACCCTGTCCCCAGATACTATCGCAAACTGTCACCTGGCCTATAATCCTGGAGTTTCCATCTGGTTTCTGGGCTCTTCATTTATTTGCATGCACATGCACGCATGTGATTATGTGTATGAATTGGCATGCGTGTTGAGATCAGAAGACAACCTCTGCTGTTGTTCCTCAAACACAATCCACCTTGCTTTCTGAGATAGGGCCTCTCATTGGTCAAAAACTCACCAAGTAGGCTAGACTGGCTTGGCCAGGGAGCCCCAGGGATTCGCCTCTATCTCCACAGTGCTGGCAGGCCGGAGGGCACGGCACCCCACCCGGCGTGTTACACATGGGTTTATATGGGTTCTGAGGACTGAACACGATTCCTACAAACCCTGTTCTGTTTGGACTGTCTCCACAGCCCTGCTTCTGGATGATCTCAGGTGAAGTGAGCTGTGACTTGTCTGGGCCCTGCAGGAAGCCTTGTATATGCAGATGAACAGCACAGATCCTCTCTGGAGGACCTTCCAATGTCTCAGAAACCAGAGACTTCTGAGGAGGGGCTGAATCTAGTGGCCTGGGAGGAGAATCTGGCCTCAAACTCTGGGAGTTTTCACTCAAAGCTGTTCATTCTAGGAAATTTAAAAAAAAAAAAAAAAAGTAAAATGTCAGTGGTGGTGCACGCCTTTAATCCCAGCATTTGGGAGGCAGAGGCAGGTGGATTTTTAAGTTCAAGGCCAGCCTGGACTACAGAGTGAGTTCCAGGATAGCCAGGGCTATACAGAGAAACCCTGTCTCGAGAAAAAAATCTAATGGTACCAGTGGGATGGCTCAAGAGAGTGAAGGTTTGCCACAAAGCCTCGTGACTCCTTTAACCCCGAGACTCGCAAGGCAGAAAAGAGAGCAAATCCTCCAGCAAGTAGTCCTCTGACCTCCACACAGGTGTGTGGCATGCACTCGCACACACACTCACATACACATGCACATAGCAACATAGAATTAATATATATATATACATATATATGTATATATACATATATGTGTGTGTGTATGTGTATATATATATATATATATATATATATATATATATATATAATGAATTCACTCTATGCGCGAACTCAGGGTTTGAGCCTTTTTGCTCCTGAGAACCAGCCTACTCACTGTCCCAGAATAGGGGCTCTGGTGCACTGCTATCTGCATTTATCCTGGCAGGGGTAAGCACAGGAGTCTAGAAAGTTCTCCTTCAGCTGTCAGGACCTGGATCATCCTTCTCTGACTTTTTTTTTTTTTGTCTCATTCTAGAAGTGCAGGGAATTGAACTCATACCTACACTACTAAGGCAAGCCACAGACCCTTCTCTCCATCTTTTCCCTGAATGCCCTCCCAGAGGCACAGGATAGCACCGTGTCAGTTGTTCCTGGGGGGCCTTGGAAGTAGCATTACTTATTTTATCTTCTGGGAATAAACCAGGCCAAGACAGTACACACACACACCAACACACAACACACCACACACCACCCCCGTGTCCTCCTCCAAGCTCCTTCTCCCTCGTACATCCATGGGAGAGGGAGGAGCCCACAGCATGGCTTCTAGCTGGCCCCACCCAGCGCTCTGATGGAAGCCCCTGTCTCCTGGAGGCCTTGTCTCCTGCTCTATAAAGTGGGAAGCCTGGTTGCTTCAGAAGAGAGCCCGGAGCCACAGCGGACACTCCCTCCTTGGTCTAGGGCTTCTCAATCTTGCACCGTCAGCTCCAAGCTGGACACTGTGCTCTGAGGGCATCCTGTATCCATGGGACACTCAGCAGTGTTCTGGGCTCTGCCCACTGATGTCAGCTTGATGCCCGACTAAGATACTCCAAGGAGGAAGCGCTTACCCCACAAGTAAAGGACGTTTGAGAGCAGCTGTCAGGAACAGCATGGACAGAGAAGCCCTCAGCCCCTCAGCCAGTGTGGAGTACCCCAGTTTCCGACTGAACTCCCTTCCCACCCGGTTCAGGCAAGCCTTTCTTTGTCTCCCTGGAGGTGTCTGTTCTGGGAGAGACATGAGCCTATGCCTGCCCTCCTGATGGCAGCTGCCTGGTCAACTACTGGCCTGAAGTAGAGACCCTTCACGCTTTGATTTCTGCATCTTTTAAGCTGGCCTCATTCCTTAAGCTATAGGAGGGATAAACTGACATAATCTGCAGAGATACCTCAGCCCGATGCTAGACACAGCAGACGGGAACTGCTAGGGTTTGGGTGGTTGTTTTTCACTATTTATTTATTTATTCAATATTTACTTGCTTTGTATTTTTACACATGCACTCATGTGTGTTTGTGTGTGTGTGTGTGTGTGTGTGTCCTCAGAAATGCTTATGTAAGATTAGAACACAACTTTTAATACTCAGTGCTCTCCTTCCCAGTCCTGGGGATCGAACTCCGATCAACCAACTTGGCTGCAAGCCCTTTTTTTCCACTGAGCCATCTTGCCAGCCCCAATAGTGTTATTTTTTAAGGTGTTTCTTAGTAGTTAGGCATGTTAAGTTTTCTCTGGCACTGGGAGAGAGAAAATAATGAATACAAGAACTATGCCCTTGCTTCAAGAGTTCCAAATCAAGAAAAGAAACCAAAACTTTTTGAGGTTTTCCAGAGAGTAAAGAGCACTGTGAAATGATCAGCTATATTTATGAAAAAAAAAAACAAGCTCAGAGAGGTAGAGAGATTTGCCTAAGCGTGCACAGCTAATGGAGAGGAGCCTAATTGGAGATTAAGCCTGCAGTGCAGGGGGTCTCTCAGGGCATCCGGCCTGCAGGTCTTTCATTTTGTTTTTTAGATTTAGGGTTCAAGAGAACAGAAATGTGTGTGCTACATGCATGGGACATGGACGAGTGCTTCCACGGTTCCCAGGAAGGCTTGAGCGGTGAGTTTTCAGCCGGAGACTCTCAACCCCAGCCCAAACTCCAGCAAGGAAACCGTGGCTGCCCAGCTGAGGGCTTTCTGTCCTAGGAGAGTCTGTGGCAATCAGATACTGAGAAAACCTGAACCTAGCAGCATCTTCCAGCACTGACCCAGGACCGTCTCTGAGTTCTGCCCTGCTTCTTGCTAGGCTGAACCCCCAGAATAACTGACTGCCCACTGCAGGGCCCACCTCAGCCTGTATGCTCCCCACCCCCATCCCCACTCTGTGGGAGCCAGGGAGGAACTTGCAACACCAGCAGGGACCAGAGTTTTGTCTACTTGACAAATATTTGCTGAGCACCCCCACCACGCTGAAGCCTTTCCCAGCTCTGTCTAACCAGCCGCATCCAAATGTTCCAATTCTCTGGACCATTGCCACCAAGGGTCACGGTCCAAAGCACACACTGACCAGAGAGCTCGACCCGTGGATCAGTGCCTCGGGCCTGGCTTCCTGTCACTGTCCGTTGAGTCTGACTTATACTCTCTCCAAACATCACGTGCCCTCCCACATGTCTTTCCTCAGCATACCCTGTGAGTCTGCATCACATGACACAACCAGAAACTTCCATTTCACCCTGGGCTTTCTCCAAAACCAAATTCCCATTCCTGAGACAGCCTTGGTGACTATCGGGCTAAAATTCTAGAACATTCTAAGTAAAAACTTGGTGACATGGTTGTTAGGAACACGCAGGCCTGTGAGTCTGTCCCCACATGCCCAGGATGTTGCTTTGAGCGAGGCTCAGTACACCGTAGGTGTTCAGTGAGGAGAGCCAACGTCCACTACCTGTAAGGACACTGGGAAGTTGGACCGTGTAAGAACACCATGGCCTATTGCATAAAGTGTAAAGTGAGGTCTGACAAGGCTACAGACCTAGTTACCCAGCTGTCATGAATAGAGGACCATAGGCCAGGTTTGGATCCTGGACTTTCTCAAGCTTGTTACTCAATAAAAATAGATCCTGCGGCCAGGCAGCCACGCAGCCAGCCACGCACGCGCTCTCTGACCCTCTCTATCCCAGTCTCTCCTCAGGTGACACAAGGATAAGCAGCAGAGCCCGCCCCCAAGCAGGGGTGGAACTGGATGTGACATGAGGAACCAAACAAGGACTTGAAGCTAACTGGGATGTTCTGACATTCTGAACCCGGGGGTGGGGAGAATGGAATGATTGACAGCCTCATCATCTAGCTGCCGGCAGAGATGATGCAAGCCACTCAGAGGCTGGGTACTGCTGAACGGAGAAGGCTCAAAACAGGATAGCCCACAACCGATGTGCTCGTATGACAACCCAGGGGGTGTTCTGAGTCCCTCTTGAGGGTCACTTTAGGCAATGGCAGCCACTCTGCCCTGGAGGGTTTAGGGTGGCCTCTCTTCCTGCCTTCCCTTCCAACCCCAGCAGGGAGTGTGAGTGGTAGGATGGTCCATCCATGGCTAATGGAGCATCCTTTGGCTCAAGCACTAATCTTGTAGAAGAGCCAGCTGGGGTAGTAGTTCCCCGGCCTCTGTGTAGGTAGCGCGGTGAGAGCCCATCTCCAGTCCTTGCACCCTGACTGACGGCTCCCTCACAGCCACAGTCCGGCTCATCTTTTAGGTGAGGAAATGGGGTTCAGAAGGTATAAGATGTTTCCAAGGCCACCCATCACTCAAGCCACATCGCCGGGCTGCTGCTTGGGCTCCTTGTCTGGGAGACTGCAGCCCTGCGCTCTGACCTCTCTCTCTCCAGCTGACTCTACGGGACCTACGGCAAAGCATCAGATGGGCCTGCAGGGGGCAGTGGAGCCAGCTAGCGGTTAAGAGTCAGTTGGCTGTCTTTAGGCTTAGCCACCATCCCGGAAAAATGTTTAAGAATGTTGGGTATTTCCCAGTTATCTTCTGAGAAAGCACCAAAAAAAATCCCCAAGCGAATAAACAAATCACAAAGAAATGACAATGGGCTGTTACGGTTAGGCTGCCCGGATTCTGGGTTTTATCCAACTCTCTCAAACCTACCTTCCCTGAGGCAAGCAAGTTCTCCTGGAAGACAGGGGCCACCTCTGACATCTTCATCATCTCCAGGTTCCAGTCTTAGCACATAGTAGGTGAACCCAGTAACACATGAAAGCCATTTGGAGAGGACTGAGGGCTCTTCCACAGCCAGATGAGCCTCCTACTAGGCCCTACTTTCCCACCCAAAAAGGGCCAGACCAGAGCCCAGACGGACACGGGAAGGAATATGGCGGCGGCTGGCGGCTGTTTAGGGGGCTTTGGAACTTGGTGCTGGCTCTGAGGGTGTCACTTCGAACGGGTTGTGGTTTGGATGTGAAGTGTTCCCTAACCAGCTCATACGTGGAAACTTGGTGCCCAGCTGGTGGCGTGATTGGAGATGATTAGCACATGGAGCCATTAATTTTATCAATGGATCACATTAGCTCCATTGGTGTCTGTCTCTCTCTCTCCCCCCCCCTCCTCTCTTCCTTCTTTACTGCCATGAGGCAAGCAGACCCTAGGTTCACTCCTCAGTACTGCATCCCACCCTAAAGGGGAAACTAAAATCAACAGTCAATAAACCATGGAAACTTAGTAACAATAACTCCGTCTTCTCTCAAGTTATTGAGCTTAGGTTATTTCCCTGCAATGAAACAGTAACAAAGGGGGGAACTTCAGGTGTCTGTAGGAGGAGCTGTTCTGTCTGGGGTGGGCGTTCCGAAAGGAGAAGAAGGAGAAGAATTTGAGGCAGCCCTCCCTCTTTATTCAGCCTCAAGGTAGTGGCCTGTGCACTGAGGTCTCCTCACCTGTGGTGTGGCCTTAAGAGAAAGACATGGAGACGAGACGTAGGATCCATATCTTAGAGTCCCAGAATGATGACAGCCCTTGTGTGGGCACCACTTGGACCAGGAGAAGCTCTCAATGAACAGCACCTGCTGCTCTGGTGGCTGCTGTCATCACCCCTGTCGTGATGGAATACCAAGAGCATGGTCTGCAGAACACGGTGGTTAATGAACTTCTCTCTCTGATGGATGCTTGTGGTGCCTGTGGCCAGGTACTTATAAACAGGGGCCCTGGCTGGAGGACATCGCAGGAAATAAGTGCAGCCCGAAGGAGGAAAACCTGATCTCCATCCTTGCAAGGGGTTTGCCCCTCCTCCTCCCCAGTGATGGGTCAGCTTGACATAATTTAGACTCATCTGTGAAGAGAGCTAATGAAGAAGTGTCTAAATTGGGTTGGCCTGAGGGCATGCTGTAGGGGATAGTCTTGATGACATTAATTGATGTGGGAAGACCCAGCTCACTGTGGGCGACATCATTCCCTAGGCTCGGGTCCGGGGCTGTGAAAGAGTGGAGAAAGTGAGCGTAAATCTGTTCTCTCTCTGCCCTTGATGGTGGATGTGGCTCACTGCCTCAAGGTCCTGTTACCTAGACTTCCCTGTAACAAAGGGCTATGGAATTATGAGCCAAATAAACCATTTTGTTCCTACGTTAGCTTTTGGCAGGATGTTAATATTACATCAACAGAAAGTGAAACTAGGCCATCCTTAAGTCAGGTCTTTTTGTACCCGCTGTGTTGTCCTAAAAGGAACAACTGTCCCCAGGAGCTCACTGAAGAGTGAGGTAAGAACAGCAGTGACCATGTTCCCCAACAGGCTCCCCCCCTCCATTTTCCCTTCCCACCCATTCTCCCGTCTCACCAATCACCTTGAATGCCAGCGCTAGAGTGAGCATCCTCAAACCCCACCCCAAGCCCATTCCTCCTTTGCCGAGAGCCTTGGTGCCTCCCCAGTCCTGCTGCACACCCCCACACTCCCCACAAGGAGAGGCAGCTGGGGGGGGGAATGTCTCAGCACCATGGGGGAAGGGCTATTCTAGAACTCCCCTCCCCCATCTTGCAGAGCCGACCTGTGCCAGCTACCAGGTGTCTCACCCCAAGCTTCGTTTCAAGCAGCGATGGAAGCCAAGTGGCACCAGGGAAGCCAGTACCTGAGTTTCACCTTCTGGACGTCCACTCCTTAAGCAGACTCCGTCTCATTAAGACCAGCCCTCGTCTGGCGTCCAGAGCGCTCTGGCTTCTGTCCCTCCAGACTTTGTTCTTTCCTTGACTGATCCCTCTCCTCTCTCTTGTCCTCGCACACCAGGGACCATTGTGACCTGCCCCACAAGCCCCGTCAGCCCAGCCGGGATTGTCTTTACATCCCTCTCATCCCTCTAAGCCTTGCTGTCCAGACTAACTCCAGCCCTGGGAAAGGAGTCGCTATGTCTGCTTCTGCATGCCCTTGGAATAAGGTGCTGAGAGGTGCAAGGGCCCGGGTGGAGGAGGCCTGGGCTTACTGTGGGATCCCTGGCCTGATCCTTGCCAACCCTGGGAAAAGCGCAGGAAACAGACTAGACTCTTGGTATGGAATCTGGCACACAATCCCTTCCTTTACTTCTGTGACCACATCTGTGCCACGGTTTTGGTGATATCAATCCCGCAGGGCTGCAGGAAGCTTAAAGGAGTCATGTATATGCTCACACAGCTTCTAGCAAACAGAAATGTTCAGCCAGTCCTAAACTCAACTACATGTCCTCAAAGAATTCAAGAAGAGGTAAAGGTGACCAGCCCTCATCCCTGTGATCTTCACCACACGCAGGACAAGAAGAAATCCTGCTGCCGTGGCCCAGGCACGCATATGCACACACAGGCATGAGTGCCTATTTTTAAAAGTAGGTTCAGGTAAATATAGGAATTTCTGGAGGAAGAAAGTTCTTCTCAGGTCAGATATTCCTCAGCTGCCCCCCCTCCCTACCCTCTCCCTGCACCCCCTACCTCCCCGCCTCCCACCCCCAGTACAAAGCAGAACAAATGGTGGGAATAGCCAATTGAGGGAATCACTGTTTGCGCAGCGCCCTAGCCTTCGGCAAACCAGGCAGTCTGGCCACACGGAGAGACCAAATGCTAGATCGCCAAGAAAGGCAATGTGGGGCGGGACACGGTGTCCAAGCCACACCAGGACAAGCGCAGAGCATCCCAGCCGTGGCTCCAGACTACAGCTCCCGGCATGCCCCGCACCTGGTACTCGCCCGCGGCGTGCGGTGGGAAGGATGCAGACACCGCGGCCGGCGATGAGGATGGAGGCCGGGGAGGCAGCGCCACCGGTGGGGACGGGCGGCCGCCCCGGGGGCGGCTGGGGCAAGTGGGTGCGGCTGAACGTTGGGGGTACCGTGTTCCTGACCACCCGCCAGACGCTGTGCCGGGAGCAGAAGTCCTTCCTCAGCCGCCTGTGCCAGGGCGAAGAGCTGCAATCAGACAGGGTGAGCCCTGAGCCCGCGGACAGGGGGTGGGAGGTGGTGGGGCTGGTGGGGGGGGGGTCCTGGCCCCGCGCTCCCGGGCTGTCCGGCCTGCGCGTCCCTCGGCCTCTGGCTTCCTAGGATTCCGAGGCGGAGAGCCGAGGCAGGAAGAGGGGGAGGAAGCGGAGCCCGAGAGGAATAGCTATACCCATTGCCGTGGCAACGGGACAGCACAGGCCGCAGCCATTTGGAGCTTTGGAGCGCTGCCCTGGATCCGGGACGCTTCCTTACTTTGGAGCGCTGGGGAGGGCCCGACAAACCGGGCCTTACTGCCCTGGCTGACTCTTGAAGGAGTTGATGCGGCTGCTTCTCCCCGCCCTTGGGGTGTGGGCAGCAGAAGGGTGCAAGGAACTAGGTGGAGGAGGCCTGGGTGTCCTGGAGCTGGACTTAATGTGCGTTGGCTTTGGAGATACCACTTGTGGGCTCACCCTGCTCTCCTACCAACTCCCCAGTGACCTGGGAGGAATTGGGAGGAGATAGGGAACTTCCCTGCTCTCTGACTTTGGCCTTCTAGTGTGCAAGACCTCTTTGTGTCCCTCTTACACTGTGCCCTTGGGTGAGTCCCCCGCTTCTCGGTGTCTCGGTCTTCTGTGCTGGACCTTCCAGATGCCAATCCTGCCTCCCTGCGGGCTGCAAGTGTCCAGTCAGAGTGCAGCTGTTTTTGGAAACTTGCAAACATCTCGTGGATAGTGAGGTTGGCTAGGGGGACAGCCTCCAAGAGGGAAACTTTCCTGAGGGGAAATTCACTGGGTGCTGTGCCGAGTGAGGTAGGGGCCACTCAGAAATCCGGTCAACCCACTATGCTAGAGTCACATCTAATCCTCTGATTGGGGGGGGGGGCGGAGGGGGGGGGAGATGCTCCAGAGGCCGCGTGATTGGCTCAAGGTCACACAGCCTGGAAAAGGCAGAGGCAGGATTGGAACCCAGATCCTTCACTGCTCCGGCTCTCTCCGCTTCCTCTCTCCCTGTAGTCGTTTTCTAGCCCGTGGTGACTTGAGCTTGTAGGGGCGCGAGGGGCTGGCTTGGGGAAGCTCGCACACTCCTCACTTCTCATCTCCTCCACAGGATGAGACCGGGGCCTACCTCATTGACCGTGACCCCACCTACTTCGGGCCCATATTGAATTTCCTCAGGCATGGCAAATTGGTGCTGGACAAGGACATGGCTGAGGAGGGTGAGTTGGCCCCTTGCACTGGTCTGGGTTTCTCTACAGCCTAGCAGGGCCTTCATGGGAGGCCTAAAGCTCTTCTCGAAGCCAGGACAGGATCTACATTTCCTCATTATTTTCTGCCTGTCTTAAGAGTGGAGTCTCATTCGCCAGGAGCCAGCAGGGTCCCGAAACATCTGCTGCCTTTGGGAATGAATGACCTTTCTCCCTGGCCTTCTAGCAAGCCAGGTGTCGCCTGGCTGGATAGGGGAAGAGTTGGGTCTTCTTTCTCTGCCTTACTCTGTGTCTCCCAAGCAGGGGCCTGCCATCAGCCAGTAGGTGAAACTAGTGGTTCTCCCCCCCCCCCCGCCCCCGCCCCCAATTGGCAGTCTCTACAGCCCAGTGGTTTGTGGGGAGCTGTGGTGTACTTCCTGGTAGAAGTTCAGTCTTTCCCAGACCCCTGGAAGCTCATATCCGGACCCAGCTGACGTGGAAGCAGGGTGGAGAATGGATCAGAGCAGGGACCCCAGTCACCCCCTAAACCAGCTCTCCTCAGGACACTTGACTGAGCTCTGGATCGGGTCAGGCCAGCTCGGACATGTCAGTTTTCTTTGAGTCTCTCTTGGTGTCTACAAAAAAGCAGGCATCCCGACCCACATTCAGAAGGGTGTGTGTTGGGACAGATGGGTCCTGTGTACCTGGGGGTGCTTTACGCAGCCCTTGCTCTAGGCCATGGTCTTCTCTGGCTGACCCCAGTAGAGGACGGCGATCCGAAGGCTCCCCAAAGGACACCGTGTTCAGAGCTTACTGTAGGAAGCTAGCTCTGTGTAGCCTCCTGATAGCTGCCTAGCAGTCCAAGGGGAACAGATCACGTGGGTGGGGCCCGGGCTCCGGAACAGGTCCCTCTGGGAGGCTCACACTCCAAGTACATCACACCCAATACCTGTTTACAGGTTCTAGCTCCTCAACGCTCTGGTGCTCTTGTATCCGTAGACGCGGTGCGGGAGGATCTAGGTGGACCGAGTTCCGGAGGAGGCAGTGGAAATGTTAGTTTAACCTTCCTGAGACCGATGCATAGAAACAGTTATGCCCAACTCAGTCAGCAGTGGAGAGGTAGAAGGAAGTTTCTCACAGCACGGAGCTGGCCTAGCCTGGGGTACCCAGCTTGCCATTCCTCTCGGCCAGAGATTTCTGTCGCTCCTTGCTGACTGTCCCTTGAGGCAGGTTGAGCACTCGTTGAGATCAGAATGCCCCCCACCCCCCCCACCCCCACCCCGAGACCCAGTTCCAGCTGCTGTAAGGAAGTCCAGGGGACTCGAACACCAGCCACCAGTCCCTGCTCTGCAGGCTGTGACTCAAGGTCATTGTGCTAGCATGGGGGCTGCTGGCCTCACCCTTCCCGCTGCTGACAACCGCCCACTTGCCTGCTCCATGCAGGCAGGGAGCCATCGGCTATCAGCCTTTCTGTCAGACCTCTCACTTCCTCAGGCATCCGTCCTCATGGCTCTTCACCTCCCGCAGGGCAGAGTCCCTCCCTCATGTGGTAGTTAGGTTTCAAAGGTTAAGTTCTGAGAGGACATACACAGTCTCTGATGGTCCCTCACCCCATCCCGGGTCACCGTGGGAAACGGGATGGCTGGCTTGGTCTCTCAGATCGTCTGTAACACACAGGCAGTGACACCCACTGCCCCGTGTCCCAGGTCCTCTGATGGACCCTTAAGGGCTTTACCTACCAACAGCTCCGAGTGCTAGCTGGGGGTGCCCAGAAGCTTGCTTACTTCTTCTGAGGGGTCCCAGGCTAAGAAGGTGGAGCTTGCCTTATTTCGGTGGCTTACCGCCCATGTGACCTTGGGCAGGCTGTTTCCTGTCTCATAGACTCAGTTTCCCCAGTTGTTCAGTGGCCATAAGGAAGGTATTCACTTCTAGTTCTAACAAGCGCCATGTGATGCTCCCAGCACAGGCATGGCGCTTAGCATGTGTTCAATAAACGAGGGCACACAGTGGGTAGCCTCGGCCCTCCCTGTAGTATTCTAGGGCAGTCCTGGTAAGCCTTCTCTCTTGATACCCAAAATGGCTCCAGGGTATAACAGTATGGGTCACGCGCTCATGAAGACAAGGTTGACTGAGGAGTCACATCTCAGCCTCTTATGTGGAGACCAAGGAGGAAAAAATGTTCTTTTTGTTTGTTTGGGTCTCATATAGCCCAGGCTGGCCTCAAACTCTGTATGTAGCCGAACTTTTGGTACTCTTGCTTCTACCTCCCACGTGCTAGGATGTGTTCGCCACACTCATGGTTTGTATGGTGCTGGGCATCGAACCCAGGGCTTTGTGAATGCCAGTCAGCCCCTCTCCCCACTGAGCAAATCCCTAGACCTAAAATGTTACCTCTTTCTTGACTCTTGAACTCATGGACCCTACATCCAGAGCAGGAAGTAGGTCTGGAGACAAGAAGAACAGGGTCTGGGGACAGCTAAGGTGACTGGACTGTTCCTTGCCCCAGGGGTCCTGGAAGAAGCTGAGTTCTACAACATCGGTCCTCTGATCCGAATCATCAAAGACAGGATGGAGGAGAAAGACTACACAGTGACCCAGGTTTGGAGAGAGGAAGTGGGGCCAGTGGAGGGAGGGGGAAGGGATGGAGGCAGAAGGATGGGGAGGGGAAGGGTGGGAGACGGAGAGGCTGAGCTGCCTGACTAGGGCGGCCTCCCAGACTGCCCAGCACAGCAGCCCCAGCCTGGATCTACACTGCTAAGCTTCACCCCTGCCTGGCTTCTACGGCGTGTGACCAAGGGTCACCATGCCCTTGTTTTCCTCCACGGAAAGCAGAGATGCTCGGAGCTGCTTAGCTACCCATGCTCACAGAGGATATCAGTAGCAGCCCAGCCCCCCCCCCACACCCCCAGCCATGCAGGATGAGTAAACGCCCGCTTCATAGAGTCAGGCAGTCCCCGACTAGACACACGAACTATTGGGGTTAGCATTTCAGAGCTGAGACCCCAGGCCTTTAGAGTACAAGATGAGATCATCTCCCAGCCACGGGGACTAAGGAGGTGAGGGCCTGACTCCACCAGTAACCCAGAACGTCTCCTGTCTTCTATCTTGGATCGCCCCATATACTACACGTGGCTCTGCCACCCTTGAACTGGTGACCCTAGGCAAGTCCCTGAACCTCTCTGAGAGTCTCAGTATAAAAGTCCGTAATTCGTAGATAAGGATCTCAGGAGGAGTGAGCCCTGATGGGAAGCATCTGGCACATAGTAGGGCTTCAGAGCACGGCTCCCTCCTTTCCCGTCTACCTTTCCTTCCCTCGTCTCTGGTTATGCGTTGGGGAAGGAGCAGCTGAGTGCCTGGTGCCCTTAGAAGTGCCCTCCATGTGCGTGTTTTACCCACAGGTGCCACCCAAGCATGTGTACCGCGTGCTACAGTGCCAGGAGGAGGAGCTCACACAGATGGTCTCCACCATGTCGGACGGCTGGCGCTTTGAGCAGGTGGGCTGGGGACCAGGGCACCCTAACTAAGCCTGTCCTTTCTAGCCTCCAGTCCCTCCGCAAGCCCCATGGTGTTCTCGAATGGGACTAAGCAAAGGCTACAAAAGTACCTGCTGGGCACTGGTGGGATGGGAAGGAGCGGGCAGGGGGTCCTTGCCCACTGGGCATCCTGGTCACCGGGGATCCGCACAGCAGCCGGTCTCTGGTCCTCGGGGACAGCTCAGATGTAGGAGACCAGAATCACAGAGTTGAGTAGAATCCCTGTGTCCTAGTCAGGGTTTCTGTTCCTGCACAAAACATCATGACCAAGAAGCAAGCTGGGGAGGAAAGGGTTTATTCAGCTTACACTTCCACACAGCTGTTCATCACCAAAGTCAGGACTGGAACTCAAGCAGGTCAGGAAGCAGGAGCTGATGCAGAGGCCATGGAGGGATGTTCCTTACTGGCTTGCTTCCCCTGGCTTGCTCAGCTTGTTCTCTTATAGAACCCAAGACTACCAGCCCAGGGATGGCCCCACCCACAAGGGGCCCTTCCCCTTGATCACCAACTGAGAAAATGCCCCACAGCTGGATCTCATGGAGGCATTTCCCCAAGTGAAGCTCCTTTCTCTGTGATAACTCCAGCCTGTGTCAGGTTGACACACGGAGCCAGCCAGTCCACCCTGTCATGCCCTAGGCCTGACCTCCGTGGTCTCACGGCACACATGCACAATGATAAGCCATCCCCTTTCCTGGAAGCCCCGGGTAGTGGCTCCCCTTGTGACCAGCCGTGCCTCTGGTAGGTCACCTTGGGAGAGTCCAGTTATCAGCCACACGGCATGCTTCGCCTCATGGGATGCTAGGGGCACAGAGCCCCCAAATGAACCCAAGTTCTAAACAGCCTTGAGAGTAAGAGAAGAGTTGAGCAAGCCCCCTCCCCTGTGTGCCTGGCCTACCGACGTCCTCTGCGTGGGAACTGGAGGAGAAGGCTGGCCTTCCGGGATAGACATTGTAGGAAGACCAGCCAGCCAGCTGGGACGGGAGGACACCCTCTCTTCCAGCCCTGCCCTCTGCTCAGTCCTCCCCCAGCCTCTGCAGCCTGGGGTCTGAGCTCAGGATACCTCCTTTGCTAGGCCTTTGTGACAGTGAGAAGAGCCACAGTCCAGACTTGGAGCCAGGGAGTCAATGTCACCGTCAGCTGCATAGGACTCCAGGGAGGAGGTGGCAGGCCCCCTAGCCTGCCTCTTGTCACTCTGATAGTCTGCTCTCCTCTGATAGTCTCTGATAGCCTGCTGTCTCCCCTGCCCTCTGCTGGCGGAGAGAGGGTAATGTTTTTCTCGGCCTGCCGAGTTGGTCCCAAGAGCTTTGGTCCCTTCACTTTTTGTTTGTTTTGTTTTGTTTTGTTTTGTTTTGTTTTGTTTTTGTCAGAAGGGCCATACAAAGGAGACCTTTGATCTTAGGAGAGAGATATGGTGGGGGGGGGAGAGAGAGAGAGACAGACAGACAGACAGACATAGATGGTGGGGGATGGAGAGAAAGAGAGACAGAGAGGCCCTGAGCAGTTGCTCTTGGAGACTAGGCCAGTAGGCCAGGGGTCACCAGTCTGGGCCCTATAGCCTCAGGAGTTGGCTGTCTTTTCTGAGAAGGAAAGGAATATTCATAGGCTCTATGCCAATCCTAGCCTGCGAGCCTCATCCTAAAGCTACTACAAGCAGTGTCTGAGTGAGGGGGACCCCACCTGCTTTAGGAACCAGCACCCGGTTGTAGGGTATAGTTGGGGTGCTGCTACCCTCTGTTTCGGGGTCAGGCCCAGGCATGCCTGCAAAGGTGCTGGTGGGGACCAAGGACCCTGCCTTCCTATGCTCTGTGCCTCCAGGGGACCGGGAGCTTCCCGCACAGGCTGGTGCTGTGTCTCCCCAACCCCTCCCCCACCCTTTACCCCTGCCCTCTGGCGTCTCCCTCCAGCTGGTGAACATCGGCTCCTCCTACAACTACGGGAGCGAGGACCAGGCCGAGTTCCTGTGCGTGGTGTCTAAGGAGCTCCACAGCTCCCCACACGGCCTGAGCTCCGAGTCCACTCGCAAGACCAAGGTGAGTCCCTGCCCTGCGTGGAGAAGGCACCCCTCCCCCATCCCGCTGCTTCCTCCCCCCTCCTGCCGCACCCACATAACACTCATGGTCATGGTCACAGCCAACGCCATCCATCCCATGCCACCACGGTCCAGTCAGCTCTCACCCTTGGCCCAGGCTGGGGAGCAGCCAGGCAGGACCATTGCGAGGCCCCAGACAGCGTGGGCCTGACGCCCCTTACTCGTGAGGCATCATGAAGGGGCCACATGGGCAGCTGCTGAGGCACGAGGTAGAGAACACTGAAGTGGGGTCCCAGGTGTGGCGTGCTGCTGTCCATGACCTCTGGCAGGTCTCTCTTCTCACACCTTTGCCGGATTCTCTGTGAAGGAAGCAGTGGTGGGTGGTGGGCTCTGGGGATTCCAGGCTGGAACCCCTGGGTTCCCATCTGCTGCTTTATTTCCCAGGGTCTGGTGACCCCCTGGTGACCATCTGGTCACCTATCAGCCTTAGGTCAGGATATCCTAGCCTTCCCCAGGCCTTTTGGGTAGCCTGCCTGGAGGGTTTTGGGAGCCCTGTGGACTCTGGCCTAGGCAGCCAGTTCCCAAGAGCACACCGTTGACAGGTAGCCTGTGGTAAGGAATGGAGTAGGGTCCTGCCCTCTTGGGCCTGAGGTAGGGCCCTCGCAGTAGGCATGACTCAGGCTGGGAAGGCAGGAGCTAGGCCATGTGCTGGAGTCATAGGAACCCTGGCTTCAGGTGTGTTTCCCTTCCCACTCCCCGTGCCAGTGGCTGGCTCCTCCCTGCAGGAGTGCAGGGCGCCCTGCTGCACTGACACCCCCACACACACCCGTGTCACCAACCTGGCCCAGGCTGCCAGACACTGTTGCTGGCATCTAGATCTGGCTGGTGACGGCCCTGGGACAACCCTGGCTTCCTGCTCTGGATCCATCCTTCCAAAGTAAGGCCTTCCCGGGAGCCCTCCCCGGAGCCGCGCTCTATAAACAGCAGCCTGCCTGGGCTCCGAGCCTCCCCTCTGGGCTAGGGAAGACCCACCAGCTGCTTTGGCTGCAGCCCTCCCTCTCCCAGAGGTCCCTTTCCGTCCCGCCTGCCCCTCGGTCCTGAGGTCGGGGGTCCCTGCGGACAGCCGCCCGCAGCCCCGCCCCCTCGTCAGTGTCTCCACTCTCTCTTCCCTGGTCGGCGGCGGGTGCACAGAGCACGGACGAGCAGCTGGAGGAGCAGCGGCGGCAGGAGGTGGAGGAGGTGGAGGTGGCCCAGGTGCAGGTGGAGGCGGATGCCCAGGAGAAAGGTGCAGCCCGCCCCCAAGAGGACGATTGCTAATGACAGCCCGGGCCTCCCGCCCTCTCCCTGCTGGAGCAGCTGCCGCCGGGAACTGCGGGGGCGGGCCACCAGGGTTTAGCTCCGCGCCTGGCGCCTCGCCCATAACCATCCCTCTCTCACTTTCTCTTGCAGCCCTGTCATCTCAGGATCCCGCTAACCTTTTCTCCCTCCCACCACCGCCTCCTCCTCCTCCGCTTCCTGCTGGAGGTCCTGCTTCATCTTCATCCACCTCCTCTTCCTCCTGGATCTCATCTGCACCCTGCCTCTTCCCTCTCTGCCCCTGCCCAGGTTTCCTCTCCGCCTGCTCCCGGCTCCACCCTGGGGCTGCCCTAGTCCCAGTCTCCCGTGCCCTTTCCCCAGGCCCCCTCGCCCTGCATCCCCAAGCATCCTGCCTGCCGCCTCCTTCGCCCCTTCCGGCCCCTCCTGCCTCCTGGCCCGGGGAGGAGGGGCGTGGCCGCATCTGCTCTTTGTCCTCCAACCCAGCAGAGCACCTCTGAGGCTGGCCTTGGCCGCAGGCCCCACTCTTCCCACTTGCCTCCTCACGTTTCCTCCTTGCAGGTCCCTGTCCGCACCCTCCCAGACCCAAGCCTGAGCTTGCAGTGAGAGCTCCTCGGCCCCGCGCCCGCCCCCAGAGCTGCCGCCCCTGGTTTGTAGCCTGGCAGAGCTGGCGGGAGGGGCGGAAGCAAGGAGGGTGCTCATATTTTTATCTTTGGACTCGAGCCGATTTTTGGCTGATTCGCTCCACCCACCAAAGTCTCTCAACTTATCTGGTCCTTGGGGTGAGGCCCAGAGCACTGACAGAGTCCAGAGGTGGAGACTCTCACACTCGGCACTGGAGCCAGGCTGGGGCGGGGAGGACCAGCCGTGTGCCTCTGCCCCACCCCGCATGTCTAGACGCTCGTGCAGCACTGCATGTGGGTACTGTGTCCCCCTAGTTCTGCGGAGTGGGTGGACAGGCCATGTGTGGTGTCCCTTGGCTGAGGAGCTGGAAGGATTGTAGTGTGGCAGGGAAAACCTCTGCTCTGACTGGTGACCATGGCCTTCAGACAGCCTCAGCTCCCCGTGTGACCCTGGGCAAGTCACCGCCTCTCTCTGGGCCACAGTCGGATTCTAAGATGGGGGCGGACAGCTGTCTCCAGTGTCCCCTTTTACCTGGGACAGCAGTGACCTGCCTCTCCCATCCCTGCCCAGCCACTAGGCTGCCACCACCAGCTTCTCCCCCCCTCGGTTCTGACTCCACCTCCTTTGGGCCTCAGCCCCACCCCTCCTCCAGAGCCAGCCTGGGACTCACTTGCCTTTTTCTCTCCTTCTCTCCCTCCCTCCCCCTCTCCCCAACTTTCCCCTCCTGGCATTACCCTGTCCTCACCCCCCCCCAACCCTGGATTTCCTCTCCCTCTGTCCTCCCCCCCTCTTATTTTCTAGCTATTACAAGCCAGAGGCACCCGGATGTGAGCCCCCAGATCACCTCCAGGGACTTGGGGTTCCGATCTGAAATCCTTTATTTTTGTACCACGGGGTGGGCCCCTGGCCCGAGGAGGAAGACATGCCCTCCACCTTGTCCATGCTGCCTGCATCTGCTGGGCTGACTCACTCCTGCCTCGGGGCCAGGCCCGGGGCCCTCTGGGACCTCTGAAGGCCTGAGCTGGGGCCCTGGGGTCTCCAGGCAGAGTTGCCATGGCCAAACCGTGGCACTGCCCTCCCGTATCTCCCAGGCCCCTTTGTCCCTGCCCTGGGCGCCCTTGCTGCATGGCGCATACACCCCCCTCCCAGCCCAGTCATTGTACCTCCTGGAGCCTCAGCCTCCTGGCACCACAGGGTCACCCCCTCCTCCCACCTACCTCACAGGGTTGTTGTGAGAATCAGGGGCTGCAATCATTACCTTCTGAGGGGAGGGACTCTAGCCCAGCCCCCGCACGGGACACTGTGGCCTCAGATACTGGTGGGGGACACTGTGAAGACTTAGCCAGGCAGGACGGAGGTACAGGCGTGATAGCACCTCTGCCATCCCGCCTCCGGGCTACCGTGTGTTCAGCAGTGTCAGTCACCAGGCTGTCCAGGAACTTGGGATGGGGAGGGGGACAGGTGTAGCAGGCTGGGCTGCCCCGCCCGTGTCTTGGCCCCCAGGGTGGGCATGTCTGTCAACTGCGTCTCGCCCACCATGAAATAAACCTGAACAACAGGCTTGGCCTGGCTGCCTCCCTTTGCCTCTGACCGACTTCCGGGAACAGGGCTACACCTCGGGCGAGGGAGACCCACTCAACGGGGCTCCCTCCTGAAGTCCCCCCACCTCCGCCGTTGTCGCTTCCCTCCCCCCACCCTCCCCCCTGCCCCGGAGGAGGTCAGGATATGACTAAGTCCTGGACTCCTGAGTCGGAGTTAAGGGTACTTGCTCTGCCCACAGCCCTGCTGTGTCCCACGCCCGGGGACACCCCTCCACTTCTTGCTTGGACACCTGGCCACCGCACCCTCTGGCCCCGCGCCTCCTGCCCCCCTTCTTTGAGAAGCTGGGCTGCCAGCTTCTGAGGGTCCCTACCCCCTGCAGTGATTTGCTAAGGTCAGGGGCCACTGGGACACCCTCCTGCCAGCTCCAGACATGGAGATCGTCATCACAACCAGGACAGGGTCCCTGAAGGTGAGCTCACTGTTCGGGAGCCAGCTGGAGGCCTGTTCAAAGATGGCGTCCTCCCGCCTCTCCTGTTTCAAGATTAATAGCGACTAGGTGGGACCCCGAATTTTAGAGATCCCTAGGGCTAGAAATTCAGGGGGAGACTGCCATATGACCTTTCCATGACTCATCCACAGGTCCAGGGGCTCTGCTGCCTTCCTGACCCCTCCCACTGCTTCCAGTCTCCACCCCCCACCCACCCCCCACTCCCCACTCCTTGCCAATTCCAGAGCTCAGTGCACTTATCACCACTGCCTCCAGGGGGCGCCCGTGTGTCCTAAATCTTCCAGCTCATGCCATTGTTTGTTCCTGCTGGCTGGGCTCCTCCCTGGACTTCAGCTACCCCAACATGGTACTGGTCGGAAGATGTGAGGCCGCTCTGCTGCCCAGCCTGCCGTGGCAACATAGCCTCCGAGTCAGACCCGCAGCTCATCCTGCGTCGCACCTCCCTGCAGCCCCCCCCCCCCAGGTTGCTCTTCCTTTCCCTGTGTTCTGGCTGTACCCAGCTCCCTGGTTCCTTGTGTGCCCTGCTCTCTGAGGCTGTATGCCCTGTGCCCCTTTCCTTTCCTTCGAAGGACGCCCAGCTCCCAGCGCTCTCCACAGGGGGCTGAGCCAGCAGTGGGTCTGTTCAGTGGCAGGCATAAGACGTGTGGGGCCGCTCAGATCCCAGCGTCAGGGCTTGGTCAAGGGCTTTATTTCCAGAGCAGACAGCGGGCCTCCGGTGAGTGGCAGGGAGGCCCCGTAGCAGGCAGCGCTGCAGGAGGCATCTGCAGCTGAGGCTGCCCCGTGATTTGGCGTACAGTATGGCCCACTTGGCAGTCTGAGGGCTCCGATAGAGCCTTGGTAGAGGCACTTTCTCTGAGAGCAGTTCCCCCAAGAGGCTTTTGCAAGGGGACAGATTCTTACTTTCCTACAGGGACCTGGGAGCCAGCATCATTGCCACCAGATCCCACCCCAAAACAGTGGTAGGAGGGCGAAGAAGGGTTAGAAGTCAGGCCGGGCTGAGGCTGGCCCCCAGACCTCAGGAGGCATCCTAACCACCAGCTGACACCCTTCTCTGTGCTGTCACTGGGGTCGGCCCGAGGGGACAGGCCTTGGCAGGGTCACTCGCCCCAGAATACTTGTGCCCTGTCTTGTGGGCACCCTGAATTTGGCCTGGAGGCAGGTCTGGCTCTGTAGAACAGCCTCTCAGGTCAGCACCTGCTGGATCCAGCTGATCACACGTGTGACACGGGTGTAGACGCCGAAGAAGTTGGGTCGGCCACAGCCCAGGCCCCAGCTAACCAGCCCTGCCAGGAACCAGCGGCCGCTGGGCTCCTTGCAAACCAGTGGGCCTCCAGAGTCACCCTAAAACAGGAGAGACAGGACTGCCTCAGGGTGACGGTCTCACCTGTATGACCCCAGCCCCAAGGTCTCGGGATAGCAAGGAGCAGAGCCAAAAAGACCTTCCACCCCAGGGGGTCTGCTATGTGCCTTTGCAGCCATGAGCATGCCCCTCGGCCTCTGAAGGCCTCAGGCTCCCCATCTGTAAAGTGGGAGCAGTCGTCCCCCTTCCACCCACACCCAGTAGGTAGTTACCTGGCAGGCATCTTTCTTGCCCTTGCGGTAGCCAGCACAGAGCATGCGTGGGGTCACCTGGTAGTGGTAAGCCTCACTGCACAGGTCCTGAGGGACCAGCTGTACGTCCACCTTCTGCAGGGTGCTGCTGCCGGGGCCTGCAGAGGCAACGAGAGAGGGGCTGGGAATCGCCTCCCCACAAGAAGACCGTCCCACCCCGCCCTGTCCCTCCTCGTGGTGACAACGCTCACACCCACACCCACACCCACCCCAGAAAGCCTGTGAGGGCATTGAGGGCATTTCCCCTCCCTCATTCCTCAAGGGTTTCAGGCTCGGCCAGACTCTGTTCTGTCGTGGGCCCTGAGGATGCTCTCAGATATGTGTGCGAGCCCTTCGCTGTGCTCCGTTCAGTTCAGACCTTGTCCTCTAGCGCCGGGCCAGACTGGGGTTCTGAAGCCCCTTTGGCTCTGAGATGCAGGTGGGGAGGACTCCTCACCCAGGATCCCTGTGGTGGCCCTCAAGATCCCCGTCCTCCAAGGCCTTCCCCAGCCCCAGGGTTCACATTGCCAAGCTGTGGCGTCCCTGTCTGTTCCTGAGCTCATGTTTCGCTTCCTGCTTAAGTTCTTCAGTGCTGTCTCAGGCAAAGGAGCGGGGGAGGGGCAGCAGGACCCACAGGCCCCGTCACAGCCGTCTCTCCTTTAAAGTCCACTTCCGTCCATCCTGAAGCTGCAGGGCCCCGGCCGCAGAAGCGGTGCGACCCTGACAGCCCTCCTCCACGCCTGCACCCAAGACCCCAGGCCCCACCACCTGCCCCGGCTCACCCCCCTCTCGCTGGGCTCCCCAGCCTGTGATCCAGCAGTGCTGGCCTGGCTCAAAGAAGTGGGAGCGTGCGGGCAGGCAGACGGGGCGCACAGTGGCCGAGTACACCACGGGGTGGTCCAGCTGCAGCAGGGCCACGTCGTAGTCGTGGCTGTCCTCCTCATGGTACGGGTGCAGGAACAGGCGCCTCACCTTGAAGGACACCTCGCCCGGCCAGCGCGAGTTCTGCCGCACCTTCCCCAGGAACACGGTCCACAGCCTCGGGGAGGCCATGCTGGGCAGGAGGCAGGGGAAGAGCATCATGGCTCTGCTGCTCAGTTCTCACACCTGGGCTCCACCCCCAGCCTCATCTCTCTCTAGTAACTAAGGGACTCGCCCTCAGTTTTCTCATCCACAAAATGGGGCAATAGTACCCCCCACCCCAGCTGAGTGACTTATAGGACATCCTCCCTTCAGTGCAGTCGGCAGTCATGAAGAGCCTCATCTGACCACTCCCCCCCCCCAAGCCACCAACCCACCCTTGAGGTTCATCTATGAAATGGGAACATTCTCTACATCCATGTTCTAAGGAGACGCCAATGAGATGCAAAGGTCCCAGTGCCGGGTCTAAGGCTGTGCTTCCCTGTCTGTGGCCCGTGTTGCAGACCCAGAAGGTGGGGCTTGGGAGGGGCTTAGTGAAGAAATTAGCAGAGAGCTAAGAGGAGAGGGTGAGCAGAGCAGAGTGTGCCTGGCCATGACAAATGGGTCCTCAGAAGCCAAGAGAGGTGGCAGGGGATTGCAGGCTCCTGAGGGAGGGGCCTGAGGGGCTTGGGGCTCAGGTCCACTTAGGACTGAAAGGGGGTTCTTATCACCAGGGAAAGGGGTTTGAGGGGCAGTGAGATGTCCCCCACGAGCTCCCCTGCACCCCCATTATGGTTCGCATTACAGTAGGGGTGACCAGCCTGGACAGTGGTCTCCTCTGCTACCTCCCTGACGTCCTGCACAGCCCTTGGCTTGTGGGAAGAGCACAATCACTGCGTTAACAGAGTGAGTAACCGATAGTGCTCTCAACTTAGAGCACGAGGAGAACACAGACAGGCTGGACCGCCAGCCTAGTGACACACAGTGTGTCTGTGGCAGAACCAGGCCGAAGCCCACCGGCCCTGGCAGCCACTCGGGGCTGCTCTCTCCCCGCTCCTTTCTCTCCCCGCTCCTCTCTCTCCCCGTTCCTCCGTCCCTGTACAGTTCGCACATGCCGAGCCTCCCGCGCGTGGCCCTCCCTATGCCCTCCTCCAGGCCCTGTGGTGTCCCCTCACCTGTCCTCCTGGAAGCAGTGGGCAGCCGTTATGACCCAGCGGTCAGCAATGAGAGCCCCCCCACAGATGTGTCGCCCCCGGATCTGGAGGCTGGCCTGCCATGGCCACTCGCCCTCAGAGGACGCAGCCCCGCCCACAATGCGGCTGGAGGGGCCCTGGAGGCCACAGTCTGGGGGTAGGAGAGGGGCGGGGGAGGTGGGGACAGAGAAGAAGGAGGGGGGAGGAAGAGGGGCTCGTGAGAAATGGGGACAGAGGACATAGGAAAGTAGTGGAGTGGCCGGGCGGGGAGGGGGGACAGGGAAGAGACAGGCCCAGATAAAGGTGACAGAGATGGCTAGGCACAGAATGGGCATGTGGTGACAGTCCCCTCAGGCATCCCACGAGGGTCCCTGTCCCTCCCGGGCCTTGGCCCCCGCACAGCCCCGGCTCACAGGCTCACCACAGTGCTGCTCATCGGAGCCGTCCCTGCAGTCCGACTGGCCGTCACATTCAGGGTTGGGCTTCTTCACGCAGGTCCGGTCCTCACACTGGAAAGTGAATGTCCCACAGGGCACTCCTGGGATGGAGGGGACCGGGCAGGCCACTGAAGGTGAGTCTCTGAGCAACGAGGGAGACCCAGAAAGAATGGCACCAGGAGGGGCCAGGAGACTAGGGAGGGGGGTCTCGGTCATACCGAAGGGTTCCCCAAGTCTCCTGTAGGTCTCCTCTCGCCCCACACTCATCCTGGCCCGTTGATCGCGAGGCCGTGTTCCCTCTCCCAGACTACAGCCACCGACCTCACACTCCCAGGAAGCCCCCCGAAGGCAAAACTGCTTCTCCTGTCAGACTAGAGATACAGGAGTGGGCCTGTTTCCCCAGATGCCACAGACACCCGCCCCGCTGTGCTCTTCTGTAATGGGCATCCCGGTGCCCCCTGCTCTGTGCCTGCGCTCCTCACTTCCAATGCTCCAGTCTGCTTAACCCTGGCTCTCTAGCTAAAGGCACACCTCCTCCAAGAAGCTCTCCATGCCCCCCCCCCCGCCTTCCCACACTATTGTACATGGTGTCCCAAAGGCTCTCTCGGTCACCCGGCACATCCTCTTACTAAGAGGTCACTCCCCGAGGCCAGGTACCACATCTCTGTCGTCTTATTTCTACCTCCCCACTACACCCGAATCACCCCTGGCTAGCCCGCCCGTGTTGGCTGAGAATTCAGTTGGATAGACGACTAGCTTGCTGACAGACTGGCTGACTAGATGGATGGAACCACGGACTCCTAGAGAGGTAGCTGGGTGTGCAGAAAAATGGTTGCCGGGTTGGTGGGTCGATGGATGAGCAAGGGATTGTGTGACATGGGGGATGGGACGGGTGGATGATTAGTGGGTGGGTGGGTAGGTGGGTGGGTGGGTGGATGCTGGATAAATGCGGCCGGATGGACAGACCTCTGAGCAGACAGCTGGACATGCTGATGTACGCACAGTAGGTTGGTGGTATTTGGATAAGAAGACAGGGACCGGGGTAGCAGTAGGTGTCGCTGCGCCCCCCTTTGATCTCCTTGGAGACCCCGGGCAGGGTCCCCTACCTTCTTGGCACTGCTCCTCATCGCTGCCGTTGAAGCAGTCGGGCTGCCGGTCACAGACTCTAGGCAGTGGGATGCACGTGCTATCTTCTTGGCACTGGAACATGGCTCTGCAGACTGTGTGTACAGCAGACCAGGGTTGGAGGGGCTGGGGGACCAGGCTGGGGCTTTACAGTGGCAGAGGACGCTCCCTGCATCACCTGTCCACCATCGCGCTCCCTCAGTGCTACACACCCGTCTCACAGCGATCCTGGAAAGGCCCATTTCATTGATGGGAACAGATATGACTGATGGGCCTGAGGTCCCCAGAGGTTCAGGGTCAAATATGAAATCTCTTCCCCTGATTCTCTCCTCAGACTGAGAACGGACAAAGCAGTTTGGAGCATCGCGCCGCCCAGACACCTTGACTCTGATCCTACATGGTGACTTTAGGGGCCAGAAGCCAGCATTTGCCCGGAATTCTTCCTGAGAGCCCTAGTCTGGGGACCAGTTGCTGCCTCAGGCTGGAGGGATGAGGGCCCCACCCCATTCAAGGAGAGAGATAAGGGGTTCCTGCCCTGGACCCCGCCCCTGAGAGGCTCAGCCCAGCAGCCCTCCCTGCTTGCCTCTGCCCTCCCCCCTCTGGATATTTTTTCAGAAGATTGGCCAGGACAGAGAGCTGGCGCATTTGGTGAAGGGTGAAGTCTGAGCTGAGGTCACAGTGTGGCCCAGACACTCCCTCAGTGGGGCTGGCGTGGGCGCCGGCTGGCTCTGGGGAGGCCACTTTTCCACATTGCCATCCTGACACAGTGCAAGAAGCCTGGGTTCCTGGGTGCTTGTGGGGAGGAACCGCACATGGGGTAGAGTTAGTCCAGTGCTGGGAGGGGGAGGGAAGGCCCCAGGCGGCTCACCGCAGTTTCTCTCATCCAGGCCGTTGGGGCAGTCCTTGATTCCGTCACAGGCAGGGACGCACAGTCCATTCACGGAGCAGAGGAACTCCCCAGGGCAGGCTGGGGACCCACAGGAGCAATGGAAGCAGAGGGGGGCACACTTAGGATCTGTGGCGTGAAACACATGCGTCTGCATCCTCACATGCACACGATTGGGTGCCCATACGCCTGCTCTAGTGCCTGGGATCTGCGGTCCATGCAGAGCTACGTCAAGGCAACACACACAAAGGGACACACGTAACGGCCTGCCCAGCGCATGGAACTACGTGTCATGTGCACACATGTGTATGAACACACATAGCACTCTCACTGTGGCCTAGCCTCATACATGTTTGTGCACATCTGGGGACAGCAAAGGGGCAGGGCACACACACACACACACACACACACACACACACCATTGTACTCACGGTCTGATCTGTTGTACAGGCTGTAGTACACTTGCACACCCGGGCCTGTGAGGGAGATCTGGGAGGTGAAGTTGATGGTGACCCCATCCGAGGCCACCACGGGGATCCTCTCAGCATATGGCTGCAGGGTGCGGAAGCCACACAGCCTAGGAATGACCAGGGGTGGCTTAGACGCGTGGACTGGTTTCCCAGCCAAGAGACGAAATTTCCTAGGTCCCTGTGCACAGACGGGGTAAGGACCAGGAGTGGAAGCAGTGCGCCCACCCGCACTCCCTGTAACTGCATTCCTCCTTAGCCTCAGGGTCGTCTTCTAGAAAGTTTGTTTATGTCACTCCCATGCTCAGAAAGCTGCAGTGGCTTATGGGATAAAATCCAGTCACCCACAGGCTCTGAGAATCCGGCTAGTCAAGGGTCTCTTCTGAGGAGTCACACTCTCCCCCCTTGTTCCCTGAGGAAAATGGTCATGTCTGCCAACCCTCAATCTACAGAAAGCTTCCGTGTGTCACAGAGGCAGAGGACCTCGGCTGGCCATCTGTCTGTAGATTCGGCCCGCCACCCAACCAGGCAAGCAACACTCAGCCCGTGGACAGAGATGACTGTGAAACTTCAAGGTGGAGCAAGAGCCCGGGCGGGCCCCCCCAGTTAGCAGGAGGAGCCCTGGAGACAGAGCCTCCCAAGCCCCTGACCCTCACCAGCGTGTTCCAGACAGGCCCTGGCTTCAAGTGCATCTGTAACCGACACCCATGAGTAGTTTCTCACAGTGCGGTCCAGAGACCCCTGGAAACCTAAAAGTCACCTCTGTAGTGACGCTCTAATCCCGTTGGACCCTCCCCCCACCTCCTCTTTCAGCAACAAAGCAGAATTTCCACATAGGTGACTGGCACCCCATAACTAAGGGCAGATGGGTGTGTGAGTGTGCCCGCCCTGCTCTATTAAGTTAATAAAAAATCTGCAAATGATTTGAAGGGCCGATATTTCTGTTACTAGATGTTGGGGTGCCCCATCGTTTCCAAGCAAATTAAGAGGTCCTGAAAAAAGAATTGTTTTGGGGAGCCCCAGAATCCTAACAGCCCAGCTGCTCCTCAAAGAAAAGATCGCCACCAGGGGGCGCGCGGAGCAAGCCTGGGTCTCTGTCGTTCCCCTCCCCCCGCCCCCCATCCCCGCCCTTTTTCAAGCCAAGAAAATGTGGGTTCCCGGCTTCCCAGTGGATTAAAAAAAAAAGATAGAATCTTGGATTGTTATCCTCAGAGGACAGCCCCAGGAAGTGGGCAGGGCATTTGGGAAATGTGATTTTTTTTTTAAGTTATTTACGTTAAAGCATACATTTTAAAGAAATCACGGTAGTTTCTGCCTATACACATTTCTTTTTGTAAATCGGGCTCTAAAGAGAGCGGTAGCTAATGAAACAGATTCACTTCTGGAATTTTCCACTTAAGTATTTTCCGATAACAGATTACCATGAGAAACTGAGAGGGAAGTGATGAAGTCCACATTTCTGAACTAATCAGATTTAACTCCTGACACAGGCATTTAACCGGCAAGAGCAAGGGTGTTGGTCCGCCGGTGTAAAGCAAAGTAAAAAGCCCCGGAGAGAGAAGGTAGAGCCAGAGCCTAGCGACCCTTGACAGATGAGATCGCCAGCAGGGGGAGCCCTGGAGCAAAGCCCACCTCCTTTCAAGCCAAGAGGAACCCTATTGTTCCTTGAGGGCGTTATTATAAATATATAAATTCGTGTTACGGTTATGATAAACTTACAATTATCACGCATTGCTCTCCTAGGGAAGGGCCCCAAGAAGCAGACAGGGAAACTGGGAGCATCCCAGAACAAATGCAAGATTCAGACATACGGAGCCCTGTTCCCAGGTGCCACTCTCTGGGTTTCTGGCCCCTCCGATCCCTGTCCCCCTAGCCCTCTCACCTCAGCAGCTACGCGCTGGAGTCAGGTGCTGGGGCACCATATAAGCGCTTGCCTTGCTTGACCCTCCCACCCTGTCTCGTGAGTTTGGGGTGGGGCATCTTTCCCCCAGGCCTGTTCCAGATGCACAGTGAGTACCTCTCAGTCTGGTATACCAGCATCTTCCCACAGAGGAGCTGGAGAGATGCCGGGTGGATGGGCGGAAGCATGGGCAGGAGAAAGGGAGCACCGAGGGGCCAAACCTCACTATGAACATGGCTTTTTCTAAAGACAAGCTGGAGGACAGAGGGCAGAAAGACAGCACTGAGGGAGGGACAGCGGCCTGCTCTGGGGTGGACAGGACATCTGGCTAGCCCTGCAGAGCCGGGCCCCACTCAACGTTGCTATCAGACAAGCTCTGTGGCCTCAGCAAACTTCAGGCCTCAGTAAGTGTGGTGGCCGAACCGTAGGCAGGAGAGAGCCATCCCCCTGCCCCCGCCTCCTTGCAGATATTTCAGAGGACCTGGAAAAATGGCTTGGGGGCACCTGACAGTGGCACTAGTCACAGGGCCTTGGGGAAGCAGAAAGACCACTTAGAGCCAGGCCAAGCCACAGGGGGCAGTCATGGGCCTCTAGAGCCTCATCTCATGGCTGGAAGTTAACAGAAAGGGTCAGGCGGGTCACAGGAGAGTGACGTCACGGGAGAGGAAGTGAGGGCAGGTTCCTGGAAGGGGGGAAGCCAGCGCTGCGGTGGCGCCCGCCCGGTGAGGAGGTTCTGCGAAACCAGCAGCCAGCAGCTAGATCTTACAAGGACAGGAGTCCCCACCACCCGCAGGCCACGGGAGGGCAGGAGAACCCTTGGGGGACAGCAGGCAGAACTGGGAGAGAACAAAATGGAGAGACAGGGTGGGGACCAAGGGTGCCCAGCCAGTGGAGGATCCCCTTGTCACTAGACTGGCACTGGGGACAGGGGTTCAGCCATCTCTCCCCTGTGCTCCCCTCAATTGCTGGACCAAAGGACCCCTCTCCCTCTCCCCTCCTCCATCTCTCAGGCCCCTGCTACCCACACAGCAGATTTTCCAGGACACACTCTTCAGATAATTTCCCAGCAATGACGTTATCTTTATCAGCCCACAGTAACCGGAGACCAGGCCCCAGGCCCCAGGCCTCAGTTGTACATTTCCCATCATGCCTTGCCTTGCCAGGCACTGTATGGGGCAAAGAATTAGTTCTCCGCTGGGGGGGAGGGGGAATGGCTGCATCCCAGAGGAAGGGCTGAGATGAGGTGGGACTTTACCAACTGCTCTCAGAGGAACTGGTGGGAGCCACAGAGGTGTCCTGTCCTCCCACCAGCAGGCAGGTGCCCTGGCTGGGAATGGCTCTACTGAGAGGTGACAGCTCTCTCTGTCTCTGTCTCTGTCTGTCTCTGTCTCTGTCTTTCTCTCTGTCTCTGTCTCTGTCTCTCTCTCTCTCTCTTACACACACACACACACACACACACACACAGAGAGAGAGAGAGAGAGAGAGAGAGAGAGAGAGAGAGAGAGAGCGAGCTGGGCAATCATGCCCTGGGGGCCGGCCAGCTGCCTGAGTTCAGGGATGACGTCACAAGCCACAGGGACTTTTAGCAAATGACTCAGCCTCTAAGCCTCAGGCTTCCCACAAGCTGTGAGGCTTGTCCAACAAGTCCCTGAAATTCAGACTTGAGACCCAAATTCCTGCTCGGATCTCCAAAGCCTTATGCTAACGGCGGCGTTTGGAAGAAGGACCTTTGGAGAAGTGATTGGGTCAGAAGCTGCAGCTGGCGCATGCGTTCGTCCAGCAGGGAAAGGACTAGAAGCACTGGTGTGTGGTCTCGAGCCTGGCACTGTCAGGCAAGCCCGTTTGGGCCCGCCTCGTGTCCTGACACCCTCTGCCGCGCTATGATTCAGCAGAAAGCCCGAGTCTTACACTGCTCTCTTAGATTTCCAGCCTTCACCACCAAGAGCAGAGCAACCTCTATTCTTTATAAACTACCCTGCCTTGGCGATTTCGTTACAGCCACAGACGCAGGATCTGAGGGCAGGCTCTGAGTATGCCTCTCTTGCTGGACTGTGGGAAGCACACACTCGCTTTCCGTGTGACACAGAATAAGCGCCAGTTAGCAACTGTGCTTGGTACCTTCTCCACCCACGTCTTACTCAGTCCGCACCAGGAAGGGTCTGTTTCGGGCCTTTTGTTTCGGGCCTTTTGCTCTGTTTGTTTCTGTGTAATAGAAAAGCACTCTTGTGTGGGACGACAGGTCTGCGGAGGCCAAGGAATGACTTCTGGGAGTCAGTTCCCTCCTTCCACCATGTTGGAGGGGCGGAGGCGAGGGGCGGGGTTTGAGGCGGGGGGCGGGGTTTGAGGCGGGGGGCGGGGTTTGAGGTCCTCGCAAGGGGACCGGAAGCGGAAGGAAGGCTACCTTCTGTTCTGGATCATCCACTGGCCTTGAGTACACAGGAGGTTGTGCTTCTGCCTCCTCAGTGCGTAGGCATCAAACCAGAGTGCCAAGCCGTAGTCCAGAGAGGGAACCTGGGAAAGGAGGGCAGGCAGCCTTGTGACCCAGAGTGGGTGTGGTGGGGCGGGGCACCTGCCTGCTCAGATAAAGAAGCCCCCACCTTCCCGCTCTGTACTTAGCCTATGAGTGCTTGGGCCACACCCCGTGCTGAAGGCTTTAAGGATTGCTCTGGGCAGAGGGCAGGCTGCGGGAGAAATGGAACTCACCCTGAGATGCCAGGAACAGTGGGTACTGGGCGAGTAGTAACTGGGGTAGTAGGGTGTATGGAGGAAGCCCTGTGGGTCCAGCCGGCCCTCTAGGGTCAGGTTCACCTGGCAATCTGAATCCAAGAACAGCTATTAGGATGGGTCCCTTGGCCCTCCCCATAGTGCCTCACTGCACCCCATTAACAGCAGAGCTCAGGGCCCGACATGGCTACGTAAGTGTGCCTCAGTTTCCACATCCACAGAATGGGGAGAAGAGTACAGAGCTCACCCAGCAGCGAGTAGATGCAATGGGCACAGTTCCAGCTGCTGAATAACAAACACGCTGCACTTAACAGTGTGCAACACATGCTCACAGCGGGCCTCGAGGCGCAGCTGTGGGGGGAGAGCTGCTGCCTTTGCAAAGAGGGAGGGGCAGAGGGGAAGACTCCATGCTGGAGCATTTGCTTAACATGCGTGAAAGCCCCGAGGTTCATCCCAGACATACACACGCACACACACACACACACACACACACGCACATGCATTCACATACACACATGTACACATGCATTCACACACATGCACACACACATGCATGCACACACATGCATTCACACACATGCACACATATGCATGTGCACACACATATGCACACACATGTGCATGCACGCGCACATGTGCACGTGCACACACATGTGCACACGCACACACATGTGCACACGCACACACATGTGCACACGCACACACATGTGCACACGCACACGTACACACACGGATGAGAGTTGCAGAAGAGAAGGGCGGCTTGGCCAAGTTGCTCAGGAAGAGGCTCAGGGTGGAAGCAGCAGAGCTTGGGTTCTCAGGTCACCTGTCCCTGGGGTCCAGAGCCCCAAACCCTCCCTTGGTTTTTCCTGGAGACTCTGGTGCCTGAGAACCCAGGAGAACACAGCTGTCATGCCTGCAGGGCCAGCCGGAGGTCTGTGGGAGAGCCCGGGGATGGCTCAGGGGAGTAGGAAGACACCTCAGACACCTCAGCACCTCAGCGGAGAGCGGCTCTAACGGGAGCCCCGAGCCCTGGTGCTCGCTCAGGCAGGGTCAAGTTAATTCTGTCCAGGGGACAACACCGGGGCAGGGGGGCTGGGACGGAAGCCAGAAGCAGGGAGAATTGACTGAGGCTGGGGATGAGCCAAGACCTCCTGGGGGTCCTGCCAGGATGGACACCTTTGCTGGGGGCTGCCAGGGCCCTGGGGGGAGAAGTGTGATTGGGGGGAGGGAGAGAGAGAGAGAAAGAGAGAGAGAGAGAGAGAGAGAGAGAGAGAGAGGTGGGGAGGGGGGAGGGGACTGCTGCTCACTGAAGGCTTCAGAGCAGGGCCCGCCACCAGAGAGCAGGGCCCCGGCCATGTCCCCTCCATCTTTGGAGACCCTCACCCTGGAAGGCCACAGACTTCACTGAGAGCAGGAAAGGGTCATAGTAGCTATGCAGGCCCTTCTTCCACACCACAGCCATGACGGAGCCCGACGCCAGCACCTCCATCACGGGTTCCTGGCGGCTGCACCCATAGAGCCTGATGGAGCAGAGAAGTGTGCAGGATGGTATGAGCCGAGAGACACAGAAATGACACCACCTTGTCCCCTGGCATCAAACAATGGCACAACTCAGCACTGCCTGCCCCGTTTCCCGCAGAGCCTTCCAGGTTCAGCACCCCTGGGTCCATCTTAGAGGAGATGGTCAGGGCCCCAGAGACCCCCCCCCCAGCTACCCGGTACAGAATGAGGGTCACAGGGGCTGCATATCTTCAATATTGTCTATATCACAAAATGGTGAGCAAGAGCATACACCCATTTTACAGATGAGAAAAACTGAGATTCCAAAGGGCAAACACTTTTTTCAAAGCCACACAGCTAGGATGCAGCAGAGTGCTGATTGAAATACCAGGCTGTGCTGTCAGGTTCTGGAGTGTTCTAACAAGCCATGTGCCCTCCCAGAGTTGACCTTAGAGATCACCTACAACTGGTTAGTAACACATCCAGATGGGGAAACTGAGGCTCTGAGAAGGGAATGGAGACCACCGCTTGGCACACGATCTTGTAACCCCCCCTCCCACTGCCCTCCACAGCAGCCTGTGAGGCTGAGGTTGCAACACAAAGTGTGACCTTTGACCCTGGGTCTCCCTCAGCGCTTCAGGGAGGGACTCACGAGGTGATGAGTCTCTTCTCCAGGGGCCCAGCCGCGTCGTACATCGCCACCCTATCTCTGCAGTCGACCCGGGTCCACTCCAGCCGCAATTTGAGCATGAGCTCCTCAGGCCCCTGCAGATGCCACAGGCAGCTAGTGGTCTGCTGGTCGGGCCCCCTCAACCGGAGGACCTGGCCGGGGTTCACGTAGCTGTAGCGATAACAGCCTGGAGAGGGAAACGGACAGAGCCCTTAGCCAGGACGAGAGACTGGGAATGGCCACGAAGCCTTCTCCAGCCGCGGTGGAGGGCAGGGAGGAGAGGGGCCGGGCCTTTCTTCCCCCCTGTAGCTTCCCTGCCCAGCCTCTGACTCACACACTCATTCAATCGTTCAACAAACTCACGCCAGAGTGCCTAGCACAGACAGCGAAGAAGAAGATGAAGGCCTTGAACCCAGCCCGAGGTGTACGGATGCCAAGGAGCAGAGAGGCCTGTGGGGAGCTTTGCAGAGTTTTATCCCAGAGCAGGCATTGCAGGACAAGATAGGAAGAAGGAGGCAGGCCCGGATCACATCAGGACGGCACTGCCCTGTCCTGTGGCCACAGAGGAAGGTTAGGCGGGGCGAGGCGAGGCAGTCCGGCATGGCTGCCCCTGGAGCGACACTGTGCGGGCTGAAAGACCAGCATGTTGGTCGCCTCCTCCACCCTCAAGAGTACAAAAAGGGCCAGGGCCATGCGCGGGGATGCGGGGAGGCCCGGGTACAGCGTCTCGCACCTACCATCCTGTCCCCTGCCCTTAGCCGCTCTCTGGTCACTTCGCATCTGGATACTGAGGACAGCGAGCCACACTCCGGGGGCTGCCACAGCCTGGGGACAGTGCATGCTGGGACACACAGCATGGACCAGAAATGCCAGAGCATTGGATAAAAGCGTGTGTGTCTTCCCGTGACTCCGAGGGAAAAGCAGCTCTGTGGCTTGGTACCCCGTTGTCACCGCACAGCTGTCCCTCGGGGCCGAGGCTCAGCCCAGCCAATAGCTGCCCTCGTTTCACGACTCTCGCGTCTCAGCGGACCCCCACACCCCAGGATATCCCTCCGTTAAACTCAACTTAATTTGATACATTTACTCTCCCGATTAAGCATAATAAATTAAATGCACTTATAAAATTTAATTTACTTAAGCTCGTTTAATGCACGAGCTTGGGTGCCGTGCCAGGGCTAGCGAAGTCCAGAGTACCCATTAAGCCTGGCCTTCAGCCTTCCTGAGGCAGGGAGGGGCCCGGCGCTCTGCCAGCAGCCTGGGGGGGATCTGGGACTGAACCTGAGATGGGCGGGGTGGGGGAGGGAGGCTGTTGGGGCCAGCCTGGCACAGACAGCCTTCCGCTGTGTGACCCTGCCCAGTAGCTCAGCCACCCTGAGGCCTGGCATGCGTAAACAACCCTCGCCCTAGCCTCTGCGTGATGCTGAGGGCCGGGAAGGGTCTGCTCCCTCCCCTGCCCTGGCCAGCCAGACTCCAGTGGGATCCGTACCTCCTGGGCACAGAGGCTGCCCCGGGGCTCTGCCTGGGGAAGGGAGAGACCTGTCTCTGCTATCTGGCTTCTCGGAGCTGTCTCTGTTCTTTGAACCTTGCTTTAAGCCCCCACCTTGCTCTAGCCGTTTTGATAATCTTTGTTTTGGAAAAGTAATGGAGTGGAGATAAGTGCCCTCCTGTCTGGGACTGAGAGTCCTGCCCCAGCACTGGATGGAGGCAGTAAATACGCATGCCTGAACTAGGCCTCTCCGCCGCTTTGCTCATGGTATGTGGGGCCATGGCTCATCTGGCCGGGGCCCTTCCCCTCTAGACCCAGGTGCTTGGACCTGGCACCTGGCCTGGGCCTGAAGCCCCGGCCTCTAGGAAGGCTTTGGATGCCCTTCCCTCCTTCCTCCCTGGAGTCCCTCACCTGACTCCTTGCTGTGCCTTACCGCTGTGTCTCCCTCCATGCCCTGCACAGAACCGTTCTTTCCCTCACAGCCTATCTGTTCTGGCTCTGGCACCTGGCCTGGGATATTCTGTGTATCTGTCTCCCAGTGGGGATCAGGGCTCACAGTGTGTGTGTGTGTGTGTGTGTGTGTGTGAGAGAGAGAGAGAGAGTGTGTGTGTGAGTGTGTGTGTGTTTGTGTGTGTGAGAGTGTGTGCGCGTGTGCATGTGTGTGTGTGTGTGTGTGTGAGAGAGAGAGAGAGAGAGAGAGTGTGTGTGTGTGTGTGTGTGTGTGTGTGTGTGTGTGTGTGTGTGTGTGTGTGTGTTCTGTCACCAGGGTGGCCACAGTGTAAGCAGGGGCCTGGCATGGGGGGTGCTGGCAGGCTGGAACCACATGACTGACGTGCACTACAGAAAGAGAGAGTCTGACTTCTCCCCCACCCTTTGACCTCTGTGGGCACCCACACAAGCCAGAAGCACAGCTCCGCCACCAGAGACGCGGGGCTTTGCACCAGAGCAGACAGGGCATAGACCACGGCCTGCACTGAACACTGCACGGATGATTCCTGCAGGAGTGACACCGGAGGCTGGCCATGACTAGCAGTTGCTGCTGAGGCCCAGCACTGTCTATCCTGGGGCACCGAGGGTGACCAAGCTGACATTGACACCTTGCTGACCGTGGCCTTTCAATGGTGCCCCATACAGCAGTTGGGAGGAGGGCGGTGGCTTCTCTGGGGTGTTATTTTCGTTTCTGACAGGGTCTCACTGTGCAGCTCAGGCTAATCTCAAAGTCCTATGGTTCCTCCTCGGCCTCCCGCGTTCTGGGGTTGACACATGTGCCACCATACCCAGGGGTGTGATGCTACGAAAGCCATCCCCTGCAATGAAACAGGAAACCACCACGGATGGAATACAGCAAGAGCCTTCCCGACTGCACACAGAGTTCTCAGTGTGGCGCCCCAGCTCCTGAGGGGTCAAGGCCAGACTTTTCACATTAACACTAAGACCCTTGTTTCTTTTGCCTCCTGGAGTAAAAGGTGAGTGTCCCAGGGCTCTGTGACCTGTGATGTCACAGCAGACCAAATATAGACACCCACAACGTGGCCATCCCTGACACCAACAGACATCATACCTTTCTTCAAGGCAGATTGGTTTTAGGGAAAGCTGCCACTTCTTATAAAAAATATTTTATTCATGTGAATGGACTTGTTATCATTCTAACAATTTCAGTGTGGTGGCCCACACCTGAAATCCCAACACTCAAAAGACCAGGCCAGGAGGACTGAGAGTTTGGGGCCAGCCTGAGCTGCATAGGGAATCGTTTTCTTAAAAATAAAATTTTAGGCCGGGCAGTGGTGGCGCACGCCTGTAATCCCAGCACTTGGGAGGCAGAGACAGGCGGATTCCTGAGTTCGAGACCAGCCTGGTCTATAGAGTGAGTTCCAGGACAGTCAAGGCTACACAGGGAAACCCTGTCTCAAAAAAAAATAAAATAAAATAAAAATAAAATTTTAGGTTGGGCAGTCATGGCGCATGCCTTTAATCCCAGCACTCGGGAGGTAAAGGCAGGCGGATCTCCATAAATTCAAGCCAAGCATGGTCTGCAAAGAGAATTCCAGGACAGCCAGGGGGCTACACAGAGAAACCCTGTCTCAAAAAAAAAAAAAAGTCAAAGGCTTTTTAACTAAGAAGCAAAATTGGAGCTGCTGTGGGGGTTGGCTTCTAGAACAAGAAGGAAAACACATTTGCACAAGGCACTTTTCGATAGATAGATAGATAGATAGATAGATAGATAGATTAGATAGATGATAAGTAGATGATAGATAAATGATAGATTGATAGATAATATATAGATAGATAATTGATAGATGATAGATGGATAAATATTTAATTCATAGATAGTAGATAGATAAATAGATGATAGATAGACAGACAGACAGACAGATAGACAGATGATGGAAACAGGGTCTGTGTTCCTGACCTCCACATCACTGCTCGTCAAGGCAGGCAGGTATATCTGGCCCAGCTCAGCATAACTCTGTATGGGAATCTTGGCTTTAACGCTTGAAATGTACTTTAAGGTCAGCGCTTCTATCCAAGGGCAGGAGGAAAGGGAATCAGAACAGGCATACCTAGGATTTGAAACCATCTTCCTCCCAGGGGGGTCGAGGTGCTCACCCCTGCTTCCGCTCTAGGTGGCCACTGTACCTGGCATAGCAGGAATCTGAGTACTAGGGCCTGTGTCATGGGGTACAGCGATCTAGATAGCACATCGTGTGTACGGCTCCAGGGGGCACCAGTCCACAGACTGCAGCGTGCATGGTACCCCTAACCTTGCACAGCAGAGTGGGCTGCCTGCCACCTGGCTACTCGGGCCTCAGCAGCAAGCCGGTATGGCCTCTGGGAGAAAAAGTGATTCTAACAGTGTGATATCAGGCAGAGTGGAGGGTGGGCTAGCCCAGCTGAGGGTAAAGAGAGAGTTCTTGAATGTGCCAGAACCATACCCTCTAACAGACTATTGGTGCTGTTTGAGTACTGCAAAGGACCAAGCATGGATTGGCAAGATGGTTTCTACCTTCAGTAGGAAAGAGGGTGGGCGGGCAGGCTGATTTGAGTGACAGGCAGCAGGGGTAGGTTTCCACGTGCCTAACCTACAGCTCCCCACAGGGGCCGACTCACACTCACATCTAAGACACAGGCATGCAAACACACGTCTGAGTCCCCAGCCCAGGCTCAGAGCCCTCACCCAGGTCCCCCACACCCCAGTGTTTCCAGATTGGGGTTCCCTGTCCTCACAGTGGAAGCCTCCGGACCCTCCACCCCCACGATGGACCAGACAAGAAGACCTCGGAAAGAGGCCAAAGCAGGGACACAGCAGCGTACCCAGCGTGGAATTCAGTACGACTATGTCGTTCACGCTGGCTTCTGTCAAAAGGAAATGAACAAACAAATAAACAAGGGCAAAGCCAAATAAATAGAACACCGAAAATAAGAACAGGGAAGAGGAGTAGAGCCAGGCTCGGCCGGCCCAGGTAAGCCCTCCATGCCGTCCGCCCCCGCCCCCACCCCCACCCCGCCCTTGCCCTCGCCCTTTGTCCTGGCTCCAGGATCACCTGAGCACCCCCCCACCCCGCCCAAGTTGGGGCAGCCTCCCCGGGCCTTGCTGCTGTAACCCCACCAGGATTCCCCTCGCAGTACTGACCCAGGATCACCAGGCCTTCGGGGTCCACCTCATATTCGGTCCTATAGGAAGCCAAGGTCGAGCTGTTGGACAGTAGCTCGCCCACCAGGAGCTCACGCACCACCTCAGGGCTCAGGGTCTGCCGTTGGTACTCGGGGATGTCAAGGATAAACCAGAAGAAGCAGATGAGGGGCCCCTCCCTATGCAGACAGAAGTGAAAGGGGCCTGAAGTCCTGTCCCCTCCCAGTCCCCCCACTCAAGGGAACCAACTGAGACTCAGACCCACTGGGAACCAGCTGTGCTTTCTTCCTGTCCTTACCCATAGAAGAGATGGAGTCATAGGAGGTCGTAGGCCATTTGATAACTGGCAGAACCAGATATGACCAGGCAAGCCCAGTCCTGGACTTGAAGGTCCTGGGCCACGTGCTTTGAAGCACACCCTGAACCAGGACCCACTTACCCAGGCACGGTGTGGTGTGAACCCTGCCACAACAACGCCGCCATTTGTAGATGACAAGACCAAACTCAATAAAGGAAACCACGTGTCGGAGGCTAAGTCCCTCCCCCATGCCTCCATTCCCCACCCCACCCCCCACCCCTGTGTTCTTGTTTTCTTTATAATGGAGTTGAGCTAGAGTATGGTTAGGGCATTGTCAACTGCCTGCAGGGTCCAGCCCTCATGCCTTTAGATAGATCTGTGGCTTTCACAGGGGCCCTCTGGGCCGGGACAACTCACCCAAAGGAGTAGATGGAACTGGAGTTGTAGTAGGTGCCCAGGCGGGTGCTGGCAACCAGCTCTTGCAGCTACGAGAAGGAAGACAATGTCCTGGTCACCCTCCACGGTGGCATAGGCACAGGCTTCTCAAGTCCCTTCTGGTCATCAAGCCTGTGCTTGCCACCCTCACAAGCACAAGGTTAAGCCAGGCACAGCCCTCACACCTTGTCCCCAACCCCGTCCCACCCCACCACCGCCTCTGGTACAGCCAGCCCACTCTGGGAGTTCAGATCGCCCGCTGTGCAGCTGAGAGCTGGAGGTGTCTCGGCAGAGCACACTTGACACAGCATGAAGAGCCCTGTGGGTGTCCCCTATGAGGACGTCTAGATGCTCATAGGGGGGCATAATATTCAGCTCTCTGGATCTCATGGCTGGGGATGCCTCCTGCATTGCCACTAACCCCCCTGTACCCCCCAATGATAGTCCTGTGGAAGGAGCTAGCAGTCCCCTGTCCCTAGTGCAATGATCATTACGTTGTATGAAGGGGCAGGGTCCTGACTATGTCACCTGCAAGTTCCCTATTGCGAAAGGCAAAAATCCAGGTCTCTTTCTAGTCAGTTGGAGCCTGTGCATGACCCTGCCTCTCCAGCACAGTCCTTTCCCATGGTACCCAGGACGGGGTCTCCCCACCCCCTCCCCACCCCCATGAGCATTCCCAGCAAAGTGATGGACAAACCTACCGGATGCCCAAACACATGGCTTTACCCTCTCACATTTCCCCCTCCTGCCCTCCCATCTCTTCCCTACCATCTTCTGGGCTTTGGCAGTCTCGCTGCGGAAAGCAATGGACTCCCGTCGGGCCAGGTCCTGGGAGAAGTGACGGTTGAGCACTCGGAGGCTGCCAGAGTAGACCTGGCTTACAGTCACTTCCGCCTTGTACCCTGGTCAGAAAGAAAAGGGTCATGGAGGGAGCATGTCCAAAAGTCTCTCTTACCTCCTGTCACTCCAACCCGCCGAGAGTCTTGTGCATCCTAGGCAGCACCGGTCTCCCTACTTCTCCTCATCCTCATCTACCAAGCTACCAGGGCTCCCCAAAGTGGCGTGCTGAGCATCCGCTGTGTTGGGTAGACTGGAAAGGGGGGCAGTAAGTAGAGAAGCAGCTGTGTGGCCAAAATGGAGGCCTGTAGGCGCACGGACATGGGAATGGGAGATTGTAGGGACTGGCGAGATCTGTGTTCTGCACACGTGGGATTTAAGGGAATCCTTGGACATTCAGGGGGAGGCAGCAACAGTGGGGGAGGGGGGCAGCCCGCGGACAGACCTGAGCTGGACAAGCAAACTTGGGAGCGGCCGTGGCTAAAGGAGGCTGACCACTAAGGATGCCCAAGAAAGGTGGGTAGAGACAAAAGGGCGAACCTTCCTTGGCAGAGGATGCCGAAGAAATGAGAGTCGAGGTTGATTGTGGCGAGGAAGACTGCGTGCTCCTAACCCCTGCAACAAGGGGCACCTGGCTCCAAGATTTAGCAGTGGCCATGACAGGGGCTGAAAGAGCTGGGGCTGGGAGTGGAGCACAGCCTGGCCCCATGGGGTGTGTGAGAATACATGTTCACAGGAGGTCTCCGCGCATCCTGTCACCCTCTAGGAACACTGCAGTGAGAGAAGAGGCTAAGAGGGGCTCTCAAGGGTCCACAGAGAGTGGGAAGGGTCCCACTGTGAGCGGGAGGTGGAGCGATTGGAATCTGGCTTTAGACAGCTCTTGAGGAGGGTGGGAGGCAGAGCCCTGGTAGTAGGAAGGCTGGCGTCTGGTGTCCTGAGGTCTCTTTTCTGAGAGGCTTTTTCTCAGGGAGTAGGAGGGGATGGGGCCAATCTGGAGCTGTGGGGTGACTGGGAGAATGAGGGACTCAGCCACTGGATCCCACAGAGCAGCAATGAAGCCAGGCACACCTCCCGGACAGGTTCATCTTGCTCCTGGCCCAGCTACCAGCCCCACTTTGGACTGACCATTATTCTAAGATGGGCGGGGCCTGCTTCCCATCCATCTGTCTGTCTGTCTGTTTGTCCATCTGTCCATCTACCTAATCTATCTATCCATCCATCCATCTGTCTACCTACCTACCTACCTACCTACCTACCTACCTACCTACCTTCCTATCTGTCTGTCTGTCTTTATATATCTACCTATTTACCTATCTATTTTTCTTTCTTTCTATATCTATCTATTTACCTATCTACCTATATCTATCTGTCTATCTATCTATCTATCTATCTATCTATCTATCTATCTATCTGCCTGTCTATCTATCTGTCTATCTATCTGTCTATCTATCTATCTGCCTGTCTATCTATCTATCTATCTATCACAGCACTCTCTCATGCTGGCCTTGGTAGGAGGAATCACCCTAACAGCTCCCTCAGGGGCCTCTTTCCCTGAGTCCTTTTAGGGGTTGTCATTTTCTGGTAGCTTGTAGAACACTTACCCCATGCTCTAGGTCTGCAGCCCCAGGTAGAAGCCCACTAGGGCACAGGACAAAGAGTTAGAAAGATGATTGTCATCTGAGTGCCTAGCTCTTCAACCCTGAAGACTAATTACCCAGCAGCTTAATGAGGCTGCACCCCAGCCCGCAGTGTTTGGGGTACCGGCTTCCTGCTTCCTGGTGAAGGGCTGCTCTGGGGAGAGCTATGAGTCACCCTAAGCCAGCCGCTGCTGAACATGGGTATTACAGTGGTTACTGCTACACCAGCTTGACACAAGCTAGATCACTGGGAAGAAGAAGCCTCAGTTGAGAACATGTTCTCACCGGCTTGGCCTGCGGGCAAGCTTATGAGACAGTTTCTTGGTTGATAGTTGACGTGGGAGGGCCCAGCTTGCTGTGAGGGGTGCCACCCCTGTACTGGCGGGTGCTACAAGAACAGGCCGAGCAAGCCACAGGGACCAAGCCAGTAAGCACCGGTCCTCTCTGGCCTCTGCTTCAGTTCCTGCTTCAGTTTCCTGTCCTGACATTCCCAGTGAGGGACTGTTACCTGGAAGCGGAAGGTAAAATGAACCCTTTCCTCCCCAAGTTGCTTTAGGCCACAGTGGTTTATCACAGCAACAGAAACCCTAAGGGATAGGCATCTTTAACGCGTCACTTTTCTTGAATCTGAGCTGGATTAGTTGCATCTGTCTGCCGAGTGCCACCCCGAGTGTGTTTAGCCTCCCAGGTCCTGTCAACGGACCTGGGATTGTACCGGTGAATATGTTCAGAAAGAATCCTATGCAACTGTTTAATGGAAAGCTTCTAATCATGCATGTAAGCTGAGATCTCCCCTTTGGGGTTTCCAAACCCCCTTAGCCTCCTCGGTCATGACAAGCATGTTATAATTGTATTTGACACCACGTGTGGTGGAATCACGGAGGAGGGCAGGCGCCATCACCAGAGCCTAGCACAACCCCTGTGTCTGGCACTGGATGTATGTATGTGTAAGTTATGGATGAATGGTTGACAGATGAATAACATGAATAGTTGAATGCTTCGATGGCTGAGTTGTTAGTGGATAGATGGATTCGTAGAGGATGGATAAATGGATAAAGGAATAAGTGGATAGATGGATGGTTCATGAATGGATGGATGGCAGATAGATCGTTGGGTGGTAGCTGGACCATGGATGAATGATGGTTGGATAAGTGGATGAGTGGATGGTCACTGGATAGATGGGTATGTGTGGTAATAATGAAATGGTTGGCAGAGGCATAAATGGATGAACAGATGTTGGATGGATGGATGGATGGATGGATGGATGGATGGATGAATGGATGGGTGGGTGGATGGGTGGATGATACTTAGATGGGTGAACAGATAGATAATTAAGCCTTCTGTTCCTTATGGGAAACATCTTCACAGGCACAGAATAATCTCGTTGATCCACTTTCTTCCATGATGAGGAGTTGGAAGTGAGCTATCCCTATCTAACACTTGGGAAAATCGAGCTTTGAATGTGTGGGTGGGAGGGTGCCTCTGGGCCCAGAGCACGGCCAGCAGGCTCCATGGGACTGCTCTAGGGACATGATTTCAGAGCCAAAGGGCCAAAGTCGGACGTGAGGAAGAGGCTCACCAGCCTGGACGCTCTCTACTGGTCCTCTTGTCTCTCCACACCAAGCCCTGGAGATTCAGAGGTGACGAAGCTATGGATCCTCTCTCCAGAGAGACCCACGGGGCTCAAATGAGCAGAGGTACTAATTGGTACCAGGTCCCATTGGTACCTATGGCCTCCTGCAGCAGAGCGTGTTGACTTTCAACCCAAGGGAGAGCCCAGCAGGGCTGTAGGGAAAGAGTGGAATGCTCGCACACCCTGGCTGGTTCAGACCCAAGAATTGGGTGCTGAAGAGTCTTCCATCCCTGGCACACTAAGCCATAGGACTCAACCAAGGTCTAGCGGTATGCCCACTTTGAGGGATGAGGGTGGTTACTCAGACTACAAGGAGGAGAAAAACACCGCAGAACATGGAATCCTGGTTCATCCCATGTGTCCCTCACAGCTGAGACAATCCTCCTTATATCCACCCTGAACCCTGGGGGGGGGCGGGGGTCACCTCAACTGGATCCTCATTTTTCATTACCTAGAAAATACCAAAGCATGACTCCTGCTGAGGCCAGCGCAGCCAAGACCAGCAACAGTGGCGTGAAGCGGACGTAGTCCCGGTCTTTCCTCTTGGTGTTTTGGGGGGCCTTGAACATCCCCTCTGGATCAGCAGCTTCCTCTCCATCTCCCGCGTCGCCCTGACCACCAGCCGCTTGGGGAACCTCGGCGGTGGGCATCCTGGTAGAACAGGGGAGCTGAAAACATCTTGGCATCTGCAAGGGAGCTTTTGCTGAGACCCAGTGGCGCTCAGAAGCAAGGCGGCACCCCTGCCCTTTGCATGGGAAGGCAGGGACCTGGGAAGTGGTGACTGCGGCGGCTGCCAAGCAGCTCACAGGGAGTAGAAGTGGCCTCAGGAGGACATCCCAGAGGGCAGGCAGCAGGACTGGATGGTTTGCCTCTCGGTGGCCCCTGAAGCAGTGCCCATAAACAGGTGGCAACCCTCTCTGTGTGGGTGTCTCACGTAAGCCTCTCAGGACTTTGCACCCACTGGACAGATGAAGAAGGCGAAACCCAGAGGGTCCTGGAAACAGCTCAGGTCAGGGTTTGCCTCATGATCCTTGTATTTGAATGTCATTTGCACAGATGAACAAAGATTGTGGCCCAGAGAGGCTAAGCCCCCTAGTTAGGGTCACACAGCAGCAGCTGAAGATCTCTTTGATTTTTCCTCTACTGGCTATCTCCTATAATTAACTAGCCATGGTCAAATGACAATGGGATGTCACCTCTTCTTATTCTTTCTGTCACTTTACCTTAGATACTCTCAAGCAAACTTTGGACGTAGAAGAACCTCCACCCCCACACACCACAGCAAGGATCCCAGGTTCCTGGAATATTGATTGTTCTCTCTCCCTCTCCCTCTCCCTCTCCCTCTTCCTCTCCCTCTCCCTCTCCCTCTCCCTCTCCCTCTCCCTTTCCCTCCTTCCCTCTTCCTCTCTCTCTCTGACACTTATAGATGTCACCGTGACTCCAAAGCATACTCTCAGAAAATGTGTGGGAGAATTCACCTGGACTCTGGAGCAGCCTCCTAGATGGACTTTCTGCCTCCTGTCCCCTCCTCTGTCCCATCCTCCACATTGTCACCAGGAAGATCTCCTGTCCCCTGCCCTCATCCATCAGGTCTGAGTCCTTCCATGGCCCCCAACTACCACACCATAGCACCCAAGCCTGCTTACCCTCTCTTGCCACACACAACACCCTTTATTGAAGTCCATGAGACCTTAGCCTAGCGCCACCACTCCAGGGCTGGGGAACATGTGGGAACCTTTCCTATGCACCGTCTGGCAATGGGTTCAGCGCCTAGGGTCCTTGGTTAATTAAGCCACTTGTCTCCTTAAACCTGGGCCACCCTTGGTTAAAATCAACATGCCTGGCTTTGGGCCTTGTTTCTCTCCACCTCCCTTTATTGAAAGAAGAGCTGGTGCTGGTGAGTCGGCTTGCAGAGAAAAATACCTTGCTGGGCAAATATGAGGACCTGCGTTCAAATCCCCAGAACTCACATAAAAACTGGATGTACAGCTGAGCATCTGTAGTCAGAGTGCTCCTACAGCAAGATGGGACACAGAGACAGGAGAACCCTCAGGAGCTCGGGCGCCAGAGAACACAGGCAGGCTCCTGTTCCAAACGAGGTAGGCGGCGAGGCCCTTTCCTTTAGCTGTTGCATGTATGTTGTGCCATGTGTGCACTTTATTCATACATGAAGAACACATACACACACAAACACACACAGCCACGCGCGCACACACTAAACTTAAAAAACAAACCAACCCACCCAGAGCCATGAGGCGTGCTTGGTAGAGCACATCTATGATCCTAGGCCTCAGGTGTCTGAGTCTGAGGCAGGAGGATCCCCTTTTCCAGGCCACTCCAAGACTGGCTTGTCTCAAACAAGTCTGCCAGCAAGCAAGCCAAAACAGGCAGTCTCTGGTCTTGTGCACCTCCAACACTTCTCTGGGAGCCCAGATCAGGGTGTCCCCTCAAATGAAGTGGTTTCTAGGGCAGAGCGATGGGGCGACCATGTCTCCAGGCACAGAACCTCTTCCTTGTCTCGTTCCCTGTGAGAAGCAGGGCTCCGTGGCTTAGATCCAGAAAGGACGCTGAGTCTGCCCCAAACCCCTCTCTCAGTGACTGGCTCAGTCACCCCATTTTGTTAGAGCTCTTGTTTAGAGTCAGAATCTAAACAAGGGGGTCAGGGGCAGGGATCACAGTGAAAACAGAGCCCCTGCCTCCCTCTTCCGTACCCATGAGGATGACCACACCACGAATTTTGCTAGTGGACAGTGGCTCGCACTTTTCTGAAGCTCGATCCATCATAAAAATGTGTGGCCCCACCTTCCCACTGCACTGAGAACCCACAGCCTTCCTGTGCAGCCCAGACCAGCCTTGGACCTAGTTACCTTGTTTTTTTTTGGTCTTTTTGTTATTTTGTCTTTTTTTTTTTTTTTTTTAACAGAGCTGAGGACCGAACCCAGGGCCTTGCGCTTGCTAGGCAAGCGCTCTACCACTGAGCTAAATCCCCAACCCCCAGCCTTGGACCTAAAAGTTCCCCCGCCTCATCTCCTAAGTGCTGGATCACCCAGCTGTCCCCATCCTTCCTGACATCTCTTTGGTTCATCCAAGTCATTCTACCGCCTAGGCCACTGCACCTGCCTCTCCCAGACCCACTGTGACTACAGTGGCCCGTCATCACCACTCCCGTCAGCGAATTCCCACACAGCTGCCAGGGTGATGTCATCACCATGTGCCCAGTTTGAGTCACACAAAGCCCCAGTCACTTAGATCACAGTCCCAAAGGCCCTGTGTGTCTTCCTCTCTTCTTCCTCCTTTGACGGCAAACACATTCACTCTGCTAGATTGCTAACGCCTACCCCAGGGCCTTTGCACTCGCCACCTCTATTGCCAGGAATGTTTCTCCTTCAGTTTGCCTCATGGTGCATACATCCTTTCCTGCTCCCTTCCCTACTGACATTTTCTGTATGGTGTTCCTGGAGACCTACTCCCATGATATGCCTATGAGTCTTATGTCTTCCTTTCAGCTACACAAACACAAGGCTTTCTCCATCACCACTGTGGGTCCTGCTCCCATGCAGAACCTGGTATGGTGTGGGTCTTCCCTTGCTGTCCAGTGAATGACTATATGAGCCTAAGCCCTTCCCGCCTAGCCCAAAGATGGGCTCACGAGGGACTTACCCATCCCCCAACACCTTCTTTCTTGTTTCTTGACATTGTTTTTGTGTTTTGTTTTTCTTGACTATAACCTTGAACCACAAGGGCAATTGTAAACTTTATGGACCAGATGCCAGGAACCAGCCCTGGGTGTGGTCTCGGTTGTACCGTTAAGACCTGTGAGTCCTTATTCTCTCCTAAGCAACTGTCCCCTTCCCCAGTGTTCCTCTTCTGCAGGGCTCCCTCCTGACCCACAAACCCTGATGTGGATTCTACACTCAGTAGAGAAAGCAACCTCCTCCGAGCAGTCCTCCCAGAGTGCCCCTGGAAGGGTGGAGGCCCCAGCAGTGCAACCGACCAGGTAGGTATGCCCTCTGACCCATGATGTGGAGCCCCCTGAAGGGCACAGTCTTCTCCCCTGGTGGAGCGCCTGGCGGACTGGGAGACAGCCCTGCACCCTCTCCCACCTTCTTGACAGTGGAGAGCCTTGTCCACCCTCTGCAGGCTGAGTTCACAGGGACAGGGCCACCGGGTAGCACGGTGTCGATCCGGATCTGACCGCAGTGTGAGAGTTCTGATCCAGCCGTGGGCTGGATGGCGACACGGGATCCCCATTCTACCTCCAGCGACCACAGCCGTTTGCTTTACTGCCTCTTTAAGTGGTTGGCGAATCAAAAATACCGCGAAATGGACTCCCTAAGCCTGAGCAGAAGGCCCAAGCTGGGACTCTGACCCAGGGACATGGGAGGCACATGTTGTCACTTAGCGGGAGCCCTACTGTGAGCCACAGGGAAGGGGCTGTCGGGAGCTCCTGCCACACACACAGACCCATGTGCACCCACCCCTAGATGTGTAGAGACGGAGACGCATGCACATGAGCACACACATGCACACACTAGCTCCAGCCTACAAGCCAAGAGTCCTGTGTGTAGATCACACATGGATACAGAGTGGGGCTTTAGCTCCCCAGAAAGCCCAGGATGTGAAGCTGTATGTGAAATGAGAAATTAGGCAACCAGGCCTAGACACTGGGCCTCTCCTGTCTCTGCACACCCGAATCGCAGGCCACCTGGTCCCTGGAAGCCCTCTGGCACCCTGCACCCCGGGCCGAGTCAGGTTCGCTCCACCCCCGTTCCCCACTGGCAGCTCGTCGCACCTCATGGCCTCTGTGCCAGATTGCTCTGGCCGTGGAGACCCCGAAAGCCCCTCAAAGCTCCAGTCAGCCAGGTCTGACTCTTGGAGGAGATGCTGTCACCAGGCCCTTCAGGGATCCTGGTCCCCTGTCTCAGAGGCCCCTGCTTACCTTCGAGAGTGGAAGGTGGATGCCGGGCCTGCACACAGGCCTGGGAGCTTCTGTTTATCCAGGCCAAGGTCTCTCCACCCCCAACTGGCCAGCTTAGGTTGGATCAATGGCCTGGAGCCATGGCTGGGGTATCTGGCCCTTGTCCCTTGTGGCCTGTGGCCCCAAGTTCCATGGGCCTCCTGTTAGGTCCAGGGCGACAATGCGACTGAACACAGGTAAACAGGCAGGAGGCAGGAGGCAAGCAATGCCCGCCTCTCTAACCCCGCCCTGCCCCATGGGTGCCCAGGGGGCTGGACCTGCAGGAGCAGGAGACCTGAGCTCTCCCCCGGGGCCTGTTGCTTGGTGATACTCCTGCCTGGTTACAGCCCCTGGTCCCCTAAGAGGGTGAGTGGGAAACTGCAGAGGCGGATTCAGGTGAGAACAGGGGTTCACACAGCTGACAGTGGCCAGAAAGGCCTGGGCCCATGCTTTCCGGAGACAGGAGGGAAGTGGGCTGGGGGAGGGGAGCTCGTGAGACCCTCTTCTGCCGATCTAGGAATTATCAGTATTCTACAAAACCCTGCTGCCCACTGGCCACATGCATCCCTTGGACATGAAATAGAGTCAGAATGAGCTGAGCTGAGCTCATAGGTAAGACACATTCCAGATCCTGAGCAAAAAATAAATAAAAAACCAGTCAGTTATCTCATCGATCATTTGGATACTGGTCGCAGATTGAGATGTTAGCTTGACTGCCCTCTTGGGTTAGAAGAACTGTGCAGAGAAGAATCCCGCCTGCTTTTCTGCATTTTGATGTTCCATCTAGGAAACTGAAGCTACAGTCAAGGCTCACGTTAGAATTCTATGGGACGTGCTGCTGCAGAGGTCTCACCCAGACACGTGAGTGCCCCGTGGCAGCCGGAGGCCGAGGAGCAAGTAAGGGAGTGAGCGCAGAGCTGGGAAGGACTGTGTAGGAGAGAACAGACCCTCACAGGTCAAGGGTCAGGCCTACAAGTTTGGGCAAGGAACCCAGACAGGCTGTCGGGGCACAACGGAAACGAGACAGCTACCGGTCAGATCACATGATGTGAGCCGGGGGTTCCTGGTTCACGGGGAGAGAACTGTGTGTGTATCTGAGGCTTAGTGTGCTGTGAACATGTGTTTCCCCATGTACGTGTGCCTGTGGGCGTGTGTGCCCGGCATGTAGGAAATATGTGTGCAATATAGAGTGTACATGTGGACAGATGGCGTATGACGAGTTAGGAATGTATATGGGGGGCGTGTGACAATCAGGTGGACGATGGACATGCCTGTAGGGCGGAGGGGGGGTCCATGCAGGCCGTGGAGCATGGGGTCTGTGTGTGAGCCTGAGTGCGTGTGTGCCTGTTCACACCGAGACGGACGCGGGTGGGGAGGTGTGTATGGAGCCGTGAGGCACAGGTGGAGTGAGAGATGCGCACGAGGCGTGAGGCGTGAGGCGCTGCGTGGGAAGCTGCGGGGTGTGAACTGAGTGTGGAGAGAGTGTGACCACACGCCCGCTCTGAGATGCCGGCTGCTGCATGTTCAGTGGACATAGGCCACTCTGTGCTAGAGCAAGCAGGGCAGGTCCCCTGGCCCTGAGTCGTCCGTCATCCCTGGATGATGCACTGCAGCTGTCAGCCCTGACTGGGCCAACAAGAAAGCGGTGTATGAAAGGCCAGTGTTGTGAGGATGGAAAGGTGTAGCTGGGTGTGATTCTCCTTACCGTCCCCCTCACAGCTCTGTCTGGGTCCTTGCCCAAACGTGTGGGGCCTGACCCTTGACCTGTGAGGGTCTGTTCTCTCCTAGACCTTATCCCAGTCTAGTATACTCTCCTTACTGTCTCCTAGTATCCGGCTTCCACAATGCAAACCTTCCCAGGGCCAGGAACTCAGAATGGGAACTAGGTCTATATACCACTAGGACACAGCCACCCTGAGCCCCTCTTCTGTGCCCTGTCCTGTCCCCTGGACTGCCAAGTGGCCTGGACCCTGGCCCAGGCAGGATGGTAGCTGAGAAATCTCAGAAAGATCTTGCACAATTTGGTGGCCTCTGCACCTGGTGACCACAGCCATTGATCCACTCAGCCTGGGGGAGGGGCTGACCCCAGGAGGTCAAGGGTCTAAGATTCCCCACAATCTCAGAGGCTGGAGCCAGGGCTGGGGTGTTTGGCCCTCCCTCATCCTCTGCTTCTCTCTGCTTGTCCCCACAGCAGAGACGATAGGGACATACCTTCACACAGATGCCACAAAGGTCTCGGTGCTCCTGGGATTCTGTACGGCACAGCACTACTGGTCGTCAGGCTCCTGGGCCCCTAGAGTCACAGGCCTGGCTGCTATCGGTAGGGGTACACAGACCGGCAGATACAGGCCCCTGAACAGATACAGGTTCAACATAATCAGGTGACAGAAGCCAATCGAGAGGTTGGAGAGTCAGGCTGGTTAAAATCCAAGTCTTCCTGCCTGCTGTCCAGATGTGTCGCCTGCCCAGGCTGCCGCCTCAGGCTTGATGGGGCTGAGCTGTTGGGGGCAGAAAGTTGTGAGACGGACTCTAATGATATATGACTGGAGTCCTTATGAAAAGGGGGACTTGGAGATAGACAGACAGACAGACACACAGACAGACAGACAGACACACACACGCGCGCGCGCGCACACACACACACACACACACACACACACACACGCATGCACATACACACATAGGCACACACACACAAAATGCAAGTGAAGGCAAAGACAAGCAAGGACAGCACACAGGTCAGTAAGCCCTGGATTCCGGGGCGAGGCCTAGACTAGACCGGCTCCAGGAGGCAGCGACCCACGGACTCCTGGACCTTGAACTCACAGCCTGAATCCTTTGCGAGGTGCACGTTTCCAATGCTGCGAGCCTGGGCTTTGCGTCTCAACAGCCTCAGTAAACTCACCCAGGCCTCCCAAACCAGGGCTGGGCACACGCTGGGCACGTGGCCAAATGGGTACTCAGCCTCTTCCCAGTGCACACGTGCAGCAGGGTGCCCCCTCCAGGCCTCTGTGCTGCACAGTGTCTCCAGGGGCCAGCCACACATGGCAGGGCACGGATGAAACAGGTTGCAATTACTGTCTGTTTTTTTTTTTTTTTTCAACCAAGGACCTTTCTGCAATGGGATGGTGTAAGCTGGGACAAAGGCCCAGGGGCCACGCAGGAAGTAGGAGAGTTGGCCTTGTTGAGACAATCACTGGGCCCCACTTTTCCTTGGGGTACGATGGAGGAGAGAGAATACTGAATTACTGCTAAGTCACTGTTGATAAGATTCTATGGTAAGCACCCTTTTTTATTTATTTATTTATATTTTGTTTTTGGTTTTGTTTTGTTTTTTCAAGACAGGGTTTCTCTGTGTAGCCCTAGCTGTCCTGGAACTCACTCTGTAGACCAGGCTGGCCTCGAACTCAGAAATCCACCTGCCTCTGCCTCCGAGTGCTGGGATTAAAGGCATGCACCACCACTGCCTGGCCAGCACCCTTTTTTTTTAATACTTATCTTTCCTTTTAGTAAGCTAAGATTTGGGGCACAGGGTAATTTCATTCTCAAAGTGACTGATGTGGGATGCTTCTATGATGTCCTGACCACCTTGAGCAAAGGATTCCCAGTTAAACAGCCAGGTGGACTGTCTTCGTACCAGCAGTTTAAATGCTCCCGGGGACACCTTGAGGAAGCTCCCCGGCCATGACAGCTGCTTGCTAACGAAGAATAAAGCCACTCCAGAAGGCACTAGAAGGCATTGTTTCCGCTGAGTCTGTTTCAGACAGTTTGCGCTGGACTTGGTGAACTCTAGATGACCCTTTAGCCATTTCCACCCAGGCCAGAGAGATAGCATCTGCCCAAACCGTGCAGCAGAAGGCCTGTGATGAGTCCAAAGACAGCCCTTTGTTTGCATAAAAGCTTGCCACAATTGTTGCTAATGTCGCTGCCACGCCCACTTCTGGGTCTCTATAAGTAGGCCCTTCAGCTCACCTCCCCAGCCAGCCTGGGGACACTTCCCTGGGCAGACCCCAGCTTTGTAACATTAAATCCGATAAGATTTTCTTGAGTGGTCTCTTTTTGCCAATTTTTGATCCTTATCATAATAGAATTGGCTGGTGACACCAAGAGAGGATCGGGGGACACCAGCAGCTACAAAGGCAGCCGCCAGGTGACAACCATGGCAGCAGCAGCAAGGAACAACCATGGCAAGAGCATCCAGGCGTCAGCTGAGGCGTTCCAGAGAGAGACTGGGGCAGAACTGACGACCAATAAGGGTGACAGAGCCCATGAAGGATGTAAAGACCTGAAGAGGAGAAACTGCAAGGCCCGATCACTGGGCATGTCCAAGGGAGCTGCCCAGGACAGGGACCCAGCATCTTAGTCACCATAGTCCAATTGTCATAGCTGAAAAGCCTCACACTCCGGGCCTGTAACAGTCATCACTACAGGGGGAGGGTCCCAGGATCCGAGGCATGCATAAGAGCTATAAGAGAAGGCGGTGCCAACTGCTTCTTCTTCTTCTTCTTCTTCTTTTTTTTTTTTTTTTTTTTGTTTTTTGTTTTTTTTTTTTTTTGTTTTTCGAGACAGGGTTTCTCTGTGTAGCCCTGGCTGTCCTGGAACTCACTCTGTAGACCAGGTTAGCCTCGAACTCAGAAATCCGCCTGCCTCTGCCTCCCAAGTGCTGGGATTACAGGTGCGCCACCATGCCCAGCTCCGAACTGCTGCTTCTTGCTATGTACTGTTGCTGAAGGCAAAGGGTTATTACGGCAGCTGCCACGTGCCAGGGTGGTTAAAACCCAGAGCAATAAACCCCAAATCCAAGTGTCTAGTTTCCAAAGGTTAGAGGCGTGGGACCCTCGCACTCCGAGCTGGGAGCTGTAAGCGTTTGGCTTCACTAGTCTAGTGAGCACTCCAGGGCCCAGAACGGCCAGCATCCTCCCCTACCCATGATTCCCATCTGGGGATCACCAGCGGACAGGTGACATTTTCACTTATACACACTTACATTTCCTAATAGGGTCGTATCCACGTGTTTTATATAGGCACACTCTGTTGGCAGATATCTCCATACACTGGGTGGTAGACGCCCCTATACCCTGAAGGGAGAAGGGAGAAGACTCCCAACTATGTGAGCCTCTCTCAAGCCCTCTGAGGTGAAGGTAGGAGAGGGATGGGGCCCTTGCCAGACACTATCTAGATATGTGTCTGGGAAGATGGAGCTGAGACAGGGCTGCAGAAGAATGGTTTAAAACAGTAGTATGAGCCGGGCGGTGGTGGGCACGCCTGTAATCCCAGCAGTCTGGGAGGCAGAGGCAGGCGGATTTCTGAGTTCGAGACCAGCCTGGTCTACAGAGTGAGTTCCAGGACAGCCAGGGCTACACAGAGAAACCCTGTCTCAAAAAACCAAAACCAAAAACCAAAACCAAAAACAAAAACAGTAGTATGTTCCATCTCAGTTCTAAAGTCCGGAAGTCTCCAATGGAGCTATAGCAGCTCCAGGAATGGGGTGTGTACCCCTCCTGCCTCCTCCTGCCTCTGGTGGCTGCTGACAGGGCTTGGCACACGGGCCTCAGGCAGATGCTTCCAAACGTCCAAGGGATCAGGGTTCAACTGCCAGCATTTTCTTCTTGTTGATCTTTACAATCTGCAGCCAGAGCCCCGCCAGAGACTGTTCCGCTCCAGGCTTGGCTCCTTTCCCTGGGCGACCTGGCCAGTGTCCCCCACACTCACAGTCTCCAAGGAGGCTTCACCTTCTATTAGCCATATGCCCTCTTTGCTGTTCCCGCAACTGTTTCCAATAACCAGAAGCCTAGCAGGGGTGGGGGGGGGGATGGGGTGGGAGGAGCTGGGAACGGAGCCAGAACCTTCTGTGTGGCCACTGCTTACGACGGCCATCCTTCTGAGTCCTAGTGATGTGGTCTCCCCCACCCCACCCCCTCAGTCTCCGACGGCACCCAGGTGTGGATCCCAGCAGCACAAGCATCATTAGCACAGGGCTTGCCAGCCAGCTTGCTCTGCTCCTGGAGGTTCATTCTGCGCCATGCTGGAGCAGGTGTCAGGATCCATAGAACGGGGACACCTACCCAGTGGCCGGAGTTGACCGCCACCGAGAGTGTCTCGTGATGTCCCGGATTCTCCGAATCTCAACATCTAGTATGAAGGTCAAGTACTTACAGTAGAACTTCACTGATAAATAATTCACACGAGAAGCTGGCCTCAAGTGGGCTAGAAAACACAGCATTGTCTCTATGTCTCCTGGACATTGAATGCTGAGAAAGGAGGAGGGGAGGGGGAAAAGGGGGGACGTTCTGACGATGGGGGACCTCCACCTCCTTCTGAGGCTATAGTCCTGGTTCACCAGAAACATAGAGGCTAGGATTTTTCTTTTGTTTCCCTCATTCCACATCACAGACAAGAAAGCTAAGGCTCTAAGAGCCTCAGTGGGACAGACCCGGCAGGGTCACAATGACCCCAAGTAAGGCTGGTGTCAGCTAAGATGGCAGACCTGAGAAGATGAGGAGGTGGTCCCTAGAATCATAAGAGCCCATAGGAGTCTTCTTCAGGATGTTTGGGGCAGAAGTACAAAGGAGGAAGAGCCTCGGAAGGGCGGAGAGAGGCAACAGAGGCCATGTGCCCGCCCCCAAGGGCTGCAAGGCAGGCAAGAGCACTAACTGCAAAGCAGCAAGCTGGGGGCCCCCACACCCACCATCCCTGGGCCACCTGGTCACGGTCCTGTCCCCACCCACGGCTCCGACCGCCAGCGCTCTTCTAAGTACAACATATGCACTTAATTATTTTATCCTCACGACAGCCCTGGTATCGCCAGAGTAAGGAAACTGAGGCCCAGAGAAGCTTAGGCATCCAGTAAGGTCACAGCTGGCTGGCTGGCAGTGGAGCCAGAACATCTCACAGGCTGCCCAAGGCTGTGTCCTGGCCCTCGAGGGCTCCGAGGGTGGATGGCATCTGCCTTTCTTCCCTCGCTCGCTCTGCATCTGCCTGCACGCCGTCGTCCTTCACAAACGGGCGTCGAATGAACATTTGTTATTTCTCGCTGTCGAGTGCCACCAAGTCTCACCGAATCTGAGCCGAGCACCCTTCCAGCATCTTCCCTCCCACCTGAGCTGCCCGACGACGTCTTTTGTCTGGTATGGGGACAGGCTGGAGAGCGATGACTGCTTGTCTGCGCCCTCCACGGCTGAGGCCTCTGTGGACCATTCCGGGCCCCAGGGCCAGCACCTATGGCTTACTTACAGCTGCGTGCCTGTGCGCATGCCCACACCAGGCCAGGTGCACAGAGGGACAGAGAAGCTGGCCTCTCCACCAGCTGCTCCCTCCCCTCAGTGCCCTGGTTTCCTGGAATCAAGGGCACCTCCTGGCATCCTGCACCCCAGGTCTCAAGCGGCTTCCTGCTTTGCTTATTCAAGGCCCCCGGTGGGTGTGTCACGTCCCTGGTATCGGAAAATGTCAGCAGAGGGGCTGCCCCGGGGCTGACACAGGGGTCAGGCTCCGAGCTTCTAGTGAGCTCAAGTTTCAGCAGGGCTCCATCCCTCCACACTAAACAGCCTGTGGCAGGGGATGTGGCAGTCGCCTCGTGGGTCTCAGAAGCTGCTACTCTCGTCTCCGTCGGTTCTTGGCACATGATCTGAGATACTTGTTGGCACAGGCTTTAAAGAGCACTGGCAATTCGGGCCAGTGGCAGGGTCACAGATCCCCCAGTGTCACGGGCTTTCTCTCCAGTGTTCTAGCTGTGTGATCTGAAGTGAGCCATCAAACCACTGTGAGTTCAAATCTCATCTGTAAAATGGGATGAAAGAAGCAAACCAACAACCCAAACGGCACATATGTAAGGCAGGAGCACATACATAGGCAATACTTCGAGCAGAGATTCTTCAGGGGAGCGGCCTTAATTCAGGAGGGGAAACTCAGAGGGCCTCCCACATGTGAAAGTTCTTAAACGGGGTTCTGAGGGATCTGTAGGAGTCTGTGAGTGGATTGCTTGAGTTGAAGGCTGTTTCAGCCTCAGGGATCGGCAGGTGACAATGGAAATCAGTTCTTTCTAGTTTCTGTTCGGAGCCACCCTCAACCTCAGCCTCTAACTCTGGAAGTGACACGCATGGCCTCAGCACCGTCACCGGCCAAGTGTAGACCGTGAGCACTGAGGGACTGTTGGAAGCAGCCGAGTTTGAGTATCCAGTGCAGCAGTGGGCACAGGAGCATGGGGCTGATGAAATCTCTCTCCCCAGGGGTCCCCACGTCAGGGACAGTGACATTGAAGAACCCAGTCTTCTCCTCACGACAACAGGGTGTCTCTGGAGTCGAACCAGGATGTGGGGTAGCCACATGCAGCTCTCGGTGGAACTGTCCTAATGAGTCTCACTAGCCTAGTGAGACTGGGTGGGAGGTTTGGTTCCCAGCTCGCAACTCATGGCGACATGCAGGACAGCTCTGTCGCCCAACACAGAACTGTTTTTAAGTAAAATCACACATTATGTGAGCTCTCCCTTTCTCTCCCTCAACTCAATGATGTGGTTCTTATGTGTGGATTTTGTAGATGATGTCATGTCGCAATGTCAAAACGGGACAGACATGCCTGGTACTGTGACAGGTGGGCTAGGGAAGCGGCTGAGCAGGATGAAACTGCTGGTGGTGCTGGTGCTGGTGCTGCTGGTGGTGGTGCTGGTGCTGGTGCTGCTGGTGGTGGTGGTGGTGGTGCTGCTGCTGCTGCTGCTGCTGCTGCTGCTGCTGGTGCTGCTACTGGTGCTGCTGGTGGTGGTGCTGCTGCTGCTGGTGTTCCTGCTGCTGCTGGTGCTGCTGCTGCTGGTATTCCTGCTGCTGCTGCTGCTGCTGCTGGTGCTGCTACTGGTGCTGCTGGTGGTGGTGGTGCTGGTGGTGGTGTTCCTGCTGCTGCTGCTGCTGCTGCTGCTGCTGCTGCTGCTGCTGCTGCTGGTGCTGCTACTGGTGCTGCTGGTGGTGCTGCTGCTGCTGCTGGTGGTGTTACTGCTGACTGGCTTGTGGAATTCTGGGTGTCGCATAGGAGGCTTTGGAAAGAGGGAGGCTCTGGTCCCAAAGAGGAGGGTGGAGTCTGAGGCTGCCTCACCTGACCGGCAGCCATGCCCTGGTCAGTGGAGCAGTGAGAAGGGTTTCTATCCCTCCTGCAGTGTGGTGGGCGTTCCATCTTTTTCTTTCTTCCTTCGAGGCTGGCTATCTGGGGGCTGAGACAGAGCTTTCTGGTTTTCTGCCTTTGGTAGAAGTGTCTCCAAGTAGTGGGACCCATGCAGGTCAGATGTAAAGTGAATGAATAAATAAATTGATGGAGGAGGAGCTGGAGGAGGAAGAAGAGGAGAGAGGGAGGAGGGAAGAGGAGAGAGGGAGGAGGAGGGAGGGGAAGGGGAAGAAAAGGAGGAGGAGGAGGAGTCTCCAGGCAAATCTGCACTCAGAAAGGTCCAAGGACTGAGGAGCTTAGAGCACTCAATCTCTATCCACTAGCAGCTACAGTTCTCAACTACCCTCAGCCTCAGTTTCCTCATCTGAAAAGTGGGATAAAAGCTCCTGCCTCTCACAGACATGGATGTGACATGCTTTTTTGGTAGAGGCAGAGAGAGTTGGCTGGGTTTTTTTGTTTGTTTGTTTGTTTGTTTGTTTATGGGTTTTCAGGGGGCAGTGTGGGGTAGGATGGGCTGTTTGCTTGTTTGTTTGTTTTTGGAAGATGAGATTGTCAAGAAGTCCAGGCCACCTTCAAACCTGAGTCCCCTCTGTCTTAGCTCTCTGCTGCTGGGGTTCAGGAATGAGCCACCATCTCTGCCCCCAACATGCTGTGTTGTTTGGTTTTACTTTTGTTTTTCTAGGGTTTCCTCTGTTGGCCGGGGCATTACAATGAGTAAGGCGTGGCTTGATTTTTGTCTCAGACTTGAACAAACTGTTCCACCATAATTTACCTGAAAACCCTGGAGCTGCTGAGCGTGAGGAGGGGAGAGAGGAGATGTAGACTTGGGGAGACAGGGAGCAGGTCAGCCTTAGCAAAAGGACATGGAGAGGCCGGAAGCCTTCTTCCACCCCACCCCCACCCCGTCCCTTCCCTGCACCCCCAGATGTTCCTGACTGCTTCCTGCTCCCCACTCGCCATCCAGGAATCTCCAGAGCCCAGGCTGTGCCTGCTCTCCAGCTGCTGCTTCTCCCCTGAAATCTGATCCTGGGGTTCCTGACACCCCCTTTCCTGCACCACCCTGCCAGCTGCTTTCCTCTGGCTCCACTCCACGATCTCCATTGGGCATGCTGTGGCTCTGGCCATCTCCACCTGGCATATGGTGACCCCTTTCTCCAGACAACGCCAGCTCAGCTCTCTCACCAGACACAGGGAGCAGCTGGGCTCCTGGGCTCCTGGCTTTGGGGACCTTGTTCATTGCTTTCTCAGCTTTCCGGCCTGCACCATCTCAGCATCTGTTCTCCCTGCCTAGAGAAAAGTGAAGAGCTCCTTTTGTAGAAGGAAACTGAGAGGCAGTGTGACCCAGACCTGTCGCTAGGTGCCAGTTCTCATGGGTTGGGGCTACCCCAGACACAGTATCACAGAATCTAACGCTGCGTCCAGCCTCTGGTGGAAGAAAAGCTGTGATTATTAATGTCTGCCAGGCATAGGCACAATTGATTAGCAATGTCTGCCATGCATAACATAATCAATTAGCAATGTCTGCCATATGTGCAACTTCATGAATGCTAGAGATTGCTGGCTGTTGTTTCTCAATACTCTGCCAAACTTCTGCTGATTGATAGATGATCATTGAATGGCTAGAGAGAGAGGAAGAGAGACACACAGAGAGAAACAGAGAGGCAGATAGATGAATGAATGATAGATTGACCCATGATCGGTTGGAATGCTTGCCCAGGCCTGAATGTGGATTTGAGAGAGGTTGGAGCATATCTGTGCACAGAAACCTGATTCCTATAAATGACCAAGATGTTCTCAACAGCCCTGCTTTCTTCACAGAGGAAGTGGCCCTCAGGAAGAGCCTGAGATGACAGACTTCCAACAGCAATGACAGACACTGACTACCCTGCTCAACTCTCTTTCTAGTAGAGCCGGGATGGAATGAGCTACTAGGCTCCGCCCCCGGGTCAGATTGACACGTTACACAGTTTCATTGCACTTGCATTTACAATCACCCTTTATTTATAAGAAGATTGGGTTTTCAAGCCACAGAAGCGATATGAAGAAAAATCTTTAAATAAGTGTATTTAAACAAAGAGGTCAATGTGTTTTTGAAACGTTCCGAGAAATAATTGCGAGAATGCCGTGTGCAGATCCTTAAAAGAGAGAGAACCCAATTCTTCCCAGACCTCCTCAGCAGTGGAGATGAGTTGTACTTCTGTTTCCCGAGGCACGCAACAAGAATGTGGATGCAGAGCTCAGGTCTCACCCACGGCTGAGCTAGAGGAGGCCGGCGACAGGCGGCATCCTGGGCAGGAGGGGACGGGCGGGAGAACCGTTGCATGAGCTCTGAACCCTCTGCACTGGCTCATTTCTTCTTGCTAACAAGGAGACTTGCCCCAAACACCTGTTCCCAGAACATCTGGTTGAGAGATGCCCTACCTGACTAGATCAGTCCTAGCTTCTGTGACAGACCTTCTGCACCAAGGCACCTCACAAGCTGCTAGTTAGCCTGTGGTTCTGTGGTCTGGGCCAGACAGCCAGTGAGCAGAGAGCAGGAACCTTGAAGGCAGGCACTGTGGGTAGGGCATCCATTAGTTGGGTCTGGATCTCTGCTTCCCTGAGGAGACAGGATCTGATCACCCTAGAACAGTGAGCCACGCTGAGGCTCTGTGCTAGAGGCGCAGTGTGTAGACAGCAGTGCTCTCCTCTGAGGGTGAGGTGGTAGACTTAGCACGCCAGGCCTGCCTGGGCTGCTGGGACTCGGGGTTCGAGGTTCCAGTGGACTCCTTCATGAGTTGGTAAGGCAGCCCTGGAAAGATCCAACGGCCTCTGCTGGGTAGATATTTGTATCCAAACTGAGCCTATCACAGGGAGGTCAGGAGATAGCCGGGAAGAAGGAAGATGGGTCCAGTGCTACCCCCTTCATCTTCTTCTGAGTCTCTGAGGAAAAAAAGCAGCTCCCTCTAGATAGGCGGGACTTCTGGGTGAAGATGACAGACACTGGATACCTAGGTGAACCACAACAAACGGTGCCTGCAAAGGAGGGGACCTGGGGGTGGGGTGAGATGGGGGATGGGGAATGACGTGACGTGACCCCAGGAGACCTCAGGGGATCCTCATGAGGCCTCCACCAAGGACAGTGCTGACACAATGCTTGTCATGGAAGCTTTTCTTGGCTTCGAGGAAACATTAACAAACAAGTACTTCTCCCAGATACGGCATCAAAGGCCCAAGTATACTCAAGTCTAGCTTGGTGAACCTTCGAGTCTATTAGGCTTACCGACAGGGGACTAGGTAACCCCAAAGAAGCTGCTTCACAGAAAACCCCACCCCAGAATAGATAGCAAGGTCCCCAAAGCAAAATAGACGGAGCCCTCATTTCAACCAGCCCCTCCCCCGCGACATATGCCAGCAACTCCCAAGAACATATAAAATGACGCATGCTCCAGGGGCAGAATCACACCTAGCTGGGGATGGGGTGCAGGAGAGTGGCTAGGATCTCAGGTGACGGACTGACGACCCTCCCCAGCCCCTCCTTCTGTGAGGGACCCTCAACAATCGACTGGCTGCATGCAGTCTTATTGGGATCTCTTCGTTATGGGTTCTCAGAGCTGCTCTGATTAGGACAGTGTACAGCCACGTCAGAACCTGAGGACAGCTGTCCCACAGCAGTGCGGGCGGGTCAAGTGTCGGGACAGGAAATGGGACTGAGGGTAGCCGGGAGCCGCGGTAAGCTCAGGAATAGAAGAGGAGCAAGGTTGATTTGTACTGGGGGAAGCAGGTTCTGGCTGCCCTGGGGAGGTAGGCAGGAGGGAGTGAGGCAGGCACAGGAAGCTAGTGACCTCAGGACCAAATAGGGCAGGAGCTGACCACCGCTCCCCACCCCAAACCAGGGCTAGACCAGGAAGTATCAAATGGAGCTCGGAAGCGGATGATTAAGTTTGGGGGCGGGGATAACCAGGACAGTCCTCAACAGTGGACTGTCCTCGAGAGACCCCTTAAGCAGTTCCCCCTCAAACCTGACCTGACCCAGGCAGCTGGATCCCAGTCCTGGCCACCTGTCTATATTAGGTGGACTGACTCTTGGGCCTGTAGTTCTTGAAGAGACAGATAGGCATCAGTGTTGAGAGCCAGGACAGGGCCCTGGCCTCTGTCCTGATCTTGCCGGTGAGGGCTGCCTTCCGGGACACAGGCCTGCTCCCCAGAGCTATTGGTGGACATCTTCTCTCCATCACCTTCCAACGTCAGCTCCAGAGGGCGCTGTAAGCCCATTCGCTCAGGGGAGGCTCGGGAGGGAAGTCCCTCCTGCAGGGAGAGGGGAGGCCTTTCTTCAGGGGCTGTGCCGCCCCCGCCCCCGTAGGCAGTGCTGGGGGTGCTCAGGCTGGGGGTGAAGAGCAGCAGGTCATCCCTGGGCGGGAAGGCACAGTAGTCATCCTGCTCTCCAGCCAGAGGCAGCAGAGGGGAGAGGGGGGAGCCCTCAGGCAGCCCTGGCCCATCCACCTCCACATCCTCCTCCACACAGGGGTCGTAGGTGAAGTACACCTGGCAGGACTCAATCTCCAAGGCATTGGGCAGATGGAAGAAGAAGTAGCCTTGGTTGGTGAAGCAGCTGGCCTGGGAGTGGCCGCTGGGCGAGGGTGAAGGGGCCGCCTCCTTCTGTAAGAGGAGCAGCTGCATGGCCTTGGTATCCGAGTCAAGCACTTCGAGCGGAGAGATCTCAGGTGCAGGGCCGGAGGGGCTGAAGAAGGACAAGGGGACAGGCGAGGAGAGCCATTTCTGCCAGAGGAAGCGAGGAGAGTAAGTGGGCTGTTCTCCGTCCTCCCCACCACTGAACTCCTCCTTTCCCTTCCCTTCCTCCTGTTTTCCATCCTTAGGACCACCTAGGACCACCTCCCCTCTACCGACCCCCAACCTGGAATCATCCCGTAGCCTTGCTGCCTTGATGGACTCTCTGAACGTGTCAGCCTAGGCGGCATGCCCGATGAGCACAGCCACAGTGCTGGTTCACACGTGTCCGCTATGGCGCGGGTGTGGCTGGCTATGGAGCGCCTGCTGGAGACCTGGACTGAACTAGGTATGAGATCACAGAAGGACAGTTCCCGCTGTCTTGAATGGTTTCAACGAGCTGGCCAATGTCCCTGATGGCCCGGCCTGCTCAAGTCACAGACGACTGGCTCAGCAAGGACACGGGACCTGGTGATGGAGAAGGGTGGGTCCCCACCTCCCCTCCCCCGTCACGGTCTGCAGCCCTCAGTCTAACCTGCATGTATGTGAGTGAGATTCATGACCAGGAACCAGCAACATGGGCCCTGGCCACACCACGAAGAGGCTGAGATATGACTCCCTGCTGGCCCACAGCTAGCCAAGCTTTACTTGTGTTGTGTGTTGGCCGGGACCTTACACAGTCAAGGACACAAGGGATTTCAGGAAAAACAGGTTTTTGTTTTTTTGCTTTTTTGATTGTTTCTTTTGGTTTGACTTGGACTTTTTTTCTTTTGTTGTTTGTTTGTTTGTTTGTTTGTTTCTGAGACAGGGCTTCTCTGTATAGCCTTGGCTATCCTGGAACTAGCTCTGTAGACCAGGCTGCACTCGGAACTCAGAGAGATCCACTTGCCTCTGTCTCCTGAGTGCTGGGATTAAAGGCCTGCGCCACCATGACACAGTTTGGAAAAACATTTTATGGAGCTATTCACCCCACTACATGCACACTCAAGCATGCAGGCATGTGTGCACACAACACACACATACATCCAGTATCATAAGAAGACAGCCTCAGTTCTGGGAACCTCTTAGATATTCTAGAAGGGCCCTGCTCAGTCCTAATGGGCACAGCCCAGTCCAGCAGGACAGGGGCCCAGCCTGGGCCTCCCATCCTCAGCACAGCGCCACAGGCACCTCTGTCCCACCGCGTGCTTCCCAATCATGGAGACCCAGTGGGGTTGGAGGTAGTAAGAGCAGACTCCCTCTACTCTATCTGCTTCTTGACTCTGGAAGCTTCTAGCCTGAGGCAGGTAGACTAGGGGGAAAGATGTGCCTCTGCGTGGGCCATACTTTGACAACAAGCCCAGGTTTCGTGATTCCAGGTGCCCTGAGGACTTGCATCTGGTGATGAGTCATTGGGCCTGCCGGGAATCACTCTGCTCCCTGGATCTGCCTGGAATCACTCCACTCACAGGGGCGAGAGAAACAGACAGGAAACCCTGCAGCTCCCTGACCCCCGTACTGTGCCCCGCAACATTCCCAGCGCCGTACAAGTGTGGAAACTGAGGCACTGGAAAGATCTAGATCTCATCCAAGTTTACAGAGCCAGGCGGCGGCCGGCAGAACCAGGATTAGAGCCGAGGCTGTATGCGTTAGAGAGAAGGCTCCTGTGTAGAGCAGAGACAGGGCTGTGCCGTGGGGGGAAGTTGCTCACTTCGGCATCCTGTATCCTCGCGCAGAAGGCAAAGCCATTGTCACCTCATGGCGTCTCTACCCTGCAGCCCGCTCTTGGGCTGTCCATCAACCACCCCTCTGTTTTCCACCCCTGGTCTTACCTGAAGGTCTCCCCCATGCTGGGAGCTCAGCCTGGAGAAGAACTCAGAAGGGTCTGGGATCTGGCACTTGAGAATTTTCTTCAGCCTGGCCAGGGCAGAGGGGGAGTGGTGGAGAGTGAGACCAGGTAGGGGGTGACATGATGTCCCACCAGCAGTCCCACAACCCTGAGAGTAGGGGATGGGCCCGCCCTGCATCCACTCCTTTATATTCAACAATATTGACTTGGGCAGTCACCAAGGGAGAACGCTGCACGGATGCTGGAGACATGAGTGGACAGCAGAGGAGGCCTCTGCTCCCCCGGAGCTGACGCAATGACATGAAGACAGACCTGGACCAAACGTGCAGCAGTTTGCTCAGTCTGTGGATACAGACCTGAGTGCTAGTCAAAAGATGGCTGTAGCGTGGGAGAGACCACACAGGTTAGAGAGGGAGGCAGGAGAGAGGCCTCCTGGTGAACACTCCCATGGGTGGAGGTGCCTGTCAAGCTTTGCACAACGGCAGCTTGGAAGTTGAATTCCTATGTCACGATCTACTCGCTAAGCTACCCAGACCCTGCACACATCTAACTGGAGAAAGGGGAGGTGCTTTCTGATTGACATACAATCTCCAGCGGAGGCCCTCAAGGGTGGGGATGTATTACTGGTGTGGTGGGGAATCTCTAGGGGGTGTGGGGGTTAGACAAGAGTGTGACACGGTTGGAAAGGACAGGAGGGGACTTCTATGGGCTTCAGGGAGGCCCGGGGGACTCTTCTAGGTGAGCTTTGCCTTCCTTTCCCATACCTGCTTCTACCTGTGGCGATGAGGCCCAGGGACAAGTTAGCGGCTGAGAAACGGGACAGAGAGGGGAGGCAGGTATGAGGGAACAGGGTGCAGCCCAGCCCAACCTGGAAAAGTGTCCACGACAGAGACTGGGTGGGAAGGGAAGACCAGCCAGGAGTTTCCTTACCATGGCCCAAGGTACTGGCACTTGACCAAAACGCAGACACAGGACAAGAAGCCAAAGAAACAACCGAGGACCAGCAGAAGGTATCTGAGCCACGACAGGGCGAGGATTTCCTTCACGGGACCTGTCCAGGGTGCGAGACGTGGAGGTTGAGATGTGGCCCCTCAGAAGGTCACAGGCATCTTGGACAGCAGTCACAGCCTGCCAGGTGCCACTGTCTAGACAGGCTTCCTTTTGCTGGGGACTCTGTCCTCCGTCCTGCTCAAGCCCAGCTTTCCAGAAAGGCAGGCTGTTCTTAAAAAACTATGTCTCGGTAGCATTCCCAGCAGAGCCCATGGCTGCCTGGTCTGACCCCTACCCCGATCACTGAGACCTTTTCTCCATCTGCCTCCGAGTGTGTCACACCTAGAACTTCCCGGTCCCTTGAACTCCAGAGCCACGATGAGGGATGGTGCCTCAAGGGTCCCCACCAGCATGGCAGCTCCACAGTATCCAGGCTGAGAGGCTACGTAGCCCTGACCCTGAATCCTTGGAATTTAGAGTAAATCCAAGGACAGACTTCCTACCACCCACGGCCATGGCTGATCCCTTCGGCAGCCCTGTCTCTGGCCAGTGAGCCCACGGGGGTGGTGGGGTGGTGGGGGGGAGTGTGCCGCCAGATGAGGGGGAAGCAGACTGACCCGCATCTGCAGCTCCCAGAGCACCTTGGCCCTTGCCCAGTCCCCCCACCCACCCCCACCCCCAACCCCGCCCCATGCCACCCACTGTACCTGCTGGCCTTGTCCGAAAGACCAGGGGCTGACTCCAGGGGCTCCAGGTCCTGGTTTTGCCTCGTTGAGCTATGACCCTCACCTGGAGCTCGTATGAGGTGTCGGGGGAAAGCTTCTCCAAGAAGATCCACTGCTGCCTCTGCTTGAGGCTTAAGAGCGATGCATCCTGGGCAGAGATGGGTTCCAGCTCAGCTCCACTGTCGCCCTCCCCTCCCACGACCAGGTCGAGAGGCTAAGCAAACAGCCCTCTTCCCCAGCTCTCCCCAAAGCTCCCTGACTCCCTGGCTGCTGGGGCCCTGGGGCCCAGGGTCACCCTTCTTTCCTCCCCTTACAGTCCACGGGTAAGTAAAGTGTGTGGACGGCAGGCCTCAGTCTCCGTCGTCCCCCCTGCCACCCCGTTCCCTGCAGCCAGGGGACACACTGCATTTAGAATGAGGACACGTGGCTGCCAAGTCTCACAAGCCTGGGGACTACATAGATATGGAGCCAATGCAACCCCGAGCAATGAAAGCAGGGGCAAAGCAGGCACCGTCACGCCACATCAGAGGACCAGGCTGAATCAGCTGCCCCCCAGCATGTAGACAGACGAGGGTGTACCCCGGAGCAGGGCGGGGCAGAGGCCGAGGCCTGGCCTTTCCTCACCTGCCAGCCATGGCCCAGAAGACGGGCCTCGAATTCCAAGTACGGTTCAACGTAGTGCGAGACCTGGGAGAGCCTCCAGCTTATGTTGCATCTCTGGGCTTCAATGTGCAGGACTTGGAGGGAATGAGGGGCCGCCAGGCGAACTGCAGACGGAAGAGAGGAGGGGACAGATATCATGGACCGGTCAGTGTGACACCAAGGACTTGCCGCCCAGTTCCCACCACACAACATCCCCAGCACCAACTCCCCCTCTACACCTGCTCCTCCCGCTCTGTGCCTGCTCTTCCTCCTTTCCTACACCTGTTCCTCCTCTGTACTGCTCTCCCTCCTCCTCTGCACCTGCTCTCCCTCCTCCTCTGCACCTGCTGTCCCTCCTCCTCTACATCTGCTGTCCCTCCTCCTCTGCACCTGCTGTTCCTCCTTTTCTACACCTGTTCCTCCTCTGTGCCTGCTGTCCCTCCTCCTCTGCACCCGCTCTCCCTCCTCCTCTGCACCTGCTGTCCCTCCTCCTCTACAACTGTTCTCCCTCCTCCTCTACAACAGCTCTCCCTCCTCTGAGTGTGCTCTCCCTTCTCTGCACCTGCTCTATCCCCTCCTCTGCACCTGCTCTCCCCCCTCCTCTGTACCTGCCATCCCCCCTCTTCTGCATGTGTCCCCTTTCTTTCTCACATCCCACTGTGAACCTGTTCCGTTTCCTCCTCCCCACCTATCTGCTTCCCCCTTCCTCTGAACACACTCAACCACAGTTTGAATCTTCTTGACCCCTGACCCCTGACCCCTGTTCCTCCTCCTCTTCACCCACTCATTCCTGTGCTCAAGTGGCACAGCCTCCCCCAGCCATGCCTCACCCCCCCACACACACACCCCTTGCCCTTGCTGTTCTGCCTACACCCGAAAGAGTGAATCTAGGGGATCTTCTTGCTTTTGTGGCCTGCGCTCCTCCTGGGATGCCCGAGTCCGGGATGGTGCTGGCCGCGCCTTTGGTACCCGAGGCTCTCTTCAGGAGTGACTGACTAATCGACTGTGATTGAGTGATTGGCAGGCAGCTTTGTTCTGCTTGAAAACTGATCTGAGAGCTGTGCGGGCCCCAGCTCGTGTGCTTTATTTTATCCATGTATCTGTCTTATTGACGTATTTGTATTTACATGGGTACACTTAAGTAAGACATAAATTTAAATAATTAGAACATGTAACTATAATTACATAGCCTTTTGTATAAAGTTATACCCATGGATCCCACCGGTATACATATTAAATGGAAATGTAAATTATAAACAACTATGACTCGTTTCTCAATTACACCATATACTCATTCAATATGTTAGTTTGTTGATATCTGTGTGAGGGGGTCGGCACAAGCAGCCAGGCGCTCTGCCACTCGCCCCGGGCCCAGCCTGAGTGGATTTTTTTTTTTTTTCGAGACAGGGTTTCTCTGTATAGTCCTGGCTGTCCTGGAACTCACTCTGTAGACCAGGCTGGCCTCGAACTCAGAAATCCGCCTGCCTCTGCCTCCCAAGTGCTGGGATTAAAGGCGTGCGCCACCACCGCCGGGCAACCTGAGTGGATTTTAAGGGTGACATTTACTTCATTTTTCACGAGCCAAACTGCTTTAAGCCTGTAACCTTGAGATTCTGTCTACCCACAGAACACTCGTGGTTTTTTTTCCTGTGTCTTGAATGCTGAGCAGTTTATGCATCTCAACATTCCTTCCTGTCACAAGGACCTCAGTTATCCCCATTCTACAGAGAAGAAAACTAAGGCCCCAGATGTGACCCGCCAGCCGGATGTGTCAATTCAAATCAGGGCTGAGATTTGAATTCTGCCTGGATCTCGCCTCTGCCCCTTCTCTTCTCTCCAGTTGCCCTCCAGGGAGGTCAGAAAACACTCAGCAATTCAACAAGAGCTGCCTGCCTGCTCAGGCCTGGAGTCAGTGCTCCTGAGAGGAACCGCTGGGCCAGCAGAGACCCTCAGGAGCTCCCAGCCCAGCAGGGAGACAGAGCCACAACTAGGTGAGAGCTGAGGTGAGAATCTTCCAGGCAGGGGTGGGGTGGGGTGGGGTGGGGAGGGAAGGTCAGAGCTGGGGGGAGCTTCTCAGGCAGGCACCAGGACAGGCTTGAGAAGACTCTGAGGCTGATGAGCAAGTCAGCACCCACACACCCGGTTCGCACTTACTGTTGTCAAAGGGAAGGAACTTGCAGGTCTTTACCCTGCGCCAACCCTTGTCTTCCAAGCACACAACACTTATGTTGAGGAGGTCCACGGAGGTCAGTGCCTGGGCCTACAAAGGAGAAGAGGCAGAGGTGTAGCTGCCAGAAGCCACTGAGAAAGGGGGACCATTGAAATGTCAAGGTAGGGACATGCCCTGCCTCTTCCCAGCTATTTAAGGCAAGGGGTAGCCAATGTCTCTAACCAGCCAGGTTGTATTTTTAGCTGTACTGGCCACATGGTCTCTGTCACAACTCAAGGGCCGCATTCCAATAAAACTTTATTTACAAACACAGCAGCTAAGTTTGGCACAGAGCGCAGTCATTTAGAAATCCCTGATGTAAACTGTAGTAGGCCACCAGGATTGGGAGGAAGCTCCCCATCACAAGAGAAATGCAAGCAGCCAAGCCCCCCAAGAAGGACGGCCACAGCAAAGGCAGACTTAGACCTTCAACGGCCCCGACTCCTCTGGAAGGAGATGGTGTGGTGCTGAGTGGGTCCCAGGCAGCCGCTGCTCACGGGCTCGCTGAAGAGCACAGCGGCTCCTCCCCCACGCTGCTCCCTGAGACCACTCAGCAGGATGTGGGTTCACGTAAGGCCACTGCAGCCACGGCTCCCCAGAATGACCAAAGCTCAGAAGATGAATGGCTGTCCCCCTGAGTAGGCGGCAGGCCACGGTAGGACCTGGGCTCTGGGACTGGGTGGTGGTTTGCAGTCTGAGCTTTGAGGTTTGGCCCTTCCTACCTGCACCAGCCTTGAGCCTGACCATCAGGCTTCCCTGAGCAACCGATCGGCCTGGCACTAAATCCTCTCACTTCATGGAGGGCACAGCCCCTCATCTCTTACCTCATCCGCTACCAGCTCAGGTTCACCCACTTAAGAAAGTACGACTTGTTTATTATTGTTACAGTTGGTATGAATGCCTCGTCAGCACCAGGCTGCTGGAAACTTCTGTCTTTGCATAAATTACCTCACTGAACCCTCACCACCCTCTGAGACAGGCATACGCTATTGCCGGTCCCATCAGCTAGCCCAGGGGACTGAAACACAGAGAGGGTTAGGGGCTTGCCTAAGGCCACACAGCTAAGAACTAATCGGACCCGGATGGAAGCCAGTTTCCTGCAAAGCTCCCAGATTGGCATTGCCAGAGGCTTATGTTGTGTGTTGTGTGTTGTGTGTTGTGTGTTGTGTGTCTCCCCTCCTCTTTCTTTAAGAAAGTGTGACCCTGCCAAAGGCTGGACCACACAGCCTGGGCTCCCCAGGGCAAACCCTGGCACTGCCCTGCCCTTGCCTTACCCCTGGCCAGAGGGTTTGAGGAAAAAATTAAGTTACATGCACAGGGTCTGAACCCGGGACTCTGTGGGCAGCTGAGCAAGATGAAAAGCCACCAGAAGCCCGCAGGCCGGGGTCGGGGCCGGCTCAGCCGTTCAGGCTGGGCGACCTTGGCGGGTAGCACATTTCTCTGAGACTTAGATGTTCCCTTGGTGAGGAGACAAAGTCATCGGGGTCTACTTATGACTCTCGGCATCTCCTCTGTCTAAGAACGAAAGTCCCTCGGAGGGAGCTTCCGTCTTCTTTCCTATTTTATGGGAGGGGAACCTGAGGCCCTGGAGCTGCAGAGTCACTGAGCTGTTGTGAGGTAGCACCAGGGCCGGGACGCTCAATGATGGCATGCCACTGTCCCCTACACCCTAGATGCCGAGGCCTCAGTCAGAATCTGGCATGACTGTCATTGTCTGGGATGCACAAGGGTGGCAAGGCCCACACGGGAGAGTGGGGGCGACCGTCCATGAAGGGGCAGCGTGGATACAGACCCAACACCTCAAAACCCCAACTCCTGTTCCTCCCTCAGCCCAGGTGGCCTGGTCTGCATTATCAGCTTGATGCTTGCAGAGGTCCAGGCCCACCTCAAGGCCTCAGCCCCACAGCTGGAAGGACTTGACCACACACACACACACACACACACACACACACACACACACACGCTGCTGCTCATGCTGCTTACCTCCGGGGAGGGCTCGAGAATCAGGTTGCAGGCCCAGGATGCCTGCCCCACGAGAACTAGCTCACAGGTTTTGTTCCAGGGTCTTGCAGAACAGAAAAGTTCACATCAGAAAGCAAGGCAGGGACAGCAGCACAGTAGGCAGGCGGCCCACTGTCTCTGCTGTCTCTCTGCTGTCTCCAGTGCTCCCAGGGCTCTTTCCCTCCACAATACTCTTTCATGCCCTTCCTGCCCCTGCCCCAGCCTGGCCTCCCAGCATCCAGAATGACCAAGAAACACAAGGCAATTCACCCCGACTCCCACCGGAGAACCTCCAATCTCCAGGCAGTTAAAGTCAGCCTGAAGAAGCCTGTTGTTCCCCAGACACTTCCCCAGGCAATGTAACCCCATAGCTGCCTGGGGGTTCTCCCAAAATATCAGATTAAAAAAAAACTTAGAAAGCACCAAGTACCCACCCTGATTACCTCTTCCATGAAGTCTATCTAACCTTGCATGAAAGGCTCGTAGCCACTGTCTCCAAACAACCTGATCCAGGACCTTGCCAGCTCTCACCTAAAGCCTGGATCATACCCACTGAGTGTCTGAGGCTGGAGCTAACAACTGTGGCTCTCAAGGCCAGGACCCCACAGCTTGGAGGTCCCACAGCCCTGAGGTTCTGATGAGACCAGGCCATACTCACCGCATGTCCGGCTTGGCATGGATTTGACAGGTTGTGACATTCAGGGCCTCTTCCTGGCTCCACACACAGGAGACATTGGCTTTTGAGTTGTAGAAGCACTCAAGATGGGGACAGTCTGTGGGCAAAGTGGGGTGGGAGTGGCTGACTACAGGGCATACAATGGCCTCCGGGCATGTCTACTACCCTGTGCCTGGCACCCTGTGCCTGCCCCAGGAAGAAGTAGGGGACTGAGCTGGGCAGAAAAGGAATTCAAGTTCATCTCACTGCCGTGTGTGTGTGTGTGTGTGTGTGTGTGTGTGTGTGTGTGTGTTCATGCACATGCATGTAGAAGCACCATGGTCTGTGTATAGAGGCCAGAGGACAGCTTTTGGAAATCAACTCTCTCCATCCACCACAGGATCTGGGAAATTGAACTCAGGCTGTCAAGTCTGTGGGGCAAACACTGCCCAGTGAGCCACCTTGGCAGCCCATTCCTGGCTTGTTTATATGTGAGCGTTGGGACTCTGGACCCCAGTCCTCATGCTTCCATGACAGGCACTCTGACCACCGAGCCACCTGTCACAACCCCAGTTCAGACCCATTTCATTTATTTATTTATTTATTTACTTATTTACTTATTTTGGTTTTTTGAGACAGGGATTCTCTGTGTAGTACTGGCTGTCCTGGAACTCTGTAGACCAGGCTGGCCTTGAACTCAGAAATCTGCCTGCCTCTGCCTCCCAGGTGCTGGGATTAACGGCGCGCACCACCACTGTCCGGCCAGGCCCATTTCAAAGGGAAGAAACAGAGTGCCTATCCAGGGCCAAGCAGGCGCAATCAAACCTGTGCCCTCTCAGGGGAATGGATACCTGCCCTGGAGTCCTGTTGTCTTGTCCCTCTTCCCCTGCCTCCCAGGCTAGATGGATCTCCTCTCTAGAGCAGGAATCTGGGATGCGTCCCACCAGGGAAAGTATGGACATCCAAACGCTGGGTCCTCACCTTTCGCTGCTGCAGACGCCCAAGGTGTAGCCAGGAGCAGGAGGAAGGCATGGAGGGACAGACGCCAGGAGAGAGCGACGGTAGCCATCACATCCGAGAGGCAGAGCTGAGGACGCAAGCCCTAAGTGGAGAAGGAGAGTGAAGTGAGAACAGGTCAGACCCTCCCGCCCCACCCCACTCTCCCTCCCCCCCACCCCCCGCCAGCCAGAGCCGCAGCCCCAGGCCCTCTGTCCCACACAGCTTTACTCCCTTCCTTCCCAATCCTAATCAGCTGTGGTCTCCTTAACATTTCCCATCAACATTGTTCGTGCAGAACAACAAGTAAATCTGACCCTCAGCGCATCTTCTAAAACCTTCAGGGATGCCCTAAAACGTCAGACCAAACCAATCCTTGCAGAGACTCTGTTTTCCCTATTCGTTACCAACCCATCACAAGAAATTAATGGCAGTGCGTGGCAATGCAAGAAGTTCCTAGGGACAGCCACCGGCTCTCCTGAGCACGGTGTGAATGAGGTCTCTCCCACCCGAAATACCTTCCAGCAGATGCCCGCCCCATGTACCCAGGTGAGATGAGGTGACAGGGACTCAGCTCTGAGAGCACTGTACAGGTGATTGGACAGCCAAGTCCCCTGGGGTGACTAATAGGTGGGCGGCATTCACGTCGTAGGTGTTCTGGGCAAAGGAATTGCTCAGGCCCCATGCAGGATACAGAAGGACCGCTCAAGACGTTAGCACGTGACTCAGAACAGTGTTCAATTTGAAAACATGCACGCGCACACACACACACACACACACACACACACACACATGTACATGCCTATGTATACGAGTCATAGACAGTTCATAAGGAACAAGGACATTCGTATTCAATTCATTCCTGGGTCTCTGGTCTCCAAATGAATACCTATCACAGGGTTACCAAGAGCACCAACTCCAGCCCAGAGGAGCATGAAAGGTTGTGCCCTGCCCTAGGTGGCTCTTGCAGGCTACACAAGCTGGTGGCTCTGGTCTGGTCCTCTAGAGGCCTCTCTGGAGTTGTCCTTCCCACATTGTCCCCAAGGCTCCTGGTATCCTTTAAGGCCCACTTCCCATTTCTCTTACTGCTAGTTCTGAGGCACTCCCCCTGCTCTGCCCCCCATGAAGGAAGGACAATCTGCCTTAGGTTGCTGTCGTCCCTCTGGCTTGACATCTACCAGACTGTCAAAGCGGAGTGCCTCACTCCAAATTGCTGAACTGGTAACACAGGAGGTCCTCAGTAGGTGCTATGCACCGAAGGACTGTGTTCAGGGGTCTGTGGGGCAGCGGTGACAGTGCGTGTTGGGTGTGCTCACCGAACGCTGCCCAGGCCTTGTCCCGAGGCCTGCCTGCTTCCAGCTACTCTGTGCCGACCAGCGGCTCAGCAGACAAGGAGACCAAGGTTCCCAGAGCCAAGCCTACAGAGCTGGGGTCCCCACACCGGACCTCCCTGCCCTGGAGGATCAGCTCCTTGAAGGTGCTGTGGTAGAGAGGGGACCCTAACAGATGCCCGCAGAACCCAAGCAAGGGGCTTCCACAGCCCCTCATGAGCCCAACACCATCTGAAGCACCATAGGTCTTCGATGAGGCGGCAAGCCAGGCTAGACCCAGACACCTGAGCAGCCTCAATATGGGGGTGTAGGGGAGGGCATAACCCTGGGGGAGAGGAAGAGGGATTGATTAAAGGGGCAAGATTACAACCAGACCACAAGCCACAGCCGAAAGCAGGGGGATACCTAGGAAAAGGCACTCAAGCCTGCTCCCCGCCCCTGGCTGAAGAGGCACAGGAGCATCATGGGTAGTATTCGATGGACGAACGTATGGAAGGTTCTGGAAGGGTCAGGCTCGGGGCAGGGTAGCTCCAAGCAGTCAGGGTGGTTGCAGCTTCCTTCAGCAGGAGGGAAATGGAATCTCTGGGAGACTTAGAAAACCACTCAAAACCACACAGCATGAGGCCCGCCTTGGGCAGAGCGAGCACAGCCCGAGACCTCAGCGTCCCAGGCGCTGTCCCCCCGAGGTTCACCCACGCATGCCCTTCAGAGCCACCAGACGTTCCCAGCCCTGACTCATATGTCTCCACTGAGGCCCTGACACGGTCTGTCATCCCACAGGCCCGGGCTGCTCTAACTGGGTCACCTGATTTCCAGTACAAATGATGATGTTGATGGAGAAGGACCAGCCACAAGTGACAGTCGTGTCACGCTCCCTGCGTCAGACTGACCCACCCATGTCACAGAGAGGTCTCACGGCGCAAGAGCGGGTTCTGTGACTGCTCTTTCCGCATGGGAAGATCAAAGAATAAACCAGACGGTTTTCCCAGGACGAAAGGAGCCAGTTCCAGCGCTGGGGCAGTCTGAGGCCCCATAGATCTGTGCTATAGGTCCAGGGGTCGACTGAGGGCGGATGACAAGCTGGAGCTTGTCTATCAGACCTGGTGACCTTTGACCTCAGAGATCCTTTCTCTGGCCACGTCCCCAAAGATACACACACACACACACACACACACACACACACACCACTGCTCAGCTCACCTCTTGCTGTTCAGCTGAGGAGTGTGTGACAGACAGGGGACCTTCAAAGGTAGTTCTGCCTTCCTCAGCCACCCACCTTGGCCCTGAAGTGCTACAAACACAGCTAAAGGTGGAAGGCTCCTACCTCAGGCAGCCTCGGAGACGGAGTCCAGTGCCTGGAGATGCTTTTGACCTCTCTCTAGCCACTCAGTAATGTCAGAGACAAATGGAAGCTAGAAGCTTACCTCTGACCTCCAGCCTAGGGCCCTCAGAAACCTGTCAATCAACATAGCTGACTACACAGCTAGGTCCCAGGGGAGATTCCTTCTCTCTTCCTCACTAAGAGACACACTCCACAGGAGTCAGGGCTGGATCCCACCTGTCCCATACACAGCACGCCACCTCTGAACGCTGACTCTAGCTACACACCTTTCCCTCCACCCTTCGGGCTAAGACAGCCCCGCACAGGACCCAGAGAAGGCCCTCACAGCCTCCCACAGTATAGACTGGGAAGAAGCCACTACACCCTGACATTAGAAGGGGCTTATCCTTAAAGGAGAAACCATGACAACCAGGCTACCCCATTCCCAGGGAATCCTAAGACAAGGTTAATCATCAAAGCCCAGACAGAAACTACAAAGAGAACAGAGTCAGAGATGAGTGCTCTCCATCTCTGTCCCCAGCTCCCTGTCCCCTGGGATGACCAGCAAGAGGTAGTGGGGTTGCCCTGGGTTTCCAGGGGACCACACAGGGGCATCACCTGGCTGCACCATGGAGTTGTGGCGATGTGTTCCCTGTAGTCCTACTGGAGACTGGGTCCACGGCCATCTCCTGCTCCGCAGCTTAGGTAGCAGACAACAGCTAGACCAGCAGCAGACTGAAACCCAGGGCGAGCCCACTTCCTGTATAGAGGATGAGGGGCAAGGCCCAATGGGAGGTGGAGAGATGGGGGGTGATGAGGTAGCCTGAAACTCCACACACACCTAGCACTGATAAGATCTCCTCCTACGCCCAGGGGCAGCCACCGAATGTGGTAGCACACACACTCACACAGTCACTGTGGTAGAGGGACCTAGCTAGGCACAGAACCTGAGGGGGCAGGCCCTTCTTTGCCTACTCCACCCCCACCACATCTCACACATGCTACCCTAGCACGATCGTCTTCTGGTTTCCCTCTCTCTCTCTCTCTCTCACACACACACACACACACACACACACACACACACACACACTTAACACCGAAGCCACCCATAGACATATCACCCCTCTAGGACCTAGAGTCTAGGTATCCCTTTTGCTGATTTCCATTCTAGCCATCCCCCAGACCCCGCTACATGCCTCCCTTTACCTCAGCCTCTGAGACACCCTTTACTCGGGCTGGCACTCAAAGGTGACTGGTTTTAAGGCTTGACCAGCAGTTTGCTGGCCACTGCTTGGCCCTTCTACCACCTTCTTCCTTTCAGAGTTGTAAGTTCTAATCCTTCCTCTCTTGGCGAGATGGGGAGAAGGGGTTCAGTTTGTGTGTGTGTGTGTGTGTTTTTTTCTTTAACAACTAAGTCACGAATTTCTCCTTAAAGGAGTGACTGTTTATTTACATGTAGTATCACAGGACCATGGGCTGGAGGCGTTCCCTGCCCAGGGACTCCCCGTTTCTATCTCCCCTTCATCTTGGTTTTAGTAGTCAGGCTTGGGGAAATGTGACAAGCTTCTGCCTCTTGTGAAAAGAAGGAAAGTGTTGCCAGAATTCTGTTCTCTGGACAGCCATTACCTTCTTCACCAGGGCAGCTGTAACGGAAAGAGGGCCTCAAGATTGGACCTGCTGACACTCATCCCCTCACAAGACAGGGAAAGTAACACGAGACCCTCGCCTGAGGTCCAGCTCCAGATATCTGTAACTGGACTCAGGGGTACCTACATGCGACAGAGTGTCGCTTAGCCAAAGCAGTGACTGCATCTATGCGGCCATGGGGATGCGACCATCCGTGCTAGGCTGTGACTTCCCAGTGATACAATGGCTTGGGGTCACCCATACTGAAGTCAGCAACCCCTCGCTCCATAAATGTGCACAATAAACTCACCTGCTCTCCGAGCTCTTCTTTAAAGGAGCTGTTTCTTTGGTCTGTCGCTGGTGCCCCGTCTGGGATCTGGGGGAACATTTGCACAGACACAAAAACATCCCCAGAAAACTGGGGATGCCGGAGAGTGAAATCAAAGACCCTTAAAAGAGAACTGAGGTGAGCCAGAGAAGGAGACATGTGGGCTGCCATTGCTGGGGAGAGTCACCCCAGCTGTGGGACCTGGACTCACTGAGTTTCCGTTCACAAATCTCTAAACGAGATGCCATTTTAGTTTCATAGCCGTGACAAAATTCTCAGGCAAAATCAACTTAAAGGAGGAAAATTTTCTTGTGGCTTTTGGGCTCAGGCCCTGGTCTCCTGGCTCCTGGGGTTTCAGATCTGCCGCTGTGACGCGCCATGCCACTGTCAACTCGTGAGATCCCACAGCTGTGCGGCCAACAAGCTTCGGCCCTCTGACATGCTGAGTTTCAGCCATGGAAAATGGCCAACGACTCTCTCCTGTCCCACTTCCCTCCTCCCCTGGAAGATTCTTCTACAGCAGTAGAAGGTAAGAAACATAACCACGGGGCTGGAGAGATGGCTCAGTGGTTAAGAGCACTTGACTGCTCTTCCAGAGGTCCTGAGTTCAATTCCCAGCAACCACATGGTGGCTCATAACCATCTATAATGGGATCTGATGCCTTCTTTTGGTGTGTCTGAAGATAGTGTACTCATATAAATAAAAAAAGTAAATCTTTAAAAAAAATTGAGGCTCAATCAAGTGAAAAGCAGATAATTTAAAAAAAAGAAAGAAAGGAAGAAAGAAAGAAAGAAAGAAAGAAAGAAAGAAAGAAAAGAAAGAAACATAACCACAGTGACAGGGAAATGGCAGACCAGGTTTCCTAAGCACTGAATACTTCTGGAAGCTTCTTGGGAAGCCGTGATGACTGGCTCTTGGATTTGCATGCACACCTTGGACTTAGCTTCTCCCTCCAGATAAATGGAACCAGTATTTTTTAAAAAATAAAGCACATGTAAAGTCAAAAGAAACGATTGTCCCTAGGCAAAGTTAGAAACCACAGGTCCAGTTGTGAATGATCCAGTGTCGTCATAGCTTAGTCTGTGGGGATGACCCTGACTGGTCTGGCTGATGCAGTTCAGGCCTCTCCGTCCTCCTCCTCCGTCTTCCCCTCATCCCTCCCTTGAGCCAGGCCAGGGACTGAGAGAAGCACCATCTTTACCCTTCGTTCAGAGTCTCTGACCTGTGAGACGCAGCAGGGGCGCACAGAGGTATGAGGGAAAAGGTGGGTTCGTGCTCCCTACACCCGGCCTGGCCTCCCCCCCTACACCCGGCCTGGCCTCCCCCCACCCGGGGAGCTCCATTCTCAGCCGTCCTTGTGGGAAGGTAGGACCGAGGACCCAGTGCAGCCAGGGGGTGGGGAATGAATGGCTTAGTCTACATCAAGGTCCTAAAAACCCAGTTTTAATTCATCCGCCACTGTTTTCCCAGCTACCCTCTCTCTATCTCTCTACCTTTCTATCTCTACCTCTTCATCTATCTATCTTCCTACCTTTCTATCTATCTATACATACATACATACATACATACATACATACATACATCTATCTCCTGTCCCCCTCTTCCTTGCTAGCATTTCTGGTTTGTAAGGCAACTGAGGCGCAAACTTCACCTTCACTCTCATCTGTGCAACAGCACAGGCCACTGGACACAACAGGGTCCACAGGCTGATGCACCATCCAGGTGCAGGGGAATGTGCCAAGTTTCTTTCCACCCCTGGGACCACAAGGACTTGTTGCCTAGCAACCAGAGTAGGCAGCCATGATACCCTTGCCTCAGCCCCAATCAAGCCGCTTCGCCCTCTTCTGCGGGGAGTTTCCAGAACGCTCATCCCACAGCCTGGAGCTCAGAAGCCCACAGGAGCCACCCGGCTTTCAGGTCTCAAGGGACCTCTCACCCCAGCTCCCTCCAGCCTGGGGTACCATTACTGGTTATCAGCTGACCATCATTTCATGTTCAGGCTTTGGGGTTTTCATGTGCAGAGACCGCCTGACTTGCTGGGTCACAGGCAGGACTCTATCCAGCATTGCTCCAAGGGAGTCGTGAAGAAGAATCTCGTAGAAGCTTTGCAGATGTCAGAGGGCTGGCAGTACCCACCTAGCCGCCCCAAATCTCTTTCTGGGGATCGCCGTGCTTGGATACCCACCTCCCCCCTTACAGGCTAACTCTCCTTGAAGCGTCCGTGTTGTGGTTCCCACCATTGCTGCTCCTGGGCCTTTGATACTCCTCGTTCCTGCATCCTCACGGGGTTCCACTGTGAACAAACTTCCCTGCACCCTCCTCTTTCACAGGCACAGTTCCAAGATTATCCACTACAGCAGCCACACAAGGACCCCATTTTTGCAGGGGCTGTGGGATACCTTCATTTGGGTTTCCTGGCCCCAATGTCCCTTCTTAACTGTGACTTTCCCCCTTGTCCACCACATCACTGCCCCTGTTGAAGACTAAGCCATACTGTCCCTCTCGGCTTCCCATCCCCTCTGCACGCTGGAATCTAGGTTCCTGGCTCTGTACTGGATAGTTTTTGTATCAACTCGACGGGAACTAAAGTCATCTGAGAGGAGGGAATCTCCATTGGGAAAATGCTTCTACAAGCATTGTACAAGCATTGCCTACGGGCTGTAGGCAAGCCAGTAGGACATTTTCGTAATTAGTGATTGACGGGGAAGGGCTCAGACCATTGTGGGTGGGGCCATCCCTGGGCTTGTGCTCCTGAGTTCTACAAGAAAGCAGGCTGAGCAAGCCACGGGGAACAAGGCAGTAAGCAGCATCCCTCCACGGCCTCTGCATCAGCTCCTGTAGCCAGATTCCTGCCCTGATTTCCTTCCGTGAAAACCAGCAATGGGGAGGAGTCTGCTGAATAAACCCTTTCCTCCTCAACTTGCTTGTTGGCCATGGTATTTTGTCGTGGGAATAGAAACCTTGACGAAGACAGGCTACAACAGTCCTTCCTCCCCGCTCAAGCTTCTGAGAGCCACCAGGATCCACACTGCAATCCTCAAATTTCCGTACCAGCTCCTCCCACAAGTTCCTGTCCCTCCACATCAGTACGGGGCGCCCACTCCTCCATCTCATCGTCCCTGACCTGTCCCAGCCCAGCCCCCACAGGCTGCCTCCCTCTTCTATCTACCAGCCGCAGTGTTCCAGTTCAGCTGCGTGCTTCAACAGGAAAGAAGACAAGGGCAGCTTAAGACGAGAGAGGACTTATTCCTCTCACGAACGTAAGAAGAGGTCCGGAGGTGGCAGTTCGGGCTGCCAGGTGGCTTTATACGGTCAGAATCCACAGCCAACTGTCTCCCTCCCCAGACATCCTCAACAACCACTCTGCTACCTCCTCACAGACCCAAAGAGCTGTTTGGGTGCCATCCATCGCGTCCCCATTCCTCCATCTAGAAAGCAGAGAAAGAGGCAAAGGGCGTGTCTCTAGCTATTTAGGACCGACCCCTCCCTAAGGTCCTTTTTCTTTTGGTATGTGCACATGTGTGGTAGATGCCTGTGTGCACACGTGATAGAGGTACACCGTGCAAGCATGCAGAAGCCAAAGAAAGATGCCAGGTTCCCTACTCTATCACTCTGACTTTGTTCCCTGGAGACAGAGTCTCTCAGTAGACCAGGAGCCAACTCAGCATGAGGGAGTGATTTCCATACTGGGGAGGACAGCAGTGTGTGAGAGCACCCCCGGCCTTTGTGCCGTTTGGGGGAAATCAGCACTCAGCCCTTCCTGTGTGTGCAGTAAGTGATCTTGCTTGGTTAGCCATCTCCCCAGCCTCCCTGTCTGACTTTTACAGAAGAGACACACTGATCCTGGAGCTCACGAGTTTATTACACTGGATAACAGTGAGCCCCTGGGATCCTCCTGTCTTTGCCAGATCTAGGCTCGAACTCAGGACCTCAGGCTTACACAGCAAGCACGCTAGCTACCCAGTCTGCCCTAGCTACTTGAGCCTTGCGTTGGCCATCGCTGAGTCACGTGACAGTCCAGAAGCAACTAAGAAAGTTCTTAGCTATAAATGGAGGGGATGTGCCCGCCTCTGCCACAGTCCACCCTCCACCAACCACTGAAAAGATCCCAGCATCAGCTGAACCACCCTCCCAGCCGGCCTCAGCCCTCCCTGCTCAGCCTGGATGGCATCACTCATACAGGTGACCCCGTGACCCTCCTAGAGACCACTCCCTCACTAATGCTAAGGCCTGCCTTCTGCTATCCAGCCAGGGAGCTAAAGAAAAGGCTCCACCACCACCACCACCACCACCCCACCCCCCGCCATGGTATCAGCCTCACTGATGGCCCAGATTCTAGTCTCGTCATTGACCAAAAGCTTAACAAGTATTTTTCTCCAAGTCTAGTTTCTATAGCACTGAAGGCTTCAGATAAAGGACACAGGGTAGGAAGGACCCTCAGAGGAACCCAGCTGAGATAAGGACAAGGAATGGTGTCTTAGGTAGGGATTCACTGCTGAGAACAGACACCATGACCAAAGCAACTCTCACACGGTCAACATTTCATTGGGGCTGGCTCACAGGTTCAGAGGTTGAGTCCATCATGATCAAGGCATGAGCATGGCAGAGTCCAGGCATAGTGCAAGAGGAGCTGAGAGTTCTATGTCTTCATCTGAAGGCTGCTAAGAGAAGACTGGCTCTTACATGGTTAGGAGGAGGGTCTCATTGCCCACCCCCAAAGTGACACATTTCCTTCAACAAGGCCACACCTCCTAATAGGGCCACTCCCTGGCCAAGTATATACAAACCACCACAAACAGTCTTGTGGCTAGTTACTGGGGGGGGGTGTTCAGCCAACACCTACTCTTCCCAAGGATACTCCATCCACTGGTGCCAAAGCTAGAAGGTGCCACTCTTTGGCTCCATCCAGCCCCACTTCCAAACTATCCCCCCTCATAGTCCTCACCTCCTCATGGGCCTCTGATCTACAATGCATTCTCCCATGATGCATTGGAAGCCACCCGCTCCCCTGGTTATTCCAGCACCACTGACAGCATCGACAGCTGCCCACACAGTTCCACACGGGTCCCATCAGATCCCGTCTGCATCATCTCTACCGGCAGGGTGACCAGCACCTGGCATGTCTCAGGGCTAAGACAAGGACAGAGCTGGTCACCTATCTCCACCCTGCTCTTCCCCAGAGCGACTCAGCTTCTGGGATGAAGCCAGTCTAGACTTGAGATCCGTGCGAGGGCCGGTATTCCAGATCATAGCTTTGCTGTTTGGGCTGTGGGATTCATTCAGACTGGTAGAGCCTGAAAATGACCTGACCTTCACAAGAGAGCTTCTAGGGCAGGGAGGAGGAGGGGAAAGAGAAGGAGAAGTGGCCATTTCAGATACAGTTGCGCACAGTAGGCCTGATGGCATTTCCATTGATGATGGACCGCTAATGCCTCAGCAATTTCACAAGATGCCACAGTCGGCTGACCTTGAAGCTGCCTGGGCTTGTGTAAGTACCTCTTATGGTGATCGGGCAATGAGACTTCCTAACTCAAGATGAATTTCTCAGAATGAAGGAGTCCCCTCCTTAAGCAGCACCGGAGAGGGAAGCAAAGCCCAGGTGATGCTGGGAACAATCTATCCCTGAAGTCTCAAGAAGTTTGCTACCCAAGAAGGTTCTAAATGTAAGCCACATCCTCGTGTGTGCCTAAGAGGGTCCCGCTTTTCTGGTAGATGCTCTGATGTCTATTGGCATCCCCAGAAATCATGCCTAACATGCCTCTGACCGAGATCCACACGGGGAACGTGTGGCAACTGATAGTGTGGTCATGATGCCATGAGACCAGAGGCAGTGAAACAGGCGTCCACAGGAGTTTGGTATTGAGTAAATGGGTAAGAACAAGGGTAGCCGGAAGGAATAGGAAGTTAGTTCTGTTCTATGACCTGGGGAATCCAAAGGGATGTGTCTGTGTGTGTGTGTGTGTGTCTGTGTGTGTGTGTGTGTGTGTACATACATGTGCATGAACATATATGCACATATATGCATGCATGCACATGCTGTGAGCTAGAGGATGCTTGCACTAAATGACTCTAAGTGGGAAAGCTAGTTGCTGCCTAGAATAGGCTTGAACTATATATATATATATCCACTTTGGTCTCCTGGGAAGGCAGCTAGGAGCCCTGCTTCATAGGAACATAGCATCTCCTTCTGAAAATAAACTAAAACTAAAACTCCAAATGTAAAGGGAGGTCCCCTTCGTGCGGTCTCCTATCAACCACGATCTCTGTGACCTTGTCATACGTCCTTGAGCGTACCTCAAGTCCTGTGGCCCAAAGGAGTTCCAAGCCGCAGAACCCAGGGAACAAAGCATTTTGTCCATAATTACAACGTGACCAGTGGCAAGGTGACCTAATGCAGGTCCCCTCACTGCCTTGCCAGAATGTGCCCTTAGGGATAGCCAGGAAAGCTGTGCAAAGCCCATGACAATATACAATGCCCACTCCCCCCACCCCGCCCCCGTGGGAAACGTGTAGGGCAAGATGCTCTGTTTGTTCTTTTCTCAAAGGTTCTGTTTGCTCGCCTCTCAAATGGGTTTCGCCAAGATCTCTGATCTTTCTCAGAAGACAGGCAAGGTGTCACCTCGAGGAAAGGACGTGTGATGTTTGCAGAACACCTGTGAGAAGCTCTTTCTAGAAGCCCTGCTTCCCTTCTGTTCTGCGCTCGGTGTTTTTAATTAAAGAACGGAAAATCTAAATGTCCATTTGAGAAGGCTTTGCACGGCTGTTTCCTCAGCCTGCATGTCTGCTTTGTGGAAGCAGAAATCAGCGTTAGAGATCCACTCCACCCTGGAATGATACCCTTCCCCAACCTTGTGAGGTATGGCTCTAAGACCTGGTACCTAGAGACCCCAAAGAACAGGGGACCTTTTGTACCCTGAACAGCAAAGCTGCTATGTGGGACAGTGAACAGGAACAAAGCAGGGTCTGGAGCTATAACATAGACAGACAGCAAGTCAACCCTCCTCTGGCCCTGCCTCTGATACCCAGTCATGTCTCTCTTGGCACTACTACAAGAATCTAAGTCAGCTTAGACTGAGAGGAGAAAGACAGAGCATCTTCCCAGTTCTGGTCACGTGTACAGCTGGGTACCATCTACCAATGGAGCATCCAGATATCATTGGGGTACCAGATATCAATGGGATATCTAGATACTCCCCCAGAATCACAGGGCTAAGCTGGGTCTATGGAGGCACAGGTGCTCTGGGGTGGTACAAAGTTCTCAGAAGGCGCTGGGCCACTGATGAGGATTCACAGAAAGTATGGGGTGTGGGACCTCCCGCCCTGGCTGAGCTCATGGCCCCCTGAAGTTTCCATGCAGTGTTTTCACTCTGGGACCACAGAGCCACCAGACAAGAGGCTCTCGCCATTACTACATGTGTGAAGGGTCACACAGCAAGAGTCACCCCAACTGTAGTATAAACACGGGGTAGACACAGTGACATCTGGGGGGGAGACAAACAGAAATTAGCTAAATTGTGACCCCAGACTCTTGGCCTCCCCAAATTAAGGACTCTTCAGGTGCACAGCCAGAAGTGTGGCCCCCTCACCGCTGGCAGTCGGACTCTGAGTCCAGGTGCCCTTGTTCCTAAGTGGCAGCAATGGCAGGTTCCCCTGAGGGAGGGACGGAAGGAATGATAGCTCAGGACTGGCGGATCCCATTCAAGACGTAAGATTCTTGTTCTGAACGGGCACGGCACATGGGCACACGAAGGAGCAAGCAAAGCCTCGGGCACCATGAGAGGGCGGCAGCCTGGAATCCCTCTTAGTAGGCATGGACAGGATCCCCAGCTGCAGTTGGAGGGTAGGACTGACTTTATCTCAGATGGATGGGGGGGCAGGTGGAGAATATGGCACGCTGTTGAGGAGTGTTGGCTCAATCCTGCCGCCAAACCCAGAATTTGCAACCTCAGCTGAACGTGAGACATTTGTAAGTATTTAACTGGGGGCGGGGTGTCTGAGGCAATGCCTCAGCCTCCCGTGTGACGGGATGGCGGATCGGTCCATCACCCCCACTTGAAGATCAGGATTTAAAGAGTTTGGAATCCTCCCCCCTAAAAGATTAGCCACTGATTCTAACTTAAATGCGCGATCAACCACCGTCAGCTCACCCAACACAGAGAACACACGGCTGGATGTCACTGCTGTGTAAGGGGGAGGCGCATTCTGAGGGAAAGGGGAAATGAAGTGGAAACTTCTAATTTCTTTGGAAAGTTACTTATGTCTAATGATGTTTTGCTGGGACACAGAGGTGAAAGGATGTCTTGCTAAAGCAGTCTTGTGAAAGAATGTTTTTTTCTTTTTTTCTTTTTTTTTTCTGAAACAGACAGGTGAAGGGATGTTTGGATATAGCAAACACATGAAAAGACCTGGGATGAAGGAGTTTAAATATGGCCCCACAGACAGTGGGAGAGGAGCCCTGAGCCTTGGTTTGCTTTGTTTCACCTCCCTAATCTTCACTAACAACATGCGTGTATTGGTTCGCCTTATGTAGCGTTGTTGAGCTCAACTTGTGGAGATGCTGGCATTGAGAGAAGCTCACTCAGAACTGCTTGTGAGGTTCCTGTGCAGCTCGCCACTTCCAAGGCCTCAGGCTGGTTGGTGAGCCTTGTGTCTTCTTCAGGATTGAACTACAGCTGCTGGTTCGTGTGTGGTGTCTGCCTGCCTAGAGGACTGGTCTGCAGCTGCTGATTCGTATCTGGCTTTTGCTACGGGACTGAACTGCTGTCCAAGAAGATTGAGCTCACCCCCAAAGAACTATTGCTGAACAGATCCACTTCCCTCAAAGACTAACTTTTCTTTTCCACTACCTCTGCCCAGTGGTGGAATAGAGAAAAGGCTGAACCCTTATTTAAAGTAGGTTGCAAAAAAAAAAAAAATTATGCCTACAGGAAGATGACAAGGGACCCTCTAGAAAGAACCTTTCTTCTCAGCTGCTGTCCCCAGCATTTATCTTATGTCATCCTACTTGCTGTTCCCATGTCAGCTTTGTAAGCCTTTCCTGCAGGTGTCTCCTGGGTTGGGGGGTGTCTCCTGACTTGGGATGTCTCCTGGGATGAAGGTGTCTATTTAGGAATCTTGGTTCTAACCTATGCTGGTTAGACTGTACTGTCAACTTGACACACCTGGGAAGAATATTAGCCTCAGATGCCCAGATCTGTGGCCATATCTGAGAGGAATTAATCTTGACTGATGATGGATATGGGAAGACGCAGCCCACAGTGGGTGGCACCATCCTTAGTCTCGTGGTTCTGGGCTATACAAGGAAGCTACCTCGGCATGAGCTTGGGAGTAAACGCAGAAGCAGTCTTCCTCTATGGTGTCTGCTTTGACTCCTTGCCCTGACTTCCCTCGGTGATGGATTGTGACCTGGAAGTATAAGCCAAATAAAAGCAACTTTTGTCCCAAGCTGCTTTTGGTCAGAATGTTCTGCTATGGCAACAGAAAGTAAACCGGACAGATACCGACCCTCAAGCCACAATCCCAGCCTCCCTTTCACTTCCCAGTCTCCCTTGCAGCTAGGTAGAGATCAGGTTTCTCCATCAGAAAACATGCCCCCCTTACCCCCTTTAGAGCTAGAATGCCTGAGGCTCCTCTCCCAAGGAACTCACACCTCACCTGTTGGGTAGTTGGCACTCAGTAAAGACATATAAGAGCTGTTGTACAGCTCCTCATACCACTTTTAGCGGGGACAGTTTCTAACCTCTCAGAACTTCCAGTTTCCCTGTGGCTTGCTAACCACCCCAGATCTCCCTCCCTAAACAACACCCTCTCCCCTGGCCTGTCTATACTACTTTCCTTCATTTTTTTTTTTAAATAAGTCTCTATGTAGCCTGAGCTGGTCTTGAACTTGCTATGAGACAGAGGATGGTCCTGAACTCAGGATGCTCTTTGTCTCTACCTCTGGAGTGCTGAGACTGAAGGCCTCCCACCACACTCAGCTTATGCGGTGTTCCAAACAGAACCCTGTACTTTGTGTGTTTTGGACATGTACTTTCCCAACTGAGCTACATCCCCAGTCTGGTTTGCTTGCTTGCTTGTTGTTTGTTTGTTTGTTTGTTTGTTTGTTTCGCCGGGCATGGAGAGATGGGAAACAAAATCTCACGTATACCAGGTTGGCCTTAAACTTGATTTGCATGTAGCCTGATGTCTTGCCTCAGCCTACCCAGTACCAGGATCCCAGGTGTGGATTGCCAAGCCCAGCGTTGCCCGCTCCTCTCAGTGAAGAATGGCTCTCACACCGTTTCACTGTCTTCATCTGGAAGAATCCCGCGCCATGTGTAAGACACATCCATGGCCTGCCAGCCCCTGACAAGAGATGTTCTCAGGCAGGGGGAGTATGGCGGGAGAAGAGGTTATAAGACGGTCACTCCAGTATGCACGAGGGTTCACAGGCTCTCCTCACAGCCCTCTTTAAATGCCTCCCACTGCCTCTTCAGTCAGACTTATCCAAACCCAACCCAGAGGCTACGGCAAACCTAACTATTCTGTTTTCACAGAGGCCAGTCCTCTGAGTATGGTTATCTGGGAACGCAGTGGCATTGCAAATTCACTGGGGCTTGAGAGGTGGCTCAGTGACTAAGAATGCTTGCTGAGCAGTCGCGAGGAGCAGGGTTTGTAGTCCAGGACCTGCTTAGCTCGGCATCCTGAACTGGACAGCTGGAAGTCCAGCACAGAGGTATCTGATGCCCTACTCTGACCTCTGCATATGTGCATGCACAGACACACATACACACACAGAGGTGATAGATAATAGATAGATATAGAGATGATATATATATGTGTACATAGATAATAGATTGATGGATACATAGACACATGGATACATAGACACATGGATACATAGACACATGGATACATACATAGATAATCAAATCTTTAAAAAGAGCAATGCACGTTCGCAGGCCCACTGCAGCTGGGTGACTGGTGCTCTTGCCTTGGGGCTCAGGAGCGTCTATTTTAACGCCCTCCAGCAGATTCTGGTACCCACTCAAGTTTAAAGTCTCTGCTCTAGGAAGCAGTTCCTGCTGCTCCCAGCCTGGCTGTGACACCCTCAGCCCCGCTCTCCAGCATCTTATGCACATGCCTGCCCGGTGCTGCCTCCTGAGCCTCTCCTGCCCCCCCTTCCTGCCCCTTCACGCGCAGCATCTGAAGTCAGTCCCGTCAGTACTTCCAGCTTGACTTGTCATGGCTTTCCAACAGCTCTCCATGAACTCTGGCCTCAGACCTGTTCCTTGTCGGCTGTTAGACCGACCCATCTAAAGTACACGTGGATGACAACCCTCTCTTCCTGCCATGGATTGGATCTGGAATGTTCCTCCAAAGCCCATGGAGAAAAAGACTTGGCCTCCATCTTGGCACTCTTGGAAACATGCCCTTGGCGGGCACTAAAAAAAACCACCCCTGGACCGTTCATCATTCTCTTCCGGTGCTTGCTTCCTGGTTGGGAGATGAGGAGATCTGGCTTCGCTGAACACTGCAACCAGGAAGTGCAGTCATGAGCCCAAAACAACAGGGCCAGGCTCCATGGGCTGACTCAAAACCATGGGGTCAGAAAGAGAAACCTTTCCTCTTTATAACTTGACAGTCTCATGTGTTCCAGGAACAAATGGCCGACTGATACAGCTGCTTCCAGAAAAGCCTAGACTCTATCTATCCCAGGTCAGTGCTTCAGGGCTTTCAACAGGGAGTAAGGAACGCAGGGCCATTTAAAGGCGCACAGAATCCTGAAGGAGATCGGAGGTGACAGCTCTCCGGTTGCAGCAGCAAGGAGGGTGACAGGCAAAGACACGGTTGTCTCTTGTCACCTGCCTGCCTCAGTCAGGCCACCTGCTCCCCAGGCCCCTCTGCCTCCACCATCCCCAACGGCCTAATGTTTCTCTCACATAGAGCCAGTTGAGACAAGCAAGATGGGCTGGTAATGAAAATGATTTCACCAGCCAGACATTAGCACCGATCGTTTTCAGCTGAGGCTAATCTAAGGGCTCAGCGCATGTCACATTATTTAATCTTCTCACCACCCCGCGTGCTCAGAACTCTCCTGACTCCTTGCTCCTACAGGAGAGGAAGTTGGGTGCAGAGACGTGCCCATTTCACAGTTCCGAAATATTAAAGCTCAGATTCCAACGCAGCCATGTCATGAGAGAGCTCCACTCTGTCTGTGTCCATGTGCAACTATTTATTTATTCTGAGAGGGGAGCACGCCATGCATGTGGCCTGTCACGGCACCCGTGTGGAAATCAGAAGACAGCTTGTGAGTTATCAGCTCTTTCCTTCCAGCACGTGGGTCTCTGAAATAAACTCAGCTTGTCCAGCTTGGTGGCAACCCCTCTTACCCACTGAGCCATCTTGGCAGGCCAAGCCTGACATACTCTGTCTCTCTCTCTTTTTTAAAGATTTATTTTATTTATATGAGTACACTGTAGCTGTCTTCAGACACATCAGAAGAGGGCATTACAGATGGCTGTGAGCCACCATGTGGTTGCTGGGAACTGAACCCAGGACCTTTGGAAGAGCAGTCAGTGCTCTTAACCACTGAGCCATCTCTCCAGCCCCTTTCTCTCTTTGAACGTTGTATCTGCAGTGTAACCCAGGCTGGCCTGCTGCAGCTCATTATGTAGGCCAGGCTGGCGATGAACTGGCACTCCACCTGCTTCTGCCTCCTGAGTGCTGGGATCTAACACATGCACCACCAAGCCAGCTTATCAAGCCAGACTCTTAACTCCTGGGTGATGTTTGCCTCACAAGCTTGTGACAGATGGAACCAAGTCACAACGATTTAGTTTAAGGATCTGTGTTAGCCACGTTTTTTAATTCTAGAACCAGGCAACCAGGCAACCAGGCAACCAGGCAACTCTTTCTTTCTTTCTTTCTTTCTTTCTTTCTTTCTCTCTCTCTCTCTCTCTCTCTCTCTCTCTCTCTCTCCTTCCTTCCTTCCTTCCTTTCTTTTGTTCTTTCATTCGTTCTTTCTTTTTTGGTTTTGGTTTTTTTGAGACAGGGTTTCTCTGTGTAGCCCTGGCTGTCCTCAAACTCAGAAATCTGCCTGCCTCTGCCTCCCAAGTACTGGGATAGAAGGCGTACGCCACCACTGCCCGGCTTAGGCAACACTTTCATAAACAACACTCTCATAAAACAGGAATAAGTATTCCAGAAAGTTCATTCCCAAGCCTGGCTTATGGAGTAACATGTAACCAGGTTTCACAAATCTCAGCTCAGGTTTTGTTTCTTTGTTTTTTTTTTTTGTTTGTTTGTTTGTTTTGTTTTGTTTGTTTTTTCTGTCCTGGAACTCACTCTGTAGACCAGGCTGGTCTTGAACTCAGAAATCCTTCTGCCTCTGCCTTCCAAGAGTGCCGCAGACCGCGGCTGCTCTTGGCAGCTTTGGTTGCAGCCTTTTGTAAGCCGTAGCTCCTCGTGGGAGTTCGGTTACAGGGGAGACCAAGATCCCGGGGTCAGGAAGGCACGAATCGGCGAGAATGACGACACAGACGCAGGATACTTTATATTATAGAAATATCTATATTTCCTCTAATGAGGAGCCCTGTTTATGGCTCCCTACTCAGAGCATCAGATTCTGACAATTACATAATAAAAATGAGGCACGCTAGCTTACATAGGTAGCGCCCTTAGGTTATAAGCTAAAACCTTCTAAGCCATTTCTGTCTAAGCTAGAGATCTTGCCTAAGTTAGCAAGATTCTTCTCTGAATTAGCAAGCTTTTCTCAGAGCCAGGCATCTGGCTCTGGGAATCTTTTTCTCTAGACTAAATCATTCTCTCACTAGCAAACTCATGTTCCCACCACCTAAGAGGCTCTCTTCAGGGCCGGGCAATGCCCGGCCCTGGAAACTCTGCTTTCTAGACTAAACTCAACTTCTTCACTCACTAACTTTCTTCTAAGTCTCAAGTCTTGTCTGCTCCGAGGACATCTCGGTTCTAGCTAGACAATTGCTTGACATTAACATAGTAAAGGATGTAGCTAGCTAAGCAGGGATAATTTACATGACCATACCTTGCAGTCTCCTATGTTAGGTAAGCCTGGACTTGTTTTCCACTTAGCCTCATAAATAATTCATGAGCCTCACCTGGGACTGAGGGCTATAGGTGTCTGAATAGCCGGTGAATACATTGGCTTAGCAAGACAAAGGATGGCAGCTCAGTAAGCTGTTTTGAGGAAGTCTGGGCTCAGGGACTACTTCCTATGTAGATACACAACCTCGAGGACTAGGCAGGATCTGAATTATAGCATATTATGAGAGCTATGAAATACTTTCCTTAAATTTTACATGGTCGTGGCTACCAGAAATAAACAGGTTAGAAAAGGTGCCAAAGGAACATTTATGGCTTCCTGTAGTAGGCTTTATGCGTAGCACAAGAGATGGGATTACAGGCTTGCACCACCACTGCCTGGCTTCAGCTCAGGTTTTGAGTCCAGAGTTCCTGAGTGACCATGTGACCAGGCTCCTCCAATCACAGGCCTTGACTCCCTATCTCTGTTTGGTAGTGAGGTTGGGGAAGGGAGAGGAGGCCCAGAGGCTGGCTGCTACAGTTCCTGCTCTGTTGCTGTTTCTCTAGGCCCTCCAGCCTGAACCCCAATACCTTTTAGAGATCCGGGAAACTACCTGACTCTCTTTTGCTGATGACAAAAGTTGAGTTGGCTTCCATACTCTGCAGCTGGAACTCCTGAGGGTGTAGGTGCCTCAGCGAAGCTGAGGGAGCACTCAGTAAACAGAGATTGAAGGGCTGTGGTGGGAGAAAAGCCGGCACCCTGTGACAGGGCAGTCAGGAGCGGGCCCGCTTCCAGCATGCTTTCTCCCGGGGTCATAGAACCAGGTTGACGTCATCACGTGGCCTGCCCTGGTGCTCGAGGGTGCCTAAGGTACCAACTTCGTTTTGCAGGGCTGGTGATGAGAAGAGAAGGGGCGGGCCCCTGTGCTAAAGCGCCTCTTGGCCGATTGCCTCTGAGTCCCCTGCAAACCCAGGGGGCTAGCTCTCCAAGCGCTGGCTGCTTTGGGCAGCTGGCTAATGAAGTTCAGGCCACAAACCTCACAGAGGGAGCAGGGCCTGCGCTTGGTAGCTGGCTGGTTTCGCTTTCAGGGTGACTGGAAGGCATCCTGAGAGGCCCGTCTTGCACAGAAGGACGGGGTCCTTTCCTTACAGTCCTGTGTACACACCCTTACTCCCCAGGGTTGGGGGGGACACACTCCTCACCCCCTCTACTTCAGACTAGGCCACAAGCCAGGTGCTGAGAAGCGCTAAGGCCATGAGGGCCAAAGCTGTCTCACTGGCTGACTCCACGTCTCCACATACCTTATTTCCTCCTTACTCTGCCTAGCATTCAAACCACAAACATGCCCGACCCGACCCAGGCGGGCTAGATAACTGGTCTTCCTCCCAGGATCCTCCATGCTTCTTCAGCCCCACCCCTGGCACATGTCAGAGCTGGGTCCTAGCAAGGCCATCAACTCACCAGATACAGGTCTGTCATCTTACTAGGCCCATGTTAGTCCCACTAGGCCTTGTTCCTCAGTTCAGTAGGCCCAGGTCAAGCCCACCAGGCCCTGGTCCCTCACAGCACTAGGCCCAGGTCGAGCCCACCAGGCCCTGGTCCCTCACAGCACTAGGCCCAGGTCGAGCCCACCAGGCCCTGGTCCCTCACAGCACTAGGCCCAGGTCAAGCCCACCAGGCCCTGGTCCCTCACAGCACTAGGCCCAGGTCGAGCCCACCAGGCCCTGGTCCCTCACAGCACTAGGCCCCGGTTGAGCCCACCAGGCCCTGATCCCTCACAGCACTAGGCCCCAGTTGAGCCAACCAGGCCCTGGTCCCTCACAGCACTAGGCCCAGGTCGAGCCCACCAGGCCCTGGTCCCTCACAGCACTAGGCCCAGGTCGAGCCCACTAGGCCCTGGTCCTTCACAGCACTTGGCCCCAGTCGAGCCCACCAGGCCCTGGTCCCTCACAGCACTAGGCCCAGGTCGAGCCCACCAGGCCCTGGTCCCTCACAGCACTAGGCCCAGGTCGAGCCCACCAGGCCCTGGTCCCTCACAGCACGGCCCCGGTCGAGCCCACCAGGCCCTGGTCCCTCACAGCACTAGGCCCGGGTCGAGCCCACCAGGCCCTGGTCCCTCACAACACTAGGCTGCTTCCCTGGAACAATCACAGTTGTGAAGCCACAGACCACAGGAACAGGTGGTGGTTGATCTGAGTGAAATAGAACAAACCAGAAGGATGTGAGTGGCACACAAACTCTGGACGACAGAGCCCCACTCCTCAGAAGACAGGCTCTTCTTCAACAGCTGAAGAAGCCCTAAGAGATACACACACACACACACACACACACACACACACACACACACTCACTGAAATCCATTTCCTGGCCTAGATCCCAGAGTCACACTGGTTAAGTGTGAATCAGGAATCACCTCCCGGGTAGAGCAGGAGAACTTCCTCAGTCAGCTCTCCCATAAATCCCAAACTGTGAAAAAGACTCTGACAGAGGAACGGCCACCGATGGAGAGCAGAGGCCCTGGGAGCTACGAGTCATGCCAACAAAGGCTGCACCCAGGATGCTCTTCCTGTTCCCCTTCCCCTTCCCTCACAGGAGGCCAGTTCAGGTTAGTTAATCCTGAGTCACTTTCCAGTAATGGCACCCTCTGACTGCCAGAGTCCTCCTTGGGCTTTGTGCAACCCTCCAGAGAGGTGGGGGTTCTTCTTGTGTGCTCTGCACCTCACTCTCTGAGCCCCCACCATTTAGGAAAAAGCCATGCAGGATCAGGACAGCACAGAAGCTCACCTCCACTGATAGGTAGGCTTGAACCCAGGAACCTAAGACCTTGATCTCTGGGACCTTCGAGAGCTCAGAGTTGAACTGACCTGACCTGTTCGGCTCAGAGTTGCTAGTTAGCTAGGCCCCAGGCTGCTTGTGACCCTCTTGTCGGTCACTCTCGGTGCTGGGGGAGGTCCTGGAGGACTGACTCCTATTGAGCTCAGGTACCATGAAGCAGTAAGAACCCAGGAGAACCCAGACCCCATGCCACAAGCCTAGACTGTCACCCATGTCACAGACAAGCCTGTGAAAGGTGACGTAACTCACGTAGATAGAGCTGCAATGCATTTGTACACACACTCTATTATGGGGGTTGGGGGGGCCTCTTTCTGAAACCCTGGCTCTTCTATCTTATAAAAATAAGGAGTCAGAGACCAAGTTGGGTCTGACCCATACACCCATGGGCCAGAGGAGGGGCTGAGGTAAACTGGCCTTGGGCGCTCTGTTGGGGAGGATGTGGCCGAGGCTTCAGGCCTGTGGTTTGAGCCTGGCAGCCTGGCTGAAGCCACCCGCACCTTTCATGCAGGAAGCAGGGGGCGGCAGGTGTAAAGGGGCAAGAGAGTGGGCGGGGGTGGAGAGGCTGGGAGGTCTGTGGTTGGGCTGTGAGGCTCACCAAGCTAGCATGGTCACTTGAGATGCTCAGTGAGCCCTCACCGCCAGGCCCTCTCCCTGGATTTCTCTCAGTCCTCCTCTGTCCGATGTCTATCCCACCTCAAGGCCTAGAATGTAGACTCACCCCGGGGTCTCAGAACAGTCCCCTCAAAGACACAAGAGAAGCTGTATTGCTGACCCGAGCAGAGCACTGAGACAGATGTAAGGGCAGATGCCCCCACCAGAATGTTCTAGAAGCTGTGACCTCCCCAGGTAACAATGAACACCTCTTCCATCCTTGATGTTAGTTCCTAACTGTACCAAGCGCTCACGTCTACAGCATGTCAGAGTCTCAGGCCCTACTCAGACCTACTGGGTCAGAATCCATTACTTAGTGATCCATATATGCACAGAAACTCAGTCCTTTAGTTCTGACAACAACCTTGCAGATAGCGCTTCCCATGCTGCTCCTTGGACGAGGAAACTGAGGCAGAGAGAGGCTAAATCACTCGTCTAAATCCCCACAGCTGGGAAGTGTCAGGGCTGGAGTTAGAACCAGGGCTTTCGGGCTTCATACCACGCGGTCTCCTCTTCTGGGCCACTGCGCCTTTGGAACAAGAAAGCCAACGGGTACTTGAGGTACCGCTGACCGGCCATGTTGGGTCTGGCCAGGCTGCGCAGCCCTGACTTTGCGAAGTTGCCTGTGGTCTTCCCACTGCTTATCTGGCCCCTGCTTATCAAGCGAGCACCTGATAGGGCAGATTAGATGCATTAGTGATTAACTAAATTACTAATAATGCATCATCACATTAAAGAAAGAAAGAAATAAAGAAAGAAAGAAGGAAGGAAGGAAGGAAGGAAGGAAGGAAGGAAGGAAGGAAGGAAAGAAAGAAAGAAAGAAAGAAAGAAAGAAAGAAAGAAAGAAAGAGACACACTCCTCCTTGGAGTTATTAAGCAGAGAATCCAGCTTTAAAGTCTCTGCTTCAGGCTTCCTGTGTCTTCCACCCTCTGTCTCCTGTTGGCCGAGTCTGAGTCTAAGCCTGCCCGAAGGCTGTCTCCTCAATCTGTTTGTCCCTGTGTGTCTGTTTTTACGTGTCTGTCACATGTCATTTGGTCATCTTTGTGTTCTGTCTGTCTGCTGTGTGTCTGTCCCTCACAAAAGACTCTGCTCTGTATTTATTGAACAGCACGTGGAAAAGGAACAGGACACTTTACGGAAATCTTTAACAGTGACTACAAAGGACTGAAGTCTCTGGCTCCAACTGCTCCCAACCGACCCAGACAACAAACACTGCCACCAACATCACCGTGTTCCAACTAGTATCCATAAACAGATGCTTTTGACCTCTGTAGTAGATTTTAGAAGGCTCCTTTCAGTGTCTGTATTTACTGCTTTTAGCAAATGATACACATGCGTTGTTCTGGGCCGGGGGCATGGAAGAGTATATAACGTAAGGTCACAGTCATATGTTAGCTTAGGTTATGGCCGTTGATTATATGGAAATTCGAGGCAAGTGAGGTTGTCTGCTTCTTAGTTCTCTTAGAGGCAGGTTAAACAAACAGGCTGAATACACACACACACACACACACACACACACACACAGTAGACTAGCAGTCTTAAGTGATCTCAAAGTGTATGATTAACCCTGACTATGAGGTCCAGCAAAAGTTCCAGTCTCTTAGGATGTAAGAGATATTTTCATAATACTGCATTGCCATTTGAATTTTGCTTTTGCTGGGCAATAAAGGAAAACCTGCCTTCAGTCAATGCCGAGCCAGTCATTAAGCTCCTGACACTAAAGGGTCACAGGAGGCCACTCCACCGTCTAGGAGTCCTGAATCCACTTGTGGGGAGAGACAACAGATATTATCATCAAATGGCTACCCTTGGAGCTTGTCCCCGAAAGAGGATGCCTGGCTCAGAGAGAGTCAGGGAGACCAGCCTCTGCTGGAAAGAAGGCAGAAAAAGCCAGAGTAACACTGCAGGCAAGCCTGCCTGGCTAGAGCTGATGTCTAGAGCTTCCTTCTGTCCCAAGTCCAGCCCTGATCCAGCCCCCACTTTCCCCGGAAGGACCACTCTGCTCTGAGGAGTTCGTGTGTGTGTGTGTGTGTGTGTGTGTGTGTGTGTGCGCGCGTGCGCGCGCAGCGGGGGTGTTGGTGTGGGTGTGGGTGTGGGTGTGGGCATGTATTCTTTGCAGTGTCCGTGTACAGAAGGCTGAGGGACTCTTCCCAGCACAAGTGAGTCACATGCATACACCCAGCCTGCAGAGGACCTCTGTGGACAGCAGAGGGTCCCCACACTCTCAGATCTCTGGAGTTCTGGTTTCTTGGAGCGCTGTCATTGCTACAGAGGGACCCTTCTATGTTCTGAACTGGAAGGGTCTCTTGACCCCTGACTGTTCCTGCCGGGAAGAAGGCCGTGGTTATCTCACACACACACACACACACACACACGCACAGCAGTGTGTCCCAGGCACATGCTGTGTGCTGCACACAGAGCCTGCGCTTCCTACCCAGCCAGTGAGGCTAACACACGCTCTCTACAGTCTTCTGTCCCTTCTCACCCCAAATGCCCACCTGAGACACTTCTGTCTGAGGACTTTGTACACTAAAGGCACTCTAACTCCTTTAAGAGAAACGGAGATAAAGCACAAGGCCTATACCCGTAGTTGTCACTAGAGGGCAGTGTGGGCTCCGTTCCCGTTCTATACCAATCAGCAAGAAGTGACCAGAACACCAAGAGCCAGCCTGAGGGGAACCTAGAGAATAGGCCTGGGCTCAGAATGGGCGGCCACCATTCTTAGTTGACACAGCAGGGCAGGATGTGAACTCTGACCTTCCAAACACCCTGTCCATGAAGCCTTCCTGAGTATGTCTGGCATCCATCTCCATCCGGGCCCTGAGTCCTCCCAACCTTATTAATATCGACAGTTTCCTGCTCGGTTTCACTTCCTTTTACTCCAGCACCTAATAGATCCGGTGCTAGCCCATGGGTCTGCTTGGTGTGTTCTTGGCTGTTGTGCTGGGAGTTCATAGGTAAGGTCTATGGGTCCCACATCTTTTCAAGTACCTAACCAAGCCAAGGCATGGCTCAGGGTAGGTGCTCCGGCTATCCCTGCTGAGGGGGGGGGGGAGGGAAGGGAAGAGGAGATGAAGGGAGGGAGGGAGGAAAGAAGGAAGGAACGAGAAAGGAAGGTTTAAAAAAAAGAGGAAAGATAGGTAAATAGATGGACAGATGGAAAGATGGGCAGACAGACAGATGAACGGATGGATGGACAGACAGATGGATGGATGGAGAGATGGACGGATGAGTAGACAGATGAACAGATGACCTGAGTACAAGCTGAAGAGGCATGTATTGATCCATCCCTTATCCAGGAAGAAGAATCCGCTGGTCTCTGGCAGCTTGGGAACAGCCAGGGTGTGAGGAATGTGCATGCTAACCAAGGAGTTCTCTTAGCACCGGGGAAAACATATGGAAATTATAATGAAGGCAGCATCGGCGCAGCCTCCCTTGGCCTAGATTTTTGGGACAGCCCTAGTAGAACGAAATATTAAATCCATATGTCTTCATTCCAAACCTCTCAAGACTTTAATAAGCTAAACTGACAGGAAAATAATTGCTTTGGGTGAGGGCCACATATACAATTTTGTCCTTAGAAAATGTGGTCACCACAAGTGAAGGTGACCCGGATCATGCCTAGTTCGAAATATATGCCAAGGTCAAAAAATATACCAGAGCCTGGATGAGCCAGAGCAAACAGACCAGGCTTCTGGAGGAAGTGACCCCGGTGACCCCTGGGACCCCAGTGTCCTCAGTCCCTTGATTCAGTACAACAGGCAAAGCAGCTGACGTCGGCCTCGACCCCAGCTTCGCCACCTCCTAGCCGTGTGGTCTTTGTGAACTATGATGCCTCTCCTGAGTCTCCGTTTCCATACCTGAAAGCCAGGAACAATGAAAACCCATGGGCACCTTGTGTGGGGATGGAGCAGCCCTGCGCACGAAGCCTGGCACCCAGAAGGCACGTCGTGAACAGGGGCATCCCGGGACAGCGCTGCTGCTTAGCCTTTCTGGATAGGGTGAAGGGCAGTGGGAACCGTCCCCATGGGCTCCAGTGCTGACTGCTCCCTCCTACTGGGTTCCTGGAAACTGTAGGAGGCGGGGTAGCTGGAGGAGGGAAGACACTGGGAGCATGTCCTTGGGGATGTGTCTTGTTCCGGCCTCCTACCTGCCTGCCTGTCTGTCAGTCTGTCATCTGTCTCACTCCTCTTCCCTTCTCCTTCACCCTCCCTTCCTGTCCACCCTGAGGTGAAAAGAATCTCAGCCACACAGTCCTCCTGCCCCCATGATGTCTTGCTTAAGTGCATGGAGTCAAACCATCCATCCCTCCATACACACACACACACACACACACACACACACACACACACAAACAAGCTCAAATAAATCATTTCTCTCCTCTGAGATATTTCACCAAGTATGTTTTGTCACAGCAATGAACAGCTAACTACCAGGAGGTTGGTACCGGAAAGAGCGGATGCTGGGACCAGCCTTGACCGTGTGGCTCTGGAGATTCTGGAATTGCTTCGCAGGAAGAGATGGGAAGGGTTTGAGGGTGTGGACTGAAAAGTCTGGAGCCACCGGAAGCAGAGTTCGGCAGGGAGTCCTCATGGGAACTTAGAATGCAGGCAGGAGCGTGGAGCTAGAGCCATGGCCATCTATCTGTCTGTCCAGGCTGACTGTCCATGACGTGAGCTGTCTTAGGAACTGGACTTGACGCTATTCATGTTACAGTGAGAAAGAACCTGTCTGCATTGTCATCGTGCCCTGAGCCCCGAGGTGGAGCTGAATCAAAAGCAATGGACTGCTTAATTTGGTGGGGGGAATTCAAGGCGCTTGGCATTGGTACAGATTGTTGATGGCCGGTTTTAACCAGGTTTACAGTAACAGCCAGGGTCAAAGTGCATGCTGGGATGATTTTAAAAGCACCCCTGATCTTGTCCAAAGAGGGAGGCATTCGAAGTTCAGATGAGGAAGGGGTGCTGGCAGAAGATTAGAGTCATTAAAAAGAAAACAAGCTTTAGGGTTTTTAAAAATAACAATTTGTTCTTTGAAATTATTAACATAATTACTTTTTCTGAAATCCACTTTCCTCCCTCCAAGCCCTCCCATGCACAACACACCTTGCTCTTGCTCAAATGTATCGCCTTTTTTAATTGTTGCTACACACACACACACACACACACACACACACACACACACATTCCTAAGTACGTAAATACGATCTACTTAGGCCATATAATGTAACCTGTATGTTTAACATCTCAGGCTGTTTATCCACTTGGTATTGGATAAACAACTGGAGGGGGCTCTTCCCTGGGGAAGGCCATTTCTCTCACTCCCAGCACCTCCATAGTTGCCCATAGTTCTTTGGGGTTCGGGCCCCACAAGCCTTTTCGTCTCCAGGTTAGCATGTTCACTGGTGTGTTCCTTGTTCAGATAGATCAGCTTCAGCAGCCTTATTGATGAGACTTTGTGGGTGCAGCTCCTCTAAGGGGCCACATCTGAGCCCTCCTTCTTGTCTTGTCTTTCAAGGGGTGGCTGCTGATGTGAAGCCTTCCAACAAAGCACCCCACCCCACCCCGATGCAGGCTGGACCACGCCCTCTGCTCCTCTGCATAAGAAGCCTGTGGCTTTCCAGCCCTCACTATAATCTCCTTGAAGAGGAAGTGGCCACAGTGACTGACGTGCCTACCACACATCCAAGGAAGTCCTAGATGGTCTGGAAGCTCCTTCCTGTTGGTCAGAAGGATGTTGAACAGCACGCGGGCTGGATGGCTTTTAGTTTTTCTTTATTGTTTCACACAGGCACGCATTCCTAAACATACGGCCTAATCTGCTTAGCCCATATAATGTAGCCTTTATCTGTGTGATGAGAGAGCTCGGAAGCTTTCTGAGGCCGGGTTGGATTCTGCATACATCCTCCAGTTTCCCTCCTCAAGGCCCGGACTCCTCCCAGGTCATTCTGCAGGTATTTACTAACATGAAGCAAAAACAGGTCCCACCTCAAAGAGAAGAAAAGAGCATATATCCTGGATCAAGTGTGAATGATCCCAACCCCAGGACACTGAGTCCCTTTGCCCCAGTTGACATGTTCCATTTGGGTACATGAACTCTTATAAGTCACAGAACAAGGGAAAGTCATAAATCAAGGCTCTTAGAACACATCCTGATTGCAGGTATAGGGCGGTAGGTTATAGCAAAGGATGTGGGGGGTGGCCATTGTACTGAAGGCTTTAAGATGATATTTTCAGCTTTGAGGCTGGTGGAAGCCAGTGGTCTTTTAAAGTTCATACATTCTAAGCTTTACGTAATAGGTACAAGGACGTTAGATTAGACACAGGTGTCTGACAGGTCGCTACTGAAGGGGGCCACCGTTACAGAATGAACTAGGCTGCGTGCAGCTCAGTGGGAGAGCCCCCCCCGCCGGGGGGGGGGCTAATTTCACTGCTGCCGCTGTGATAAAACACCCCAACAAAAGGCAGCTTAGAGGAGAAAGGCCCTACACTGAGGCTCTTCCTCGGGTGACTCTTGGCTGTTGTCAAGTTGACAGTTAAAACTAGCATGCGTGAGTTTGATCCCCAGCCCCGGTGAAAGAAAACGAGGAAGAAGGGGGAAAGAGGGGGCGGAAAGAGGGGCGTGGGGACAAGGAAGGGGCCAGAGGCCAGACAGGCACCCGCCGCCGCGGGGCTGGCGTGTGGTCTGGTAGAGATGAGGTGAGACGGAGATGCCAGATGTGCGGTCTGAGGGACGCCAGGAGAAGGCCAATGCCACCGAGGAAAGATAGAATACTGTCTGGGGAATGGGGGCACGTGTCTGAAGAAGCTGGTCAGAGTGGACTCAAGGGGCTGACGCGGGGAACATGGGAAGGAGGGGGACCCTGGCAGAATAGGAGGGAAATGGGGGTGTGGGGTGCCTCCTGAATGTCTGAACCCATTTCTAGCTCTCTGAACAGTCCTCCTGTCCCCCAGCCCATCCTGCCACCCACACTAGTCTAGGAGCCCCCAGAAAGGGGTCCCTCAAAAGCATTTACAGGATTCTGAGACGAATCATACAGAACGGGATGGTTCTTGAACCTATTTCTTACCTTTCCTTCCAAAAACAAAAATCCCTACTTATCCCTCAAGACCCAAATACCCAGGAGAGGGCTGGCTGCCCTCATCTCTAATGGCCTACACTTGTGCCTCACACAAGCGTATTTTACAGTCCCAGCACCTTCCCCTGGACCTGAAGCCCCCAATGGGATCTGACATGCCTCCGGTATTTTTGGAATACCCAACATCCCTTCTGGGAGATTTCTGGCTAATGGTAGCAGAGAAGAAATGACCTGTTGTCCGGTCGATGCCCCCTGTCGAGCGGTATTACATTTGTGGGGGAGGGTGGACAATGGTGGATTAATGAAGGTTATTCCAGCTGTGAGTGAAAGCAGTTAGCTCCTCTTAGATCAAGGGGAGAAGAAAAGTCTTGTTGGAAGCCTTTGCACAAGCAGCAGCCCCTGCCCTCCCTTCCTGCCCACAGGTCTGTCAGCCCTTGCGCTCAGCCTAAGTGTCCAAGCAGGACGCCAGCTGGCCTTTTAGCCCTGAGGCCTCCTGTAGAACCAGCAGCCTTACCCTGGCCTCTGGCAGTCACCTCATCCAGCTGTCCTCTGAGAAAGGACAACTCAGAACCTGGGTGCGTGGCTGAGAGGACTATGGAGAGGCCTGTGGAGAGACCCGGCCATGTGCCTCTTCCCGGTGGCTTATAACTCCCCTAACGCTGCCCAGGGAGAGATGTGTGCCCAGAGGCTGCTGCGGTTCAAAAGAAGAAGGGCTCCTTTGGGGTAATGGTTGCCGAGGACTGATGTCCATCATGGGAGGACGCTGTGGTGGAGGGCCTTGGGTCGCAGTGACAGGAGTGTGTAGAAGAGGCCGCTCACATAGCAGAGAACATGACCAGAAACACAGGACCTGTGGACTTTCAAAAGCCCACCCTTAAAGACCCACTTCTGCCCAGCTCAGCCCCCCAGCCCCCAACCCACCCCCACCCCAACCCCGGCTCCTAGAGGTCCCACAGCCTCAAAGAATAGTACCACCCCGTGGGGAACGAGCTTGTAAAACTTGAGCCATGGGGGCTGGCTCAGATTCAAACCCTAACAGCTGCCAACCATATTTCTCCTGCCTCCCTCCTCCCTTCCCCCCCCCCCCCAGGAGTCCTTCCAACTCCTCACTTCCTGTCTTGACCCCAAATGCCCTGGAAGTAATCTGCTGTTTCTCTTGCCTGAATGCCAGCCCCTCCACAGGAGCTTCTACCTTTATCCCTTGTTTGCCCGTGAAGGGACCTACGTAGCATCTCCCCACTGCAGGCCGGAGGCCACCAGAGGAAATACCGTGTGCTTTGCACACTGCTGGGCCCTGTGACAACACGGTGGGACCCTCCGCCAGGTGCAGACTCAGTGTGCAGCATGGAGGGAAGAGAGCAGTCTGTGGCTTCATGGTGGCTTCCTCTGTAAAATGACTATAATGACACGTGTGTGTGTGTGTGTGTCAGAATAAAGCGCCACAGAGGGAGTCCCCGGCTCTGTGCTTGACTTTAACACTTGCAACCGTTCCTGTATACATCCTGTTGTATAGACAGAGAAACTGAGGCACAGAGAACTCAGGAGATGCTATCAAGTGCTCAGACTTAAAGGGGGTTGGGGGTGGGGGCAGAGCCTCAGCAACACCATCTTAACCAGAGGTGACTGTGTGTGTGTGTGTGTGTGTGTGTGTGTGTGTTTGGAGAGGTCACCAACTGCACTGCTGAGAAGGGTCAGAGACTATTCCGAAGCTGGGGCATTGCTGCTATTTAAAGCTAAACTCAGGATAGCGTCTCTCAGGTCCCCACCCTTTGGTGAGACTGATTATGCTGGGAATGAGCACCCTAGCCCCTTTGGGGCTCAGAAGTAAATCCTGTCTTTAATCCTAGTCTCTTTCACTGAGGGTGAGTTAGTCATGTGACCAGTTCTGGCCAATGAGAATCGAGTGGCTGGCTTGATTGTCACTGCTTTCCCTGGCACAAAAGTCTGACCCGTGGTGTGGCCAAGGAACTGCCCTGCCCCTCAGCTCAAGGTTATTTTTGTTTCTCTGCTTTGTTCTGGCCTTGCTGTACCCCAAGGAACGCATGGGCTCGCGGCGAAGAGCAGAGGGAAGGGAGGGCTTGGCTTATGCTCAGAATTCAATTCAAGCTGGACCCAAGGCTT